>MU278460.1:0-740775 GCA_022385745.1 Cubamyces sp. BRFM 1775 | reverse complement strand
TCTCTTCCCTTACCCAACCATCAAACCTCGGAGCTTCAAGAATAAAATCCTGAACTTCTAAACTATACATCCCAATTTTTCTGAGGAGAAATGGTGAAGTGAGTGAGGAGGAGAGCCTCCGCATGAATCGCAACAGAAGTGCAACTGTTTGGAGAGGCTGGTCACGCCAAAAGTCACGGGCGTTTGACGTGCCGGCACAATCTCCGCTTCGGCATCTACCCAGTTGGGTCACTGCTACGGGCGCTCTCGCTTCTACATACGAACTCCGCCCTGTGAGATTGTGGCAGACTGTCACGCTCCTTGCTCTTGCGACCCCTGTTTCTTCGCCTGAATATGGCTGCGGCATCCATTCGCTTCGATATTCCATAGTAGCACTGGTACAATGCTCCCAGATATACCCCTAAATTGGTTTTGTGATCGGTGCAATTTTGCAAAGTGCCGAGCGGATTCTATATGAGAGCAGCGCTACCTCGGACGCACTCTTACTCAAAAATCTTCACGACAATTGCACGAAATCCCTTCATTTTTTAGATATAGACTTACGAATGCAGGCCGCATATAATACATTTTTTTTCAGGAATGCCAGGTGAGCGGATGTATGGGAAGTGCAGAAGTTGCACTTCTGTTGCGATTGCACTTCCGGTGCCGTGATAATATCTGTCGGCTGAGATAAATCAGTAATGGACACTGGATGCTTTGAAATGAGGCTCTGGCTCAGGTGTGGACCATGGGGTTGAGCCTAGTGCTATCTGGGCGTGCTAGTGTTGATGTATCATGACCAGTGACTGGTCTTGTCTTGTCAATGACCATGCGGCAATGATAGGTAGGTCAGCATACTGACGTGCAGCGTCCCGGAAATGTTGGGTGCGGAGATGTGGCTTTCATCGGCCAACTCATCTCAAGTACCGTTAACAACTTACAAGTACGATCGCACGAACCATACACAGCAGTGCAGTTCGCGCGATTGAACGAATGCCGCTCTGTGCGAGCTGCAGAGGACGGCGGCCAGGTGCCAAACGCGCGTAATTGCCATGGAGGAATTCCGAGAATTCCGGCCGCCAAGGGCGTGGACGTCGGCGAGGCCGGTGAGCGTCGGACGGTTGCTTATGCGCGATGACCGGATTCGGGCCGAGACGCGCGATGATACGCGGCCACGTGACGGGAAGGGGACCGCGCCAGACGAGAAAATCGACCGATTCTTGCGGGAGCCAATGGGAAGTGGCGGAAGGAGGAGGGTGTGAAGGCTTGCGAGTCGGTTTGTAAGGAGGAGAGGTCGACAGGACGAGTGCTGGGTTCACCGGTCGTCTGCAGTCGCTTGTGTTCCTGTGTCTCTGTGTCTCTGTTTGTGTCGCAGCTCTCTCGTCGTCGTCCCCGTCCTCCTCGACTCGACCGAGCACCGCCGCCATGGCCTCCCTCAGAGAACGCTCGTCCTCTGCCGTTCTCCCCTCCTTCACCGCGACCGACGCCTTCGAGCACATCCCCGTCCCCTCCTTCCTCTCCGCCCCCGCTGGCTCTGCGCAATGGCTCTACACCACCATCGCCATCGTCCTCGCCCTCCTTGCCCTTGAGCAGTCCGTTTACCGGTACAAGAAGCGCCACCTCCCCGGTGACAACTGGACTATTCCAATCATCGGCAAGTTCGCGGACAGCATGAAGCCCACCATGGAGGGCTACATGAAGCAGTGGAACTCGGGAGCCCTGTCCGCGCTGAGCGTGTTCAACATGTAAGGAGCTCGTTGGTGCATGTTTCCCGTTATAGCTAGCCTCTGACCATATCCATCATCGTGAAACGCCTCGGTGTCGTATGTGTGTGCCCATGTACGCGCGCTCGGGACCATGGGAACGTCATTGAATTTGTCGTTGTTGCCGTGTTGTTGTACGCCTGTGCATATGCGTGTATATGCAGCTTCATCGTCATGGCCTCTTCAAACGAGTACTCGCGGAAGATTCTCAACTCGCCTAACCATGCCGAACCCTGCCTCGTCCACTCCGCGAAGCAGATTCTCCGCCCCGATAACTGGTGAGAAGCTCCCGCTCGTCATGTGCGGTATCTTGATGATTTACCTTTTCTGCTTTCTTCAGGGTCTTCCTTACTGGAAAGGTCCATGTGGAGTACCGCCGCGTCTTGAACTCTCTTTTCACTCGTAAGGCACTTGGGTACGTAAGCCTCTCCTTCCATCGGTTTCCCTTCGCTTGTCCTGCGATGGACTTCCTTCGCTTGCGTATCTTGCCCATGTTCAGTCATTCCTGAACTATTGCGTGGGTATTGTGGCAGTATGGGAATTTATGTTGGATATCACAAGGGTCGCATGGAATTTGTCTGCCGTGAGGCGCCCGGCATACTACAGATGGGGTATCTCTGTACCGTGCGCGATTATGCGCCGCTGTAGTCGCATCGAAAAGAGAATCCTGCCTGCCTTGGGCATTCTACAAGGCTTACTGTAGTGTTATCAAACGTCTCCTTGATGGCGCGAACTCCACCTTGCAATACGAGAAGCTAACTCCTCATTGACAGAATCTACGTTGGCATCCAGGACCAGATCACGCGCAAGTACATTAAGCAATGGCTCGCCGATGCGGCGGCGGATCCCTCGGCCAAGCCGATCATGATGACCTGCCGTGACCTGAACATGGAGACTTCCCTCCGCGTTTTCTGTGGCTCGCACATTGACGATGACGCTGCCCGCGAGATTGGCGAGAAGTACTGGGCGATCACCGTCGCGCTTGAGCTTGTCAACTTCCCTCTCGCTCTCCCCGGTACCAAGGTCTACAAGGCTATCCAGTGCCGCAAGGTCGCGCTCAAGCACCTCGAAAACGCTGCCGCCAAGAGCAAGATCGCGATGGCCGCCGGCAAGGAGCCCGAATGCATGCTCGACCACTGGGTGCGCTCGATGGAGGAGCCTACGTACAAGGGCCGCAAGGACTTCTCGGACCTCGAGATGGCCATGGTCGTCTTCTCCTTCCTCTTCGCCTCCCAGGACGCCATGAGCTCCGGCCTCATCTACGGCATCCAGCACCTCGCCGACCACCCGCACATCTTCAACAAGATCCGCGAGGAGCAGGACCGCGTGCGTGCGGGCGATTACGACCGCCAGATTACCCTTGAGCAGCTCGACGAGATGCCGTACCTGCGCGCGTTCGTCCGCGAGAGCCTGCGCGTGAAGCCCCCGGTCACGATGGTGCCATACAAGACGACGAAGGCGTTCCCGATCGCGAACGACTACACCGTGCCCGCGGGCAGCATGGTCATCCCCTCGTTCTACAACTCGCTCCACGACCCCGAGGTGTTCCCCGAGCCGGAAGAGCTCCTCCCCGAGCGCTGGCTCGACCCGAATGGCAGCGCGAACCAGAACCCGAAGAACTACCTCGTGTTCGGCAGCGGCCCGCACAAGTGCATCGGTCTCGAGTACGCGATGATGAACATTGCGCTCGTCCTCGCTGACGCCGTCGCGCTCATGGACTGGGAGCACATCCGGACGGAGAAGAGCGACAAGGTCCAGTGAGTATCTTCCCTTCTACGATCGCGTCTGCCAATGTGGACCACGGTGACTTACGACCTTTGTGTCCATAGGATCATCGCGACGCTCTTCCCCCAGGACGGCTGCCTGATGAAGTTCCGTCCCCGCAACTTCTCCGCATGATCGACGACGACCATGACGGCAGGGACAGCCGCGCGGGCGGGCCCGGAGCAGCAGAGTCGCACGTCGGGTGCAAAATAATACGTCTCTATACCTACCCCTTTACGCCCTTACCCCAGAATTCCGCTCTCAGTATCCTAGTAGACGCAGACCTCCGATGGCTGCCACCACCCACCAACATCACCGCTACACTCCTACCCCGGGCCCCCCTTCGCTCTCCACTCTCTTCCCGACGCTCTGTCCCTTCGTTCCTGAATCGTATCGTTGTTTTAAACTCTCTTAGTCTACCTACTGAGAGGGTGTGGCCGCGTGCGATTTTGGAAGTGCAAGATCGATGCGATGGGCGGGTAACACGGGAACGCGAGCAGAACCGGGATCAGGTCAAGAATGTCGTTGGCGGGGCCCGACGAACGAACAAGTATCGCATGCATTACCTACGGTGTATCAGTTTTCTCCCTATTACTTTGAGCCCTCACGCCTCGTCGACGTTTCGGCCGCTACTGTTGTCATTACTGCTCGGTACACGGTGTACTGCGTAGAAATATCGGTACTTGGCACGTAGCTGGTAGTGTAGCGGCCGCTCCTCACGCCTCTGATTACAGTGTGATGTCTATACCTTCGAATTTCATTGTTCATGATGATCATTCATTAAGTCATGAGTGCGAATACAAAATTGTGCTACAGTACGTTAGGGACGGAGTGAGATAGAAGGAAGATGGCTACATAGAGATCCGGGGCATACAGTGAGTAGTACAGACACAGAAGAGAAACCTGAAATGAAGCATAGAAACAAGCACACACCATTCCGCTGATACACCACACGGTGAGCCCCGTAGAGTCCTTTGAGATATCACGTTAACCCAACTGACCACGTCCCCTGCTCACTCCCGCTCAGCAACACCTTTGCCCTTCTTGCCCTTCTTCTTCATGCCATTCTCTTCCTTCATCCCGATCAACCACGGCGCATCACCACTCCCCACACACAGCGGGATCGCCGCCAGATGCCTCACGAGCGCGTCTTTCCTACTGAACGCCATCCGGCACCCGCCGATCATCGTCTCCCCCGCGTACACCCACGGCTCGTGCCGGCGCCGCTCGTCCTCCTCGTCCTTCGCCCTCTTCTTCGCGCCCTTCTTTCCCGCAGCGGTAGCAGTAGCGGGGGAAGACGAGGGTCCGGGTTCGGGTTCCAGCGGGGGCCGGGGCGGGGGCCGGCTGAGGAACTCGGCGCCAGCGGCGGAGGCGAGCGGGACGCCGCAGCAGACCCAGCGCGCGATGTTCCCCGGGGCGGACGCGGTGTGCGAGCGGATGTGCCGCTCGAGGTCGGGCTTGCGGTGGTTCCGCTGCTCGTAGTCGCAGTGCGGGCACTTCCACCTGTTCGCGCGCGCCGTGGGCTGGGCGGGGAGCGACGTGGAGGAAAGCGCGGGAGAGGGCGAGGGTGTCGATGTAGCGGACGAGGAGGCCTGGGGAGCGGGCAGATTCACTTGGACGTTCCGCCGTTGGCAGACTGTGAGCTGCCCGAGCACCGCGCCCGCTGCCCATGCCGGCGAAGGCGAGAACGCGTCGTGCGCGGAAGACGAAGAAGACGCGGGCGACACCACGGGAGACGTGGGGTAAGGCGAGGTGCGGACCGCCTTCTTGCGGCCGCGCTTTGACCTCCCGCTCCCGCCAATGCGTGCGCGCGAGGGCCCGCGGGAAGGAACCCACTCGCCGTCGCCGTCATCTTCCGCCCAGTCGCACTCGCTCTGGTTCCCAGCGCCTCCGCGGCCCGGGTTGTCGGCTGCAGGCGGAGAGGACGCAGGCAGGGACGCGATCGAGGTCGCTGGGGTGACAAGCGGCGAGAGGCCCGGCAAGAAGGAAGACGCGGGGGAAGGTGGGACGGACGAGAAGTACGCTGAGGGGGTCGAAGGGGGTTCGGTCCCCGAGAACGAGCTGGGCGAGAACGTACGGGCTGGTGCGTAATCCTCCACGCTTCGATGCATCTGGAAAGGAATTGCAGGCAGGGAGACCGTTGGCAGAGGAAGGGCGCATCGCTCGGGTTCGGGCACAGGCGCGGGCACGGACTCTTCGTCGTCGTCGTCAAAATTCAAGTACGCCTCCCCGAGGGCGAGCGTGCAGACAAGCCTGGGGTCAACGCAGCGAGGTGGTGTCTCCGCACGCGTGAGTTCCGAAGAGTAGCGGCTTGGCAAGGTGAGGGGATCTGGGTTATACTCGCCGGAGAGGAGCGCGTCGCCGCGCGCTCCTTGGGGGTATACGGTCGTCTGAGAGCTGAGCGGAGGAGAGCCAGCCGTGTGCTCGTCCAGGCTGATGGAGGCGTCCAAGTCAATGATAGGTGAGTAGATCAGATAGCGGCGAACGTACTAGGCGAGTTTCAGCTCATTCTCGACGCGGGGGTATACTGTTTGGTGCTGGGTTGCATGACTTGGTCCATCTAGAAGTGGTACTGCGGTTGGCGCGTTTAGTAGAGACGTGCTCGAGTTAGAAGACCCTGATGCCCAATCCGCGTTGTTGGAATAGAAGATATCCCGGTTGCCAAAGACCGCGTCGCAGTCCGCGTTAAAGTCGATAAAGTCTGAATCCGAGTTCACCGTGTTCGCGAACTCAGATTCGGAGAACATGTCTAGGCACGCGCGGTGCTAGCCGTAGCAGCAAGTACAGTCTGAAGGGAGATGAGCAGGACGGTGCGGGCGTCGGGGGCGGCAGGGCGAGAGATATCTGAACTCGCTGCAGATATCCACGGCGGTCTTTATACCTCCAGGCCTCCACCTCCCCGAGTGCGAGGCATTGTACGCCCTCGGAATCGGGCGATACGGTGGCAAAGTCACTGACCTCGCGGCGGGGGTCGCTGTCGAACATGATCAATGTTGCCAAAGAAAGAGGAACAATGCAGCCCTTGGTAATGGCGCAACCCAAGCCTCTGGGCCGCGAAGCCCTTGAACTTACGGATGTTCCCGCGCACTTGGGCGCGTATGGCCTGCCTTTTGACACGAGGCGTTCAGAAGCCCTCATCGTGCGGATGAGTGCCACCGCTGAGATCAATGGGACCTATGGGTCTTCGTGAAGGGGATCGTATCAGTGCGATAGGGCCCCCGTGCAGCACTTACTACGATACTCTAGTACTACATCAGATGTGACTGTCGGACGCTGTGGCTGGCGAGGGCCCGCCGTCAACCACTTGAGTTGCCTATAACGCGCGCCGTCGAAACGGTAGAAGCGTTCTATCCGCTATTTTTCTTCTCGAGGTGCCGCACAGTCATAGCGGGCTTCCATCAAGTATCCGAGCTTGAGCTGCCGCTAGCCGCTAGATCTGGCGAGTCTTGTGGGGGAAATGGAACGCCGGGAACGGTGAATAGTTGCGTAGCCCGAGCTGACATAAGCGACAGCTACGCTGCTATGGTGGTGTTTCTGGAAACCAGGTGCTCCGTGAATTCGCCTCCGAGCGGCACTGGCGTCCGTGCAGCTGTCACGGCTAAGCGCTGGTTGCAGCCTCTAGTCTTCCATCGGGTGGCACAGAGTCTGACGGAGTCCATGGCACGAGCCTGGGTACTGATCATGGGCCACGACACATCGCGCCGCCGCGGACGACGCCGTGCAGACGAACCTGGAGGCCATGCGCCACTTTGTTCGCGTCGCGACTGGGATCCGAATAGCGGCGCGTCGAACAACGCCGTCAAGGTACACATCTGGCAACGCCGCAGCTGCGGACCACGGCGAAGGACGGCGATCGTCTACAAGGCGCCGTAAGCTGCTGCAGGCACCACCAACACCACCACCACCATCGACGGTGAACATTGTACACATTGAGCGGTAGCGATGAGGGCGCATCACAGCATGTACGTAAATACGGGGTAAACAGCGCCCCTGGTGTCGGGATGATGCGTGGTCGTACAAGTGTATTTGAGCAGTCGTGAGGCGCAGAAGTCAAATGTGGCGGACGGCGTAATCATGGCAAAGTCTCCGGTCTTGGTATCAACGGTCCCAGAATCCGAACAGGGTCAGCTAGGAGCCGGCGTGTAATCTCAGGGCGGTGAAGAACATCCATAGTACACAACACAACAACTTCGCGGAGTCTGAGGGCGCGAATGACTACCTCCGGTGCACCTCTTGAATCTCAGAGCCTCGGTCGTCGCCGAAAACTGCAGCAGAACACACAGGTCAGCATCTCCCAATTGCTGAAGCGGGCCCCTCCATCGACTTACCTCCTGCACCTGCTGATGCACCGAACGAGCTCGGTCGCAACGGCTCCAGCGTATTCAACGATACTGGCGTCGTCGGCGACTCCGCCGCACCAGCCGTCGACCAGCCTCCCTTCAACGGAGTGACCGGCGCACCCAACCCAGCCATCCCGCCCACCCCTGCCACACCCGCATGCACATCCCCGCCCTCCGCCGCCGCCGCACTCCTCAAATACTCCGTCGACGGCGCGACGCGGTTCCGCTTCCTTCTCCGCATAGCTTGGACCGCCCATCCGGCGATGCCGACAAGGATCAGCGCGCCGAAGATGGAGAGCAACGTCGCGGGGAGGATCTTGCCCAGCGGCGGGCTCCCGCCGGCAGTCGAGAGCGCGTTCGGGCTCGTGCCTGTGCCCTTCGTCGCAGTTGGGACGGGCGAGGGCGGCGCGGGTGAGAGGGCGGTAATGATCGTTTCGGAGACGGAGGATGCGCTGGAGACGGGGACGGTGGCGAAGAAGGGCGTGCTGGAAGTCTCGATGATGGGCTGGGAGGACGAGGCGTCTCCCGCGGCAGGTATTATACTGGTCTGGGCGAGGGACGAGATAGCTCTTGGAGTAGCATCGGATGTCCGACTGTTGCGAGAGGAGCGATCCGTCAGTCCCTACACATGTAGCGGTAATAAATGTGATACAGGTACTCACGTGTACACGATATAGTCCAGGAGCACAAGCGACTTCTGCCCGCCCGTCGCTCCGTTCGTGATCTTCAACGTATGTATACCCGCAGGGAGCCCGGTCGCGGAGAACACCAAGGCGTCGTATTGGTACACATCGTCTCCGGCAGGGATATGCGTGAATACGCTGGTTTGACCGTTGTCCAGCTCGAATTGCATGGACGAGTAGCCGTCCGGCGAGGAGTCCGAGCCGGCCAGGATGCAATAGACGTACACCGCATCGCCTGATGGGTCCGCGATACCGGCCGCCACAGGTGCAACCGCGCGCAGGGATCGCAGGAGAGAGAGGTGAAGGAAGCTCTCATGAGCGCACGTTCTTCTGCCACTGCCTTCATACCGGTAGAGAGGACCACACACCTTCGAAGCTCGCCGTCGCCGTTAGCTCAGGAATGCTCGGCGTCCCATCAGTCACATTATGGTCATTGTACGTCCCATCATGCCATGTCCGGTCGTACGCGCGCGTAGGGTCCGGGTGCGCCGTGCAATCTGTGCACGTCTGTCCGAGCTTCCACCCGGACGCACTGTACTTTATGGGAACGCCAGTCTGCGCGTCACCATAGGTATCGTCGATCGTCACATTGACCCGCTCGGCGGAGACACTGAGAGGAAGGACTAGCAGGCAGAGAGATAGCAAGGAAATCGGGATCGGCAGCCGAGGATACATAGTCTAGGTTTATTGCATGCCACGGGAAGGAGGCGAGGACCTGCGCCAAAGTTGACGGGTATGGCCAAGCGATGGATCAGGGTGTACTGGGACGTTTCTGGGCCGACGCGCCTTCCGGATAGAGAAAGAGGGCGATGCGCGCAGGCAGCGGGCAGTGGACGTCGAAGAGGGAGGAGGAAAACAAGGTGTCACCGCACAAGGCTGCTGTATAGAGCTGGGACGCGGGAAGATGCCTCACCGCATAACCAATAGGTGGCCGCGAGCGGTGCTGAACGCAGGAGCAGCATAAGAGGGCCTGATAGTCCGCGGTCTCAGTATCTGTACCTGGATTACAGGTCCGCTCGGGGGTATTCCCGCCGTGACTCAGTGTCTCTTTTGCGCGCGCGTGCGTGCATGTGTTGATGACAGATGGCAGGCGGCCCACGGCCAGAAGTCGAAGAGACGATGGGCATCGCGGGCGGTGGGCGTATGAGAGTCAGACGGGGGTTAGCGCCTCGAAAGATGGGATATGGAACGAGGCGGTGCAGAGGTCAGACTGCCCCCGAAGCGTTCGCCAAGCAATCCGCACATGATCAGCGTGTCGATAGGTGTGGACGCGGACAGCATATGGCAGCCGCTGTGCCTTGATTAGGTTCGTTCACTTGTAACTTGTATTGCGGGACCGCGGACACGATGGACGTCGACGATCTTCCATGTTCCGACACCCTCGGAGATGCGCATAACGGGACTGTCGAGAGACGCGCGAATGTTATGACCTATAAGCCATATGAGGTATGCTAGAATCCATTAATGATGATCCCTGCGAACGTGCAGGGCTACCCAGATGGTTATATTGAAGCTAGAGATACCACTGATAGATGGGCGGAAGAAGTCTTCTTGGTTGGCAGTTGAGGTGAGTGCGGCGTCGGGCGGAAAATGCCGAGAGTAGCTGATCGCTGTGCTCGCAGGTTTTGTGAACACTCGCATCTTCGCCTGTGGACAGAATATACCAGCAGACGAGCGATGCATTCAAGGCTAAGCAGGCTCTCGCACGCGTCGACGTTGTCCTCCATAACGCAGGCGACGCGTTTCGTCATTCCACGTGATCGCGTTTCGAGGACTGATTGACGTCAGAGCGTGCAGAGGAACTCGGAAAGGCAAGAGACTTGCGCCTCTCGAGAGGCTCCTCTGCTCCTCACCACGCGTAATCGCACGGCCCACCGAGTGATGCACCGACGTCATGGCCCACAGCACAGACTACTTGAGGCCAGGCAGCGGCCGACCGGCCTTCCCACAACCTCACCACGACCCACGACATACTCTCATCTGCACCAACACCACCGACTTCGCTCTTATAATCAACTACTGACGACCAACCCCTCATCCAACATGTCCATGATCCGTACCGCTTTTGCTTCTTCTGCCCGCTCCGCGGCCGTTACCAGCAGCTCGCGCAGCTTCCACACATCGCCGGTCGCCTTCAAGGTGACCGAGAAGGTCGCTGAAGTTGCCGACAAGGTGCGTCCACAGCTCCATGTTTCAGCGCGGTTCTTGACCCCTGACATTGCGGACGACATCAGGTGAACAAGAAAGTCGGGCAGAGCCTCGCATCAGCGATTGAGAAGGGAGAGCAGGCAACCGAGAAGACGAAGGAGACGTTGGGTAAGCCTATTAATATTATGTTCACATGTTATTCTATACGTGTACTAACGGCGTCCACATAGGTGCCGTGAAAGAGAAGGCATCCGAGGCGTCAACAGTTGCAGGTCAGAAGGCCAACCAGGTACGTCAAACGAACTCATACTTTTCATCATGCATCTGACGCTAACTCATTTTGTTAGACTGCTGCAGGAGCTCGCGAGGGCGCGCGAGACTTCAAGCACGACGTCGAGAAGGAGGCTCGCAAGTGAGCGCAGTGGTTTCCGTTATGATGGACATTCCCTATTAGTGTATCATAGGCATATATTCATTGATTCCTATCGTAATCATAAGTGCGCTAACAACACCCCGCTTGTGCGATGCGTAATCTCGCAATTTAGACGAACCCCTGCTAAAGTGTGGTACCGTTGGCATCAAGCACCCTGTATGTGCAATCACAATCGCGCCCTGGTCGAAGCAAAGGTATGCAGCAGCTGATCCAGGGGTTACTTTGCGCGCGTTCTTGGCATGGCCAAAGATGGCCACAATCAGCTTGTAGTTCTCCCGATTACCTGGTGGCATGGGCAACGAGGTTGATACATGCTAACCCTACAAGAACTGGCGCAAGCAACATCGCGGACGTATAAAGCTGGCGCAAACGGGTGCTTCTACAGTTGCGGGGTCCGATAAGCGGCGCTTCCCCCAGCTACCCATTACAATCGCTCTACACTGACGGACGTGATTCAAGCCACGATACCGCGCCCAAATCTCATCCTATAACCTCACGAATTCGCCATGCCAGCCTTCTCTACCCTCCTTCTCTGCGCTAGCGCGCTCTTGTCGTTCTCATTTGTGCCCTTCACGCAGGCCAAGAACGTTACGATCGTAGTCGACGACGCGGCAGCTGACCCGCTGACCGGTCGGCGCATCCAGTACTTACCAGCGAACGCGTGGAAGGCGGGGAAGAACGACAACTGCGACAACTGCACGGCGCACCTGAACGCGTCTGTCGTGTACCAGAGCACCTGGCATGAGGCCGAAGACGCTCCAGGAGCTGCCAACGAGACCAGAGCCGTATTCTCGTTCGAAGGTACGTACACTTACTGTAGTATCATTTGAAGGGCTCCATACTGACCAGCGCGAATCTCACGCTAGGGACATCCGTCAGCGTCCACTGCCTGATCGCGAGCGTCATACCGCAGAGCGACGAAGATCTCTCGTACGACCTGGTCTTCAGCCTCGACGGCAAGGCGAACGCGGGCTTCACGACGGGAAAGGCTCCCCAGGGCGCCGCGCGCTACAACAACGTCGCCGTGTTCGAGAGCGAGCCCCTTCAGATGGGCAACCACACGCTCGAAATCTGGCCCGCGGCGGCGATTGACCCCTCGGGCGATTACAGTCACAACCGGTCGACCATCCTGCTTGATTACATTGAGTATTCGTGAGTTTGCGTCCTTTGTGTCTGTACGAGCGCGGATGGCTGAGAGGGATGCTGACCGGGTTCGTGGTGTTTGTTTGCGTCATCGTAGCGTCGACTCTGACAAGCTGCCAGCAACGATCACGGTCCCCGCGACATTGCCACCAGTTCCTTCGAGCACGGCCACGAACGCGTCGCAAACTGCGAGCGCGCCCACCCAGACGACCACCTCGGGCTCGCTAGCTAACGCTCGCGGTGGCGCGAGCGGGCTCGCCTTGGGCACGATCGTCGGTGTGGGGCTTTGCATTGTTTCTCTACTGACATGAAGATAGAAACGTGGTAGAAGAAAGGGTGGGAGAGGAGCTCGGCACGGACATGTACTCACTGATTTATGACCACATCTATATGTAGGAGGTTTGCTTGCAGAATATGAGTTGTAGGCTTTCACGATACGTTTCTTCTATCGAGAATGTAATTCGCTATGTTCCTGAGGTGATTACTCGTGCTCCGCGCTCCTTGCCCCGCATGATATACGCATTGTATGCGTCGTCCGTGTTGGTGGTCAAAGAGTGAGAAAGGGGCACACACAAGTAGCGCGCGTTTAGCGCCAGTGAGCGCTTGAGCGCTTACACGCACGATTTGGCTTCCACCATAACTAATCAATCAGGTCGAGTACTCCTCTCTACATACTGAGCTCAGCTTCATTCACATGCTGGTATCTTGTCGTAACGACCAGCGTCTACCACAGAGCTAGAGGACGCCATAGGTAAAGCCTTGCATGGCATACAGCAGTTTACCCCCGGCATAGTGTGATCTTGGCCTGGTGCCTGATGTATACAGGTCATTCCCAGGCGTTTTCACCGCCGCCGATGCCCCTTCGGTGCCCTTCAGCATCAGGTAGAAGACGCCGTATCCGCGCAATATATCCTCTACTCAGGGATCGTACAAAAGCCGCCCTTCTGATGTCGCCCGCCAACTGCGCACCGGTCCTCACCTCGCAACAATGCGCGCATCATCGCTGCTTTTCCTCACTCTAGGGATATTCTCGCGCCTCGTGCAAGCAGAGAACAATGTCACGATTGTTCTCGTCGACGATGCGTCGCCCGACCAGCTCACCGGCCAGCGAATCCAGTATATCCCCGAGGACGCATGGAAGGCGGCGGCAAACAACGAGTGCGAGGACTGCGTGGTGCACGGGAGCGTGCCTTTCGCCTACAAGGGGACATGGCACGAGGGCGTGACAAACACGACGCCGACGTTCGTCGTGCCCAAAGCGATCTTCTCTTTCATAGGTGTGTACGACCTTCTCCGATGCACCCATCCGCCAGCTCACCACTCCTCGATGACTCCAGGCACCTCCGTCACCGTCGGCTGCCTCATAGAGACGAACGCGACGCAAGCGGATGTCTCCGCCAGTCGCTCGTGGGACCTGCTCATTTCGGTCGACAACAAGACGGCGGGCTCGTTCCTGCTGAACCAGTCGATTGGCGCGACGGCGAGCCTCGACAACGTGATGGTCTACACGAGCTCCATCCTGCCGATGGGGAACCACACCGTGGAGATCTTTGGCGCGGTTCCGGTCAACGACAGTGATACGTCAAAGCCGCTGCTAAAACAATCCGTCGTGATCTTAGACTACATTCAATATACGTGAGTCTTCGATGATTTCGGTCCTTCGTCCCCCGCGAACATCCACGTCTGAGACATGTCATCGCAGCATTGACACGGACAAGCTGCCCGCAAACTTCAATGCCTCGAGCCTACCTACGCCTCCTGGTGCAAATACGACCCAGACCTCGACCAGTGCGCCAGCTCAGACTTCGACGTCCAATGCGCTACCCTGCAGTAGAGGCATCGGTCTGTCTACCATCGCTGGCGCTGCACTCTTCGTCGCTGCTTTGCTTGGCTGAGCCAGGATGAGGGCGGTTCGAACTCGTGCCTGGACTAGCACGACGCATGGACTCTGGGGTTACTTCGCTATTTAGGGCTTCTCATGGCTTGTCGACGATATATGGGCTGGTGAATACCGATGGCGTTCGACTACGTCGGCTTCGGCCCGCGTGATGCTACGGGTGGTTGCGCTCTATTATACATGCCTGACACCCATCACGCATTTACAGTATTCCCTGAGCCCGACGAGAGACCGGAACCACAGGTTCACAGCTCTCCCACTTCCAGTGCTCACGACCGAGTGCAAGCTCCCGATCTGCGCGCGTTCAGTCCTGTATCAGCTTCATCCAAGCTCTTCGCGACATGTACAGAGTGGCTTGCGTCGGAGGCTGCGGTCGGCAGTGCCTGACCAGTGTCATGCCCCGTCCAGTATGGCCGGTACCATCTCTTGATGTACTCTATCATTTTCGCAACAGGGCGCCCTAGGTCCCAGTAGGTTGGCGGATGCATAGATGCAAGGCCTGCGTTCGCAACACATGTTCCTGCCTCCCTGGAAGGATATAAAGCCACTGATATCGGTGCGGAGACCACAAGTAGCTCTCAATGGTATCATTCGCACTGCTCGCGGTAGCTTCGCTAGGATTCGGGCCTCTCAGCTCTTTCCTCGGTCCATCGTTCCCTTTCGCTCACGCCAAGGTCATCACGATAGCGGTCGACGATGCATCCCCGGACCCCTTAACCGGTCAACAAATCCAGTATACCCCTGCGAGCGCGTGGAAAGCGGTCAAGGACGGAAAGTGCGATGACTGCGTCGCTCATCCGAACGCGTCCGACGCGTACTAGGGAACCTGGCATGAGGGCGTCACCGACTCTTCAACTTCCGTCATGCCCAAGGCGAGCTTCTCCTTCGAAGGTACGTCCGTGTGTCTATTCATCGGACCACTAGCTAACACGCCGATCGCAGGCACGTCCTTCACCGTCCACTGTCTGGTGGAGGACATCGCGCCCATGGCCGACTGGGACCTCGCGTGGTACCTGCTCTTCTCGGTCGACAACTTGACGGCCGGTGCCTATGGCCTGACGCAGATCCCCACAAAGGGCGGGCAGGGGCACTACTCCAACGTGCAGGTGTACTCCAGCGTTCCGATGCCTATGGGGAACCACACAGTAGAGATCACTGGCGCGCCGCTGCCGCAGTCCGCGATCATCAACGGTTCCGTGACGAAGCCCATGCAGAACAAGACCGTCGTCATTCTGGACTACATCGAGTATACGTGAGTCCGTAGAATTGGTCACTCTTGAGCTTAGTCTCAAGTCATACACATTTTAGCGTCGACACAGACAAGCTACCCGCTTCGATCACGGTGCCCTCGAGCCTCCCTCCGCTTCCCTCCTTTACGCTGCCTACTGCGATCGACTCGACTCAAACGTCGACCGGCACGCCCACCCATACTTCTACCTCGAACGCGCTCTCTGGGGTACGCAGCCTACGCGGATTCCGATCGCTTGTGACTGCTGGTATGGTGCTGTGCATTGCCGCTTTTCTCAATTGAGTAGAGGTAAGGGTTGCGTCTGCTATACTCCTGATCTATCTGACGTATTCACGAGTAGGCACATGAGCATCGGCATTGGAAAAATATAGGGCTTTGCTACAGCGAGAGACTGTCATGTCCTGCGTTTGGCAGTATAGACATGGAATGGAACCACTAGCGGTCGCTAACTGGTACCGTCATGAACTCCGACGGTCAACCCGGTGATTCTCCACCAACTTTCCTAGGATACTAGCGCATGCTTTGAACAACGTCGATGCACCCAACGAGTCAAAAGTTGATGCCTTTGTCGGAGCCTCTAAGGCCGTAAGAAAGACGAAAAAACATCCATGGTTCGAACGCCAGGCCTCAGAGAGTGAATAGGCACTGATGCGAACAACCGAGTCCGAAAGTCTGGAGTGGCTGCACAGGGCTGCACAAACCGCCGCGGCTTCTATAGTGCCTGAAGAAGAAAACGCATGCAAACGTGCTAGCGCCCTTCCCAAGGTTGAGTCTGGCCGAACACTTCTTCCTGATGCTGACCACATTTCCCACAGTAAGGCGTTCCGACGTCTGACAGTCGGGACTCGGGAACTGTATAAAGTCAAACTTCACCAGCGCGCGTCGTCACTTGTGCGCTCTTCCTGATTGTACTGGTGCTGATACTACCACCCCAGGCTCAGTGAGTCGGTGCGACGTCAAAGTCCTCATCTCCATGATGGTACGCGCATCGTCGCTGTGTCTGCTAGGCTTCGGACTGCTCGGCCTGTTCTCTGGCTCGCCTATCCAGGCAAAGGACGTCCTCATTGTGGTCGACGATGCGTCTCCCGACCCCCTGACTGGACAGCAAATCCAGTATACTCCTGCGGAGGCGTGGAGGGCTGTCAAAGACGGCAATTGCGACGACTGCGTCGCACACCTCAATGTATCCCAGGCGTACCAGGGTACTTGGCATGAGGGCGTCTCAACCACAAACGCGACCAGTCCGCATGGCTTGCCCAAAGCGAGCTTCTCCTTCGTAGGTGAGTTCTTCCCACACATCCATTCCTGATGTTAGGTTGACGCGTGAGTCACAGGCACATCCGTCTCTGTGTACTGTTTCGTGGAGTCCTCCGCTCCCGAGGCCGACTGGGACCTTTCATTCAGCTTGCTCTTTTCCATCGATAACGAGATCGTGGACAACTTCACTCTCACGACGGACCTGAGTTCGAAGACTCCAGCGAGCTTCATTGCGGATCCGTTCATCAGCAAACCATTGCCTATGGGCAACCATACCGTGGAAGTCATGAGCGAGCCGCTCTCGCAGCGTGCGTCAAGCAGCAATCAATCACAGCCCGTTCAGAACAGAACGGTGATTGTTCTGGATTACATCGAGTACATGTGAGTATACAGGCCGCCCATTTAATCATGGAATTTTTGAAGCTGATATCGGCTCATCCTATAGCGTGGACGTTGACCAGCTGCCTACGTCCATCACGGTCCCAGCCGGGCTACCGACTATTCCCTCGGATTCTCCACTGGCGCCTGTCGGGACGAACACGACGACGAACGCAACGCAAAGTTCGGCTCCGCCTGCCCGTACCTCCACTACGTCGGGCACCGGGTCCGTTGCGAGCAGTCTGGGAGACATTAGCAGCCTCGCGGTTGCGGTGATCGTTAGTAGCGGACTTGTAATCTCTGCGTTGTAATGGTAGCCAACTATAGCCTAAGGGGGTATACCTCGCCAACGCTTTAGCGTCAGTATACCGACTTGCACTACAATGACTCGCAAGTCTGAGCGCGTCTTTACTCTGGCGCAGTCCTCCATCTTGGTTCGCGAACCCGGCGTCCGAGACGGAGCGCGCCCTCTCTGCGTACTCCGGCCCTTCTGATCAGCACGTCATGGCGTTTCTCAGAATTCAAGGCACATTACTGCCGCCGCAAGCGCTGCGCACTCTAGAACTAAATCTATGCAACACTATAAAGTATGTAGCCTGCACGGTCCTAGGGCGCTCCGTGGTCACTCAAGACATTGAACCGTCTAGTTGCGCAGTTGCTCACATCTGACATGCTGTGGTTCCTCTATTTCGCTACTATGTGGCTACTGCTGTCCTCCTACGTTGGTTGGGCCAGCAACGTGACGAGCATCGTTGACGACACAAGCATGGACCCCGTAACTGGACATCGTATCCAGTACACCCCTGCAAACGCCTGGAGGGCGGTCTCGAGCGGTAACTGCACCGACTGTGTGGCCCACCCCGGCTACCTCATCGCGTATGAAGAGACATGGCACGAGAGCGATTTGCCTGCATCCTCACAAGACGTCACTCCTAAAGCGACCTTCCCTTTCTTCGGTATGTGTCTGTACATGTCCTGACATTGAGCGGGGTTCACATAATTCACCGGACATCTCCTCATACCTCTCAGGCGAATCTGTGATGGTCTACTGTATCGTTCAATACTACGGCCCCGACCCGAGGGCAGCGTCCTTCATGCAATTCGTCCTCGATGGGGAATATACCTCACAATACATCATGTTGCCAACTATCAAGGACAAGGCCACCTATGTCTCTACACCAGTATACGTAAATACATCACTGCCTGGCGGGAATCACACTCTGGAGATTATCAACGGGATCCCAGGCCATTCCAGCCCATCCGTGTTGCTTCTGGATTATATTGTCTACTCGTATGTCCTATATACTACATGGTCAATCTGCGGAGTCAATAACCGTGAGGAACTCCAATCCCCGCCTGTAGATTGCTTTCGAGCGAGTTACCCTCCACGTTCACGCTCCCGACTGTCACAACTGCCTATCCCTATTCTGGCTCAAACCCATCGACCATCAATCCGGGGAACTTGACCTTGACGGGAGGCGCGACAAGCACATCTAGCAATTCAAATTCTACTTCACCAACTCGCACCCGTGCACCGTCAGGAGCCGCGTCTGACTTCGGCCGGCTGGTAGATGGTGTGTTCGGTGTAAACCCTGCGGTACTCTTGTGCGGCGTTGTTTTCGTCACTTCCCTCATGCTTGAGACGTCGTGTAGCTACGTATTGTAGCGCATATGGCTGTATGGCCCCCGATTAATGTGACATAGATCACCGGCGGGGTCGCGACGTAAGGTTTGAGTATGCCGCTGTAGCAACGCTATCTTGTTTTGCTGGAGGCCAAGTGCCCAAGGCGGCACGTTGGCAGATACTATTCATGCTAGCTAATAGAGAAAAATAGCTTGCATTATGTAGCTTTAGTTGATGTCAACAGATCACAAACCCAGTTGTCGAGAATGGACACGGCGGCACAGTAACTGCATACTCGAGGTGCCAGTATATCACGGTCACGTGTACGTGTAAGGAGCCTCACCCCTTCACGCACGCGTCAGACTGTCGCTTCGTAACTCTTCACACAACGCACAGACTGATGGCTAGCTCAGAACGTAGCTGGGCATTTATTTCTGGTTTTTGCACAAACCACCATCACTACCAAACTTGCTACTTATCATGTCACCACTGAAGCCTTACTAGCTTGACTCCGCGACATCTCGAGACGTTACTTGCTCGTGTTCCGCCGCCACAATCAGCGCAAGAAATGTCGACTACACGCGTGCATACATGCAGGTTCCAGGCCGCTCTTTGTCTTTCTGTCTTCGCCACAGCAGCTCAATCAGTGAGCCTGCTTGAAGGGGAGTCTCCATTTGAACGAACCTCTACTGACAACCATCACTCCCAAGTCTAGATCGGCTCCTTCATGGAGCCTGTTGACGCCGAGTTGCAAGAATACATCACAAGCCTACTGATCAGGTTCTCCGCGGAGGTGTGAGCCCTGGGATCCTCGCTATCTTGGCTACACGCGCTCCAGTTCCACGACCTTCAGGTATGTGGCATGAAGTTGATGTCAGCCTTTGTCAGGCGTGTCATAATGATCGCGACGTCAATAACATCCTGCTCAACTGCACACAGTCATCTTGGTCATTGATTTATGACTCCTTGACACCTCGACCATGCCGGACACCTCCATTGACGACCGTGCAACCACGGCACCCACTGAGGGTGCGCGCCGCCCCAAGCGGGCCTGACAAGCCGTCTACGCACCCGAAGAACACCTTGACCGTACGCAAGTGTACGCAATGACCGGCAGCCCCGACTGCTCATCCATGTGGCTCGACGCCGCAGAGACATAGAGCCGGTGTCATGAAGGTCTGCGTGACTGCGGTGAGTGCGTAGGTCCCGACGCGTGGATGCTATTCACGCCTAATTGCTGTGATCGGCTGTGCTTGGCCTCTTCAGCTACACGCCTGTGTGCGATCTGCGGCCTGCGTGTCAAGTTGACAGATGATTAGATGGGTAACATGCATTGCGTCCAATGCCGCCAAGATGCCTGCGAAGTTAAGCTCCAGTGCCGCCTCGGCTACGCAAGAACTACGAATAGCACAGTGGGACCGGCTTACGTCTGCGCCCTTTGCATTCTCTCGCTATGCTCAACGGCAGGCGTAGTCGAACCCACGGAGATGAAGTCGCGGGGAACGTAAGTCGAGTGGTTGTCGACGTTGCGATGCTCGTCCCACCAATCACCTTCGATCTGTGGCGGTGAGAGCACGCGGGCGGGGGTCTTCCTAAACCGGCAAACCTGCAATTCGCAGATACCGGGCGCTAGGAAGACGACGACAACAGACAAGCTTCTTGATGCAGCTCTCGCGGACCGGCAGAGGGGGCGTTCTCTCCTTCAGGGACGTAGCCAAGACTGGGTGGACGCTGGAGAACGCCGAATGGCCACGGCCAGACAGCCACTGCTCTCTCCCGCGCTCGTCAACATGTCAAGCCCTCTTCTCTCCCTTCCTCCCTCAAGTCCCCTCCCCTCGCCCCCGACAGGTACCGCCCTGCGCTGCCTTCCCTCCTTTCCTTTCCACCATACTTAATCCAGCGTGGGCTCTGGCGGTATCCCGCCACCCCTCTGCGCTCCGCTAATCTCACATGGTACCTAACCTAGACGCGCTCTTGTTGCTGCCTGTGCTTTTCTCCCTTCTGACGATCTCACGTCTTGCGACTATCTCTGCCTCTGCTGCCTTGGTCAATGTAACCATCGACGACACATATGGCGATCAGACAAACGGGGCGCAGGTGACATACGCACCCCCGGACGCTTGGAATGTGGGGCAGAGTTGTGCAGCGTGCACGGCACATCCAGATCCAACTCTCGCTCACAACGGCTCCTGGCATGATGGTACCGTTGGGGCAGGATCAACACAGCTTCTTACTGCAACGGCTCGCTTTGAAGGTGCGTGAAACTCGCACAATGTCTATGTTTGTATGGTTGACCCATGATATGTTCAGGTGTGGCCGTGTATGTCTACTGCATTGTAACACGGTCGTCCGTGTCCCCCGACGGTAACTCCGATATGACCTTCTTCATCGATGGAGAGCAAGTTGGAACCTTCGTGCAGCCGCCTGACGGGGATACCGCCTATGACTATAACGTACCTGTATACGCCAATACGTCGCTGGCTGCAGGTGCGCACGAGATTGTGATCCTCAGTGGACAGCCCAACGGCAACAAGACCCTCATTCTCCTCGACTACATTGTCTACACGTACGTAAAGCTCCTTGTTCATATGGTTTTTCGTGTGTCGACTCACCACGGCCCTTTGTAGGCAAGAAACAGAGCAGCCAAACGTCTCAAATATGCCGACATCGTTATCGTCCATTCTGTCCACTGCCACGGGGTCTATAATCAACCCGCGATCCTCAGCTCCGCTAGAGGCCAGCTCTAGTTCTCCCAACACTACCCAAAAACGCACTATCGTCATAGCAGTCGCTACCGTCTGTGGAGTATTAGGGCTCGCCGGTGCCATCATCATCATATCTTACTGTTGCCTCCGAGGGCGGTACAACAGGTATGATGCTCCAGCCGAAAACGGTGTGATTCCCAGGAGTCCATCTCATATCGAAGTGAACCCGGCGACTAGCGGGTGGGCCGAAGGAACATGGGCTGCAGACGCAGAGGGACCGCCCCATCCGTCCCTCTCCGCCTCTCCCAACGCATCTCGAGCTGCTCTGCCTGCTGTAGGTCCAGGTCGTCGTAAACCATCTGGCAAGCGGAGACGCGATGCGCCCGACACCAACGCGACCAACTCTTCTGACGAGCTCAACAAAGTGCCTCAGGCGCGCCCTCCAATCCTCCCACCCACGCTACTACATAGCATCCCCGCATTCCGCTTCTCTCCCTCAAGTGCGTCTAATGCGCGCGCTGATGCGCCTGGGAGCCCAGCATCGTCGTCATGGGGCACTCCGGCGCACATGGCCCCCGACTCTGCGACATACCTCATCCCACCCTCCAGGTCGTCCTCGACGTCCCATGTGGATGTTGACCGGGGATACGGTGAGGCGAGCGGCTCAACACAAACGTTGAGCAGCCATCATGCGCATCCCTTCGCCAAAGCCCAAGGCGTGAATCCGACACCATTGGTACGTTCCCGCTCGGACACGACCAGATCCACTCCTGCCGGCCCTTCCCATCCTCCACCATCGTCCATGCCCTCTGCTTACGTCCCACGCCGTCGGGGCGACTCTGCATCGAGGGTACCCCTTATGGCAGGCGACCTCTCGCTATCGAGCGGAACAACGTCGCCGACTACCCCCGCCAGCGTTCCTTACACAACACAAACCATAGACACCGACGAGTCCTTCCTCCCTTCTCCTTCTCCCGCGGATCCGTCCCCTCTTTCCTTCGCTTCAATCCGGTTGCCAGAAAGGCAGCAGCAATACCTTCGCCCCTCTCCTTCCCAACAGCAAAGGCGGCGCGTTGACCCCGTAGACCCCGCCCTTCAGCCTCCACGCGACCGCGATGGACGCGCGCGTCCACTACCCAGCCAGGGCTCGTACGGGCAGACACCATCCGAATCACGCGCACCTCCCGCAAGCTCATCAAAACGGGAGCGACGTCGATATGGCTTCGTGGATGTCCCCGTCGACGCGGGGAGTAGTCGGCCGCCATCCTACCGCGAAGGCGGCTGAAGTGTCCTTCGCGCGCGGTCTTCTCGGCGAGCTCCTGCCCTCCTCCCATCTTGGCCTCCTTGGCACATAGCCATTGTGGTGGAGTGCCTGCCCTCTATGTCTATATGGAACGTCTGTATCTCTGACGGGACTCTGAGCGCGGGGCCGCCGATTTTGCTTTTCGGCTTCGGTATTTAACGTATCTAGTACTGTACCGTTGGTTTTCGCATGATTGCTTGCGTAGTTCATTCATGACCTTCCCGTAGCAGAGTGTACCTGACGCTTGGGTGGTGGCTTGAGGGTGTATATTATGCGTTTGTGTTGTATCCTATATATCGGAACGTCGCTCGTTCGAGATAGTATATTCGCGATGCAAGGGTCATGGCCTCCACATTATGCCTCTGGCTGGTCTTGGCTTCGGCTTCCATAAAATGAAGCCAGTCTGCGTGTAAGCTTCCCCACAGCAAGACCCCTCATGGAAGGCCTCATGGACGCCAATCCCCGCAAGATGACGTATATACAAGGAAGCATGTCAAGATATGGTACAGCCAATACTAGTACAGATTATAGTACAGGAGTCGTCACTACAACGCATGAAGCGTACTAGAATAGATGCGTGTCCGTAGCCGGGAAGGGTCACGGCAGATCCAGAGACGAATGCGCATAGCTCGCAGCCAGCGAGATCGAGAGGGAACCATGCAGGCGTCACCAGCGCACCCGTCCTCCGTGCGAGTGCTTTCCGCGCGAGCGTGAGGGACGGCCCCAGGCAAGGTTCTCGTCATCCAACATCTCCGCCTGTGCAGCACTGGTATCAGCAGTCCGCAAGAGAAGCTGAGCCGCCACATCCCGACGTACCGCGCCTATGCTGCCGCTGCTGCTTGTGCCGGAAGATATAGGGGTCAACGAATTTGACGTCGTGTGAATGGAGGGCTGCGCGCAAGTAAGTCAGCATGTTGGCCTGCCACATATGCGCAGAGAGCGATAGTTGGCTCACTAGGGCGATGACATAGCTCTCGGGCTCGAAGGCGTCAAACGAGGACCGCGCCTGTGACGATGCTGTGGATGCCTGGAAGACAATGTCAGATTAGGCTTGCGATGGGAACCGCACTGCGAGCAGATAAGGGGAACGCACGCTGGAGCTCCGCTGAGAGAACAGCTTCGTGAAGGAGAGCGGCGCCATGGGTGGGTGGGCCTGTGATTGCTATGGAGAGTTCGGGACCGCGGAGACAAGTGTGGATTTCGACGGAAGATGGGGAATTCGGAGGGTAGGCGGACGCCAAGACGTTGGGTGGACCCCTTGACTAGCACCCACTTTTATACACCGTCAGAGTCTATGTGAGGCTTTCTTCGGCCGCGTCGGTCTAAGCGGAAGAGCCACTATGCACGCACAAACGGCCGCACTGGCCAGGGACGGAGGACGGAACTCAGCGCTGCCCATCCATCTCGTAAACACGGAGCTCGTAGCCGGTGCCACAGCGTTCCGGCGTCCAAACCGCGTAACATGCAGCTATGACGGCCAAGCAGCTGACCTGGTCACCCTCCTATGAGGAAGACAGGCAGCGACAGGAAGGGACATATTGATCGCGCGGGACAGAGCGGGGGCTGCTCCGATTACGGAGGAGTGCTATGTCCGCGATGCCTCCCGACCCCGGAGAGGAAAAGGTACGTCCCTGTGGCCTATGATCACTATGTCTTTACTGAGCCAGTCGTTCCCAGTGGTTGGTACTCACCGCGGCACCGGCCACCCGAGCGTTCGCGGGTTGGTCAGGCTCACATCTGATGTGCTGGGAAGGCCATACTAGCCCGTGACCTGTTAGCGTTGCTATATGCCGGTCTGTGGCAGGAAGCATGAAGCGACGTGAACTTCTGAAGCGTTTGTCAGGTTGCACGAGGTCACGAGCGGGATGGCCGGATCACTAGACAAGAGATGAGTTCAGCGTTCACACAGACGTTGTTCGTGATGGGGCCGAAGGCAGCCGGTGCGGTGTCTGTACGGGACAGACATATCGGAGGAAGTCGCTTGTAGGAACCTCTTGTCTTCTGGAGGGTATATCAGGTGCCGCCGTACACGGGAAATCAGATTCGAGCCTGAGATTCGGAGGGGTGAGAAGGCTACAGACATGTAGAAGATTGGCTAGTGACCATAGATAGCTCAAGGAGGTGAAAGCAGGACTTGTCAGACCTACCCCGGAACTCCATATCAGAGAGGCATGGATCTGAGAATCTGGACTTCTGTGGCGGCGGCCGAGTTTCATACAGGGATGGCCTTGCGCTGCATCCTCTGGTACCGATTAGTGATGCAATACTCCCGTTTCCGAGATCGCGGATGCGGAAACGCAGCTTTGCCTTCCGGTGGAACTAACCGGCTGGAAGAATCGAAGTGGATAGAACGTTTCGTGCCACTGCTCGATGACAGCTTGGAACGATTCAGCAACTGAACACGCCGTGAGCGTTGCAGTGATAGACGCCTTCGTACTTCGCAACCGAAATATGAGCATAGTACTGGCAGCATTGGATATTCAGTGATGTCGAGGTACCGTAGCCTGTCGAACTTTGTGCTCGGCTCGCTTGAGATCCATGAATATTCGACCGGGTTACGGTATACACGCTTGATGCTGAGCTGTCTGAAAGTACTGATAAGAATCGAGGTCAGATTCGGATGTTGCGTAGTCATGGTGTAAGACCTACTACCGACACCATCTTCGCTAGAGCCAGGATCATGGCCATGGTAGGTACAATGCTATCCGTTTCGTCCGTTTAATGTCGGAACCGTGGAGGAAACGATGTTAGAGGCACATGTGGTGGTATCTTCTCAGCCCGGCGTCCGCGGCCTTCAGCGCCAGGACGTATTCAAACCCGCATGAGAGATGCTGAACCTTAAAGATCAGCTACGAAGATTCTCGAGAGTACTACCTTCTATACACCAAAAGACGGACCGACGTCACAAGAGCCTTGGCCACGCCACGGGTACGACCATCGCGCGAGGCCCCGTGAGACTTGTCGCGCGGGCATCGCAGCAAAGCTCGTTTGCAACCACCCGGGTCCATTATACACACCCACGATAGTCCCATGAACGAATACGCAAGTATCTTCGTGGAGCAGGGTGGCTCCAAGCCATGTCGGTACCGGTCAGAGGAAGCCCTGAGAAAATGGGGAGGGGCCGGTGGATCGTGAGAGTGGGTGGGTCACAGTACCTGCCCCGGGTGGCAGCCGCTTTCTGGTGCAATAGCTGCGCATGACCGTCCGACTGAGCGGTTGTTCAACTGGGTACTTGGAAGTGGTGTGGTGCGCGAATAGCCGGTATGTTGTGACGCTCCACCGGACCTACGAAAGCTCGTCCTTGGGTGACGCCCAAACCCTCGGAACCGGCTTCTACTTGAGGGGGAGCCGACGTCGCCGTACAGCTGCTGGTATATAAAGAGGGCCCGTACGCTAGGGTCCGTCAACATAAGACCCATTCTTGGAGCAATCACCCCTCTCACCTCTAGCCTCCGATGCACACACCCGTAGACACGACCCCTTGGGAGCCACCAGTCCCCGTCAGTCTTTGTCTAGGCTCGACTTGAAGCTCACGCTCACACATAATCCAGTCCCTTTCGTATGAGACAGACGTAACAGACGGGCATTCCACTTCATCTCGCCCGTCGGGCATCAAACGAATTGTCCGTCGCATGGGATTGGCCGCAGAAAGGGAACGCGTAAGTTTCACACTGCAGGAGTCAGCTCGCAGGTTACGGCGTTGGCTGACTGCATTCGATGTGGTAGAGCACGTCGTTTGTGCACGCGCCATATGCCTCTAGTAGCTCAGGAAGCCTAGCAAAGAGTTGTGCATCAACCGTCAGTTATGTCAATTGGCAATGAGTGGCTGTGACTCACTGGGTTCATACTGTACAGACAGCGCCAACAAGGAGCGAAGCACTACACGACGAAGAGCCATCCTCCACTTCAAGTCGCTGGCGAGCCCGGCCTGCCAAGATTGAATCTGAACAGGTAAAGCTCCACATGCGTCACCATATGTCCCTGAACACGATGTTCATGAGTTTCTGACCCATAGAGGGATGTAG
The DNA here is from genome assembly GCA_022385745.1 of Cubamyces sp. BRFM 1775. Lineage (NCBI taxonomy): Eukaryota > Fungi > Basidiomycota > Agaricomycetes > Polyporales > Polyporaceae > Cubamyces > Cubamyces sp. BRFM 1775. The sequence goes on along the minus strand of MU278460.1, from coordinate 714,084 downwards.
CAGATATGCTCGAGGACGAGAACCTAGCGTGGGGAAAGCCACGTTCCAGGTTTCACTGGCGCAAGGAGGTGCACCCGCCCCAGAACGATGACCTTTGAAGATCCTAAGTCTGCCAGGACTGAATCAATACCTCCGTTCCGGACCGGATAACAAATAATGTACTCACCTACTAACCTATCGCTTTTTGTATATCTCCTCTGAATAATGGTAGTCTAATTTCGCACATTGATAAGGTGAGAACAATGTATGCTTCTGCCACCACACCAGCGGTCACGTCGACGTGCGTGGTCGTGCCAATACAAATACATTTCCAGCCTGAGATACAAATCAAACCATATGCGCAGTACGCGAGCCTAGAGCTTAGCACGCTGCAAAATGTAAGGCGAGTTCTTGCGCGACTGCACCTTCTCAAGGTCGGCACGGGTGATAGGGCGACACTCGTGAGCATGGTTGTAACCAAGCCTGTGAAGATCCGCACTGTCAATTTCCTAACTCCCCATCACACTTCGCAGTAAGCACGTACCTCGTACGACCATCCTCACCACCTGGATTGAAGAACTCCGGGCGACGCAAGAGGCTGCATACAACGGCACCACCAAGACCGATGTTGTGCACGAGGCCATACTTGCCCCGCTTGTCAGGGCCGTCGAACAATCCGGGTGCTTGCATCGGGCCCGCCCCTACACACCTCGATCAGTATTTGTCACAGTTTGGAATGCACAACTCGCAACTTACATTGGCGAAGTTGCACTACGGATATATCGTAGCCGTGAGTCAGGAGCACGAAGGGCGCAGCACGGACTACTCACTCGTGATGTAGAAGTGCATGCCTATACCAGTGGCGCCCAAGGGATGTCCCTTCGCTTCCAGGCCACCACTCGGATTAATGACATATTTCCCGCCGTACTGGAGTCAACTTCAGCGACAGGGGTTGTTTGCGGAGTTGTCATGACTGACCGTATTGTCACCACGCTCGACCATCTTGTGTGCTTGGCCTGGCTCACAAAGACCGAGTGCATCGTAGGTGAGGAGCTTCCATGGCCGCGCCCGTCTCAGCTCATAGGCTTCACACGAATCTCGGCATGCGTACCTCATTGGCTGCGAAACAGTCATGCAGCTCTACGACGCCAACTTGATCGCGCCCCTCTCGGCCATGCAGCCCAGCCTCAGCGAATACCTGATCGCCGGCGTTCTTCGTCATGCTATATCCAACGATCTCCATGGGGCTCTTGCTCTCAAACGTGATGGCTTCGTCGGTGGTCAGCGCTTGAGATATGATCTCGATGGCTTGGTTCTCCAGGCCGTGTTTATGAACGAAGTCCTCGGAGACGACGATGCAACATGCCGCGCCATCCTAGATGCAGATATTGGTCAACATTTGGGCAAGAAGGTGTGGTGATGGATCACTTACGGATGTAGGGCTGCACATGTACTTCGTGAGCTGCTTGTTGATCATCGGGGCGGCAAGGACTTGTTCGACACTCCAGCCATCACGGAACTGGGAGTAGGGATTGTTCACAGAGTGCTTGTGGTTCTTGCTCGCTACAACTTCCATCTTAGTTATCCATCTTCGCGTATCTACACCGTGTAACGCACCAATCTGTGCGAGGTGATTAATGTTGGCACCGTACTTCTCGAAATACTCCTGTGCGCCATTGGCGAACATACGAGGCGCTCCGGGTCCGTGGTTCTTCCCCGCACTGAGCGTGTCCTCGAGCTCAAACGAGGCTTCGTTGAACACTTTCATGGGCGACTCTCGATCCGGAAAGTGTGTGGTGAGGCTACCACGGGCCATGCGCTCGAAGCCGAGGGCCAGCGCGCAATCGTACAGCCCGGCCTTCACGAGGCAATTGGCATTGTACAGTGCCGTACTACCAGTGGAACAGTTGTTATTGACGTTTGTAATAGGAATGCCAGTCATGCCGAGCTGGTATAGTGCTCTCTGGAGAGGCTGGATGAGCAACATCAGATGGCTGGAAGCAGGATGCTGCTTACTTGACCAGAGGTCGAGTCTCCATAGCAGAAGCCAACGAAGGCAGTCTGAACCTCGTCATAAGTAATGCCTAGTATGACCAGAATGTAAGCTTTGTCATGCTCAAATGCCTGGGAAAGCATTATATACCAGCATCAAGCAGAGCCTTGGTTGCGGCTTCAAGCCCCATCTACGCCATTCGTTTGAATGCGTCAGTATGTCAAGATAACGTGCGGGTAGTCGAGTTGGCAACATACCTCCTCTGTCGACCTCAACCCTCGGGGCTGTATGCACAATCACACAAGTACCTTGAGCACCTCGCGGCTTGCAAGACCCAAAAGGCACGAGTCCTACCTTAATGAAAGCGGTACATCCAACGCCTACGATGAAAGTTCTCTGGCCCTTGCGCGTCATGTTGTTGTTAGCTGGATTGTGTGGCTCGTAGCAAGTCTCGACGGAAACCCCTGGAGGAGTCGGCGATGTGGGAGGTTCAGAGCACTAAAAGAGCTCGTCGTTTACGTTGCCGGCTGTGAAAGTGCCCGAGGACCGTAGCAGTGGACGCGAATGTATGCATGATAACCTGCGGAGATGGTCAGCTGCTCGTGGGTGGCTAGGCTATACCGTAGTGAATCGAGTGAGGGTGACGTTCCCGTTCCCGTCGGTCGGTCTGTATAGACGCGGGCGCTCACCCCGGAAAACGCCTTGCTCACTAACCCCCACGACGCCGACGACACTATGCGACTGCCTCCGATTTACTACTATTGCTTCCATCGGCCTCTATCCTACTCGCACGGCTTGGCTCTCCAAGAGCGCGTTCACCAACTCCAATTACTGGCACGCAAGACTTCGGGAGACCATAGGGACTTCCTGTTCCTCCTCGAACACAGACCTGTCTACACTTTTGGTCGACGACAAGGCAGCGATGCGGAGGGCGCAGCGGAGATGTTGCGACTCAGAGCTACGGGCGCGGATGTTGTTCTCACACTTCGAGGAGGTCAGACCACGTATCACGGTCCCGGCCAGATCGTCGGATACCCCCTGCTCGACCTTGGCCGAACATCTCCGCCCATGGGGATCCGCAACTACATCTGCAGGATGCAGAAGCTCCTAGAAACCCACCTGGAGGAAGAACACGGTATCCAGCACATCCCGAGCGAGCATACCGGCGTCTTCTTGGACGCGCACACGAAGGTCGCGAGCATCGGCGTTCAAGTCAGGCATCGTTTGACTACTCACGGCTTTGCTCTCAACGTTACACCGGAACCTCTTCCTTGGTTCAATAAAGTGGTTGCGTGTGGCCTTCCAGACGTCAGGGCGGGATGCATCGCGAACGCAGTCAAATCTGATGTTACAGACACCATCTCGGTCACCAAGGAGCTCCCCAGCCTCGTTCAGCGGTTTGGACGACTGTACGAGAGGGATATGGTTCCGTTGGATATCACTGCGAACGGCGAGGTGGAAGCTGCCGTCCGCACGGTGGAATTGGCTTCGTTGGAGGCAGGGCAATGGCATCGCACACCAGTCTTTTGACATGTGGGTGTGTAGACGAGTCTAGGTACGTGGATCAGCTCTGATTCGCAGAAAAGGGCTCGGACTACGTGCCTCTCTAAGGCCAAGACCATTGCCGCGAGCATCTGGTCGTTACCCATGCATCCAGATACTACATTGAATACACCTTTTAGTTCCATGCAGGTCGTGATGTCGGTGCATTACAATACTCCGGCTATGTGTGAACACATGCGCCGGGCCTACCAGGTCAGGCGGCTTTCACTTCCCCATGCGTGTACAGAGTCCAGGCCAAGCACTTTACATCGGCGATGGAATTTGCGCGATCACATGCGTACGAAGTAGTACGCTTGAGCTCTAGTTGTCGTCTGAGAGCCTGTAAGAGGTCAATACTGACTCATTGCCTTGATGGAATGAAGACGAGCACAAGGTGAGCGCGTCCGACATTCGGTACAGTAGGGTACTAACTAAATGCGGTCTCTGTCAGCGGTATGCGTCGTGTGCATACTACGGCCGTTGTGACGTTCGCTGCTTTCTCCGTACGGGACTCCGGATATGATCCCGGAAATGCTATACGAGGCGGCGGAGCTCTGGTATACCGCCCCCACCACAGCTGAGACAAATGAGGCAGTTCTGACGCATATCGATTCTCAAGTGGGTCTGCATACGATATCAAGGTCAAGTCTTACATCTCCATTCCTGCAATGGCGATTGTCATGAAATCACGGCGTAAGCGCCCGCTCTCCGTTGCGGGCTTGGCATTATGTGGACGCCGGTCAAATAGATGTGGTCAAACATATAACAAACGTCTTACCCCGCCTGTGAAGGGCAATGCCACGCTCGTATCTGGTGGTGAGCGATGTGTCAAGGCGCATTACCTGGGATATACCAGGCCGCTTTGTTGCTATAGCATTGTATGGGTCCGGATGGCCTGTTACTGCGGAACCTGCGCAGTTACAGTCCATTCGGGTCTACGCCCGTCGTATGTCGGTCCCGCCCTAATCTACCATATGCTTCACTGGTTCTTCCGTGGAGTGCAGTCTTCAAAACGCATGGTCTCCACATCCACAGGATGTTTCCTGATCGTCGTCATGCGAGCCAAGTAGCAATCCCTCCTTGATGCTCAGCCCAAAGCTCTTCATCACAATGGGTTGATCCGCCTTCCGGCGGCGGCGCCCTTGGTCTATGCGCTACGCCATTGGAATGCATGCATATAAAGTGGAGCGTCGAGAGTGTACTTTTTCCTCAGGTCCTGCGGATCCCACCTTTCCTCGTCGTTCTCTACGTCCTTTCCCTCTCCCTCTCTTTCATTCTTTTTCGCCATGCGTTCAACAGCTGCGCTGTTCGCCGTCTCTGCTCTCGTCTCCTCTGCTCTGGGAGCGACGTACAACCTGAAGGACACCTTCGTCGGCCAAGGGTTCCTCTCGGGCTTCACTCACCAAGCCATCCCCGACCCCACCCATGGCAGAGTGTAAGCGCCGACTTCTGCCGACATGATCTGTCGTCGAGGAACTGATCCCCTCGCTGCGAATAGGAACTACGTCGATCAACAGACCGCGCTCGCGCAGAACCTGACCTTCGCGACCGATGACACGTTCATCATGCGTGCCGACTCGTTCAACAAGGTCGACCCTAGTGCGCCCGGCCGGAACGCTGTCCGCATCCAGAGTAACAACGCGTACACCACCCATGTCTCGGTGTATGTTCTTCTGGTCGTACTTCCAAAGATCGTTGTGCTGAACTATGTGCACAGATATGATATCAGGCATATGCCGCAGGGCTGTGGTACCTGGCCCGCGGCTTGGGAGGTCGGCCAGAACTGGCCCGCTCAGGGTGAAGTTGATATCGTGAGTAGAATCGCTACAGATGTTGGAGGCAAGCGCTCATGTACCTTGTACAGCTTGAAGGCACCAACGATATCGAGCCCAACCAGTCCACGCTGCACACCAGCGCGAACTGCGCCCAGCCTGATGGCCGCCAGATGAACGGGTACGTCTGCCCGCGCTCTTTCATCAGTAGCCATCCTGTAGCTCATTAATCTGCGTAAACAGGAACTCCATCAGCAACAACTGCGACGTCGCGGCGAACGGCAACACCGGCTGTGGTGTGCAGTCTACGATCCCGAACAGCTACGGCAAGTCGTTCAACGGTGCCGGCGGCGGATTCTACGCTATGGAGCGCACGTCGACGTTCATCAAGGTCTGGTTCTGGTCCCGCAACGACCCTACTGTGCCCGCGGACGTCAAGACTGCTGGCGCCACAGTGAACACTGACGCTTGGGTGAGTGCCAAGCCTCTGCGGATGAGTAGCGTAGTGAGAAGCAGAGAGCTGATGTGGGCCGAATCGCGATCATAGGGTACACCGACTGCGCTGTTCGTCAACGACCAGTGCGACATCAACGCGCACTTCGGCCCGCACAACATCATCATCAACCTCACGTTCTGTAAGTTCGCCGCAACCCTGATGAGTGCGAAACGCATCACTTACAACCTCTCTTCGTTGGCGACCTGAAGGCGGTGACTGGGCTGGCCTCCCTCAGTTCTTCAACCAATTGGGCGGCTGCCCGGGTAGCTGCAACGGTGCGTAGTTGTATTGCCGCCTTGTTAGTATCGTGCATCATCCTCATCGAGATCCCTCACAGACTTCGTTGACAACAACCCGTCCGCGTTCAACGATGCCTTCTGGGACATCGCTGGTGTCCACGTGTACGAGTGAATGTAATACGAGAAGTCAAGGTACGCACACATCGTTCTTTGTCCCCCGATCGTCCAACTGACCTTAAGTTCCTCTACAGACAAGCTGTACGAACACAGCACTTTGGCAAACGTCGAACTCATATGTTCATGCCCGGATCCAAGACTAAGTACTAGATGGCTGGCTATCTGTCTGTACCTCGCAGATGTGCGCACTCGAGCTTATGAATATACACGAGCCTCGGCTCTGCCTTTGTGTGGCGAAATCTCCATGCTCGATATGTCCGGCCGGTGGTACCTACCAAGACCTATGCGTAGGTTGCGGAAGGTGCAATCTATCCTCACAGAAGGTAAGCCGAGAAGTCGAAGGCACCGGGAGCTTGCAGCGCCTCCTGAGCGAGACCCTGGAGAGTGCTCCAGGACGGATCACCGATGCCAATCTCGTAGTCAGAACCATCCTGTGCGCTGTGAGTGCACGACAGATCATGGCACTATTGTTTGCACGTACGTGTGGGTCTGTATTAGGGAGGACTTCCCAATAGAGCCAGGCAAGTTCGGCGCCGGTGATCGCGTTAGCGAAACTCTTGAGGTTGGCGTTGCGAGCAGAGACCGAGAGCGGGGTGCCGCTCGGGCAGTCGTTGTTCTCCGTGTCGTAGTAGCATGCACCCCTGTCAATCGGCGTTCGTCGTTCATTTTCACGGCATCATAGGCCGAGAGCGTACCATTCTTCCATGATGAGCTTCTTGCCAGCAGCTTGGGCCTGCTTGACGTACGGCTGGATTGCAGACGTTTCGAGGTCGCCGGCGCCATATGCGTGGATGGAGATCACGTCGAGTGCATCACAGCTCAACCAGTCCGGCTGTACCGATTCACTGAGCCATGATTCACCGCCCGTCATAACCAGGATCTATCGACTGGATAAGACGGCTGGACGATGAGAGACAATATTGGCAATACAGGTACGTACGCCGCTGTTATCTCCAAGCTGTCCGCGGATCGTGTTGGCGCGGTCGCATTGCCTTCGAGTATTCATATGGCAAGCCTGAGATGGTTTCACTACGGCCTAGTTTGTATCACTCACCATTGTTGGTGTTGTTGTATATAATCTTGACCCTGTGTCGACACAAGTCGGCCTCAGTCAACACTCCACACGCTCGACCTCAGTGACACATACCTTGCCGATCATTGCTTCGTTCTCTGCCTCGAAGCCGAAGATGTACTGGTTCAGCTCCTTCCACGGCTTCCCAAGAGTGGTGTGGACATGGTTGAGGATGTGGATAAGCCGAGCATCAAAGGCCTGCTGAGGGTAGGCTTGCTCATAGAAGTAGCCAGTACCGTACTCCTTGCCGTAGACGTCTCCGGCGGCAAGGGCATTGAAGCTATGCATGGTAATGATCAGCTGTTCAGCTTGTGAGTTATACTGCATCTAAATCGAGTATACGGCAGAGACCTTGATGCCATACGAGTGAGCATCGACCATGAGGTCGTCAAGCCGTTCGAGAACGGTGTCGTTGTAGCATGAAGCGTCGCCGTTGCAGATCGTAGTCGGCTCGAGATCCGGGAATGGGTCAATATCTGTACCCTAAGGGGAGCATTAGTTAGTCTGAAGACTTACTCAGCGACTGCTTCTTGTTCCGCTCACCTTCTGGGTATAGGATTGCCCGTCAAGCCACACACGGAGCACTTTCATACCGGCACTCTGCATACCACTGTAGGCGGAGCTCTCATAAATGTACTTTGCATCATTGATGATTGACCTGATGTACATACCTTAGCAGAGTAGTCCGCGAGTCACTGCGTAAGCCTGCAGCATAGTAGAGACTGGAGCCGGCGAACGCATTCGCAGCTGCAGCGAGATGAACCTGGAGTGGAAGTAGTAGACCGAAGACTCCGGCAAGGGCTCGCATGTCTGATTTGGTCGATGCTGATGGGCGATGCTGAGGATGACCACTTGGAATCAGTATCCCTTTTATACTGAGTCATACAGACGCTTTCAATGCCGCTTCGTGCAAGAGAAGAAGTAAGACTACACCGAGATCACGCCGTCTTGAGAGCGTGCAGTGGTGCAACCAGCGCATATGTAGAGAAGCGTATACAGCGGGCGCGACAGAAAGAAGATCATCAGACCACCGTTACGATATGAATGTCAGTGCAATGCCAATACTTCTTACCGTCTGCTTCGGGCTGAGTGGGGGTGCCGACAATGCGAGGCTAAAAATTGGAGGTCCATCATAAACAATTGGAAAATGTAATACGCAGCCTTGATGTACATTCTCTCAGTCAGAACTAGGCGTTTCGAGATCGACGGCATTGTTGTAGTATGGGCCGGGAAACCCGTTGCACCTCATGGTCATGAAGCTTATCAATGACACCTGACAAGTTCTAGACAAGAAGGCTTCCGCAAACTGTATGATTCGGCTTAGGGGGCGCTCCATAGTTGCACGCCTTAGCTCAGGTTATATAAACTCACTCTGGCCAACTTCCGAAGCGACTCGACAACCATGATGACATTAGACGCACGCACTTCGAGACTCAGGTACCTGTATTTTGTTGTCCACGATGCGCGAGGAGAGATGACGGATTAGAGGAGGGGTTTGACGCAGATGAGCCAGGCAACCATATCGACTCCAGACAAGTTGCAAGCCTGAGGTTATAAACAAACGGAGTGTTGATCCTAAAATGGGAACCGCAATACCGCTTTAGGCATTGATCATCTTGTCCGCCACCTTGAGCGGCTGGCAACGTGCACAGCTCTAGCGGGTACCACCAGTACCTCCCTCCTTTGTAGTCCCTTGCGCCTATCTCTCACCTAACACCCGCTAGGTCTACGGGAACGTCACCATGCACTTACTTGTATTGGGCGGCACAGGGCCATGTGGCCTCCAGATTATCGAGCAGGCTCTTGCACGCAACCACTCGGTCGTCGTCTACGTGCGATCGCCCCAGAAGCTGCCGAGCTCAATCACCCTCAACCCAGCAGTCAAAGTGGTCGAGGGCCAGCTCATGGACCAGAAGAAGCTTTCGGAGGCCATGGACGGCGTACACGCGGTCTTGTCCGCCTTGGGGCCAGCTGTGAAGAACGGCCCATTCCACCCCGGCGACACGCCCCTCGCTCGCGCTTACGCCCTCATTATTGACACCATGAGAAACCTCGATGTGAAGCGGCTAATACTCCTTGGCACGGCGAGCATGAAGGACGAAAATGACAAATTCAGCCTCCAGTTCTCTGTCCTCGTGAGCGGCGTCGCCATCTTCGCTCACAACGCCTACGAGGACGTGGTAGCGATAGGACAGACGGTCAGAGCTGCTAGTGAAGACCTCATATGGACTATCGCCCGCGTACCTCTGCTTACCGAGAAACCGGAGAGGGAGTACGTTGCCGGCTACATTGGGGATGGGCGAATAGGCACTCGCCTCACAAAGGCCGCTTTTGGGGCCTTTGTAGTGCATGAGCTCGAGGCGAACGAGTGGTGCAGGAAGGCGCCGCTAATCTCCTCACCGTGACTGTGGTAAGTTTGACTGAAAACCGAAAATGCCTCTTTTCTGACAATGTGCCTTGTTGGAGGTTTCTGTTATACAGGATTCTGTTGGTTAGTGGGGAGCCCAATTGTTGATACTTGGTGTCCCGTCTCAAGCTGCATGTAGAGCATGAAGTCAAGTTGGTCATCACAAGAGTATATCCTCATTCCCACAATGCGGCATTGAAATATCATACGTGCAAAGTCGCCCTTTGACCGCGATCAGTGCAGCGAAGACGGAGAACCAACCATAACTTTCAGACTAATCACCCAGTCGGCTTTATGGAGCCCACAAGGCGATCGCCCTCCCAGCTCTGCACCCGACTCGCCTTCGCTATGCCCGCGGTCCTACTGCGCATGCCCCTTCTATTCATTGCCCTTAAGTTTGCGTCGCCTCGATTCCATGTCGCGACATGCTTTCCTTGGCCTTCTCATAGCCTGTGGGAAGGCATGCTCATTTACTTCTCAGATGACTCGGGGAGAGCCACTTTCCCCGCATTCGAGGAGCTATCGGTGCAATACCACATTTCCGCACATTTAGTGCTGGCGCAGCAACAGCGTTCTTGAGCGCGGCCCGTCCGGTCTGCACGTCCACGTTGAATCCGAAGCCTTGTCATCGGCTCCCCGCACTCCGATGCCATGGTCCTGGGGAGGCAGTAGACGGCCTCTTGCGTGTCCCCGGTCGGCTTCTATCTCCAGATATGCACGGAGCTTCAGAAGTGCAGACACGGCCGTTTACTGCAAGCTCCGCTCTTCCCGTCAGGTTCAGCCAGGCATACGCCGTGCCTGAAACTGCAGACCGTTCTATGTGGAATCAGATGCTGAACAATGCGCAGCACGCCATTGGCATCTCTGAGCTTACCGGGCTCCGTCTCTCATGTAGGATGCATCGGCATCTTCGACGGAGCTGTGATATGAACGGATTTGGCATTCGTACTTGCAGTCTCCAAGAGTAGTAACCAGGGGTCCTGCGCTTGTTTGGCGAAAATGGAGAATACCTGCGCTAAGATGCTGGGATCACCGGCATGCATCGAAGGCACTCAAATAGACAGGTCTTCTCGATTTACTCAAGATAGAATACAGTATGAGGCGCGTCCGAGGTAAAGATAGCCAGTCAGCTGCAGGGTCATGGACAACAGGATAGCGTGCTGGCGGGGCTTCACGCCTTTCGCCTCGATTGCTTGGTGGGTTTACCCCACGCCATATTGTCGTCGTCGAGCATCTCCGCCTAGGCCAGTCGAGGGTGAGCAGTGCGAACGGTCGAGGCCTGTGCAGGAGTTCTAGTACTCACATAATTAGAGCCAGTTTTCCCCTGCGGTTGCGTGGCTTGCTGGAGTTTAACAGGCGCCAAACCAGGCTGACATTCAATGAGCACCACGAAAAAGGTCTACAATTGTGGCGCGCTCACAAACTGGACGTAAGACGCCGATGAAGAGCTGTCACTAGTCATGGATGATCTCCGAGAAGAGTCCATGGATGACTGAATGCATTGTCGATCATGATTTGCACCAGGACAGCGGGTATACGACATACCGTGTCGGAGGACTTGGAAGACTTCAGGAGCGAAAAGCGTAACATTGCGATGCAAAGCGCTAGCGGATGGTGCGTGGACTCAATGGGTGGTATGAAGGTAGTACCTTCAAGTGGGTGCGACGGCAAGGATGAGCTGGAGTGGCTTGACAGCAGCTTCGCGACGGCCCCAGGCTCTTATACCCGCAGCGCTCAGGAAACAGATGGTGATACTATCCCATCCAGAATCCCCGCTCAGGCAACGCAGAAACGGAACGCGCAGGATAGGAACGCCAGAACCCCACACACCATCACGCCGACTCGGGTTGTCCGCCGAAGACTGGAATACCCGCACTCGCACCCTGGCCGCGGCCTGCGCTTGCAAGCACATGCACGCGCGGAGCTTCCGTGCAGAACATGGAAGCGATCGCAGATGCCGCGCGAGCCTGGGAGAGCGCATTTAAACTCTCGCTGCCCCTCCTGCAGTGGGCTTGCCCTATCCCGCCCATTAAACCCCGGCGACGTGCTCAAACAGGCGGGATCTTCACACAGCCGCTATTCTGGGCGCGCGCGTGACGGCCGAATGATACTTTTGGCGCGGTATTCTGAGATACCGTTGAGGTAAGGGGCAGGAGAGCTCTGGACAGGGCGCAAGTGTATACAACCAGCCTGGCACTTTGTCCTGAGCGTTCCGGGTCGGAAGAGCCAGGCAGGAATGACCGTGGTGAAGAGCGCGCGCATGAGTACCACGAGCTTCGCGCAAATTGCACGTCCGAGAATCAGTTCGGATGGACTGATATAGGACGCTTGCAGATGCTGCCCTCGGGCAACCATCACGTACTGTGACATAAGCCTTGCGGTATCATTGCATGAAGCAATTCGGAATGGCCTCCGCAGCATACTAATGGAATGATTGGGCAAGAGAAAAGGGACTCACGACAGGCACCTTGTGATGCAGCGACAAAACCGGCCGTTCGATGTCAGGCGGTGGATGCCCCCTTACATCACATGCTTGGCGGAAATAAGAGAGATCGCGAGTAGTGGCAGGCACTCAAGCGATGAATGGAGCTGATAAGACCAATGGCAGGCTGACAATACCTGCGCGTGAGATTGTCAGCTGTCCGTATTCCTTTGGGCTTGCGACACACTTACAATTATGTCTACGTATAAAACCTCTCTGTACGATAAAGTGGCCAGGATTAGGAATCCAAAGCACTTTGTATTCGGAATTCGACGGACGAGTTGCACTCTCCTCAGGCAGAGAAGCTCGTGTGCTTCAACAGCTCTTCCCACTTGAACTCGGCTGGTGTCTCGTGGAACGTCTTCAGCAGTGTAGCACGCTCTTCTGATCCCTCGTTCCAAAGATAGAACCTTTGCACGTGGATGGCAAGCAGTTGTGCGTCTTGCTGGCTGAGCATGAATCGTCCGCCGTCATCGCTAGCTCCCACACTCGGTGTCGATGCCGCAGATGGAGTAACCTCGCCCCGCAGCAGAACCAATCCATGAGTCTTGGCAAGGTCGGTATAGTGCGTCACGACCAGGTACGGGGTCGCGAATGACGTCCGTAGCTTGTATTCTTGGAGTGGAGTGAAGAGGATGGTGGAAGTCTGCGGATTCGAGGAGGGCTTTGCTTGAGCTTGCGCGAAGATATCTCCGCTCGTCGTTGGCTCTGGTGGAGAACCATGGAATCCCCATTCCATAAGGTAGAATTCGTACGCAGGCTCTTTCGAGCCCTCTTCTACTTGCGCATTTTCGCGGGGTACTGGGATGATGAATCTCGGGTACTTGGTCGCGACGTCCAACATCTTTTGATACGTCTCGACAGGGAGTGAAGCGCAGAGGAATCCGCGACCAGTGCCTCCTGACCGCGATTCGTGGTATGCCCTCCAGAGGACAGATATTTGTTCCGGTGTATGGGGCGTTTGCAGGATCTTGTCCAGGTTAAATATACTCGACAGCGGCTGATGATACGTCCGTCAGACATTCGCGGGTTGAGGTTATATGACATACCTTGACTGGGGAGCTATCCTTCCTAGCAGAGGAGGGAGCGGGACGAGCAGGAGACGGCGCGTCAGGCGTGGGCTTCGTCTCGCGAGGAGCCTCGGACGTTCCTGTACTCTTACTGCTTTCTTCCTTCAGCTTTTGCAACCTTTTCTGTCTTTCTTGCTCTTTCAACTCGGCGCGTAGCTGCTCAACAGTCTTTCCCTGTCTGATGGGCGTTGGTCACGTCGGGCTCAAATAGCTGAGGTGGTACGAACTCTTGAGCTCTCCTGCGCAATTTCTCTGCGTATTTCTCTTCATAGTCGACCTTCGGGGAAGCGAGACCCGCATTTCGGAACGCATGCGTTGAAGAAAATGTCCGGAAAGCGGGTTTGGAAGACGAAGCGATCGAGAATACGCGTCTTGACAACATCGTGAAAGGTGGTAATCAACGACAAGATGTAAGCGCCAATTCGAGGCGGCTAGTTATGAGCGCCTAACTTTATCGAGACGTTCGCAGTCCAAAGAAGGCAATTCCCGACTCTTGTCTTCTTACCACCACTATCACCACTTGCCCACACCGCCGTTCGCCAGCTGGTTGTTCAATAATCCCAACAAGAATCTTTGGGGTCTTCTTTTGTCTCTACAGCTTCTTGAGGTGCCACCTGAAAGCTGAACACGTCTCCAAGACCAATCTCCACCAGTCGAATATGTTGAGGCTCCTTCAGTACTGTGCCGGACTGTACTTGCTAGCGGCGGTGATCTTTACTACATGGTCTTACGCCTTGTCACCTGTTCTTGCCTTGCTCCGAAACGGACTGGCTCCTAGCACCACTCCGAATACAGCGATGTCCGCAATGTCTGTTGTGAGCCCCAGGCGCACTCTGGCGTTGCTCACCGACCCCCTTGAAGTTGACCTTGACGCCGATCATGCTATTCCTCTCGATGAGAATCACTGGGCAGATACTTGGCCTCCTGGGTATGCTACTTCCGAAACATTCAGTCTACCACGCTGGGACAAGTCTCGGCTAGGAGTCACTGGCTATGAGCTGAAGGAGGAAACGCTGCTCTCCAGAGCCTTCTCTGACGCCATACATCCAACTCGTATCATCCCCTTCTACTTCAAGGCCACTGGATCACTGCAATCCGATGATGTGACAATAACAACTCTGGTTACGAATAACAGGTTCCGCGTCTTCAAGCAGCTCGTCGAACGGTACCGGGGCCCTATCTCTGTGACGATCCATATCCCGCTCCCTCTGCACTCGTCGTTCGGTTCTCTCAAGCCGGACCATCCTTCTAGACTCGCTTTGAACAATCTGCATGCACTATATGCGTCATCACCGCTATTCTCGGAGCATGTCGATGTGCATCTGGCACTCTCCCCGTTCACCAACGCACTATCTGCTGGAAAGGTTCCCAGCCCCGAGGGCGAAGGCGGCCGACAGTTCAACGTCTGGCGCAACGCCGCTCGTCTCTTTGCGCGGACTGACTTCGTCATGATGCTCGACGTTGACTTCGCTGTCTGCACTGACTGGCGGGGGGCCGTTCGAGACACGCTTCGTGCGGCTGCCTCGGGCCCAAACCGTCATCTCTCTCGCACGGCGCGCCAACAGCTTGGCGGTATTAATAGCGCCGACATCGTAGGGAAGCTCCGCGAAGGGACCGCGGCGCTCGTCGTACCCGCGTTCGAGTACGTGAAGCAAGAAGAGGGTGTTGACCAACGTACCTTCCCATCGGATAAACAGGCACGCCCTCCTTTTCTCGCTTTGCTCCCTTGAAGGCTAACGCATTTGTCCTCTCTAGGCTCTGTTGCGATTGACAAAAGCTTCCCCGCCTGTTATCGCGTCTTTCCACGCGTCATGGGCACCAGGTCATAACAGCACTGATTATGAGAAGTACTATTCGATGCCGCCCGGCTCCCATACAGTGTACAAGGTTGAGCAGTATCAAAGCGCGTACGAACCGTACGTGATCACGAGCAAGCGGGTCAGCTGGTACGCACCCTTCACTCAAGGTTACGATGCCGTTCCTTACTCATGGCTGCTATAGGTGCGACGAACGTTTCGCCGGCTACGGGGGAAACAAGGCGGCTTGCCTGTTCGAGATGTACCTCAGCGGCGTCTCGTTCTACGTGCTGTCCGATCATTTCTTGATTCACCAGAGCCACAAATATGAAGAAGAGGCCAGACGCGAAGAGGTAGGCCTCTCCCACCGCTATTTTGTACTCGGCACCGCTGACCTGCCCCTCTTCCAGCGGAAGTCAAACAGAAAGCTGTATTCGGACTTCAAGGAAGAATCATGCCTACGGTATCTGCCAATCTCCACTTGCCTCCCCTCTATCTCCTAGCTCACGACTACGCTGCAGATACCTCTATCGGTACTACAGAGAAGGAACTCTACATGCCGAGCGTGCCGCCAACGCACGGGAGGAATGCAAGAAGATCAAAAATATAGCCAAGACGGTATCTCAGGTATGTTCTTCTCGGCTTAATGTTCCCTCCTCATATCTAGTCCATTGAATCACCCCTTATAGCTCGTCAATGACTGAAATCACGGGATCTTCATGTAGAGGTCACGAACGATGATGGGTGAGAATCGTTGGGTGCAGCGGCTCGTAGCCATGCGGCCACGCGGGAAAGTAAGATACGAATATGGCTTAATCAACTGTACTGTATGTGCAGCGTATATTACACTTGTAGCTTCGCATTACGCGCTCGCATCGCAGCGAGCTCTATCGCATAAAGGAATAAAGGCACCGACCCAACCTCCCCCACGACTAGCGAGCGTGACGTAAAGAGTCGGGCCACAGACGGAGCCGCACCAGCGAAATCCCGCCTCTCATGAACGGTGGCTAGGCTTACGCCCGGTAGGATTAAACGGTCGTAATACAGCCCGAAATCACAGTGCCCAGATTTTGACGACCGAGTCCCGCCCGCCCGAGGCCATGTACCGATCCATGTACCGAAGTCTCTCGACGGGTCGCGTGTGACCGTTCGTGGTCAGCGTGGAGTGCTGCATACTGGTCCGGTTGTAGATCTGGGCAGGCGGGCAGTCAGTAATGAACGGCTGGCCGGGGTCGCTAAGCGACGGAACCAAAGCAACCCAGCCCACGCGCGCAGATACGAGACAATGGGAACAGCCACGCGCGTGAATGCAAGAAAATTGAGACAAAGAGGCGAGAGCGGGGGAGGAAGTCGAAGACGTTCATATAGAGTATGCCGTACCTTGACACCGTTCTCGCCCGTGGCCGCCACGATCTTGCGCGTGTCGAACTGCAGCGCGGTGACGGCATGATCGTACTTCAGTGTCTCAAAGATGCCGCCCGTGCGCACGTCCCAGATCTATGTTCACAACATAGGCGTTCGCATCAGGATCAGCAGCTATCGCAAGGTACGCGGAGACGCAGAGTGTGGGAGACGTACGCGGATCGACTTGTCGAGGCTACCGGTGACGATATGCAGCTCGTCGAACTGGAGGCAGGTGACAGGCCCGGTGTGGCCGAGAAGCGTGCGGTGCGGCTGGCCAGTGCGCACTGATTCCGCCGTCAGTCAGCAAGTTCTCAACACACAAGAACGTATGTGGCGGCGGAAAACCGCGGAGTAGACACTCACTGTCCCACATTCTGACCGCACCATCCCCGCTGCCGCTCACCAAACCATAACCCCAGAACTGTACGGCACCGACGAAGTCTTGGTACATCTCCCAAGTACCATCGGCGTACGGTGGGGTGGGAACGGCGAACGAACCTGCAGCGGCAGCAGCTCCGGGGAAGAGGTGTGCAGGAAGTGCAGAGCCAGGTGCGGACGTTGGCGGATGTGAGATGGCCCACAGGATGTCCATGGTCATCACACATTGGCCTGTATTGAGATCCCATTGCCGCATGGTCTTGTCGGAGGCGCCTGTAACCTACGCACATAACAGGTGTCAGCGCTCGCACGGCATGGATAAATGGCGTGAGACTGGTCTCACCAAACATTCATCCTCAAAGTACATCGCCGTGACCGCCTTCGTGTGCCCCTCAAGGACCCTGATGCAGGCGCCTTCGCGCTCTGCGACGCTCGAGGGCCGACTGCTCTCGCCCTCCCGTATGCCGTTCGTCTTCTGCCGTACACCGCCGTCGGTGCTTTCATCCTCCTCGGCGACATCGCTTAAGCTCAGCATCTCGCCTGCTTCCCACTCCTCGTCCTCATCGACTCGCCGCAGATCCCATACACGCACGGTACAGTCATCACTTCCGGTGAGGCAGATCTGGTCCTCGACCTGTATGCACTTGACTGTCCCACGGTGGCCGCGCAGGCGGCCGATCTCTTCTCCAGTAAGCAGATCCCACACCCGAGGTTGTGAGTCCTCTTGACTGGCACTCACGAGCGTCCCGTAGGGCTCGGAGAAGTCTAGGGCGGTAATAGGCGTCGCGTGGCTTTCAAGAGACTGAGAACATGAGGTCAGCATGCGGGATGTACATGAGGGGCTTTGTACGTCACCATGAAAGCCACTCCGGGGGGCAATTCATCATGTTCAGACGGAAGGAATACTGGGCCTGCTTGCCGTTAGCGCTCCACACTCGGAACATTCTGACAATACGAATCACCTTTGCGTCGTCTTGAACTAGGCGGTAGATGTGCTGTGCGTGATCGACTTCTCGAGGGTTGGCTTGCAGACTCCTCTAGTTCTAGCCGTTCACGAACTCCCTCCACTGGGGTAACATAAGCTCAGTGCATGGCAGCGTAAGGAGAACGACGTACATTCGTCGTCTAGCTCCAACTCCTCCTCTTGAAGCTTCAGTAGATCCTGTTCTAGTTTGGCACGAATGGCGTCTAACGCCTCGATCTTGTGGCTAATCTCCTCAATCTCATTGTTGATGAGGGCCTGTATGCGAGGTTAAGAAAGCATCTAGCCATAAGAACAGGTCCGCATACCCTTCGGACATGGAGGTTCTCTTTGTCCCGCTCGATCTCATGGGTCTGGCGCAGAAGCTCCTCCGTCCCAAACGTCTTCCCTGCACTTAAACTCTGC
This sequence comes from Cubamyces sp. BRFM 1775, assembly GCA_022385745.1. Lineage (NCBI taxonomy): Eukaryota > Fungi > Basidiomycota > Agaricomycetes > Polyporales > Polyporaceae > Cubamyces > Cubamyces sp. BRFM 1775. Next base: position 695,890 of record MU278460.1, on the reverse strand, counting down.
CGTCCTTTCCGCTTCGCCTTGACCTTCCGCCCTCTGCCGTTCCGGTCTGTCCGCCCCACCATAACCACGTCGTCCTCGCTCGCCACGCTCGCACCATCATGATCCTCTTCGTCGCCCAACAGCCCCCGTGCGCTCATGCCAAGCTGCTTCAGGCCCAGCCTGGGCGTCTCCACGTTCCGTGTCTGCCTTCTCCGAATGCGGCTCTTCTCTGCACTTGGGATGGTCGCCTTGAATCCTCTGAGCAGCGACACATTCTGCGCGACACCTTCGGGCTCCGGAACCTCCTGTTCCAGCAGCTCTTCTGTTGCCTCGACGATCTGGAGGTCGCGAGAGGTGACACGGCGCGACCCAAAGCCTAAACGCAGGGGCGCCCGACCGAGCGTGGCAAAGTCCACCGCTGAGCTTGTGGCCCCGCCGACCGAGGCGCGTGGTCTCCCTGAGACGGTCGCAGCGTTGAACACGCGGGGGGTCATAATAACCGGGGCCACTGCCACGCCTCAACGTCCCACACACGCAATGAATTGAGCACCAAGGGTTACGTACAGTCTGTAAGGATCTTCGTCGAGTCATGCTTGCGAGAGGTGAATGGCGAAAGGATCGCCTTAGATACAGCGTCGAGCTTGCTAGAGGAGCCGCTTGCTCTGCTGCCTTCGGCGGGTGGTTGTGGTGCCGTGCGAGCCTCACGTTTGTCTTTGCTGCTGCTGTTCGCTGAGGACTTGCTAGAGAAGGCCATGGTGCTGGGCCCTGTACGGGCAACGTCGAGGACGACGGTGTGCTCTTGTGGTTGTGGTGTGGATAGAGCGAGGAGGTGAGGACTGAGGAGACTTGTTCTGTCCACTTCGCACCGCGACGCGTCCGAGGCGCCCACAGCTCCCGCACCACGTGCACCATCGTCACCCCGACAGACACCCGAGTGCCGAAGCCGCCAATGCTCAGCGAGTTCATGCAGTGTTCATGCACACAAATTGGGTGGTTTGCAGGGTATTGCGTGCGGTTAGAGTACATACTATACATGCTCAACGTCTATGCTATGCGAGGGTGAATCCATCACGACTGATGAGTCGGCCACCCAAAATCGAGGACCATAGCAAACCCAAATCTTCGCAGGTCGTACTCTCTCCGGAACCATGGTAGCCGCACTGGGGGCTGCTGTGAGCTTGCAGAGGGCGCTGGTGTATCACGGTGATCTAAATGTTGCTCGTGTGACGTGGTAGCGTCGCTTGAGCTGTTCGAGGCAGTCTTGGTAGGGGGAATCGGGGCAAGGCCAAGTAGCTCAAGCAAGTTGAGGATAGGGAACCTTCGTCGGCGCCGCTTTCGGGGAGCAAGTGCCTGTGTTTCGTCCGCACAATTGACGCCGCCTTCTTCAGCCTCTCCGTTTTCCATCTCACATTGTCGCCGCCTTTCCGCCTCCTTTTCAGCAGCGATGTCCCGCTCCAGAGTCTCCACCAACCGGTTGACACTTGCCTCCTCCCACCGGGTCAAGTTGATCGGCGAAAAGATCCCGTTGGAGACATCACACCAGCAGTGCTCTTCGAGGGGCATCATGTCGGGCACCTTTGCTTCAGGTATGTCTGGCATCTTGTACCGCAGCGCGTCCGCGAAGGTAGTCACGTTTTCAGCCCATGGTCGTGAGAGAGCCGTGTCGATCGGTACGGGCGGCCAGTAGCAGAAGGAAATGTACATGGTTGTGAGCAGTGCCATGCAGTAGAAGCTGAGCAAGAAAACAGGTCAGGCAGGCAAACGACATGATACGAAGTCACCCTCACCATGGTCGTGCGTGCAATGATATTGAGAATATCCAGAGGAGAAGGTAGAATGGTGGCGCGATCGGGAAGGGCAGCAGTAATAGTGGCAAGTACCAACGCGTGCACCTATCTCAGCGTAAGCAGAACAGCCATCCTGAGGCGTGCATTTACTCACCACATCGCGTACAGCGAAAGCACAGTGTGCTGGTACGAGAAGGGGATGGTGGCGGCACTGAAGTGGTGGTGGTAATTGGGCGCTACAGCCATGGACGAAGAGACGCCCGCTCCGCGCGCCCAGCCACGTGGAATGTAGCGCCCGTCCGCGCGACGCGTCGTGGGGTTGAATTAGGCGCCGAAGCGTTCTCCTTGCTTCGAGAGCTTTCGTCGTCTGCAGCTGCCCTTAATAGCCAAACCCCCTCGTCCTCGTCGTCCTCGACAACATCGCCGACAACGTTCCCCGACACATCCACAAAAATGCCAGTACACCCCGAGATCCTTTGGGCTCAGCGTAGCTCCGAGTCTGATGAGACCAAGGTGAGTCGCTTCGTACTGCGCGTCGCCGATCGCGCGTCCTGATGATCTACGCGTTCACTGAGCTGACCGTGTCCTCGCTTGTGATATTTCGCAACAGAACGTGCTCTATGTCACCGTGAACCTCCCCGATATCATCCCCGACACTCTCCAGTACAACCTCACCCCAACCTCCATCTCCTTCAAGGCGAAGGCGGGCAAGTGAGTAGCGCTTCGCGATAATCTAATCAAGACGCGCGTGCTCACTGACATATTTGCTCTAGCGCCTCGAAAGGCATTGAGGAGCGGGAATATGAGTTCGCGTTCGATCTTTTCGAGGAAGTCGTACCAGAGGTATGTCCATCGCACCCCTCATTGCACGGGCTGAACTGAAGCGCAATCGCACGGACACAGGAGTCGTCGCAGAAGCTCTCCTCGCGCTCGTTCAACCTCCTCATCCGCAAGAAGGAGAAGAAGGCCGAGTACTGGCCCCGCCTGACGAAGGAAAAGATCCGCACGCAGTTCATCAAGACCGACTTCTCGAAGTGGGTCGATGAGGACGAGCAGGAAGGCGAGAAGGCTTCGTTTGAGGACGACTTTGATATGGGTGGTATGGGCGGTATGGGCGGTATGCCGGGTATGGGCGGCATGCCAGGAATGGGTGGTATGCCAGGGATGGGTGGTATGCCAGGGATGGGCGGTATGGGTGGCATGGACCTCGACGCGGTATGTCCTACCCATCCTGATCCCGCTGTGTAAAAAGAGCTGACGGATGTCTGCTACAGATGCTCAAGTCCATGGGCGGTGGCGCAGGCGGTGAGGATGACGCAGGCCCCTCAGGTGCGGGAGGGGATTCCGACTCTGACGACGAGGGCCCTCCGCCGCTCGAGGAGGCCGAGCCCAAAGCATAAAAGCGAACCGGACCGAAGCATGTAGATCGCCGCCGACATCATCATCATCGCTTGTACGAGAGGGACGTGTGCAGTATATTGGACTGGTGGCTTGTAATGACTCCCGCTGATTTACGAAGTTGCAATCTAATCATGTGCAGTAACCACCATCTCCGTTCGACCTGCGGCCATATTATTGCTACGGTTGCAGCTGTCGCTGACAAGACATTCTCAAGACATTCCGGATACATTGTACATCGCTACGGGTAAGCCATAGAATCTTAACATGTACTGATGCTCGCCCTCTGCAGCTCTCGTGGTGATTGCCCCTCTCGATTCGCCGTGAGGGCTGGCTCGTGTGTTCGTTGGGTCACAACCTAGTGACTGACCATACCAGCAGATGAGACGTCGTCTCAGCACCGGGCACATTCGCCAAGTCCTTCCTTTCGATCTGGTGTATGAACGCCTCCACCTTCACTGTCCCTTTCTTGAAGACCTGCCCATCCCACAACTCCTTCCAGCTCTCGGGCGAGTGGCAGAACATCGGCTCTCCGTCATGCACACGCCCGCGCTTCCCTGGCCGGAAGCCCTTCTCCGGCAGCCCGACGTGCAGCCCGAGGATCATCGAGCCCGGCTCGGGGGAGAGGAGGCCCGCAACAGCCTGCGCGAGCTGAGCCTGCTGTTCCTCGCCGAAGAGGTGGAAGAACGCCGACGTGTGGATGACGGAGACGTGTCCGCGCAGCGGGTTCAGCGAGGTCAGCGTCTTCAGCTCCGGGACGGGCGTGTCGGGTGGCGAGTAGAAGGGTGGCACAGGCGCGAGGTGCGCGGGGTCGAAGGCATCCCCGGGGACGAACGGAACGGGGAACGTCTCTCGAGTGGTGTTGAAGAGCTTGTGTCCGAGGTCCCAATACTCTGCAGACCGCGGGATATCGAGGTCAGTGCTTCATAGTTGTCGTGCGCATGATTCTTGAGCTCACCAGGGTGCAGGTCTGAGGCAACGATATTCTCGACAGGGTAGCCATCGTAGGCGGCCTTTCGGATGTCGTTGCCGACTGCAAGAGGTCTCAACATCCACTCTCAAGTCCAAACTCATCAACAACTCAAGCAGCATACCGCAACATCCGATGTCGAGGAATATAGCACCCTCGCGCTCTTTGCCGAGCGCGAGGAGCTGTTTGTATGCGGGCAGGCGACCCAGCTTCATGCTACATATGAATAGGGCGCATCAGCGCGGCCAGTCGCAGAACTGCGGTAACTCTGCTCGCCTGATGAAGGAGAACCTGCGAATGCACGGGTATGGGAAAATCTACGAGCCAGGCGTCATTAGACGTTTCCGAGACCATATGTGCTTTGGGGAAGGTCGCCACTCATACACACCGCGTAGGCTTCCTCTTGGACAGCGAGAATATGTTTCTTGAGTTCTTCAGGGTCCTGAATACCGGTTGATGCCTTCATGAACTCCAGAGCGTCATCCTCGATGGAGTAGAGGCTTGGGTCAAGCGGGACTTTGGGGGGGCTCATGCTTGCTCGTCGGCTTGGGTGCTGTGAGGTGCGGGGGTATTCTGAAAGGTATGTTCCTGCGCTTTGTACGAGATGGAGCTGTGGTATATATAGCAGCCCTCCCTGACACCATGGGGAATCGATTGGATTGGGATTGGAATAGGATCGGCCATGTCCGGTCCAGCCTTAGAACGGCATCTCACGTGGCAGGTGGCAAGATAGGAAGAGAGAAAGAGGGTCAAGCAGCCGGGAAAGTATCCGGACTCGTGGGATGAAGGCGCTACATAGTATGTCGTACCAAACGCTCGCGTCTAGCTCTGCGCCGCACTAACTGAACGAGTGTATGCAGCAAGAGCATTGCCGAACACGGTCGCGACCCATGGCGGCGGCGCGATCACCCACTGGCCCTACAAGAGTACACAACCACGATCACGCAACCTCGGAGTCGGAGCGGCCACGGCCTGGCATCCGAGCCGAGTTATTCCTAGCTGTCTTCTAGCCGCAAGGCTGACTGCACGCGCAGATCCCGCGGTACGTCGTATTGTAGTCGTCTACGTAAAACCCTCAGAGTCGCCGTGAGGGGTCATGAGAAAACCTGACACAGTACTAGTAAAATCTCAATGGCATGGCTGCGACACGGAGCAAGTCCCATTTGAATGAGGCGCTACAGAGCTGATTCCGAGCATAACATCCATACATCGCATACCACCGGAGTTACAGTCTGGTAACACACCACTGCAAGAACTCGTACTTTGTCTCTCCCAACCCAACGCGCTCCGGACCGATCCTCGCCTCGACCCTCACTGTGTCCTTCGGGAATACCCTCTCCCACATCTTCGTCCAACGTTCCGGTGTCTGGCAATACATCGTGAAGGTACCTCCCTTTTCACCATGGGTCTTCACCATGGGGTTGATGTGCCCGACTCCGCCCTGCATCCCGAGGATCATCGAGCCGGGCATGGGGCTCAGTAAACCCGCGAACGCCCGAGCGATGTGCTCTTGTTTCTCCTCGTCGAACAGGTGGAAGAATGACGAGGCGTGTATCGCAATGACATGGCCGCGCAGAGGGTTCAAGGACGACAATTCCGATAGATCAGGAGGTGAACCAGATTCAGGATCGTAAGTCTTGGGTGGAGGGAGCACCTCGAGGTGAGTAGGGTCGAACACGTTGCCGCTCATGAATGAGGCTGGAAATGTCTCATTCGTTGTGCGGAATAGCTTGTGTCCAAGCTCCCAATATTCTGGCACTGATTTCAGTCCTTCCACAGGCATCACGACTTGCGAGATTACCGTGGACGGCGACATACCGGCATGCAAGTCGGAGGCCACGATACGTTCTGCGGGGAAGCCATCCGCTGCTGCCTTCCTCACGTCGTCTCCGACTGCTCTCGACCGGGGTTGTAAGAGAATAGGTGAGCACACCTCTCGCCGTAGAGAAAGAGGTGACCTACAGCAACAGCCGACGTCTAGTAGGATCCCGTTCTTACACTGTCGTCCCAACGAAAGCAAACGATCGTAGCCAGGCAAGCGGAACAATTTGAAGCTATTCCACACGTCAATTCTTCACACCAAATTGTCTCGCCCTTGTAGAGCTACGTACTGTATAAAACCAAAGCGGCGAATACACGGGTATGGGTAAACCTAGTAGTACCCCCAAGTTGAGTGGCTCACAGTTGTCGGGCGACTGAAAAGAGGCTAGTGAACTCGACTCACACTGTATGCTTCCGCTTGAACGCGAAGTATGTGATCCTTCAGTTCCTCCTCGTCTGAGATCCCGGTCTCACTTTTCATGAACTCCAGCTCTTCGTCCTTCAAGGAATACAATCGCGCATCGAGCGGAAAGGACTGTGCTAGCACAACCGCTTCAGATTCAGGTGTCGGGTAAGCAGTGGCCGTCATGGTGTGCTAACGGAGACAACGTGAACGCCCCTCTGCGTCTCAACCACAAGTGCTAGACTCCTTGTATCCGTACGCAGTCAGGAACCTCTCACGAGATTGGGCCGGAAGCTGCTCGATAGGCTTCTTCGGCGTATGGTAGGAGCGAAACCTTACAGTACCCGGTAGGGGTTCATATCTAGACATGGCAGCAAGTACCCGTCGCTCGCAGGATAGTAATACATTGCACATGTGCGTTCAAGGCTATAGACATGACGTCAACGAGTCAACCCACGCACGACGGGGCCCGGGACTCGATAGGTTTGGATCCATGCAAGTTGACTTGCGGGAAACGGAGCACTATATCGGTACAATCGACACTGTGGTACTACCTTCACACAAGCCTCTACTCCCTAGCACCGGCGGCGGGCGGCCCCAAGCTCATGAGCCTAGAGCCTCGTTACGCACCACTCCAAGAAATAGAATCCCTTCTCAGCGCCGAGTCCCAAAAAGTCGGTCACACGCGTCTCGACGCTCACCGAGCCCTTCGCGAACACTTGCCCATCCCACAGCTCCTTCCAGCTTTCGGGAGAGTGGCAGAACAACGTATGGGTATCCGTATCGTCCAAGCCAAAGGAGAAGGTCCTCTCGCCCTGTTGAAGGGCGCAGGCATGGGTCCCGAGGATGATTGAACCGGGCTCGGCGCTGAGCAAGCCTGCCAACGCGCGTGCGACGTGTTCTTGCTTCGCCTCGTCGAATAGATGGAAGAACGCCGAGGCGTGGATAGCAGAGATGTGACCACGGAGGGGGTTCAGCGATGCCAGGGCAGACAAGTCGGGGACCGGGTCCGATGCGGGTGTATAAATAGGAGATGCAATTGCCAAATGGGAGGGATCGAAGACGTCTCCAGGTACGAACTTCACGGGGAAAGATTCCTGTGTAGAGCGGAAGAGCTTGTGTCCTAGCCCCCAATAACCTGTGGCACCATACAGATTAGAATAACGCTAGCAAAATATATCATATTTGCACCTACCTGCATACAAGTCAGACGCAACCATTCGTTGCATGGGAAAACCGCCCATCGCAGCGTATCGTAGGTCGTTTCCGACTGGTAGGACAGCAATTTTCAGAATTCGGGGTGCAAACGAAGGCGAAGAGTGACGTACAGCAACATCCGACATCGAGGAATATGGCGTCTTTGTGTTCTTTGCCGAGCCTCAGCAATTGGTCGTAACCGTACAGACGGCCGATCCGGAAGCTGTAGGTGATGTTAGACCGGCTGCAACCCAAGATGCCTCCCGAAGCAAGAAAAACTGACTTGAGGAAGGTAAAGCGACGGATACATGGGTACGGAAAGATCTGCCAATCGAGTAAATAATTCTGAGGCGATGTACAGAAGTGGACTAGTACTCACTGCATATGCTTCGGCTTGAACAGCGAGGATGTGCTTCTTCAGCTCCTCTTCATCCGTGATGCCAGTCTGAGCTTGCATGAACTCGAGCTCTTCTCCCTTGAGCGAGTATTGCGTCACATCGATAGGGAATCGCTCCGCCAGACTCTCTCGTTCTGCAGCTTGGGGTTGGGTCGTGCTTGCTTCAACGTTGTCAGGCATTGCAGTTCAGGGTAATTGTATGGGGATATGGGGAGGTACTAGGAGCGGGGGGGGGGGGTTAGCTTGCATGCGTTTACCAGCCGTCCTTATAACTCTCGTGGCCCTAGCTTGGAGTTGGGAGCCCTCCGCAGTGATGCATGATGCAGGCATGTTGGCGGCATATCTCATAGCTGGTGATCGCTCGCGGAGTCTTGTAGACAGACGAAGTCAGTTAGCGAAGACGCATTGCCAGTATGGGACTCACACACGATCATGGTACCAAGTTCAGCCGCTTACAGCGCTAGCGGCCTGAAATAGGCCGGAAAGCTGCCCTACGAAAGCCCAAGCCACGCGCGTGCCGATGTTCTAGCTGGACTGTGCACAGTGGAGTACGTACATGCGCGTGCACTTGATAAAACATAGCACGAATCCTATTGCGGCGGAAGACCTATCCTGAGTAACGGATAGTTCGCCCGGCGGCTTACTACGGACATCGCTTTACCTAACACCGACGACGGACGGCACCGAGCCCATGAGCTTAGGCTAGAGCCTCGTTACGCACCACTCCAAGAAATAGAACCCGTTCTGACCCTGATTGAGCCCCGCGACCTCGATCAAGCGCGTCTCGACGCTGACCGAGCCCTTCTTGAATACCTGTCCATCCCACAGCTCCTTCCAGCTCTTGGGCGAGTGGCAGAACATCGTATGAGAATGCTCGTCGTTCATCCCAAAAGAGAACGATTTTGCCCCCTTGTCGGGCGCGCTGCCATGGGTGCCGAAGATGATTGAGCCAGGCTCAGCGCTGAGCAAGCCTGCCAAAGCACGCGCGACATGCTCTTGCTTTGCCTCGTCGAACAGATGGAAGAACGCCGAGGCGTGGATAGCAGAGATGTGACCACGCAGGGGGTTCAAGGACGTCAGGCCCGACAAGTCAGGGACTGATTCTGGAGGGGGGGCGTAGATAGGAGGTGCAACCGCAACATGGGAGGGAGCAAAGACGTCTCCGGGGATGAACTTGACAGGGAAGGACTCCTGTGTAGAGCGGAAAAGCTTGTGTCCGAGCCCCCAATACTCTACCACAGTATTACGAGTTAGATCGACGACGCTAGCAACATGAGAGACGGCCGTGCGCTTACCCGCATGCAAGTCAGTTGCGACGATTTGGCTCATAGGGAACCCACCCTTCGCGGCATATCGTATGTCATTCCCGACTAACGGTAGGACACATATCAGAGTTCGCATGGTGCGCAAAGGCAGAGATTGACGTACAACAACATCCCATATCGAGGAATATGGCGTCCTTACGTTCTTTGCCAAGCTTCAACAATTGGTCGTATCCGTACAGACGGCCGATCCGGAAACTACCAGTGGAAGCGATGTTAGTACAGGCGGCTGCAATCTTCAGCCGGTAGCATCATAAGGTAGTGAATACCCACTCCAGGAATGCAAAGCGACGGATGCATGGATACGGGAAGATCTGAGGATCAAGTCAATATCTCTCGGGCTCGGGTAATGACTAAATGGCTTACCGCATACGCTTCAGCTTGAACAGCAAGGATATGCCTCTTTAGCTCCTCTTCATCTTCGATGCCCGTCTGAGCTTGCATGAACTCGAGCTCCTCTCCCTTCAGCGAGTACTTCGACTCGTCGATGGGGAATAGCTTCGCCAACTTGGCACTCTCCCATTCTTCGGGTCGAGATTGGGTTGCGGTTGCATCGCCAGGCATTGCAGTTTAGATCGATATGGGGGGTCGGAGCAGTGGCGCTAGCTTGTCGAACAGTGGGCAGTTGTTTTTATAGCTCCCACGGCCCATGCGCCTCTTCCCGGAGTGTGACCTAGAATGCTGACAGGTTGATATTTCCCACAATTCTATCATGTCTACGGGACCATATTGTCAACGGAGTCAGCGGCGAAGACGCAGCACGAGCATGAGACTTACACTATCGATAAGCGCCGTTCGGTCGCTTACCCTACGGAAGCCCGAGTCACGCGTTCCTCGACGTTCTAGCTGAACTGTGCATAGTGGAGTACGTACATACGCGTGTACTTGATAGCACAGGTAACAAGATCATAGTATGTGGGATGAATCCAACTGCGGTGCCAGGCCGGCGCCTGAAATTGACTGCGGGCTTGACTTCTGCCTGGCATTTCCCCGACCACATCGGCGCATCGACTGATGCGATAGTATTAGTCCGTTTCTAGCTGCGTAAAACGAGTCATAAAATGCGCAGAGGCTCACATTAGAACCTCTTCTGAGCAGTGGATGGTTCGCAGGCCGCCTACTGCGGACGTCGCTTCTTCAGTCACTATCAGTGCGCACCTTCCTCTGACTCAAGATAGAACCCTTCTATGATATTGAGCGGCCACATGATCGAGCGGTCCCCAGCGCGATGAGACTGTCAATCCGATGTGAGTGTCATTGAGAGTGCAATCTGGATGGTTCGGGTATGGACTTCGCCCGAGAACGCGGAGACCGCTGCGGGAAGCGTTCTCGGAAAGTGCGTGCACAGGCTGCCACGCAAACCCAAGGTGCACGGCCTCACTCGGGGCAGTATCGTTGTGGGCGACTTCTCCTTCTTTAGCTATGCCTCGGACCTCCCGTCGAGCTTGACGTGGGCGCCAGCATGATAATCAGACACTCAGTATAAGTCAGACGGCGAAAGGAGAGTATATGACCGGATGGACCGTAGTCGGTCATAGAGCAAAATAGCTTATGGCCCAACTTCCAGGACTCTGGTCGGACGATCAGTGACAAGACGCAACTAGACACTTATTCACACTTGCCTACACGCAAGTCGGGAGTAACAATATGCTTAGCAGGGATCCAGGTTCGCAAAGGTCAAGACCAATCACCAGTTCGAGGTCGAACACACGTTCGAGCGCTAATCAGAACATGGTCTTGATAACACGTGCACTGTGGGAATGAGTATTCCAGCGAGGCCACTAACAGCCTCTAACAACGGAGTCCTCTCGGGTGAGCTACTCCGCAACCTCGAACGAATATTCAGTACCTACGCGACGCTCACCGACATGCCTAATGTCAACGTGGCGTATAGAATAATATCCAGTATATCATGTCAGATTCCGCACAAATACGAATACACAACTCCCAATACCGTTCACGTTTGATCTCGTGCCAGACGCCCCAACTGCTACTTACAACCTAATCACACACCAATGCAGAAAAGGGATCATCCTACCCGCCAGGTCGCGTTCGGTGAGGCTTGTCTCAACCTTCACCGACCCCTTCTCGAACACCTGCCCGTCCCATAGCTCCACCCAACTTTCAGGACAGTGGTAGAACACAGTGATGTCGCTCGCCGCCTCGCCCTCGCCAAAGTGTTCGACCTTCACGCCCTTCTCCATCGCGATTGCGTGCAGACCGATAATCATGGACTCGGGTTCCGCGCTCAGGAGCCCGGCGAGCGCGCGTGCGATATGCAACTGCTTTGTCTCGTCGAAAAGGTGGAAGAATGCCGAGGCGTGAATGGCGGATACCCGTCCGTGCAGAGGGTTCAATGAAGTCAAGGTAGACAGGTCGGGGGCCGGGTCTGTAGTAGGCGAGTAGAGCGGAGGTACGACTGTGATGTGCGTGGGATCAAACACGTCTCCAGGGATGAACTTTGCCGGGAACGTCTCATTCGTCGTGTAGAATAGCTTATGCCCTAATTCCCAGTACTCTAGCATAGCAGTTAGTACGAGGCGTATCTTAATGACACGGCAATGTAAGCGGCTCACCGGCGTGCAAGTCAGACGTCACAATCTGTCTTGCAGGGAAACCGTCCGCTGCAGCATGGCGCACGTCGTTTCCGACTGTTCGGGTCCCAAGTCGGTCAAAACGCTCTTAATTTTCAGTGGGCGGGTAGCAACACGTACAGCAGCATCCAATGTCAAGCAATATCGCATCCTGGCGCTCTCTCCCAAGCTTAAGAAGACGGTCGTATCCCGGGATGCGGGGCAATGTGGATCTGAACCTTTTCAGTAGATCCTCCGCTAAGAGACCAGGACACGCATACCGTACGAAGACAAAGCGGCGAATACAAGGATAGGGGAAGACCTAAGGTAATATCAGCCGGTCAGGGACCCATTCATGTGCATCTTCTGTTGCAACATAGACGTACTCGATATGCTTCTGCTTGCACCTGCAGAATGTGCTTGAGTTCTGCTTCGTCCGTGATGCCGGTTTGAGCCCGCATAAATTTCAGGTCGTCCTCCTCAACGCGGAGCGAGTATGCGCCCTCATCCAGAGGGACCTGAGCCAGAGCGTCGACAATAAGAGCGGGAACTGGTTCCACTGAGTTGGACATGTTCGGAGGAGTGGGGGGACTACCGTACGACCGTTTGTCCCCTCTACTTAATTGCATTTATATGTCTACCTGTTTGCAATAGCACGATACGCCCGTGTCTATTGAGTCCCGAGAGAGGAGTAAGATAATCGACCCTGGATCATCAGGAGTCAGCGGAGACGGCCACATACAAGGCGAGTGTATCGTACCGAGCATCGCAGTCGAACGATTTTCTGTGTCCCATGACACCCACATATCGTCGAGTGGATGTTTCAGCAGTAGTTTTGATAATGCAATGCACTCGGAGGAACCGACTTAAGTCCTACCACAGATGTCGCACTGTACACCTCGCCGCATACAACACATCGTTTGACGAGAAACGAGACCCACCGGGCAGGGGTCAAAATTACAGTAAGCTCGCAGACTGTCCCTGCACTCTCGTGTTACATATAAAGTGCACGGGCTTCACAGTGTCGCTCGAAGAGGGAGCTGGCATTGCCTAAGTGGCGAGCGCATACGGCATGTAGGCGAGCCGCGCGCCTGCCTCCCTAGGGCGTCCCACTGGCCGGAGGTGTGAACAGCGCCTCTGATGGCAGAAGGCCATCCCGTCAAGCTTGCTCCGAATCGTGTGCGGTGTCGGGGGTTGATGTAAACCAACACATCCGTACGCAGACCTAGCGGACGCACAGTCCCGGAGGCCGTCCTGAGAGGGCCACCACAAACCAAAGGCGCGTCGCTATGGGAAGGTTGATCATACCTCCCCGCAGTCGGGCCCTGATGATGACGCCGCCGCCCACCTGTGAGCGGAGCAAGTAGGCAGCTGCGACCACGGGCGGGAGATGGGTGATAGACGATCCGTCGCTTGGGTTCTGCGGCGAATCGCCCACCAGCCACGAGCGGCCGCAGCTCGAGATCATATGTGCCCGTTTGCACGAATACGGACACCATGATGATGGAGGCCGGATTCGCGCGCTCTGAGTCGTGGTGGTACTCTCGACAATGTCCAGGGCACTGTGTGGTCAGCACGCGGATGGCAGTCGTTCAGCCCACTTTAAATCACTCAGCTTGATTTCAATCTACTCAAGGCGAATAAAGTGGTATGCAGGTCGAGTGGACGTACCATGTACCTAGTCGCCGGGCTCAGGACCGCAGTGACTCCGAGCAACCAAGTCCTGATAAGCGGCACATGATCTGTAGCATGATAAATTACATATACAAGTCCATTCAACGAACAGGTATGTGTCTCTTACCTACGCTGACAGATGGCATCTCATCGGGTGCCGTGTCGACGTTCAGAGAGATGGGAGAATATAGCGTTCAAACCCAGGTCGGCAGAAGAACCAGCCATGCTTTCGCGCCACGCTGTGAGTGGTATCCGCCATCATCAAGAAGATCGGGAGAGGCAGCATAGCTGGTTACTCCTACTCCACGGCTTCTTTTCAGGCACGGAGAGCCAATCATAGCCTACTCGGCGGCAGACAGTAACCTGGTGCATCCTGGTTTTGATCAGCAGGCTACACATCATCCGCGAAGATATCGTTTACCACGATGCGGCCGCGGTTGGCTGTGGGCCGCGATGCTATCGATACGTGACCGACGCAACCGAGAGCCTGAGCACTGGCGCACTGGGGGAGTGCTTGACTCGGTGGCTGTTGCTGGGGGGTTGACAGTAGAACGAGAAAGCCACCAGATCTGGGATGGTTCAACAACCTGAGCGAGCCTGGTCTATTGCGAGTGATAAGGTCAGGTGCACGCGTGTACGAGGATCCCTATGGACGTTTCCATGGGGAGCTCGAGAGCGTCCAGGATAGGTGGATGCGTGGGTATCCAAACACGTATTACAAGTGGGCCCATTGGCAGAGGCATACGTACCTGCAGAGCACGAGGGATGTTGGGTGATACATTGACGGCCTAAAATGCCGACTGCTTGAACACTGATACGCTCTCTATGAGTTCCCTTAGAAGCGGTTGCCCGACTCTGAGTTGAGCTGTGTACGCCGCTACGGCGTTATTCCTGGTGTTGTTCCGAACAAACGTATCGCAGCCTAAACGCCTCAGAGTAGTGGACCATCTCATTCCAGCAGGAAGGATCAAAAGCCTCTGGTTGACGGAAACAGATGCACTTAAGCCTCGTCAGCGTCTCTTGAGGCTCTCGCGGCCCGATGTGCAGTATGGTGATGGCCGCACGGGCGGGAAGCTCGGGATTGACAGCGGGCGCGACAAGCTACGGACTTCTCTGCAGACGCACATTGTCAGCCTCCCGACAGGATCAGTCGAGCACTGGCAACCTACGGTAGAAGACAATACGGACTTCACCTCAGGCAGATTGAGTCAATGCTCCGCAATACCCGCCATTCAAAAGTGGTGAAGTGCGTGGCATGATAAGTAGTAGTAGTTCAGGAACACACAAGTCTGGGTCTTGAGGACGAGTAATCGTCCCATGGGGATTGATGCTTTCACGTTGATGTTTCCCGCAATCCCAGGAACAACAAGCTGACGATATAGTCAAGACCCAGAGCGAGAGAAATGCATGAGGCTACAAGGCGAGATGAGCGAGAACATCAGTATCGGCGCAGCGCATACCAACGATCTCGATTTGGGAATTGCTCCGCATCGCCACCTGCGGCACTCGTCCTCGGCGGAACAACTCGCTCTGCAGTCGCCTCGCATCCTCGATGGTAGCTCGGCAGTACCATACGCTCCTGAGAAATGTATCTCGCCCGCATGGGAGCCGTATGCACAGTCTCTTTGTATCAGCTCCAATTGGCTCCTCGTACTACTGACGCCGACGCAGTGGCAGGGTCATTGTCTACCGTACTGGGATACCGAGGCGTACAAACACCCGTGATGCTTCCGACCAGTATATAAATCGACCCTCTCCGGCCTCAACCCCCCATTCAGCTCTTCTCCCAAACGCTCTCTTCTTCAAAGCGATCTGGGATCGTGTTCTGAGTCCGTCGACTTAGCTTATACAGCGACCCGGTGTCCGCTTCTCGATATCCACCCTCCCTCGCCTCCAGCGTAGATCGCCCCATACCCTTACGACCGTCGTCATGAAGTACTCCGTGTTCGTCTCTCTCTCCCTCGCCCTGGCCGCGTCCGCCAGCCCGAGTTTCTACAGGCGCGCTTCCTTCACCCTTCAAAACGGCCAGGACGCCATCGCGCTCAAGTGAGCTTCTCACGCTTCGATCTCTTTGTTCCATACTTAGCCTCGTCATTGTACAACCACAGCCAAAAGTTTGCTACCCTCAACGCAAACTCTCCTTGCTCGACGGGTGAGGATGCCTGCATTGGCACCGCTTTCGCCCAGTGCGTGAACGGCAAGTTCGTCACTACGACCTGCGCAGGTGGCCTGGTGTAAGTATCATGATCAAACCCCGACATCCTCACCGCACACGAGCTGACGTCGGCCTCTCCAGTTGCGCCGCGCTTCCTCTGGTTAACTCTCCTGGAACCAGCATTGCCTGCACAACTGCTGCTGACCGGGATGCGCGTATCGCTGCGACTGGCGCGACCGCCGCATCGAACAATGCCGGCGCAGGTGGTGCTGCTGCCGCTAGCAGCGGTGCCACCAGTGCGGCCCCGTCCTCTGCGGCTGCATCAAGCGCAGCCCCATCTTCCGCAGCTGCTACAGCATCCTCCGCCGCACCCGTGAGCTCAAACCATCAGATTAAAAACCCACTAGGACTCACACATCTTCATGTAGCCGGCCGCTAGCTCAAGCGCAGCGGGCGACAACGCTGCCAGCGGTGCTGCCGCGGGCGGCGATGCCCAGTCGTCGCTCACCCTCGTGCAGTCGGTCATCGCGACCGGCTTCGAGAACGACGGGCAGGACCAGCCGACCGCGGGACAGGTGCCGTCCCTGACGTCCTCGAACAACTTCATCAACTTCTGCGCGACGGTGAACAAGCCGATCACGAACGGCCTGCAGGTCAAGGCGGGCTCGTGCAACCCGGCGCCGATGGGTGTTATCGCGTCCAACGCCAACATGCCCTCGTCCAAGTTCATCTTCCCCAAGAACGGCGGCACGGTCCCCGCGAACCAGAACTTCACGATCCAGATGGCGATCCAGCACCTCGAGACGGGCCACTTCACGAACGCCAACGAGAACTACTTCGCCGCGCCCCAGGTCGTGAACGCGCAGGGCGACATCCAGGGCCACTCCCACGTCGTCATCGACCCGCTCACCGCGATCGACCAGACCACGCCCACTGACCCGCTCAACGACTTCGTCTTCTTCAAGGGTCTTAACGACGCGGCTGTCAACGGTGTCCTCAGTGTCGTGGTCGGCGGCGGTCTCCCTGCTGGTGCCTACCGCCTTGCCTCGATCAACACCGCCGCGAACCACCAGCCTGCGCTCGTCGCGGTCGCTCAGCACGGCGCTCTCGACGACATGGTTTAGTGAGTGAACATTTAATTCACGAACAAGCGACATTAGACTGACTGTTGATTGTCACCAGCTTCACCGTCGCTTAAGCGTACGATGGTCTCGTTCTCCTACGGTATCGGTACTGGCGTATTTATTGAGGGTGTGGATCATCCGAAGCGTTGCAGGATTGCTGTCATTACCCTAGATCTCTGCCCCTGTATCCATAGTACTTAACGCTGTTATAAGCAAGTCGATTGTCACTCACCAAACAAATGTCGAGTCTCGCTCGACTGCCCCTGGCCGGGGGATCTCAAGAAATACCGAACATGAGTGGTTGACAACAGGCACCACTGTATATGCGTTTTTGCTTCCGAGGCCGACCAAGGCGTTGTACTAAACAGCTAATGCCAAATGAAGAGGGAAGTGTATGAATACATCTATGGGTTCAAGACTTGTGGTTTACAACGCTGCCGCCAGCGATCTCGAGGACCTTCCAATCCACCTCAATGCCGTGCGTCTTGAAGATAGCACGAGCGTCCTCTGCGATCGCCTCGAAGCCGTCCGTAGCAAGCGCAAGGATCGTAGGACCTGCGCCTGACAAACAGATCCCGAGAAGGCCAGGGTGAGTAGAAGGGGTAATGTTCGATGTCACCTCGGGGAGCCCGGGTATCTATGATGGATTGGGGTATTCAGTAGCTGTTCCACGAATAGGATAGAAGGCCAGACGTACGAGGGTCTTCCTGTACGGCTGATGGACGCGATCCTTCATTGCTTCGTAGATGAGCTCCGGGTCAGGGGGGTTCTGCGCAAGCGCGGTCGTCAACACGGCGAGCCGTTGGAGATTGAAGACCTTGACAGGGAAGGTATCAGCGCAGATCGTCGACGCACACGACAGGAAAGAGCGCACCAAATCTTTTCGCGAGTACTCCTGCGGCAGCACCCCACGCGCCTTCGCAGTGCTCAGCTCGAATCGAGGGATGATCGCAAGTGCCTTGATGCTATCTGACCAGCCGAACCGGACGAAGTGGCCAATCCCGAGCGGGGGCTGCGGAGGGTTCAGACCCCAGTCTTCGCCTGCATCTGGGGGATATTCGGGGAGAACCTCGCTGAGGGGCACGCTCGCAGCCTCCGTCGCGGCTTGGTCGAGCTCGCGTAGGTAAGAGCCGACGAACCCTCCAACCAGAGCCGCAGTGACGTTGTCCGGATGGCGTTCGACCATAAGAGCGAAATCAAGCAATCGCTCAACTGGTAGGTTGAGTTCCCCAAGCTCGTTGCCCAGCAGCACGCCGGCGATGACCGCCGCCCCTGATGAACCTAAGCCACGCCCAAAGGGAATTTCGTTGTCGCAATGGATGGTCAAGTTGGTGGGGAACGTGGTAATGCCATGGCAGCGCAGGACGTATAGAGCGACCCGCGTGGTCAAGTTTTTGTACGCGTCGAGAGGTACTTCGTCCGCGCCCTCGCCGGAGTAGGTGATCTTGGGTGGGCGTGCAGGTGATGCATTATCGGGAGGGGTGACGGTGACAGTGAGGGTAAGATGGAGAGAAAGCGAGAGGCCGACGACGTCGAAGCCAGGGCCGATGTTGGCAGAGGTCGCGGGGACGCGGATGGTGAAAGAACGCATTGCAATTGCGGGATCAGTTCACGCCTCTTCCCGCGCGCTTCATGTATGTACTTGGCCTCTTCAACATGACTCGAGCCACTATGACAGCCAGAAGCGCAGGCCTAGGCATCTGGATTCTGCAGCGCTCATATGCGCGAATGAGCGCATATCGATATACAAAACAGCCGAGATTCAGCCATTTCATGAGTAATGAAAGCAAGTTCATTCGTGAGAGTCGTTAGACATTAACAAACAAGTGCGAAAGGAAGGTATCGTATGCGGTATGCGTATGCGTGGGTATGTACTATGCGTATCGACGAGAGCTCCAGATCTATCCAACGGTCAACTTCGCTTAACCGCCAGCGGTCAAGCAAACAGCACGGGTCGCCACCAATGCACCTGCGGCGCTGTCGAACGGCAGGTCGACTGTGAACATGACGTCGTTACGGTCACCGTTGAGGTACACCGGTAGGTTGACTGTGTTCGGAACAGTCTCTTCGGATTGCACCCAACGGATCTGGGATGGCCCAAGGCGCACAGTCTCGCCTTCGTTGAGGACGAGCTTGTCGGTGGCCCAAGAAGCACCCTCGAGAACGAGGCCTACAGACATATGAGCTTCCACGTTTGGGTAGGCGCATGAAGAGCAGAACTTACCGTCAACGATGAAAGCGCCGGGGTCGTTCACCTTCTCGATATCCAACTGGAGACGCAAGGTCTCGAGACTCCACCTCTTACGATGAGCAACGGCTTGTCGAGTAGCAGTGATGTACGCCTCGGGGAAGAACAGGCCGCCCAGCCAGACCTCGACGTTGTTCAGGTTGTCCAGGCCAGCGATCTGGTCGAGCTGCGCCAAACGACGTGCGAAATTGGAGATCCACTCCGAGACACCCATTGCCTTGTGCACCTTGTAGCGGCGCCAGTGGGTCGGGATGGTACCTGGGATGAGGATTATAATGTCAAGTCATGCAATATATCGCGACAATATGCAGATACGTACCCTTCGTCAGAGAGGACATCAGGGTGCGGAGATGGTTCGTCTGCTTGAGCTCGCCCTGGCAGACCTTGACGACGTCGGCCAAGTCCTTGCGGACCTGTACGAGCAACTTGCTGCCGATGCTGCCTTCGCGGAAGAAGAGACGGTACAGCGGGTCCTGATGCTCGGCGCTCTGCTTCTGCAAGGTCTGGAAGTTCTATGGGTAATAGGTCAGTACAGATGAAACAGTCAGCAGCGAGGCGGGGACTGACTGCAGGGAGCTGTTGGAGCCACTCGCGGCAGCGCTCGTGCAAGTTCCGCATCCACGCAGGCTGTTGAGACGCTTGACCTTGCGAAGGGCCAGCGCTGGGCGTCGCCTCGTCATCATCGTCAGCGAGCATACGCATCTTCCGGAGTTTGCCAAGCAGTTCGTTTCCTACAATACAAGATCAGACCTGATCTCCCAACGAACTGCATACAAACGTACCTTGTGCGATGGCAATGACACGCTCGGCGGTAGGAGGGAGGCTGAGCCACGACGGCGGCTCGCGCTCGGGAAGCTGCTGTACCCAGGACAAGAAGTGATCGAGCTTCGTTCCGTCGGGAACCGTGAGCACCTGAGAGCCTGTGGCGCTCGGAACAAGGTCGAAGTCGACGTTGTACGCAGCAGGAGTGAACAAGCCGTCGACGAAGGCGTCGATAATCTTCTGGTCGAAGTCGCTGTCAACGCGACCACCATACACCGATTGCTTGATGAGGGTGCGGATGGCATCCCAAGGAATAGCCGCCGGGTCGACATTGGCACGGCCTTTCGCGACACTGTTAAGCCAAGTATCGATAGTGTTGAACGCGGCGGCCATGTCCGAGTCGTTGAAGTCGTACGTCTTGCTCCAGCCGAGCGGTACGTAGCGCAGACGCTCCTGCACCACGGCGTGGAACCAAGCCAGCAAGAAGTACAGACGCGCCTTCTCCGCGGGGCCTTGTGTGAGACGAGCGGTCGCGATGCTGCGCAGGGAGTCGGACAAGTTAGCCTTGATACCCGGAGGAGGCTCGTTCATGAGGATACGAGACTGCCGAAGGATGTTGACGGGGATGCTCGGATTCGCCTCCATCGTGAGGAACAGACGGAAGTTCCTGTGTGGCGTGAGAGTCTGCAGCTTCTTCTCCAACTGTCCAAGCCAAGAGGGCGCGAGGTGCACGTTCTTGAGCAACACCCAGGAGCCTTGCCTGGCAGCCATGGCGACTGCTTGGTCCGCGAGGGTGAAACCTTCCTGCGAACCCATAGCGACAGACGTGCAGCGAGAGCCGGTATTCTGTACGAGGTTCTCCACCCTGTAACTGGCATCGTACCCAGGGACGGAAACGAGGGCTAGTGGTGTAGCAGGTTGAACTTCGTCCGAGACCATTGCACCAAGCTCGTATGCAGACACAGCCGCAAGATCGGTTTGGAAGACCGTCTTGACGAACGCCGCGGTGGCCTGCAGGATGCGATCGGGGCGCAGACACTTGATAACGATCATGTTGCGTACGGCCTCGACGGCGGCTGAAGATGTCCATGAGCAGATAGTCCTGAAGTTACGAAACATGGAACTTACGAGTGCTTGGGTCCCAAGGTTGGGGAACTCCGCCCTCTGGGCTGCTCGACTCCAGGAAGGGAATCCATTCGTCTTCGTGCTCCGTGAGATGGGACAGGACGGGCTTGAAGAGAGGGTGCTTCGCGAAGGTAACGAGTCGCTGGGCTTGATCCGGAGTCAAAATGGCGGTCTGGAGGGACTCGGTGTTCGCAGAAACGGCTCCATCACCGCTTTCCAAGAAGAACTCCAGCTCGTCGCCGATCTCTTCTATGCCACGAAGCTTGACTTGTGCCAGTAGGACTGCGAGCATGACATGGTCACGATGCAGCAACGCGCGGGATGTCCTCTTGTACACAACAACGAAGAGATCGTTCATGAGGATCTCTCTCCGCCGAGCATGGTCAGTAACGTTGCGTAAGTTAGGGTTATGGTGGAGGATGTAGTCGAAGATGTCGAGGAAGAAGCGCAGGGAGAATTGGTAGAAGTGGTTGACGAGGTTGAGCTGCTCGAGAATGAAGAAGACGGCGCTGCACGCCTGCGCAATCGGTAGGTACTCCGCGGTGACCTCTTCGACCTCCTTCATCACGAGGTCGGTCTCCTCTACCTTGCGAGTGATTTCTGCCGCCTCGCGCTTCAACGTCTCTAGGGTGTCAATGACCTTGTCGTCGTCCAAAATGTTGCCAGAGGATTCGTTGAGTGCCTGCAGCAACAACTTTTCAAGGGTCCGCAGACGAAGACGGAACTCGCCCTGCATCTTCATGAGATCCGTACGCTTGCGCTCCGTATCGGGTCGCTCGACCTTCAGGACCTGGTCGAGCGACTGGCTCTGCAGACTGCTCCTTGTCATGGTGAAGTTGACGAATGTCACTCGACTGCAGATGTCAGGCGAGAACTCGACGGAAGGGTCGCGAGTGGACAGGAACATGGTGAACGATGGCGAGAAATCGATGTCCTGGCTTCCAAGACGGATGAGGACACGACCGCCCGTACGCCTGATTTCTCTGTTCAGGACCGGGTTGAGAATGGGGTCGAGGTGCTCCACGTCCTGAATGAGGAGCGTATTGCCGAATCGCAGCGCGCTCTCTAGGACCTTCAAGAACGCCTCGTCGAGGAAGCTGGTGACGGTAATCTTCTTGTCCTTGTACTCGTTCAGCAAGAATGTGGTGGCCTGACCGGTAGGATCGATGATAAGAGGGTAACGACTATACCGCTTGATCATGATGGCGTTCTCCGTGCAAAGGTTGTCGGAAGGAAGGGATTTGGACTGCCAGCTGAGACGATCGTCTGCAGTCGAGAGATACTCTGGAAGGGAAAGCTCGGCCTTGAACTGAACGCCGGCCTCCGAGAGGTGGGTGGACCACTCCTGCCACATCATCTCACGGTATTGCTGGTCGAAGAAGCCGGCGTACGCCAGGAAAGCAGCGGAGAGCAGGACATCGCCGACAATAGTGCCCATTTCCGTGTCGAAGGTGCGGCTACCCGCCTCCCAACGCGTCTTCTCCGAGGACAAACTCTCCAAAAGCTTCATGCTGCGATCCACCTTGCTCTCTACGCGTTCCATCTCCGTCTTGATCGCTTGGGTCTCGCGGATGAGACCAGCATATTCCTCCTTGTACCGCTCGATACTGGCCTCGAGTTCGGCGATCATCGTGACCATCATCTGTGCCTGCTGCTTGGTCTGGTCTGCCTGGTCCTCGAGCGACTGCACCTCGTTACGCAGGGGTTCGACCTTGTCCAGGATCTCGGAGAAACGAACTTGCGCAATCACCCACTTCACGAGGGGACCACAAGCCTTACTCGCACGTTGCACAGTCTCGAAGTTGTAGGAGGGTCGGCTAAGGAAGTCGCGCTTCATGACGTCACGAAGCTGCTTCGTCATCTGGTTCGTGGTGTCGAAGTTGACGATGCGCTGGATGAAGTCGTCGCGACGGATTATACCTTGCACCGTGCGCCAGCTGTCGATCTTGTGGCCGAGGAGGGTGCAGACAGATTCCATAGCCAGCTTGACGGCTTCGGGTGGGTTAGCCATGGTACGCACTTCCTGGAGGTGCTGACGTTTGATGCTGCTGACAGCAGCCTGAGCATCCAAGACCGCAGGCTCGGCGTCAGCGAGGTCTGCCATGACAATCTCGCGACGCTGCTTGATGTTCTTGTCCTGCTCGACGAGTGCGGCCTGGATTTCGATCGATGCGGCTTTCTTCTGCTCTGCTTCCTGTTGGTCGGCTACCATGCGCTTCAGCTTCTCGTTCGCCTCAGCGTTCTTGGCCTCGAGCTGGCTACGCTTGATGGCAAGACTCTTCCGCAGCTCCTCGACCTGCTCCACGGTCTCCCGGAGCTTGTCAAGACCGACATGCAAATGGCGCTGCTGCTCCTCGAGCTCCTCGCGCTTCTCGTTATGCAGACGCACGTAGTGGTTGATGCTGCACAAACCTTATTAGTTTCCATAAAGACTGAAAAAAAAGGGAAAGGACTTACAAATCCAGATAGTGACGAGGGGTGACATAATTGTAACGGCCCTGGCGCCGACTGAGGCGTTGGTTGATCTGGTGCATGGACTGATGGACGTGGACCAAGGCATTGACGACTGCAGCACGGTGAGTCGGGGGCATGGAGAGATCGCGGTACGCGATGGGGAACATGGCAGGAGGGTTGTAGGACGGTAGATCCAAGTCGAGCGTGCTGGTGAACTCCATGCCTACTTGGTAGAAGGCCTGATCTGACCAGTCACCGAACCAGTCGAGAACGCAACGATTGAACAACGCAGGGGAGGTAGCCGCCCTGGACGCAAGACCGTTCTCGGGAGGGTTCATGGTGAAGACGACGTGCAAGTTCTTGGCGACTTGCTGAGTGAACCAACGGTAGAGCTCCTCGTGCGAGTCTAACATGAGACCATCACGCTGAGAACCTTCTTTACACGCCGTCATGAGGGCAGAGTGCTCGTCTCCTTCGAACAGACCGGGGACTTCTGCGTTAGCTAGGAGGGTGTTCATCCGTTCCAGGAAACCAGAGTCGAGGACGTTGGACTCGTCCATGATGAAGCAGATCTTCTCGCCTTTGCATCCAGCGCGACGAAGGACAGTCCTCAGATCCTCGTCGAAGTCTTCTCCTGTGTACTTGTTGTGGACCTTGATCTGGAAGATACTGAGACCATTCATCCAGGCGACGAAGCGCGACAACGTCGTCTTTCAACAAACTTGAGTAAGGGGATATACGAATACAGTGCAAGTCGACATATCACTCACCTTTCCGCTACCACTGACACCAATGAGGAGCAAGTGGCCTTGAACTTGACGGAAGACACGGTCGATCCGCAGGACGTGATCCAGGACGTCGTTGAACAATACGAGGGGTACGTCCAGCTCCTCCTCGTAGAAGACGCGTAGGCGGGCCTTCGTGTATTCGCGGAGGACCTCGCGATCGACTGGAATGTAATCCTTTGACGTCCAGTTAGAGAACAGGATAGGACGTCCGAGCGCCTCGTCGCGGTTGATAGTCGGGAAGTGCTCCATCGCTGCATTGTCGATGGCCTCATCTGTCCATCGCTTCTCCTCCTCTGTGACAAGACGATCTTGAAAGAGACGAAGAGCCTCATGAGCCCAGACCCTGACGAGACCCTCGACGGAGAGAATTTCCAGGGGGCGGATTGCCTCGTAGATACCACGGACCCATCGAGTAAGCTCACGAGGACTGTAGACGTAGTGAGCTTGTACGTCCGTCGTGAACCTCTTCTGAGAGGCGAGGTAAAGGGAGACCATGGCGTCTGTGAGCGGCTCTGCGTATGCACGGAGGTTGGGGACGACCTTGAGGAGAGCGCGGTTGTATGTCCCGTAGATCTGCTTGAGGGAAAGCTCTCCAGGGTAGTCGACCATGACAAGGGGGGCGTGACGCAGGAAGCGGTGGCTGAGGGGAACACGGCCAGGGTCGGTAGGAGGGTTACAAGCGCCAACAAACTGGATGCGCTCCAGCTTGACCCAAGCCATGTCAGTAGTCCGCCAATAGCCCCCGCTCTCCACAAGCTGGCGGATGAACGAGATGACACGCTGGGTGCCGTACTTGTCGGTAGCAGGAAGATTGATTTCATCACAGAACACGACGAGCCAGCGGCCTATCTGCGCGGGCGCCAAAATAACCCCATTGGGCGTCTTGCGATACTCGCAGTACTGTTCGAACGTCTTGAGGATGAGTTCGGGAGTGGTAGCGCTTGAGAAGTTAAGGCCGACGACTTCCATGTCTGGAAGCTTACGGAGAGCACTGAAAAGGGTCATGGTCTTGCCTGAACCAGGAGGACCACAGAGCATCAAGGGTTTGTGCTCGGACAGCCAGGAGTACAGGACCTCCTCGTGGCGAACGGTGTCGACGGTAGGCACGACGACGTCCGATGCAGTGACCGCGTGAGACTCGATGTCGATGACGGGCACCCGAGCTTGCCATGCGCTCCATTCTCCGTTCGCTACCTGCACGTCGAAGTCGAGAAGTGAACCGCCTTGGTTGAGAGGCGGGAGATCGACACCCGTGTGTTTGCGGAGGAAGTCACCCAGTTCCGCACGGAGTTCCAAGCGCGCATCACCAGAGAAAGCCCAGATGATGTTCACGAGGAGACGCTTGGTGACGTACTGCTCGATACGCTCATGTGTCAGAGGGAAGTCCGAATGATGGATGTTGTACTCGACAACGTTCCGCACGGTCTTGTTGATGAGCGAGAAGAGCGTGTTGAGGGCGCGCGTGACCGTGAAGTCCATAATGTGCTCCATGTTCTCGGCGTATTGTAGCGCGGACATGATAAGCTCGCCGTCCGAGAAGAATGGTTCGAGGATAGTGGCGATTTGCTTCTGGGTGATGAGATGGGGGGATGTAGGTGAGTCGCCAGCCGCAGGTTCGGCACGACGACCAGGGAGTTCGAGAGCCTCGTCGTCCTCGGCGTCGAGCGGGACAGTAGACAGCGTCTCGAGGTAGTGCCGGAAAACCATAGACGGCTCCACGACATCTTCGCTGAACCAAATCATACCGCAACGACTGACAGTGGCCAGCGTAGCATACTTGAGATGCTCGACCTCGAACATGATGCGGACGTTAGGTGGCAGGTTGAGACGTTCTCCGTTCGGCAATGTCAGAAGCTTGTTGTCATCGAGCACACTGGCATGTCGCTGTCAGCTATCGTTACTGAAGATAAATATGGGAGGTATACCCACCTGTTCAAGTTCTCGACCCACTCAGGATCGACATCACCATCGAAAATGATCCAGTGTCGCTTGCCACTCTCGCCACGGACATCGTCGACGATCTTACGCAGAGTATGCGTGAAGAGACCATCGTTCCACTCGCGCGTAGTGGGGTCCAGAGTACCATAGAGCGCGTCCTTGTGCATCGCCTTCGGGTCGATCACGTACGACACGCCCTCAACGCCATCCAATCGCTCAAGCGCAGCAAGTAGCACTTGCCAGGCGTTACTCTTGCCGGAACCCGAAGGACCGACCATCATCAGACCGTGCTGAATCTTCTGGATCTGGTAGAGCTGGAGGATCTTGTTGATCCAGCGCTCGCCCTCGACTAGTCGGCGCTCGGCGCAGACCTTGCTGATTTGCTCACGGAGAGCATCGAGGTTGACCGGCACGTAGTCGACACCGGGGAAGACGTCGGCCAGAAGGCTACAAACATATCAATCACTGCACAGATCGCTCGGACAGGGAGGATGCATACCTTGTCAGAAGAGGCACATCATCAGCGACGAGCTTGGGGACGATGGTCTCAGTCACACTCTGAATGAGGATGACTTGCTCAGATGCAGCGTCGGAGAGACCAGCAGCATCCGCGCCTTCACCAGACTCTCGAGACTCCTGCAAGCGTTCACGCTTCAAGATACCAGCGGAAGCTAGCACAGCCTTGAGCGCACGAAGACCGAAATCGTAGTGGGGCTGAGGGGAGAGTTGCTCGTCGCAAAGATTGAAGAATGGCACGATCTTCGAGGCAAGCGACTCCGCAGTCCGGAAACCTTGAGAGAACAGCATGACCTGCGCGATGAGCTCGCGGTCCGGACGCGTCATGGCCATCGGTCGGAACAACTTGGTCAAGTTCGGCGGGAGCTGCGAACGACCCGCGTAGTTGGGGTTAGTGGTAATGAAGATACCCATGTTCTTGTTGAGCTTGACGTTCTTGCCGACCAGCTCGATCTCGGTGTTCGGGTTCTTGACAAGCGCCGCAAGACCTTGCTGAATGCTTTGAACCTGCTGCGAGACGGCACTGAGGATACGTTCCTCCAGACGGTTGAACTCGTCGAAGCAGCCCCACGCGCCGACCTGGCAAAGACCAATAAAGATACGTCCCATGGCCTGGAAGTCGAACGTTTCATCGCAACAGAAGACCAGCACGAAGCGCCCCAGCTGTACTCCGAGAGCCTTGACCGACTCGGTCTTGCCTGGAAGGCTGTGAGCTAACGAAGAAGCGATGGAGCCTGACGGCAGCTTACCTGTTCCAGCGGGCCCGAAAGGTGACCCACCAAGCTGGTTGTCCAAAGCCTGAGTAAGGGTCAAGTAGCACCTGTCCGTAAGAGGTGTTTGCACCAAGCGATCGGGGACACCAAGGTACTCCCACCCGTAAGGGAAGGATGCATCCGCGACCCTGATTGAGAGCCGCTCCAAGGGGTTGTCGATGTTCCGGTTCAGGTAGAAACGCATCTGGTACAACCAGGAGAAAGCCCTATTGTCCTCGACACGCTGCTGAATGAGCGTACGCGTCACGTCACGTTGGTGCACAAGCTCAGTGATGAGGTGCTCGCATTTGCGACGTGTCACAGGCTTGAGCTCCGTCAGTACGACGTCCGCGAGGAGGTCAAGACCCTGGCGAATAGTATCCAGAGGGCCATCCAAAGGCTGCGAGCTCTCCAACGCCTCCTCCACAGACGCAGTCCACGCCACCTGCATAGCGAGAGTGACAAGCTGAGCGGGATACTTCTCGAGCCACGTCATGAACTGATCCTGAGGCAAAGGCGAGATGGTGCCGTAGAACGACTGTAGCTCAGAAACAGCATCACAGAGGAGTTGCGCGAGCGAGACCCGCATTTCCGCTTCCAGCTTGGTGAGCCAGTCGTTGATCTTGGGGTAGTCCTTCAGAAGGATAGGATCTTTGAAGTAGACCTCTTCTCCTTCCCGAGATGCCATACCTTGTATCTGGGTCAACTCCTCGTCCAACATGAGCGTCGAGATCCCCGCAAACATCTTCTTTAGATGCTTCATGATACGCAGGATCTCTTTGCTGTTACCAATGATCTCCAGCAGGTCTTCGTCACCGACGAAGTAGAAGCGGGGGAACGAGGCACGCTCCCGCTCCAAGTACTCTCCAAGCGCCTTCTGGATCTTGTTGAGCAGATCGGCAAGACGCTCCAGGGACTTCTGAATGCCTTGGATGTTCAAGACATCCAACACAAACGGCGACTTGTACACCTTCTTCATGACGGCAAGGAATTCGGTGTTGATGTTCTGGAACCGAGCACTCTCAACGGGAAGCAGATGCTTGATGTCCGCGCTTCCGGAGAAGATGCCCTCCAAGTACACCCACTGCCGCTGGACGTCGATCCAGACATCTACGCGGGTCCATGAGCAACTCGTTCGATATGAGCTTACCTGAGCAACTGCTTACCGAACAACACATGGATCCTGTTGAGCTTCTCCTCCCAAGCGCCTGCCTGATGATCCGTCAGTAGCTGCAGTGAAATGTATGAATGCAGTGTTCCAATCTACCTCCTCCTCGAAGACTACAAGCGAAAGTCAGTATCATGGCACATAGTCTACCATATGGGGGACCTCACCTTTGTAGTAGGGTGAGAGCTTCATTGCGGTTAACGAGTTCAAGTTCTCGCTGCATTTGTTGAACAGATCGTCCCATCCCCTGATTGCATTGGCGCCATGTGAGCTGCCATATCTTCGTGCAAGCACGCGGCCACTAACCTGATTAGACGACATTTGTTCTGATAATTGACCAAATCGAGGGTATAGTTGGTCCACGTCTCCTTGACTTGCCGAATGTACTCCTCAAGAGCCATCTGACATTGACAAGTGAGTAGCCGCACGGATACGAGGTGCTCACAACACGTACCTCGCCTTGAGCCTGTACAATGACCTCCTTGATGATGTTCTCGTTCTTCCGAAGATCCATATCGTAGACATGACCCAGGGTCATCCTGGCATACTGTGAATATGTGTTGTCGATAACCTTCAAAGGTGAGCAACTTACAAAGGCAGGCTGACTTGCGATGATACGCGCAGAACTTTGAACAACTGCTTCCAATGCCGGTCCTTGAGGGCCTCGGACTTCAGCTCCGAAATCAGGGAGTTCGACTTCAGAAGGCCACGCAGCACGTCCTGGACATATTCGAAGGCGGCATACTGGCGCATGCGGGTAGGCATCTCCTTCGTCGAAGACAGCAGACCATCAAGGTGCTGCCTAAGCTTCCGAGGTTGCACTGTCGCCCAGGGCATCTCCCGCAACTCTCCAATCTGACTCCAAACACCGGACAGTGCTGTCCACACCGCCTTCAGGTCACGCAACTCCTCAAAGACAGGCTCCAGCCTTGTGTGTCGGATGAGTTCCAAGTCAAGGGCCTCCTTCGCTTTGCAAACAAGCTCGTATTCCTCCTGCACTCGCGTAAGCTTGCCTTCGAAGACGTTGATTGTGTTCAGAGCCGTGTCGGCGCGCATGCTCCCTTGCACGGGTCGAGTCTGCTCCCATTCTTGGATAACGTCGTTGATCTTGTTCTCAACGATCTTATCCTCCGCAACGATCTTCAGCTGGAGTCCAGCTACGAAAACTTGAGCCAACCCGAGAGGCACCTTCAGAAACAAGTGCGCTCACCCAATTGCTCTTGAATCGAGTCGTTCTTCCGTTTCAGTATCTCATTGAATGCGCTCCACTCTCCTCTAAGCTGATCGCTGTATAACCAATCGTCCGGAAACTGGTATCGAAACCGCTCGAGTGTCTTCTCGCCGCCGGCGCAGAGCTCGATCATAGGACCCCATGTCTTCGTCTTGCGTTTCAGGTCTTGTACGAAAGTGATGAAGGTGACCGCCGCCGCGGTGGATGAGTTGGAGGGTGCCAACAACTAAAGCGCATTTTCAGAGGGTCTTACACATACACAGAAACGTATAAACATACCTCCATGGTTGTTGACACGCTGGTTGAGGACAAGTTCTAAGCAAGACGCGACGCGTCGCTAGAGCACGGGCGTTCGGCAAACTCCGACACTCTCCTCGAGCCTGTTTCCGCGCCGAACTTGGTCTGCTTGAAGCTTGAAGCCCTCCCGCATAGACCTCCACCCACCCTCCACTTCTTTTCGTCTCCAACCCCCGCCAAATAGCTCATCATGTCGGGTCGTCAACAGAGGGTGATGGTTCAGCCCATCGTATGTGCTCTCCATAGTCGCTCGTCTCGAAGCATAACTGATCTTGTTCTGTAGAATGTCATCTTCAAGAACTTGCAACAGGTATGACTTTCGCATGAATTCGTGAAGACGTTACTTATCTTTTTTTCACAGAGGACGAAAGTCGTGATCTGGCTGTACGACAACATCGATATGCGGATTGAGGGCGTCATTATTGTGCGTGTCCCACAACACCTACATGCGCTCCGCGTTGAACTTCAGAATGAACGAAGGCGACGGCTTCTTCATTGCACGCTTCTGGTCTCGCGCGATGAGTGTCCATCCATATCCATCCTTTCCCCTCTTGTATATCTCTGTGTCATTGGAAACTGTGGCTAATCACACTTTCTCAGGGCTTCGATGAATTCATGAATGTTGTGATAGATGATGCAGCGGAGGTCTACGTGAAGGATGCGAAGCCTAGGCGGGAACTCGGTGCGTCCCCTCATACATGATTCACAATTACCGCAACTAAACAGTGTCCCCAGGTCGCATACTGCTAAAAGGCGACAACATCACACTCATCCAGCAAGTTGTTTGAGTTGCCTGTCTCTTGTCTCATCTCGCTTGTAAAAGTGTGGACCGCTCCGCCCACATGTTGTACGTTTCTGCTGTGGTACTACTTCTGACATGACGCTTTCGACGACTTCTCGCTTGGATGCATACCTGCAATCGCTTCGCCCTCCTCGTGGTATCGATCGGAAGACCATCCATCATATCATCACAGATTATATACAGGAAGCAGTAAGTTAAGATTCAAAGACTGTCGACACAGAGGACATTCGGCCTAGCATCATCATGAGCAACAAGTCCGCAACGCCGCATGGAAGCTATCGCTCACCTTCTCCCGACCCCAACCGACTATACAATTCCAACAAAACATGTGCCCGCATTCAGTGGCGCAACTGGCGGTGCGTTCCTCCAGGCATAGTGTACAATTTCTGCTCGCGCGAATTGCGGGTGGGATCCTGGAGACATCCAAAATCGTCCCTTCATCTTGCTCCGCAGGAACAACTGGCGCATCCTCCTGGTTTGCAGCTTCGAGCATGGAGGTGACCCTGCGATCGTCGATGAATATGTCTTCCTCGCCGTCCACACTATGGCCGTCCTTTCCGTCTCGCTGTAACGCACTGTCCGACTGCGCCGAGCGCGTGCGGATGCAATTGAGGGCGCGATGGATTAGTCGAACGCCCAGTAAAATTCCCAGGAGAGCGTACGACGGTGGTCGTGCATTCGGGTTCTCCGGGATCGCAGAGATCTGTCCGGCTTCGTTGGCGCAAGAAGCTACGGGGAAGAGAACCGTGCTCACATATCTCAAGCCAAGCAAACGCTTGACTATACCATAATATGCTCCACGCAAGTAGAACAATGCTAAGTTGATCTCAGACAACACTTCGAGTGTCGTGGGTATCTTGCGCAGTAATGCTCCGGTCTTCGATGTCTGAGGGATCAGTGAACCCCATCGTGACAATAAATATGAGGGTAGGGTGGGGAGCAGGATCAATGCTGCTCTCAGCCGCGGTGAGGGTCGTCTCTGAGTTCGAGTGGAATGGAGCCAGATGTCTGTATATTCCTCTCCTAATGTCTGGGATCCTATGTACACATGGTGTGAACGAGGAGCATAGGCATGTATGACCGCACTCACCGAACCCTGCCGTCAATCCATAATACAGCACATTCGCAGCAAAGTCGATCTCCTTGTCCCACCGCGTCAACCATCTTGTTCCTGTCTAGTCTTCAGTACGAGTCCGCAGCATACAGTGGCTACAACGCACCCAACCACGAGCGCAACACATTCTCCGTCTGTTCTCGCAAGGCTGATACTTGGAACAAGTCTCGCTGGTTGGACCGGACTGTGGCACCACCGAAGGTCAAGACCCAATACAGTGAACACCGGTCCTTGACACACTCACTGATCTGTGCTTGCTGGGCCTGAGGGAAAGACGGCGGGTTGACAGACATTACGCCCTCCGACGGTGGGCTCAGCTACGTGCTACACCGTGCAGGAGGCGTCGTGTGCGATGCGGGGAAAGGTGATTTCGGTCGCCGGAAGCAAGCGCGGTTGGGCGCCCCGAAAGCCGACGCAACTTGCGGACAACCACCACGACGTCAGATTCAGACGCGCCCAAGTACTTCATCCTCATTCTCTATCTTTACTCTCTGTGCTAGGTTTAATCTATAATGCCCCCGGTTCCTCAGCAAGGTCACCCCGCTGGACTCACAGTATGGCAGAAATGTATGTTCACAGTGCAATTTCTTCGTGAAGACCCGGGAGGCGCTCATTCTCACTACCTTCCGCAGTGAAGTGCGGTGACGTTGAGTATAGTGAGCGCAAAGGATGTCTGACTAAGTCTATGTCAGGATGGGTGCTATGATGGGTGCGGGTGTGGGGCTCACGATGGGATTCCTGTTTGGTAGCTACAGCATCCTGCGGTGCGTTGTATCTTCCGCTCGTTACCATCCCACAACGCAACTCATGCTCGGTATCAGGGGAGGTGCTGGTCCTCGAGGAATACTGCCAACGCTCTCCCAATACATGTTGGGCAGCGCGGCGACCTTCTCATTCTTCCTTGCTATTGGCTCGGTACGCTCTCACCTTCAATGTCCGGCTGTTGACCTGGTACTGAAATACGGAATTCAAGGTGATCCGTAACGATGGTGAACTTCCTCCTCACTTGGAGGCAGCCCGGATGCAGCTGGCTTCTCCTGTAATGCGGTCAAGAGCAGAAGGCTTGTCCCACATGCGGCTACAATGGGCCCTTGAGAAACAGAGGCGTGCGTCGTGATGAGAGCTTACATCTGATTCTTTTGGCAACTGCAATGCTATCGCTTTGGCGCTATGTCCTTCCAAGATTCACGAGAGATGCTGTTGTGCTAGCGTGTCTGCTCCCACAGGATAGCAGACATAATGGTTCGGCTTGTCCGCGAATTATGAGATCACGGAGCGTGCACAATACCCGCCGTGCGAACCTTGCTTGTGCTTGGGCCGCCTGGATCATGAAATGGCTCAGCAAACATCATTTCGCTGAGTCTATCGTCGCATAACCTGTAAGTAGACAAACGGTCTAGGTCCTATTCATAAGGGATGCTATGACCCGGCACAATCATTTAGACCCCTGGCAGGGTGAGCTTGACACGCGGATCCGCGGCGAATACGTCAAACCCCTTGCTACATTGTCGGTACCATGTTCTTCTATTCGCTCCGTATACTCAGGGTTGTGGACCCTTAGCGAGCTGTTCCGCCCACACGAGGCGGGCTGCGTCGGATATAAAACAGTCAAAAACAGTGAGCCTTTGACCTCTCAGTGCGTGTTCCAGCCCCATCTCGGCCACCTCTCAGCATGTCCACAACTACTGAAGCAGAGCGGCTCAAGGCAGAGGGCAACGCCCTCTTCGTGAAGAAGGACTTCGCCGGCGCATACCAGAAGTTCACTGAAGCCCTCCAGCGTGATGACAAGAACTCTATCCTGTACTGCAATCGGGCGGCTTGTTCGCTGGGCCTCAACAGGTAGAGACTCCCTCTGCGTCTTCCGTTCTTCGTTTTCTAACAAGCAAGCTAAACGTAAACCTGCCTCAGGTACCTCGAGGCGTACATTGACGCGGAAAAGGTTTGCCCACTGTTATTGCCTACTCACACTAATGCCCATCTCTGACCTCAACGGCTCTTCACAGGCGACTGAACTCTCATCCACGTACGCAAAGGCGTGGTCGCGTCTGGCTGCTGCCTCTGCCGTGAGTGATTTTCGCCTTCATTACATCTCGTGCGCGTGACTGAGCAGTATTGACTTGGCACATTGTGACAGGGTCTCGGCAAACCGGACGACGCGATCTCTCATTGGAAACGTGCGCTTGCGGTACTCCCAGTCGAGAACCTTTCTCCCGCAGAGCAAAAGCAGAAAGAGCACTACGCGGCTGAATTAAAGACTGCCATCGCACGTAGAGCGGCGTCCGACCGGCACAAGTTCACACAAGTCATCGTCAAAGACGAAGACAGTCCATGGAACCGCGCGGTCCCCATAATCAATGGCCTACCTACGCCGGGATGGAATAGTAGCGTGAGCATCTTTCATGCATGCGCCGCTATGTGGTTTTAACTATTAAACGCAGGCTTGGATCATAGTGTCTGCCCGCGAGGTTAGTAATATCGTGATATAGGTGATGTTCAACGTTCTAAATCCTGAAGAAGTGCTGGGCATACGGGTGCGAAGCTATGAATCACCTTCGCTTGTTCCCCACGCCCACAGGAACCGGCTGCTATGGCGTCAAAGGGGTTCGTGATTACTATACGATATATATCCCGTCGTAGGACACTGAAACGCATTTCAGGGCATAGAAGCGTTCAGCAACGCCCTTCTCCAAGACCCGCGTACCTTTTGCATCGCCGATAGAGAATTTTTCGAGAAATACAATCGGCAGAGTGAGTGGGGATTACCTAGCACCTCTTGATCGCGTTGCACTGAAATCCCTCGCTCGTCCAGTGATCTTTGAGATAACCGAAACCCGAGCATGGAGCAACGGTAGCTCTAGGACCGTCATGCAAGACGCGCCGCAGCGTCTGCGGGAGGAGGGTTGGGATGCTACCCGCCCTGCACTCGCAATCACTGTCAGGTATGTTTGAGCATTCGTCTTATCTACTATTGTGGCTCTTCACGGTTGTGTGCTTACGCAGGGGCTGGATTATGCGCGCCTTCATCCAATCCAACCTAACGCCTGATGCAGAGGCTGCACTCGATTTTTACACCTCTGCGATCGAAGTGCTCTCATGGGGCATCGATCTCTGGAGGAATGTGCCAAATTCCGAGAAGGGTTCCATTTTCCAAGCCAGCTTCCTGCGTGGTGTCAAATGCCTCCGTCTTGATGCTATGCTGCAGGTAAGCATCAGGATGACAATCCTGGACCGTACCCCATGGTGATTCTAACTGCCCATACGTCATCTGTAGGCATACACTGCCAAACCTATCTTGCAGACACAGTCATTCCTGGATGAGATGTCGAGGGGCGCGCAGGACTTGATTAACGATCTTGCTTCCGCACCAATGGAACCGCCCCTCGACACGGGTCTCTACGGTCATTACCTGAGCTTTGCCCGGTATCCTTTGGCCCAGGCGCATGGGTGAGTGTTTGCCTCCTCGCTTCTACTGGAGCATGCTGATTCATGTGCCATCTTGGGATAGCCTCATAGGCTTCTGTCGTCGCAAAACCGCCATGAAGCTGCCCAAGAACTCTGCAGAGTCCTTGGCAGGTTTGAAGGCTGCCGCTGAGAGCTACGCTCAGGCTGCCGAGTACATCCCTGTCGACGACGAGAAGCACGTTTGTGAGTTGCACACCACCGCTTGTTTGGCTCAGCCTTGTGCTCACTCTGTTCTACCATTGTCGGAAATTTCCTTTTGTATCGGGAGGCCTGTTCCCGAGCATTTACTATTTCTCGGACCCCTCGGCTGCCCTCGGCCAGCCTCGAGTGCGTTCCCGATGACCTCGCTAGTTAGCCGGAGGGCCCGAGAAATAGTAAATCATCAGGAGCCGGCCTCCCGATACAAAAGGAAATTTCCGACAATTCAGCTTATCTTCATTACTCGTTCGAGTGCCTCCTGGAGGTCGGCAGTCCTGCAAGCCAATTTGCCGCCATCCTGGACCGCATTCATGAAGCCATCCCGATCATGAAGCGCATCTGGCAGTTCTCGGCCGACGCCTGTCCGCGCGATGCGAGGCTGAAGGAGGATATGCGCATGCGGGACCGGCTGCTGGCACGTCTGCAGAATGGGACGCTGCAGGCAGACGCTGTCATAGGCCGCGACGTCTTGCAGCAGTGAGCGGGGGCGCGTAAAGCAACCAGTTCATGCTCATAAATACATAGACCACTGGCAGAAAGCTCTTGGTGTATTGGATACTAATACATCGAGTATGACGTCTATTACAATAATGTCTCCTACTCCCTCGACTCCTATAATGTACCTCGAGCACAATGATGAAATTCCGTTATCCCCCACGAGAGCTTGGGCCACCGCGCGTTTGCGTGCGGTGTGCGACTGGACAATATTCCGCTTGAGTTGCAGGTGGCATATACAGTAGCATCTCAATTCGGCGCTCGAAAGAAGCCTCTAGCAAACGCCTCGGCAACTCCCGCTCTCCCGCTCGCACGGTATAAAACCCGCGCGCCTCGCGTCTTTTCCTCCTCCACGAACACGTCGCCTCATCCTGCCTCGCTGGTCTCTATCGTTGTCCGACGGTCGAGGTCGCGATCAGGTACTTTCCCCCTCAGGAAGGGCGTTATCGGCGCCCAAGGCCGTCGAGGGGGTGGTTTGCCGTGTCAGAGCGAGGCGCGCCGCCGTATGGGGACGCCTTGGTGTTGGGAAGTCAGCTCTCGTTCCACGGTGAATGGGACTGCAGAGCCTAGACGGCATCAGACAGACGATTCTGCGCTTGTGCTTGAGCTGTGAGAAGCTGTATTTGTGGCCGGCGGGATGTTGTAGCGTATCTATTCACTATCTGACTTCTATCCATGAATTAAACGCATTCCAGAAGTCGAAGTTTTGAACGGATAAACACATCTAAACGCACGTATGGGCGACAATATATCGAAGAATCGACGAAGATACATGCGATGACTTGCTCACAACATGTCAGGTTTGCCTCAAGAATCGTAACAACGTCATGATTCAAACACGCCAGTCGGAAGACCAGCTAACCCGTGCTGATCTGAACCGGCATAACATCCGAACGAAACAAGCATGCATACACATGTCGTCGATGAGACAAGTACAACACAGTATGTAGAACGTACAAGCCGGGCGCAAGCGGCGAGGGGCCAACGGCGCGCGTATATCAGCGCGAGGTACGTACGCAGTACGTCACCGCGCGACACACGCAGCGGCCGCCGTCCGTGCTCGCAGCCGCATGCAAATAGCTATGTACAGTGCGACAGGATGCGTAGTACGACAGTACAAAAGGAGCGTGTATGTACAAAATGATGCATGTGTCCATGCGAGACAGACAGCGGGAGCAGCGACGATCGTCCGCGATATCAAACCTGCATCTGCGTCGTGCGCTGCTGCGTGTGTAGTACGGGGTGTGCGTGGGTGGCGCGTGCATGGGGCGGGGCATGAGGGGTAGCCTGTGGCGGGGACTGTGCAAGAAAGGACAGACGCGGAGGTGGGGTGGGGATATGTCATGTCGAATAAGAGAGGGGCGTGGAACTCTGTGTGAGCCGCACGCGGGAGATCGTGCGAGAAAGCGTCCGAGCGCGCCATACGGATGGGTGCATGTGCTCTCCACAGGAGAGTCGAGCCCGCCTGAGCTAGGGGGGATCTGCAGCAACGCAGACCAGTCAGTCTCACAGCATGGCATGGCCATCAGGCCAGGAAAGAGTGCGGACTCACGAAGGGATCGCATGTCGCACACCGCGTCACGGCGACAAGGGCCGTCCGTGAGCGATGAAGCATAAGCACTGGGCACCCATGACCTTGCACAGGCCCGCGGGACTACCTCGGCCAGTACGTGGGCGTGGGCAGCCTGCTACCGCACGACCGCATAGACCGCAGGCTCCCGGTGGACTTCATCGAGCGCAGGCTCGCTGCGCCCAGCGTGGTGCTGCTCCCGTTCACGTTCATGCGGGCTCGCCGCGGCGGAGAGTCCCATAGCGGATACGGGCCCGAGATGGCTGGCCGTCCCGGCGAAGACTTGGACGACGACGACGACGACGAAGGTGCGCAACTCCGGTTCTCGACCTTGGACGGCCCGAAGAGCCAGCGGAAGCTCAGGAACCCCCCGAGCCCCTT
Organism: Cubamyces sp. BRFM 1775; assembly: GCA_022385745.1. NCBI lineage: Eukaryota > Fungi > Basidiomycota > Agaricomycetes > Polyporales > Polyporaceae > Cubamyces > Cubamyces sp. BRFM 1775. The sequence continues at coordinate 657,789 of MU278460.1, read as the reverse complement.
CGCCTTCTTCTTCGGGGGCGGTGACATTGAGAGCGTGCTGCGGGAACCGTGCCCATCTGCCGCATCATCATCCTCGTCATACTCGCACTCCTCCTCCTCGTAGTGAATCGTAGGCATATCAAGGAACTTGACGGAGGGCGCCTTCCGCCTGCGCGTCTGTACGGAGGCGCCGGAGGAGAGGATAGATTTGGCCGGCGCGGGCTTTGTGCGCGAGGAAGCAAACGAAGACACCGATCCTGCCCGTTTCCGAGACGCTCGAGAAGGTGAGAGCGACCGCGCGGTCGTATGTCCGAGAATGACTGAGCTGGAGCTCGCTGTCCCGTCGGAGGTCGAGGAAGACTTGGACGCGCTTGCTTTGAGACCGATGATGGTCGACCAGAAAGTGGGTGCATCGCAGGCGGAATCGATCCGCGTTCGCTCGGCTGGCGTGCGATCGGATGGGATCCACTCATCTGCATAGGCCACCTCGGCTGAGACGAACGGGATCTCGGGCATATCGTCGTACTCTGGTATAGATTCCATCGATAATTGTGAAGATGAAGAGACATCGCTGTCCGTCGAGTCTGGGGTAGGCGGCGTCTGTCGAATGGGGTGTCACAGATTTGCACGCGGGTATGGTGGATCCGAATTACTCACCAGAGTGTAAGAGATGGGTATCGCACTACACGGCGATGTTTCATCGAAGGTCTTGGAGGGCTGTTCACCACTTAACACCCCTGCATATTCTGGACAACGAGCACAAAGACCTACCGATGCAGCCTCGAGGGTCACTGAAGAAGAGCTGGCCTGCACATACTAGCACGACTGATCAGCCCCCAAGTAGCGGCACGTCCGAAAAAAAGTAACTTACGTCGCCGCCATGCCCTGAACGCTGCCAATCAACCCAAGCGCCACCGTCATAAGTTGGTACAGCGTAGTAACTGCTGGGGTTCTGCATGGCTTGAGAGAACGCTAGAGGACTAGGATTAAAGGTGGTCGGGAGAGAGACGAGAGGATGACCGTCAGACTCACTCAAGCGTTGGGCAGGGGGGATATGGTAAGAGGCAAGGTGCGACCCCAAGGTCGGAATGCTCGGAGCGTCTTTACTACTTGCGCGTGGCGTCCGGTTTCCTGCGCTTGCCCTGGCGTCATCATTAAGTACAGATAGAAGGGTCGTCCGAGCGAGCGGCTTCGAGGGACGCAGCGTGTATTAGGCGTGTATCAGCAAACACGAGGCGCGGGAACACTGCCGAGGTTACCACTTCTGGCAGGATTAGCAGGGAAACTGGTGGCTGCATTGCGAACGGAATGAAGGGCCATTCACTATTCAGGAGCTCACGTCGCAGGGGGTATTCTCGTCTGGGAGCACAGGAATGCACTTCGCCCTCTTGACTCCATTCCATGGCGCAGGACAGGGGAAGCGCCGTGCATGCCACAATTAACCGCGCTACCGGGCGGTCCGTACGATCAATAATCTTGGGAACCTGCCTACTGCCTTCGCACTGTGACGGCAGCGGTTGTACACGGGACCAGTGCACGGCGCGACAAGGACTTTGCACGATAACTGCGGGCAGGACGTGTATCAGAGCGAGGCTTTTGACGGAGCACGGGGCTGTCCCAGTGGGGTGGGCGTGAAATGAAACGTACCATATGAATTAATGGGGAAATGAGGTAAATCTACACGTACTGTCATCCTACCGAACTCCACGAACAGTGGACAAATATGCTCATATCCTGAACGGCTCCTCGACATGCAGCCCGCTCCAGATACCTCTCGCAGCCTCGTTCCGACTGACCACAGTCTCCCTCTTGAGCGGCTTGATCTTCGCGCCCGAAGAGTCGAGCAGAAGCTGGACTTTCTGCTGGATCCCGTTGACCTCGAAGCCCTTGAGGCCAATGACCTTGTCCCGGTTGTTGACTGTAGCACCGCGGGTTTTAGGTGAAGCCACATGGGTGACCAGTGATGGACGTACTATAGAAGCCGCGAACGACGGGTTCTCTGTGACTCCTCTGCCGCACTACGAACTCGACATGGGGGTTTTCGCGCGCGAGTTTCTCAATGTTGTTGTGGATGAATGTGCGGAGGTTGGTGGAGGATGCCCAGTTGTCACAGTACTCGAAGACCAGCTTGCGAACCTGAGGGACAAAAGCGCCATGTCCGTTGGCATGGTAGGAAGTCTGCTGCGCTCGCAAGAATGGCCTGAGCGTGGGGGCGAGCTTGGAGGCCATTGTGGATGGTGGCTACGAGGGACGAGCTGGATACTTTTGTCGACGACAGCGGTCGAGAAGCCGATGTAAGCGCCGCTGTGGCAGGTAATGATGGATTGATGGGCCGAAAAGCCTGGTGCTTTCGGAGTGTGAACCTGAGCGTCTGAGTCTGAATAGGAGTGGGGAAAGGGTGAGCTGTGCTGTTTGGAGGAGAGCAAGCGAGACGACGACGCGAACGTAAATCCACGGGACGCGTTCACTCGACGCGTTCAGATCTCCTGCCTCTCCTGCTCGACAGCCACCGGCGCGTCTTTTTCCTCGCGGCGTCAATATTCACAACATCGCATCGCAGCCAGACATGGCTCGTGCAACTCGTTCTGCCGCAACCACCACCACGCCTGCAGAAAACTCCAAACCAGCCGACTCTCCTCCCTCCTCTCGCAAAGGCGCGTCCAAGAAACGCAAGCGCAACTCCAACGTCGAGAACGGCGACTCTCCACCTGCAAAGCATGCGCGCACCGACGGCAAGGAAGACAGCTCTCCGCAACCTGAGGCTCAGGTAGACGACTCGAAGGGAGTCGAGCTTCCCAGCAGCGGCGATGTGCCCATCCAGGATGCAGACGCTGTAAACATCCTGGAGGTCCTTGAACTGTGCGTACAATGCTCCTCATGAATCTCTCTCCTCTCAATCCTGCTTCAGCGTCGACAACCAAGGCCTTCTTGACCGCGTATTCCCCCTACCAACACAATCTGACGAGGCCGCATCGTCTGAATCATCCGCCAACCCTCCGACCATGCACTCCTTCCGTTCACTCCTCAAGGCCTCCTCCCAGTATCCTCTTAGTGTGCTTCGCGTACGTTCTTTTCGCTTCCTTGCGATGGTAGGAGCTTATCGTTTATTCTGTGTAGGCGGCCATCAAGCACCTCTACCCTATATCCTCGCACCCGCGGTCCCGTCCATCGGAGCCCGCAGTCCAGCAATTGCGTTTCTGCAATCTTGCAAACTCTTTACTCGACCAAGCCTCGCGGAACAATACCCCAGTACCACTCCACGTCGAAAGTCTCACTGGGGAGGGTGAACCGCAAGACAGCGAAGACGTGGCCACATCCTCTCAAACATCCTCTTCTGGGCTAAAACCCCGCAAATATGCGCTAGTGCAGCATCTGCCTACTGGCGATTGGTGGACCTCAGCAAGTGCTGGTGTTCCCGCTGCAGAGGGAAAGGAACCGGACTGGAAGAGCTTGTCCACCGCAAAGGCGGAACTGGTCGCTGTGTTCCCGACACCGTCCGGCTCGGATTTGGCGTCCAAGCACACCCTCGGTGACTACGTCACGAAGAAACCACCTGGGACAACTCGCTACAAGGCTGCCCCGCCACGACGGGTGAGCTGCGGCAAATTCCTCTACTACGGTCCCTATGCCAGCTTCGCACCGTGCTTCGATCAAGATGGGGTAGAGGTCGGCCGCATCGCCATGGGCGAGGTCATCCTTCAGCAAGAGATGAGGAGAAGGCTGCGTGCACTAGCCAAAGGCAAGCGACGAGCATTTGTTGGGGCCAGTGAGGCGACAGCAGAGGACGTCACTATGCAAGACGCGTCGAACGAGGATTCGGCTGAGTCGACGGAGAAGAAGGCCGACCTCGCCAAAGGTCTCGAGGCGCTACTCCCGCCAGAGGACGTAGAGGCAATCAAGTCTTCTTTGACTACCCTCGAACTAGAGCAGGCTGTGGATGAGCTGCTGCAGAGGAATGCTAAAGCGTTGCAACGGCTGGAGGAGCTCCAGTTGGCACGCTTCCATGAACAAGGAGAGGGTTCGAGCATTGTAGAGGTCGGTTCCGAAGAGTGGGACGTCGGTACGTGGATATATGCTTTCCAGCACTGCCCTGGCCTAAACTCTATCTTCGTCTTTAGCACAAGGGATCCTGGATTCGTTGGCTATCTTGGCCTCCCTCCGACCCCGGCCATCTAACGACGACTCAGAGCAGTCTCCTATCGTCCCACCTCCCTCTGTCCTTCACAAGCTTCAGCGGACATTACCGATCAGTGCCACAGAAGGTTGGTATGGTACTCTGCCAGAGGGGCGCACGACGGCGTTCCGGGACGACACCACAGTGCACGTGCGTTCGAGTGCAGCCGCTTCGAGAACTGCTACCGCCACCGCGCAGGCCACTCCCGCTGTCCCCACCACTCCAGCCGCGAAGACCGCAGCGCCCTCAACGGTCCCACCCTATACGCCCTACGCCTATTCGAGCAGCTACCAAAACTCGCAATATCGCGGTGGGTACGGCACGTACAATCCCACACAGAGCGGGGGCTACTACCCGAACTACGCGCAACCCGCGCAGGCAGGCACGGGCTCGCACTACCCGAACGCGCAGTACGCCACCGCCGGTCAGAGCGGCTACGCCGCATACTCGCCGTGGTACGGTTACCAAAGTCAAGCTGGGACAACAACACCCGGGCGGGCGACTCCCCAGCCCGGGACGGCGGGCACGACGGGATACTCAGGCTACTACGCCGCGCAAGGCCAGCAGGCGGCACAGGCGACGCCGCAGCGCGCGGTCGCGAACACGGTCATGTCCACAGCGAAGCCGTACCAGCCAGGGGTTGGGTGGGGTGCCGGGACGGCGGTGGCCACTGCTGCTGCTGGGGCGACGGGAGGGTACGTCGCCCCGACGCTCCCGCCGCACATGCGCAGCGCGGCTGCGACGCCCAGCGGCACGCCCCCGCCTGCGACTGCCGCCACCGCGAGTGGGTATGGGTACTATGGCGGATACCAGGCGCCGCGATGAGCGCGTGCGCTGGTGTGTTTTCTCTGCGAGGCGATCACCCTTCCCCTATCCTATATCAGTGTAATATACATCAGCAGCAGCAAAGGAAGTCTTGTGTGTCAAGGGCTCGTTGCGTGGCGTTGGCTCCCCTCGTCTCTCCCCTCCCCGCGAAACACCTCTATTGTTACTACACTTCCGTAGTATGAGACCTGCAGTCTTCTTCCGCCGGACTACGTAGTCGTACAATCTTTCCGCGATCCTCGACTCGGCCTCGCGCCCACCTGTTTGGCTCCGTTGTGTGAACATACGTGATGCAGTAGTAATTAGAGCAAGCAACGCAGGGCCATGCCAACTTGACTGAAGCTTATATCGGTCTCGCGTCGGGGCGTCCTCGTCGAAGCAAGGAGGGTCGAAAATAATACAAAATGAATACGTATACTGTATGCACAATGCATGCTGAACAACACTAACGCCCTACACCCATAAAGGAGGGCGGGGACGCCTCTCAGTGCGAAAGCCGGAACGTCGTGAGGGTGTTTAGGTTCTTTGCAATATATGCGTTGCATCGGCAGCTGCGGGCAGGAAGTGACGTCAGCTTGCATCCGGCGAGAGCGACGCTAGCGCTGACTAGTACTCACTACATCACTGTAGAACAAATTCCATAACGTTCGAAACTCGGCCTGCACCGTTCTTGGTCCTAGGTGAGGATTGCCGGGAGTCATCGCGTGGTCGAAGTCGACCAGCACAGCGCGGTCGGGTTTTCCGTCTCGTCCTCGAACGATCAGCACGTTGTTCCAGTTCTCGAGATCGTCATGCTGCACGTAGCATCCGTGAACGCGAGCGAGCGAACGTAGGATAAGGTCCATCCGACCCATGGTCAGATTGACATGCGATAGAGGTTCCGCGTCTTCGATGTACTCGATGATCAGAGCACAGGCGACAGAGCCGTCTTCGAAGATGGGCGACACCCAGGCTAGCTCTTCGTCTTCGGGTAGGGTGCCGGAGTCCCGCGTACGGCGTATCATGTCGATGGCGTCGTACACATGTTTGCACGACAACTCGATCCACCCAAGGCATTGCGGCGCGGCCCCCGCGACACACGCGCCGTAGTGCATGAGATGTGCGTACGCGTCGCGCTCCATCTCGAATCGCTTCTTCGCCGTCTCGTCATCCTCGTTATCCTCGTTCTGCGGTCGGCGGTCCTTGCTGAACTGCAGGCAGCGCGCGGGCTTGAACAAGCGACCCTTACAGAGCGATGACAATGCACTCACAATTTTCATGAGCCATGTCTCCTCCCCAATGCGGACTTTGAATAGCGGATGGTCGGCCGAGGGACATGTGTTCAAGCAGGTCGATCACAGTGTCCGAAGGGATCTGCACTAATGGCGGAGGGCTGAAGATGTCGACCTCCGGATAGGAAGACAATACCATCTCGATCTCGTCCTGGACGGTCAACGAGACCGGCCGGGCACGAGAGCCTCGGAGAGATGGTGGATGAACTGGCATCCGGGCGAGCTTCCCACCCAATCAAAGAGTCAGGAATCTACGCGGTGGGAGGTTTAGCAAATGGAGCAAATGGACCGAGTTCACGCTTACCAGTCTCTGGTAGACGAGATGCCATGCCTCGGCCAGTTCGGCGAGCAACGCCTGCCTAGTCAATGCGCCCGAGGATCTGTCGCACAACGATCGACCAAAGTTCACCCAAACCGCCTTCCCATCGGCTGGGGACACTAGGACGGAGTGCCTATTTGGTGATCCTTGCAACACATAGGCAACATGCACGCTGTATAGCGAGCGCAGAATACTTTGGGCGACGTCACGAGAGGTAGCACTTGGAAGTCGGGGTCCAGGAGCTTGTTCGTTGGGCTAGTTCAGGGTAGATGGTATGTATAGATAGTGGTTCCGCCCTAGGGAGGTCCTCCAAAACGAGGGCTTTTGCTGAGTGCGACACATAAGCATCGATATCTTTTCGGCATGTGTCGCTCATTTCGGCGGTGCCAGCATTGTTTGCGGTGCCGAGTCGGCATAGGTTTACTTCGATCCATCCGTAGCACTTGAGTACAGCACCTGAAGCGGAGGTGTCATGATGTAGAAACCGTGCATACGCAGCGGATTCTGCGTCGAAGTGCTCAAGAGCAGTGGAACCACCCACGCTGGCTCCTCGCCCTCTGGCAGCGTCCGCGACTCCCGCGTCCGGCAGACCATCTCGATCGCGTCGTATACGTGTACATGCGACAGTTCTATCCACCCGAGGCACCGGGGGACGACGCCCGCGTCGCACGCGCCGTAGTGCGCGAGGTGCGCGTACGCGTCGCGTTCGGCCTCGAATCGCTCCTTCGTGTTCTCCGTGCTCGTGTGTCCGAGTCCCGTACGGCGATCTTTGCTGAACTGCCGAGTCCGTCTCGTGGTGAGCGATGGTGCCCCTACTCAAGATGCCAAAGTGCGCCACAATGCATGCTCACCACTTTCATAAGCCACTCTTCGTCCCCGATGCGGACCTTGAACGGCGGATGGCTAGCCAAGGAGCGGACGTGTTCCAGGAAGCGGATCGCAGTGTCCGACGATAGTCGGGGGAGCGGCGGAGGGGGCACGTAGTGGCGGAAGTGCCCGGGCGTCAGGGCATCCTCGTACGTGCGAGGTGAAGGAACCAGGGGACACATCCCATACCACGTATAGAGCGGGTTCCGCAACCCGTACGTCTGCCACTTTGCAATCCGTACCGCTTTCAGAAATTCGGCGGTGTCGAAACGGTGGTCGAATCTCGGTGTTGGCGTCAGGTTCGACACGGGCGGGTCCCAGCTGAAGAGGTCTGTCTCTGGGTAGGAGAACAGAATCGCTTCGATCTCGTCCTTGACCGTCAGAGTGATTGGGCGCGGGGGTGTCCCTTGGGGCGACACTCGCGCTGCGGTTCCAGTGAGGGTCCGGGGATCGATGGCATCCGGGCCAGCTTCCCAGCCGATCGAGGCAACAGGGATCTACATAGATAGAGGTGAGCAAATTGGCTAAAGAAATAGTAGCTGCGCTCACCAATCGTTGGAACACGATATGCCACGCCTCGGCGAGTTCAGCAAGCTATGACTGCCTTGACAGTCTACGTCGCACAAAGCGTGGCCGAAGTCCACCCAAACCGCCCTGTTCTCAGTGGGAGATACCAAGATGCAATGTCTGCTCGGTGAACCCTGTAGAACATAGGCCGCGTGTACACGGTGAAGTGAGCGGAGGACGTCCTGAGCTAGCTCGGGCGTGATGTTGTGGATAGAGAGTGCCTCAGCCCCCGGCAGGTCGTATAAAATGATCCCTCTTGCCATGTTGGATGCGTGAGCGTTGACCATATCTCGAGTGTGGTCGCTGATCACATTCCTGGCTTCGTTGATTGCTCGACGCAAGTCCAACTCCATCCATCCATGGCACCTGAGTACGGCACCTGAACTGGAAGTGTCGTGGCGTAATAAACGTGCGTACGCTGCGGACTCTGCGTCGAACTGTTCAGACGAAGTAGGTCCGAAGTACTGCAGTTCCAGCCGTCAGTAGACAGAATATCATGTCCATGAATGAGAGAGCTTACCAGGTTGAGCAATCTACGTACGCCCTTGAGACAGACACGATATAAGATAAACTCGTTGGTCGCATACAACTCTTGTATGAACTCGATCGATGCGGCCTCGAAGTCCTGGATTCTTGGTAAGGGCAAAACGTCCTTGTACCTACCCACGGTTGTGAAGGGCAGATTCATCTGCGTGATATCAGGTCTGTCGAGAACAAACGGATTGTTCATGCACATAAAATGCAAGGGGTTCAACTTCGTTCTCTGAGCGTAGACGAGCGCAGCCTCTTTGAGTACCGCTGGAAAGGGCTCGCATGGTATACACTCGGTAGGCCAAAAGGAGTACACCTCGGGGTCGATGTCCCAAGGCACACACTCGGGATAGCTCCGCAGGACGACAGAGGAGACGTTGAAGCCGGTGGCCGCGGTCATGTTAGAGATCCCCGTCGTGCTGGGCAATTTGAGTGACAAGTCAAAACTTCCTGGTAGTATTTCCGCTGGCAATGTACCCTTTTAATTCAAAGAGTGGTTGCCACGCGCAAAGTAGACCGTTAAGTACAGCAGGGTCGACGGCAGGATACACTGGCACTGGCAGACGCCCATCCTTTGCGCGCTAGATGCGGGCGTCTAGGTGATCGGCCTATAGGGTGCGCCGCGTTATCAGCGCAACGCTGGATTGTCGGAATCAGCTGGCCGTGCAAACCTTTGCTCGAGTCCCAACTTGCCTGCTACGCTATGATTCTTTCCCACCACTAGAAGCTGGTAACGTTATGTGGCGTCCATCACACGACCCGTGCTCGAAAGACACCGTCGAGGACGAGGGCGCGAGCGAGGGGGACGTTGGAGACGACGAGCGGGGAGAGCGGAGGACGGGGGACCGAGGAAAGAGCGAGAGAGATAAGAAAAGTGATCGGGCGGCGGAATATGGGGCGGGTATGAATTCGCGCTATCTCCCGCCTTGCAATTGCAACGAACAGCTAGGCCAGACGAGAGCCCGTAGAATCGCAAGGATAGAGTCATCTCGACAGCGACGACTCGGACTCGGACTATACAGCCAGCGACTCTCCCCGCAGATGCGCTCCAGAACTCCACCCCGCACCCGTCTCTCCTTCCTCCCTTCTTCCCTTCCTTCCCCCTCGTCCATCCGATGATCTTCGTCCTTTGCTCTCTCTAATCTCCACATTCCTATTCATCCATCCCGACGCCCATAGGCCACAGCCATGTCCCAGGCTGCAGATACCCCTCTTTCGTCCCGTATACCACACCCTGCCCTCGCGCTCCGTAAGTGAAACTTTGTCTCTAGTCCGAACCAGCCCACGTCTCAATTCCGTTCAACGACATCTTCCAGGCGACGCCAATAGCCAGTGAGTCTTCAGTAGCCTGCATGGCCACCCTCTCATACGAACGCCTTGCAGATTCGATGGCGGAGACGTCTCGTTCATTGCCGTTTGCGGCATTCTCGTCTTCTTCATGATCCCCGGCGTCGGTCAGTCAACTTTCGACCACACATCTCCCCACCGCGCTAGATCTCATCGCCTCCCTGTGTAGCCTTCCTCTACTCGGGTCTCTCAAGACGAAAGAGCGCGTTGTCATTAGTGTGGGCCGTCGCGGCTAGCAACGCCGTCGTCATCTTCCAGTGGTGGTTCTGGGGCTACTCCCTCGCGTTCTCACCCACCGCGACGAACGGCTACATCGGCGACCTCCGCAGCTTCGCCCTGCGCAAGGTGCTCGGTGACCCGAGCCCGGGCTCGCCGTTGGTGCCAGAGCTACTCTACAGCTTCTACCAGATGGAGTTCGCGTGCGTGACCGTCGCGATCCTTATGGGTGCGCTCGCAGAGCGTGGACGGGTGTTCCCCGCGATGGTGTTCACGTTCATATGGATGACGGTCGTGTACTGTCCGATCGCGTGCTGGGCGTGGAACACGAACGGGTGGGGGTTCAAGTGGGGAGTGCTCGACTACGCCGGTAAGCGTCTCCGTCTTCTCTGTCGATCGCTGTGCAAGCACTGACAGTTCCCCATCTTTTCCCCGCAATCCCCACGTCCACATCCACAATCACAATCACAACCACACCACAACAACCCACCCAAACGACGCGCGCGCAGGTGGCGGCCCAGTCGAGATCGCGAGCGGGATCTCAGGCCTGGCGTACTCGTGGGCGCTCGGGCGGCGCTCCGAGCGCGAGCTGCGCAACTTCCGGCCGCACAACGTCTCGCTCGTCGGGCTCGGCACGTTCGTGCTCTGGTTCGGGTGGCTCGGGTTCAACGGCGGCTCCGCGTTCGGCGCGAACCTGCGCGCGATCGTCGCCATCTGGAACTCGATGCTCGCCGCGGCCATGTCCGGCATCGTCTGGTGCCTGCTCGATTTCAGGATCGAGCGCAAGTGGTCGATGGTTGGCTTTTGCTCGGGTACGATCGCGGGCCTCGTCGCGGCGACGCCGGCGTCGGGGTATATCCCGCAGTGGGCGGCGCTCGTGATGGGCATCGTCGTCGGCGCGGTTTCCAACTACAGCACGAAGCGTATGTCCTCGTTCAGTCTGGTTTACGGCCACATACTCACCGGCTATGACCAGTCAAGTACATCCTCAGAATAGACGACGCGCTCGGTACGTCCCCACGCCCCACGCCCCATCGCGCGCGCCGCACTAACACCCCACCCCTCATTTCCAGATCTGTGCGCCGAGCACGCGATCGGCGGGATGCTCGGGCTGCTGTTCAACGCGCTCTTCGCAGACAGCGCGATCATCGCGCTCGACGGCGTGAACACGAACGCCGCGGGCGGCTGGCTGAACCACAACTGGAAGCAGCTGTACGTGCAGATCGCGTACATCGCCGCATGCACGGCGTACTCGTTCGTCGTGACCGCCGCGATCGCGCGCGCGCTCGACTGCGTGCCGACCCTGCATCTGCGCGCGACGCCCGAGGAGGAGATGCTCGGGATGGACGACGCTGAGGTACGTGATGCGTGGCGCGTGCGCGGGCTACTTTTATATGAAGACATTATTGACGCGAGTTGGGGTTTAGATCGGCGAGTTCGCGTCGGACTACATCGAGGTCCGGAGAGACTACCTCGACTGGTCACCGCTCTACCACGCGAAGAGCGAGACCGAGTCGGACATGCCGCCGTCGACGAAGGCCGGGGCGGCGGGTAACGCGCCCGCAGCGGGCGACCGCCACGGGGTGCCCGACGCGGATCTGGGGCACGGGCCGGACGCGGTGCCGATGCGCCCCCTCAAAGGGCACGGCAATGGGCATGGAAACGGCCACGGCAACGGAAATGGAAATGGAAATGGAAACGGCGGGGATGCGAACGGGAAGGCGAACGGGGGCGCGCTCGCGCCGATCTTGGAGAAGGCGGAGGGCGGGAAGGATGGGGCGGCGTCATAGCGTCCGCGATGCGGTGCGCTCGGAGCCGCCAACGATGCAAAAGTAGTGCCTCGGCACGCATCTCTACGCAACCATTCTTTGCCTATCTTCACGATCTTCGACGACTCTGGTCCACCCATCGCTGCTGTCGCGCTTTCCATCTGGTCTCCTCCATCCTTCCACCCCATCCACCCTACCCATCCTCCACCTGTGTCTGTGTTTTGGCTGTCTGCTTGCTTAATCTCGCGTGTCGTGTTGGAAAATCCGGGGCGTCGCGCATGCATGCGCGCCCCGACGGACGATAGGGTCATGTGTGCCCCACCCCTAGTAGCCATGGAGTCGAGCATATATACGGAGCCCTTGGTGTACGAGTACTTGCTAACCATCATCTAGCTAGAGCTTACGACTGTTTTGTTTTGGTTTAGAGCCCCGACAGATACATCTTCCTTATGCCTGATATACACTCCGCAGGCGCTGTGGTCGTTGGTTCTACTCGTTGCCAGTGGGATTACGTAATAACGCAGTAGTAGTAGCGCATCAAGTTCAGGCCTGGTCGAAGTCCATCCTCTCAACGTCCTGGGTCTCAGGCTCTCAGAGGGTGAATGGGTGACGATACGGTGTCAAGTGCTCAAGTGCTCGTGGGCCATCCCTTCAAGCTCCAGGACTCTGGCTACATATTCTTCAGTCATATGTATCGAGATGTTCGCAGCTTTTCCGGGTTCCCACCCTGACCTCGAACAAACGCCGCTTCGAGTTCCCGAATCCCGGCGGCGATGCCACGAACTTCAAGACAGCGGCACTTCAAAGATCCAGATATCAACTCAAGGTAGTAGTGCGCATGTACGTGCATTGCGTTGGTACGTGCCTTCGACTCTACTACCGCTTCCTTGCCAACACAAATCGAACGACTGACTCCGTATCGCTGCAGCTATCTCAGCGCTCACGGTTGTTAGTGCTAGTACTATAGGTGCTGTCGGATGTGCAGCGTACTCATGCATGAATATTAATCTCGACCACTGCGTTAATCGAGCCAGACGCGGGATGCCTGATGCCCGATGCTCGTGCTTCTCCTTCTGGAAGGCATCACAGGGGCCACCATCTATGCACGCGGATGGCAAGAAGCTTCTGTCATGCCATAGTTGCCCACGAAGCGCAGGGAACGCCTGCTACTATAAAAGTAGCAGGCAATCAGGCTGCCCGGGCCTTTCATCCTGCAGGTCACTGACTGCTGCCCCCTCGGCCGCTCAACTGCTGGTTTTCCACTGAACGCCGAGCCCAATCATCCGAGCACCACTCCGGGCGATGACGTTCTCCGCTGCAGAGGTGCGTAGTATGCTTGCTACCTGTTCATGTCAAGATATGGGCTGAGGGACAGCAGTCCAAGCTCGTTTCGATCTTCGTTCAATCAATCTTATATGGTGCGTCATGCGAGTCGCCATCGCGTCCTACCTCATATACAGGCCTCACATCTCGGCGCGGGAAGGCAACTATGTCACGCTCTTCGTTGTCACCACCAGAGCTCTGTTGAAGCGACGTTCTGCGGGACAAGCGATGTGGAACAAAATGATGCTGGTGTCGGCGTTGATATTTGTTATCGCGACAATGGTGAGTGTCGAGCCATTTGACGATATCAGCACCAGGAATACTGACATGCGAGCATGCGCTGGCGGTGGGGGACTATGGTACGTAGCATATCGCAACAAACTTCTCGCGGATCATACTCGCCTTTATCGTCCACGCGGATGCGCCAGGAGGGCCTGCCGCCTTTTTCAACGAGCTGTCCAACTTTACGCAGATGTTCGGAAGCACACTATATGTGTTGCAAACGCTGCTCGGGGACGCCATGGTGGTGAGATTCTCGCCGCTCTACCTGCGATCTTCTCCGAAGATCAATGCCACTCACAGGCTGTTGCAGCTCTACCGGTGCTACCTGGTCTGGGAGCGACAATGGATCGTCGTCGTGTTTCCCTGCATCCTTTTGATGGGCAGCCTTGGTGAGTATGAGTTCTCCACTAGCACTCTCACCACATAATCAGGTATTCGCGTCGCCGCAGCGACCGGCGTAGGAATATTATACTCGTTTGACAAGGTCGTCCCTCAGGCGCTGATTTTCGTCGTCCAATTGGGACATTGGATCACCGCCTTTTTCTCCATGACGTTCGCGACCAACGTTATATGCACCGGTATGTCTGCTTTCCTCAAATAGCATATGGATACCAACGCTTTCTGTCAGTGTTAGTGGCGTACCGGATCTGGTCGCTCAACCGCAAGTTCTTGTTCAGGCATGAGAAGCTCCGCCCAGTCATGGTCCTCATTGTCGAATCGGGCGCGTTCTATTCCGCCACGCTCCTTGCATTGCTTGTCTTGTACAACGCCGACTCTTGGTTCCAATACGTCGTTCTTGATGCCGTTTCAGCCATCGTCGTGAGTGATTACCTCCGCACTTCCTACCGGGAGCCCCGGCTTCTGGCTGCTCACTACGACCCGTCTGCGGACAGGGAATTGTTTTCTCCGTCATCATGCTACGCATTGCAACAGGGGTATCGAGTGTCGAAGGAGAGACAGCGCTGGTGGGATCACCTCGGAGCACCCTGGAGAGCGGTATACAACTTTCTCGCACGTCGTATCGCCCGAAGGGCAAGGAAGACACCCCGCCAGATGATAGCGTCTGATGCGGTTTCCGATACAGACAGGCTTTCCCAGAGCACCCACAAATGTACATAACATCGATTGAAAGCGAATCGGGTGACCATACAAATTCTGCGCTCTAGAGTGAGCATCAGAGATGTCGTGTATTTATGGCCCGGGCGTTGAAACAGCGGAACCTGATACCTGAGAAGAAAGAGCAAACCTTAAGTTTCGAAGGCACCCCAATCCCGGTATCCGAGTCATGAGGCACACCGCACCTTCTGTTCGTTGCAGCCGTGTCCCTGGCGGCTGGCGTGTGAGGCGGAGGGAAATTCCAACACGGCGAGACCGTACTCCGTGCCAAGCGTGGAGGTATCACGCGCCGCACCGCTCGCGAAGTGTAGGCTCGAGCGCTGTGTACCAGCGGTGGTTCCTCCTAGCGGCCCCCCGGTGCGCTTGGCAATGGCAACCGAGGATCCACGAACGGTCGTAATGCCGAGCCCGATGCGAATAATGATCATAGAAAACACTAGGCCTACGATAGGGGATATCTGTGAATGGCAACACTGCAGTTGGCACAGAATCCTGCTGCCCATCTGAGGATCACTCACCGAATCGAGTAACACATATTGGAACCACGATCCAGTCTTGTAGAGGATGAGCAAGGTAGTCAGTGTGGCTGAATACACGGCCCCTGACTCGAGCACTAAGAACAAGATAGGGTGGTAGCTGCGACCAATGTTCATGATAGCGCGATTTTGCCACCAAATTCTCAGTGCGATGAGGCCTGCGAATCCAAATTCAGACTGTGCATTGATGCAGTTTCCGGAGAAACCATATCTCACCAGTGCAGATAATATTAGTCGCCAAAGTAAACGAGAAAAACGATACAATCCATCTCTGTAGTTGGGTTACAAAGATCTCGGCTTCTGGTACGATTTTGGCGAATGAGTACAGGATGCCGATACCCGATGCTGTACAAAAGTAGTCATGTCAGTATGGTCGGTGTACGGATGGCAGCATTTGCGTCGCGAACCTGTACTGCCTAAGAGGAGGATCAACGGCACCAGGACGAGGCGGATGTCGTTCCACACTAGGTAGCACCGATACAACTGCTCAGAAAGATATGGCGTCAGCCCGAGTTTTCCCAACCAGAGGATTTCAACGTACAATGACGCCGTCCCCGATGAGCGTTTGAGCAATGTAGATGGTACTACCAAAAATCTGGGTGAATTCAGAGAGCTGGTTGAAGAACGCAGCAGGTCCGCCAGGAGCATCACGGAACGTAATGAAGGCTTTGATGATGCGTGTGTAGTTAACACCTATATGCTGCGTGACTTTGAGTTGGTCCATACCGCAACAGAGGAATAGCCATGCGACGAACCAGGGTAGCCATACAAAACATAACAAGACTTATCCACATCATGGGGTCCTGTACGGCGTTCTTTGTTCGATGCCTACGTCGATGAAGCAGGACCCATGTAGTAAGGATGAAGACTACTACGTATGCACCTGTACATAGTGACAACATAGTGAGCGAGCAAGTCGTGGCGCGACACACGGTGCCTTGTGCGTACTCACCGTATAGTAGTGTCTGGATGAATATAGACACCAGTTTGGCCTAGTCGAGGCAGTCAGTCACTGAGATCTATGCGGGGTTGCTGTGACGCCAACGCGACTCGGCCTGTTCAAGTAGACGGGACTCACTTCATCAGGAGGAAACGGCATGGTGTGGTGTCTGGAAAGGGCGTCAGCTCGAGTGCAGGAGCGCATCGGCGGGAGACGTGCCTTTTAAGTGTTCAGGATCGTGGCAAATTGACCGGGCGTATGCGATCTCAATGATTTATGAGCCTAGCAGAAGGGTACCACGCGTAAGGAGAACCAGGCAAACTGCGCGACCCTTCGATGGACGACAGACGACCATATTGAAGCTTGAAGGACGTAGTGATCGTGATGAACACGAGGTGGGGAGTAGACCCGACACAACTGGCACGGTTTAGAGGGAGTTGACTTCTATTCGATGGTTCTGCGCGCCCAAGGAAAGAAGCGTTTATCGTGGCTTTCCCTCGGGCTACTGCTGTGGGACATCTTCATTAGGAAAGTCTAAATGGAAGATTTAAGTTCGTACCATCGAGCACAGTGGGCGCGAGGTCAGAATCTTGGATATAGTCCGCGGCCGTCGTCACAGCGCTGGGATGTCCACTAATCATTGAACGCATGCCCTATGCGATGCTCGCACTAACCTTCTTACTAGTTCCCACCACCGCTTCACGGAAACATCACTGAAGCTCAGCATCGCCCGCTATCACACGAGTCAGTGCCTGTGCTACCAGCCAGCCTGAGGACATCTGCTTGCTGTTCCTGCAGCTGGCTTGACTTCAAGCTTGCCAATTGAAACGATATGCACCCTCCGCTACGGAATGCACTGGAGACAACGATGCACAAGTCAGTATGGGAGCACAACAGCCGCAGTGAAGGTTAGTTCAGTCTATGCCGCTCCGAGTAGTGATGGGATTGCGTACCCACGCGTATGTCACCAAATCTGCACCACACGTCCATAGTATCTGTCAGGCGTTGATATTCTGCCTCCAAGTAATGATGAGAGGCCAGCGCGCCGCCGCCCCATCGAAGTTCTGGGCGGAGCACAGTGAGAACCCACAGGACGAGCGCGTGCTCAGCGCTCAGCGCTCGGCAGGCTGCACTGCTGTTAGCGCTAGGCGCTCAACTCCCATTGCAACCACTACCCCTTTCATAAAGACAATATCGAGACCGCCTTGGCAACGTGATCAGAGCAGGCCAGAGGACGGTCGGCACCGTTGCCAGTCTCAAAACCTCGAGGACGCCAGTGTTAGCTCAGCATCACAAGGACCTGGAAGACTGCCGCGCGAAAGTGTGGTGAGTACTGAGTCCGTGTCATACCCAAGAACGTTCCGAATAAGAAGTTGCCACCCGAGCAGGACGATTAGTGTCGCCTCTGACCTCGCATGGAGCCTCTGCATTATCAGGAAATACGATGCATATGCATCATAGCTGCTCAACATCAACACTCAGCACTCGATTTTGATGCAGCGTACATCGGTCCAGGCGTATTGGGTTTGAGGACTGAATAGGTGATACAATGTCGAACAAAATGGCATACATATCCTCAAACCAGATCCTCAATCAGATCTCTCGCTAAGCGACTCCTTTGTGGCGTCGAGATATACCAATCGCTTCAGTCGGGCACCACCGTGTAGTCTACCCAACCTCTGCCGCCGCTCTCACGCGGGCTTGCGGAATGGCACACTCGTCTTCTCCTGTCTGTGACTCAAGCTCAAGGTTCGAGGGGGCATGTCCGTGGACTGCGGAATGACTGCGTCACCACGTAGACCGTCACCTGATACCAGAACTCTGATGTTACCGGGTTAACCCTGCGGGCCACTGGCAGGGTATGGATCCAGAATTCCTCGGCGGCCATTCTGATGTGCATGAGATAGGACAGGATAGGAAGCAATGGAATGCTCTGACGAGGCCAGAAGATTAATTGGTCCGGCGAGTGCACAAGTAGCCGGATGTCGAGTGTGAGATTGAACTTTGACAGTTATATTGCACCTTGAGATACCAAGCTCCACCGGGGCCGCTTGATTGTTCGGGATACGCATGCAAGGCGAAAGGAAGAATTGCCGGCTGTCTACTATATCAAAGTACATCTGACGTACTAGAGTCCAGAAGTAGGACTTCGAGGTTGAGGGCGCATCGGGCGCACTGCCTACGCACTGCTTCCCCGCAATTTTGTGCCTGATAGGGAAACATATCGGTGAGACAGCATGGAGCCACTCCGCTTTGACGTCGTGTGCATGCGACGATCACTAAGAGGGTCGCGCGCAGATGAGCAAAGTACGTAAGATGACAAGTTTCAAAATTGGCAGGTGCCTTGACAGAACTTCCAGCGTAAGAGGAGGTTTGTAGCGGGAGGCCTAACATGCGAATTCCGGAGCAACGTGGAAGCCATCCATTTATAGGCAGTCACGGGACTGCGTAGGTACTTGACCGATTTGTTGCGCAAGCGCAGTTGTGATAGTACCTCCTCCTAATCAACCGCGCTCATCCCCGAAGGCCCTCCTACCATGACACTAATTGAAACACGGCACTTGGAACTCAACAACGGCATGTGCATGCCTGCAACAGGGATCGGGTGAGTGATGACCCACATGAGATATACCGGTCCGATCTTGTGTATTCACCAGACAGAGCAACAGATGTTGGATGGGCACGCCCGGAGAGGGTGACCATGTCAGAGTGATGGTTGTGAGCGCGCTCGAGTTAGGATACCGCCACATAGACACGGTATGCATAGCACGTCCCGAGATGATGTTGAAGTTGTAACGTTGCTTCATTGCAGGCTGCTAACTATGGCAAGCACTTGACGTTGAACGGAGCGCGCCGAGCACATCGGTGACTAACCGGAGTGAACAGGCAACGAGGAATCCGTCGGGAAGGGCATCAAGGATTCAAAGGTGCCGCGGGGTGAGATCTTTCTGACTACGAAGTTGGAGTAAGCAGTGATTTCGACGTAGGATGTCTCGCCTTGCTCACCTTACTTCAGCCAAAGAGACCACGGTCGCGTTAAGAAGGCGTTGGATGCCAGCCTATCCAAACTTGGAGAGGACTACGTGGACCTGTATCTCATGCACTGGCCGATGGCTTACGACGAAGCAGGTAGGACTTCGGATATGCTACCACCTTACCATCTCTTGAACCAGATTGCCCGCAGGCAAGTCATTGCAGCCAGATGAATCTCCAACCTTCGTCGAAACCTGGGAGGCGATGGAAGAACTGCTTTCAACTGGTAATGCTCTGTTCGATACCTTCTGCAACGGCAAGGGGGTAGCTGAACACCTCTGTGCTCAGGCAAGGCGCGTGCGATCGGGGTCTCCAACTTCAGCATCAAGACACTCAGCGAGCTTCTCAAACACGCAAAGGTGACCCCGGCGGTGAACCAAGTGGAGTTGCATCCCTGCCTGCCGCAACACGACCTGCTTGCGTTCTGCTCGGAAAGGGGCATCCTACTCACTGCCTACACGCCTCTCGGCAAGTCCAAATTCGTCGACGATCCCGACATCCGGACTATCGCAAAGGCACATGGTCCGGAAACGACGGGCGCAGAGATCCTCTTGAGTTGGGGCGTGCAGCGGGGAACGGCCGTGATTCCGAAGACGGTACACCCTATGCGTCTGAAGGAGAACCTCCAGGTCGGTAACTCCAGCTCCGAAAGCATCAGTCTAGAACGCTCATCTGATCATCCCGTGCAGCTGAAACTTCTGAGCGCGGCGGAGATGGACGTACTTGATAATTTCCATAAGAAGCCGGGCATGCATCGCAGTATGTGTGGCTTTCACACGTCGGAAATGGGGGGTTCGTGCTTCGGATGGACTTACGAACAGCTAGGGTGGAAGATGGCTCTTGGCGGCGTTCATCTATAATTACAAGCTCGTTATCAGCAAACAATCATGGGATCTTCTTGCGATATGAGATGACTTATGAGGGCGAATGCGAGCTGAGCAACATCTCACGCTGGACTCCAGCTCCACCCCCGCCCACTATAGCCCTTCACGCGAGCATGTCTACTGGAACCCAGGACGCTGCAAAGCCTCCAACCATCCTCCAGAAGATCTATGCTCAACGACAGCTGGATGTCGATGCTGCTAAATCGACGCCGGGCACACGCCCCGAGGAGCTCGAGACTTACCTCCAAATGGGCCTGGCACCTTCCCTCACCTCCTTTGTCGTTCGCTTGAAAAGCAACCCATCCACGCGTACAGCCAACCCCTCCCTCAGTCTCATGGCCGAGATCAAGCGCGCATCGCCCTCCAAGGGCGACATTGCGCCGCTAGTGAACCCTGCACAGCAGGCGTTGCTCTACGCGCAGTCCGGCGCGTCCGTCATCTCGGTGCTAACAGAGCCGACCTGGTTCAAAGGCAGCCTGACCGACATGCACCTCGTGCGCAAGGCGGTCGACGCTCTACCGGACCGCCCGGCGATTCTTCGCAAGGAATTCATCTTCTCCGAGTACCAGATCGCGGAGGCGCGGCTCTGGGGCGCCGATACGGTCCTCCTCATCGTCGCAATGCTCTCGCAAGAGCAGCTGCAGCGGCTCTACGCGTACTCGGTTCGCTTGGGGATGGAGCCGCTGGTCGAGGTGAACAACGCGGCGGAGATGGCGCGGGCGCTGGAGGTCGGGGCGAAGGTGATTGGGGTCAACAATCGAAACTTGCACGACTTCAGCGTCGACATGGGCACGACGAGCGCGCTAGTGGACATGGTCCGCGAGAGGGACGTTGTCTTGTGCGCTTTGAGCGGAATCCAGAGCCCGGGGGACGTGAAGGTGTACAAGGAGCAGGGTGTGAACGCGGTGCTGGTCGGGGAGAGCCTGATGCGCGCTTCGGATACGAAGAGGTTCATCAAGGAGTTGTTAGCGTGGCCGGATGCATAGGCCCACTCACCCGGTTGGACAGTCAGAAGTGCAGGATGCATATGGCTTTAGCAGTACCTTGTTGTGACGTTCTCGAGGCCGCTATGTTCGAACTGGAAGGATAGGGTGGATGAATCGAAGTTGGCATCTTTGTCCCCTGTCCCGGTATCGCGCACGTAGTATAGCCACGAAACGATGTTTTGCCTACGAGATCGGAACGACGCTGCAGTGTATGTAGTACAAGTACTTGGATGGATTCAACTCCAAGTCCAGGCGCTTCGTCAAAGGCAAGGAATTTGCAACTCCGATAGGTCTCAGTATTACGCGAGTGTAGTAGGTGCTAGAGTAGTCAGTAGCAAGCAGGATCAAATTAGACGCCGAGTGCATCTAATATCCCGAACTCTCGAACTGTGTTAATCTCCCTCTCACTCCCCTCACATCTTCAGCACCCTCTTACAAGCCATGTCACCCATCCGCACTCGCGCCAAGGCTCGAAAGGAAAATGCACTAGCCAACGTTCAATGCACGTTGAACGGCTCCGTGTCATCCTCCAATACGCACCAAGAACGCAAACAAACCATCAAGCTTTCTCGCCGGCGCAAGACTACTTTCAGCATCGAACAAGGAGGCCAACGCCTCGAGATTTTGGCGGACCGTACTGCACGGACCAACGCTATGCGTGGTGCGAAGGAGCGGCGACTGACGGTCGCTCATCTACCATTTCCGAACTGGACAAGTGACAAGGACGTGTCGGTGAGCCCTACCAAACCCACGGAGAAGTCGCCGTTCAAGCGGCATGTCGCCCCCCGGTCGACCCCACGAGTCCGTTGGGCTCAGCATGTGAGAATATTCTCTGGTCATTGTCAGGACACTTCTAAGGTGCGTACCCCTCCAAACATAAAAAAATATCTTCGTGATCACGGCATTGACATAAAGGCGATACCAGCCAACGCCAACGCCAACAGCATCCATTCTGGTCTACAGGGACCCCTCTCCCGCCAAGGAGGCGCTCGCCGAGTCACTTCAAAACGAGCAGGGTCTGGACATTACTCGAGGGAGACCTCCTAATCGCGCCTACGTCGAAGTGCTCCATCCCAGCGTGACTATGCGTTCTCGTCCTCGCTCTCGTTCTAGATCTCAGCGCTTTCCTCCGGTGTCTTGTGATGACAATCTGTTTTCTGGACTGGGCACTAGTGCATCGTCGTCAATTGGCTCTGGATTGAGCGACCAGACCTCCGCGGCCGACACCCTTACGTCTACGGCTTCTGATACTCGTCTTGCGACTACTATTTCTGGTCTCAATTCCATCTCTGTCCGACGGCTTCAAGGGCGCTGCGCATGCGCAGCATCTTCGACTTCTACTGAGCCTCATCCGCTGCGAAAAGTCTCTTCTCTGCCCGTCATCACTGGTTCTCATGCACGTCTCGATTTATCCTCCCAGCCTTCCAGTGTACGATCTACCAGAGCTCCTCATGTCAACCGTGTACCCAACAAGCTTGACCGATGGTTTCTCCGCTTCGGTATCGTCTACTCGGTCTTCATCTCGTTGATGTTCCTTCGTATGCTGGGAATCTGGTGAACGTCCTCGTCCTTTGACTAGGCTCTTGCATCCGATCAACCCTCCCCCCGTTACCAGGCTTTGGACTTTCGCAGTAGGGCGGCAGTAGTACTAGACGTGTTTCTCAGCAAGGTTACAAATGTACAGTATGTTCACATGTGGGTTGTATATAGACACGATCATGGATTCAGCTGCGCAGCAGGCACACGAGTACTGGCGACCAGCATACAGTTGCCTCTTGCCAATGGAGTTGTAGCAGTTGCCTGGTTAGATAACTTCGGGGTTCTTAGTGGGTCGCTGACGCTCTGTACGGGTGCGGGCCGTGCATTCCCATGCTTGGTCAGGGGCAATCAGCTTAAAGCCCGCCACACTCCTTGGACACATACCGCCATAAACTTCATAATCGTCCCGATGGTAGACGGCGACTGTTCGATGCAAGTGACCGTTGATGCTCGCGTATCTGCCATACACCAACCCACACTGCACTCGCTCCCCACGGAGCTTATCGAGCGCGTTCTAACGTTCAGTGATCCGCGTGCCGTTTCGGTAGGTCCATTCCCGAAGTCGTTCTGCAAAGTGAACTCATTATCATACCAAATGGTCGTGCGACACCGTACGAATGTGCACAGAGATATGCACAGACGTGCCGGTTTGCGAGGAGGCTCGTGTACGAACCCAAAGATCACTTCCTCTGGCGCGAGCTCTACCTCGGCCGGCCGTTTGACGACCTGCGCAAGGCGGTCCCTGTGCCCTCGCGACATCCCCTACTCGCTGTCACGCCTTGCTACAGGCATGAATTTGGATGCGACGCAAGTGCGGAGCCTCTAAGGGCGTCGCCGTGGCAGTCCGAGTTGCAGAGACGCATCGAAGCGGAGGCGATCGTAACATCGGGCGACAGCAACCCGGCGCAGCTCCGGCGCGCGTTCGAGACGTTCCTCGCAGCAGTGGACACGGCGCTCCCGGTCAGCAAGGCCGATGTCGGCGACGACGGGAAGAAAATACATTCGCGCTCGGAGACCCTCCTTTGGCTCGATCATCTCCTACGGCGGACCCGCGTCCTCAACCGCGCTATTCTTGCGTCCAGCGCCGAATCCGCGAACGAGTCAGCACGCGCTGCTTCCAGCGATTACGTCCCATCTCCCACTCGCGAACTGCGCTCTACGACAACCGCGCGGGCTGCCAGGCCTGGGACGCCGCACATCCCAAGCGCGTTCGAGGAGCTGCACCAGCTGCGCTGCCAGCTCCGTGCGTACGTCGCGCTCGCGCACGAGAGCAGCTTTGCGGCGGACAGCCGGCTGCGGATGATCGAGCTCCGGAAGAAGAGCCGCTGCTTTGTGTACGATATGCGCAAGTACCAGCCTGAGACGCTTTGGGGACCCTACCGTGTCGTCTGGCTACCGCGCTCGTACGCGTCTGGTAGCTCGTCTGTGGGACCAAGCTCATCTTCGGATTCAAGTTCGGTATATGGGAACCAATCGGCGTCCGATGGCTCTGATAGCGCGATGTCTGAGGCGAGCTATTCGGAGAGCGAGGACGATCGCGCCAGTAGTACCGCCTCGGCGAACGGAACGGGCACCGCCCCTGCGCTGCTTGTGAACTGGGAGCACGTCGAGCACATCTTGAACGTCGTCGCGCTAAAACTGCGCGACGTGCCGCACGCGTGCCTCGGGTTCTACAAGAAGCCGCTGTTCTCGCTCGAAGCGCTCCGGGCGTACTCCGCAGTGGGCGCGTTCGAGCGCGAGCCACACGACTGGGCGGGCGTGACGGGCAAGTGGCGGCGGTTTGTGTGCTTTATGGATTACCGGTGAGTACTAGCGATCTCGCGTAGATTTCTATGACTCCCGCGAGATGTATACTCATAATTGGGGATATTGATGCGCATGTACGTAGGGACTTGTATAGTGAGTCGATATCATCTTAGAAGTATGTTCTACACAACTGACGCATGCGAGGGCAATAGTGTTCAACGTGAGTTTCCCCTTCCGTCGATGCTTTCTTGGGCCCATACTCACCTACCCGACTAACCGACTAACCGACTTACCTCCAGAATTCGCATCTTCCCCCGGGCCCACACCACCCCTCCTTCTTCGAAGACCCATTCGATGAAGCGCTCCGCCCCGTCGAGCTATACCTCTCGCTCATCCCCGCCTCAACCTACTTCTCCGGCCCCTCACACACGCCATACGACCCATTTTTTCCCTCCGACTTACCTACGACACACGACACTGACGATCCTGCCAACGCCGGCAGCGCGCAGCCACCACGAAGCTTCCGGACGCTCTACTTCGAGGGGCACTCGCACGGCCCGCACGCGAGCACCGCGTCGATCCGGGGGAGGGTGGGCGTGCTCGCGGACGGCGCGGTGCGCTGGCAGTTTGTCACGACGTACGACGGGCGGATGCAATGGAGCGCGGAGGGCGTGCAGATTGGGCATGTGTGCAGCGCGGCGGGCATTGCGGGCATATGGACCGGGGCACGACATGAGCATGGTACGTTGTTCGAGTTGTGCTCGTGACTTAACCTGATGCATTGGTACTGGTGCATCCGCAGATGACCCCGCCGGTAAGAGGAGTCTCGTTACGAGACATGTGCCCGACGTGCTGACACCAGTTTACAGGCCCGTTCTGGATGGTCAAAGTAAACGACGACCTCCCTGCAGGGGTGCTTAATACTTTGCACTGAGTGAAGACTACCGAACGAGTATTCAGATCAGTCTTTCTTCAGATCCATACAGCTCCAGTAAATGCTCAGGCTTCCGGGTATTCAATGTTGTACAACAGTTATAGAGCAGCTCGCACGTGGCAAAACTGGAGGATACTAAGACGGCTTGTCGGTTTGGCGAGGCCTGTAAAACATAGATAGTATGTACCGAATATAGCGGAGGAACATCATCGGCACCGAAGGCCGGCAAGGGCTTCAACGTGTGCACCAAGGCACTGGTGGGGCGGTCGAGGTCAAAGGGGTTGTTCATACACATGAAATGAAGGGGTTCAGCTTCGTAGCCCGAGCCTGCATCAGTGCCCCTTGCTTGAGCATATCCGGAAAGGGTGTGCAAGGGAGGAACGCATTGGGCCACAGCCAAATACAGAGGAATCGATATCCCAAGGGGATTGCTCAGGGTAGTGGCGGAGAATGATGGACGAGATGTTGAAACCGGTAGCCATGGCGGGGGAAGGATAGATCACGGCTGAATACAGGGTACAAGATTGGACGCGGGTGGTCGATCGCGGATGTCATCAGCGAGAGTTTACTATCCCAAGCCTGAGCTAGCCGTAGTGGCTGTGCACAAGCTACGTACCACTGAGTTATCGTCTAGGAAACGAACCAGACAGGTGATGATATTTCTTCGAGATCATACAATTTCAGTG
The DNA here is from genome assembly GCA_022385745.1 of Cubamyces sp. BRFM 1775. NCBI lineage: Eukaryota > Fungi > Basidiomycota > Agaricomycetes > Polyporales > Polyporaceae > Cubamyces > Cubamyces sp. BRFM 1775. The sequence goes on along the minus strand of MU278460.1, from coordinate 631,919 downwards.
CATTCCTCCATCCAGGTATTCAGTGTTGTACAACAATTAGAGCAGCCTCTTCTTCATATGTTCACAGCTCAAGCATTCCTTTCACGAACCGTCAGTTCTCTTCACTGCACAGACGTGCCGCTCGCTTTGGCGAAGAAGGTGGCGAGTCTGGCGTACAGGTCTTCGTAGCTGCGCAAGTGTCAGGATACGGTAGAAACTACATATGTGGGCCGGGGACAATACGTACTGTTTCTTGTTCTCGGGGTCATCGAGGTTGGCACGCGCAGCAGCGAAGCCGTGGAAGCTGCATAGTTGTCAGCATACAGCGAACGTCCAGCCAAGAGGCTACAATTGAACACACGAGTCGTAGAGTTTGTAGTCGCTCTTGTCCGAAATGGGCTTCTTGGAGATGATTTCCAGGATTTGCTTGGACTGTACAGTCACGATACATCGGTCAGTTCCATAATTCGTTTGACACTGTTGGCGTGTCCCTCACCTCATCCACAGGCTCATCGTTGCTCGGGTACAGACCCAGCGGAACCTTGAGCTCGGTCACGTCACCATGGTTGAGCATTCTGTGATAGAAACCGTCAGAAGCCTGCGTTTACAACGTTTCCCACAAGATGGCACTCACGCAGGGTGAATAGCTGCCACGGCATCAAAAGGGGTCGACGCAGCGGAGCCAGCGAGGATAGTCACTTTGCCACCTGCGTAATGGTGTTGATTGATACGTCATCTACGCGCATTACAGACGCGATGCTTACCCCAGCAGAAGCCAAAGGTGCCTACCCATCCCGCGCCCTCAGACTTAAGCGCCTTCCCGACGTTGACTAACTTGGCGACGGCATCCTGGGGCTTCGCCGGGCCGCCGAAGAAGGCCTGAAGCCTTCCCTTCTCCTCGTCCGTCTGAGGAGGGAACTTGTCCACGGGCCACGGCTCGGCCGGCTCGAAGAAGTCGGGCATGAGAACCTGGGCGTTCAGCTTCTCAGCGAGGATGTCTGCGCCCTGCTGCGTCTGGGGCTTGAAGCTGAAACCACCATTACATCCGCGGATTCCTCGCGACGGTACTGATACGAGACCTACCCAAAGATGTCATAGACGCAGACTAGAGCGACATTTCCGGGTTTCTCAGGGCCCGTCACGTAAACCTGTAGTGTTTGACATCGGGAATGAGCTCAGCGATAACGCCGTTACAGATGATCAACGCGCGTGAACGCACCTTGCTGAAGCCGGCATAGGATTTGTAGGAACCCTTGGGCTGGTAGTTGGACTTGACGGGCGGAATGGTGCAGCAGGCGACGTTGGTGTTGTGTACGGTGGTGGACATTGCGCTCGTGCTTGTCTTTGCGCGGTTGAGATGGTGGACGAGTGCTCTCAAGCGTGTCAACATTTGATGTCGTCATTCGCCCCCTCAGCCACGCCCTTTCTTATACCCCTTCCCTTTTCCGGACGCATCACGCCCACGCGGCATCTCCCGGCATCCCATAAATCTGCCGCGTCGGGCGTCTGTTCCGTCTTCCATCTCGACCCTCACCATCGTCTGGTGTCTACTCGCCGGGCAACTCTCCGTCTCTGTCTTGCTACAAGTGACCTAGGGTACCCGTGGACGAGGGCAGAAAAGCCTCCGCGAGCTCAATTAAGCCGGAGCGCTTTCTAGTCCGTTCGGCGGGCATTCGCCAGCGGTGTGGAAAGTGCTTGACTATGTAGCTCATACATCTCTGCAATACACGCTTTTTACCTCCTCACCGTATTTCGATCTCCGGAAAAGTGTAATCGCAAGTGATGCGTGGTTCTGTACGTGATGTATCGTAAGGTGCCATTGTAAAAGGTAAGTAAGCCAAGCCACAGTCCCACATACCACCCGCAGCTCCCCCGGCGTGCTCTAGAACCAACCTCGCAACCCTCAGCGGTAGCCATCGTATCCACCCGGTCGCTGTGAAGCGTACGCTTTGGCCTGTGGTGGATATTGGTACCCATATTGCGGCTGCGCAGGATTGAGGCTCTGTCCACTCGAATTCGCCGACCTCGCCATAGCGTTCTCGTAATCGACTGCATCCTTGTTCAACGGAGTGATGATACCGACGACGGCGTAGATGAAGACGGAGATGTACTCCGCCAGTACCGACATGACGAGGTAGATAGCCCAGTCGGGCGACGTCGAGCTGAACTTCGCCAGGCCGGAGTTACTCGGCGCCGTTGGTACCAAGTGCCCATCTACGATCGCGAACGGCGTGGGCGCGAAGGAGCTGAGAACTCCATATAGAACCCGGACGAAGATAAAGGGCAGCGTGAGGGTGATACCGGTGAGCAGCTATGGTATGATACATCAGTGCTCAGGCTAGTACTGACACGAGTATATGGTTAGAGAACTCACCCTCTGTCTGTACTTCAGGATGACAAACTTGTTAGCCCAGCAATATGCCGTGAGGAGAACCGTCATCCCATAGACGACTGCAAAGATGATGGCTCCTGCGTGTCGGAGGTTCGTTCCTGTGTTGAGGGTGCTCTGCGTGGTGGCGTTCCCAATCTCAGAGCCTCCGATGATAGCGAGGATGAGGCCCACGAGACTGGCGAGACCGGCGAGTCGCAAGCCCTTGATGACAAGGGTAGCGCCATCGAGCCCAAACTGTGTCCTGTCGTGAGGGTAGGTGAGCCTCCTTGTCTGCGTATGTGAGGGTAAATGGCACTAACGTCGTGCGCAGGAACCCTACTGTTGCAATCAGTAACGGGGACGTGCCCGCGGATTCCATGATGCCATAGATGATTCGGTCGGTGACGTTCGTTGGGTTCTCTTCCGACAGGATATGCGTGACCGCGCCGATGATTCGAACTGAAGACGCAAAGTTATCGAACTCAACCCTCAATGTCTATCTGGCCAGCAATAAGGGCACGTACTGATCGACAATATCACCAGAGATATCCACCCGGCTTTCCTTGCGAAGCCGTGGCGGGCGGAGAGGAAGATGCCTACGATGAGGATGGGGACGTAGATGACGATGACGACGATCGAGATGATCCCCCGTGCGTCCAAGTGCATCTCTGGCGTTCAAGTCGTGATTATATACAATAGATGCTGGAAGGGTGGGTGGAAGAAGACGGCGGCCGGAAGAGCAAGCCTGAGGGGGAGGTACAAGCTGGAGGAAGGCCTTTTACAGGAAGCTGTGGCGAATCCCCGTCTTTTCTGCGTGCTATATATCCAAGATGTTGACCATCCTAGCCTCTTGTCAGTCTCCGAGTCTGGCAGACAAACCAATGGTGTACGTCCTACCACCGCGCGTGCCTGGGCCGTGGCGGTGCCCGGGTGCGCTCCTAGCGATTTACTGACTGAACCTTAACGCAAAGCACCCTATCGCGCAGCCGAACCGCACGCGTCCAGGCATACAGCCTCCAGCCACTGACGCGACCGTGAGTCTGTGACCGGTTTGCAGAGTCGGTGGCTGGGCGGAGGAAAGAAGCCCGACTATGACTGCACAGCGAATCGTAGCAGCAAGCGCGTCCGCTTGCAGTGGTCGCGCGGGTGCGCTCCGCTTGTCACGGGAACGGTGCGTATAGCGCGGTGCAGTTGCTCAAGATTCAAGGAGGCCTTCAGGCATGCCGTCTTCACTTGTGAGTGGCTAGTATCGCTGGACTCGCTGTGTGGCCACTGAACAGCAAACGCGGCAGGAATGCGATTATCACGGACGTGTGTGAATGCACTCGCGACTGGCGTTATCGGCAGTACACGCGGATTGGGGTATCCTACCGGTGACCGCCCGCGCGAAAGTTGAGTACTGCCACTGCTGTCAATGTACTTATCCGCAGTTGCTGAAAGTTACGCGCGAGGCGTATGTGCGTGGATCAGGGCGCGTAAAGCACCTTGTTCCCCCCTGCACTGACATACGTGCATTGGACAGCAGCGCATTTACGTCAAGCGGGACGCCAAATAAATGACTGCGCCGAAGGCCCAACAACTACGCCCCGCCCCTGCGCATTTTGACACGAGGTATGGAATGTAAACACACAGCACGTTCAAAGGGGACGGTCGATGGTATGTCTTGCGATGCGGCCCGCGATCGGAGCTGCCTTCACCTTGAACTTACGGACGGCGAACGGTAGCAACAACGGAAGTCAAACAGCCCGGCAATCGCAGCTATAACAGGCTCATGAACCCGTGAGCCCTCCTGATACTTCGTGCATGCCAGGTCGCATTGGTAGGTGGCTGACCATGATCACTTACAGGTATAGAGCGAATGCTATGCCAGAACGCCAGATCGTGCCGTCTGGGATGTATGGAGCCTGTCCCCGAGAATCTTAAACTTTGGCTGATTTCTCTAGAGTGCCTTCACGAGATCGTACCGTCAACAAGCACAGCCGTTCATTGTGCACAGCTTTATTGCGGGCCTCTATCCCGGAACGAGTCGATCGCCCATGGAAAAGTCGCAATTGCCCCTCAGATTGTTTACCGGTTTGCCGAGGTGTACTGTAAGAATCCCGCCCATTATGCCTCGATGTCAATGCCCTTGTTAAATCGTCTCTCTGTGATCTCTTTTCAGCGATTCTGGTTCAATCAAGCGAACCGATGGTACGCCAAAGTGCCCACCGCTCTCGTCACGCAGAGTCTAAGCCGTCCTAGTCTACGTCCACGGTAAATATTAACTTTCCGCGAGTGACTTGCGCGCCTCGCTGATATTTGTATATACCTTGCACGTGCCAGGTCGACGACATGCCAATCAGAGCTCTCGTACCTTTGGTAGTGTCAAGCGTCGAGTGCCTGGTCCGGGGTGTTCACTCGCCGGATACTTCTGAGGTTGTGTCCATTGTCTAGGGGGGCTCGGGCATCCATACATACGCCTCTAATCCTTTGACGTGGAGTAGAGCGTGTTTCAAATGCTTGTCTACAGTTTGAATGAGGGTCTATATCAGCTTGGAGTTGGGCGAGCACTAATCCTCGCTACTCCAGGCTCAGCGGCGAGGCAGCGTGCCCTGCACATGATGACGCTTCCGATGACAGTTGTCAATGCTGACAGCCCGCTTGTTACAGGATGCCGGAACCATTCTTTGCGGGATACATGCTACGTAGGCGCAAAGACGTATAAAACGCAGCGGCGAGTCGTCGGGCCAGCCCCAGCCCAGTTCGTCTCACAACCTCACATCTTTCCCATAGCATCTATTTCAACATGCCCATCCTCTCTTCGAAGCTTCTCATGGAGATCAACCTCTCCCACGTCCGTCAGTTGGCGCAGATGGAGGTGCCGCCACCAACAGACACTCCAAAGGATATCCCGCCGCCGCTTCTCCCCGAGACCGCTATCGATTGGATCAATGCTAACAAGAGCGCCATCCTCGCCGCTCAAGACTCCCGTCAGTGCGGAACTCGTATATCGTTGTGCATGAATCTGACATCCGTCCTGTCAACAGAGTGTTCGAGCACATCGCCCGACCGCCCCAACTGGGACGCCGTGTTATTCGCGCTTGTGGAGAGCTCCGCGATGTACTTGCGGTAAGCATCTCAAGAGAATTAAGGGCTTCTTGGTTCCACTGATCCTACCACCCGATCTTCAGCAAGCCCAAAGAGATGACTCAGGCCATCATTGCTGCTCGAGAAGGAGACTTTGAGCGCGCAGTTGCCCACGTTGAAGCAGCCCAAGAAGACATTGACAGTATAGTCAGTATCTATTCGTTTCACATCATAGGGCATGGCACTCAACAAAACCATCGTACAGGCTACAGCATTGGACTGTACCTTTATCCAGCTCTGCGGTGAGCACTACCCTTGTGCCCCCGGTTTTGCTACCTATTTAACTATACTCGCAGACTTCTCTAAGATTGGGCCCGAAGGCACTATCATGCAGAGCGGAGCCTTCTGTGGCTTGTTCGTGAGCAAGCGCACCGAGAAACCGTTCATGGGTGTAGGTTTCAAGGTAGGCTTTCAATGTCTTCTTTCTAACTACATACATTGCAAATGCTCACGATCGCGCATACCATGTATCGCAGGGCTCCAGCAGCTTCAGGGACTTCGTGACCGATGCCAAGTGGCGCCCCATTAACCCGCTGCTCCCCGAGATCGCGTGGGGATCGCCAGTGCACCAAGGGTTTTACGAAGGCCTCTTTGGATACTTCAAACCATCCCAGGTACAACTCGCACAGGATTATCAAGTACCCTTCGGTACGCCTGCTACGTTGCCTTCCGCTGAACATGTGCTGACGCCAATCTAATGCAGATGTTCTAGTCGCTCAACTGTCCAAGGTATATTCGCACAATGCCCGCCTTCACTTCACTGTAAGCAGTCTAACGCATCGAGCCAGGCTCAGGCACTTCACATTCTCACGTTCAAAATCAGGGCCATTCTCTTGGCGGTGCATACTGCACGCTCACCTATGGCGAGTTCCTACGCCGCCAATCCAACGAGAGCTTCACGGGATACAACTTCGGCGACATGTACGCTCTGGGAGCGCCGCGCGTCTGCCTCCCACCCTTCGCAAACGAAGTGAACCTTCGCACCCAGCCAGGAACCGGCCGGTACCTCTTCCGCATCGTCAACCACGGTGACCCTGTTCCCACCGTACCACCTGTATTTGGCACCCAACTTGAACAGTACCCATTCCTACACGTTGGTGGAGCGTGGGAGCTCACTGTCGATGGGCCGAGCAAGATGCAGGACGAGCCCCCGCGTGTCCTTCCACAACCCACCGGACACACGGTCCAGAGTACCAAAAACCATAGTGAGCGGTTCTTGCACACCGAGCTGATCTGGACCTGATGCTGAATCTCAACACAGTGCTCGGAGACTACTATGAGAACTGGAAGAAGACGTCTCACTCATGAATACCTCCTAAGTGGGATTATGTCGGAAGTTGAGCACTTCTTATGTCTCATATGTCGAGGTGCTGTCATTGTAATCGAGAACATGATATAAGCTTACCGAGACGTGGACATGTCGCTGAGTCTACCAAGAGGGTGTACAGGATTACTTGAAAGCGCCAAATCAAGGAGGCACGTTAGCGTGTCGCGCGACGCGATGAAGTGCACGCACACACGCTCATATTCAGCATTCCATACGGCCTCTGTTGTTCTATTGCTGTCCGACCGCCTGCCATATATCCTTCGTCCTGTTGGTTTATATTGTAAGATGTGTAGGAAGATGCTGCTACATGAGTGATGGAAGCTCTTGACGTACATCCGCCCTTTCAACAATCGGAGGAGGACTTGCTCACACTTACCACATACACCACGAAAGTCTGCGTGAGTAGTTTGTTCTTGTGGCGCGGATGATCCAAGCACCTGTCCTCCTCGATTGTCCGAGATCCATGAACAACTGCCCGCGAGGAGTCCTGTGTATCATAGCGGTTACGGAGTATACTGGAAGTCAATACTATTAGTTTCCATTCAACCATAACCAGATTGCGTTTGCTCATGTCGTGTTCGAGTCCTCCGGTGTGTGCAAGCAATGTATTAGATAAACCGTAGATTATTATACCCACAGAGAATGATATATTCCCTCGTAGCCAGACATACGTGCGTGGATATGGACGATTGAACGACGTACGGCGGATTAGTAGTTGGCGAGAGCAGACTAGCCATGGCCAGCCTATGAGCACGCGCGGATTGGAAGCGCCAGCGGCGGAAAAGAACGGGACGAGCACCGTGCAGGCGCCTAATTCAGACTCCGCCCGAGTTTGCGGTCGTCACCGCGGACAGCGAGCTCGCCTTCCTCCACCTCGCCCTACCTAGCGTCCCTTCTCCTTTCGCCGCCATGGCTGCCGTCCAGCTCACCAAAAAGGCCGTCACCCTCCCCACCACCGTCCGCACCCTCGCGTCGGGCGTGCCCGTTGCGCCCCACATCAACTTTGCCGTCCGCGCGCCCGCCGGTCACGGGCACGACCACGGACACGGCGCTGCGGGTCCCCGCTCTGACATCCCCGCCAAGTGGGCGACGAAGGTGTCGAGGACGTCGTTCGGCCTTAGCTCCAAGTCTTATGTTTCTGGTGAGCATCCGTTTCTGCGTTGACGGCGAACGGTTCTGCGGGACGGAGCAGAGCATGTACTTGAGCATGCTATTTTCGCGGCCGCCATTCCTCCTTCTAGAGCATGCATGCTCATCTGTATTGTGTGCAATATGTAGCCCCTGTCACCGGTGTCTTCCAGCAGAGCTTCCTGCACACTTCCGCGGTCGCCCGGGATGCGCCGCAGGTGCCCGACTTCTCCAAGTACGAGGCGAAGAGTGACAGCACGAACCGCGGCCTGGCGTACTTCATGATCGGCTCGCTCGGCCTGCTCTCCGCGTCGGTGGCCAAGTCGACGGTGACGGAGTTCCTCGCGACGATGTCCGCGTCGGCCGACGTCCTCGCCATGGCCCGTGTCGAGGTCGACCTCGCGTCCATCCCCGAGGGCAAGAACGTTATCATCAAGTGGCGCGGCAAGCCCGTCTTCATCCGCCACCGCACCTCTGACGAGATCGAGGAGGCGCGCAGCACCGACTGGAAGGCCCTCCGCGACCCCGAGTCCGACGAGCAGCGGACGAAGAAGCCTGAATGGCTCGTCATGCTCGGTGTCTGCACCCACTTGGGTTGTGTGCCCATTGGCGAGGCTGGTGACTATGGAGGCTGGTGAGTGCTCCCGCTGCGCGTCTGCGTTAGATAGGAGGGAGCAGCGTCTGATTGATACTTTGTACAGGTTCTGCCCGTGCCACGGTTCCCACTACGATATTTGTACGTATGCTAGCCGCTCCTCTCTATCGACGCACAGCTCATCACCTTACAGCCGGCCGTATTCGCAAGGGCCCCGCTCCCGTGAGTCATCTCAGCGTACTGTACCTGTGCACAAAGTCAACTCACCTTTACCGTCCTACAGCTCAACCTCGAGGTTCCTCAATACGATATCAACGAGGCGGACGGCAAGCTCGTTATTGGTTGATAGAGACTCGCATATCTGTAGAGCATGCAATAATATTGCGTTGGTGGCCTTGCGGACTATTTTTTTCTCGGCCATACGCTCGCTCAAAGTATTGGGAATCACACCACCATGTCTTCTATGCGACAACACCTGGTGTCAATTGGGTAGGTTCAGGTCCGTATACATCAACATCATCAGCAACAGCACCAACAACTCCGTACACCAAAAAGCTACGAGGCCGAGGCAGATCTGGATTTATGTACAAGATATAGGAGAGTAGCAAAGCCGGGGGGAACAAGTCAGAACAAGAAGTCGACAGCAGGTTTCGATGGGTCATGAGGGGAGAGACAGAACAGAGGACAAGCTAGGGACACGCCAGCGGAAACTAGACAGAGAGAAGGTAAACAGAGACGTTGATCGCCGTAGGTGGTGACCGCAGCCCCTCCACACCTCCAAACCTGAAGCTCCGATGGGTGCGTCACGCCGGCGAAAACTCCAGGGAAGATGAACAGAGGCATTGATCGCCTGTGTAGTGGTGACCGCCGCCCCTCCCCAAATCCATACCTAGAGCTCCGACGGGTGTGTTGTAGAGGTAGACAGAACAAAGAGACAAGACGACGATACAGGAACGAGACATCGAAACTAAAGGGGAGATGAACAGGGCGTTTGGTCGCCGTCAGATGGTGACCGCCTGCCCTCCCCACCTCCATACCTAAAGCTTCACGATACATACAATCTGGGGAGCACAAGCCACAAGCCAAGACACGACACGGTTTGCATGTATTTAGCCTTGCGCCGCACGAGACATAGACGTAGAAAGGCCATCCCGAAGGCTGTACACGAGGGAGACCGGGCGCAAGGCGGAAACTAGCAGTACCGGACTCTAGGTGCGCCTGTAGCTGCTGGCAGGCTCAGCGTCGCGCGCGCTGCGCGGCGGGTAGTCACGGGTGCTGCCAGAGCTGCGAGCGGGCGGGGCGGCGCCCCCATTGGTGCTGGAGTAGCCATTGGTGTAACTGCCAGAAGTACCGCCGTTGTACGCAGCGCCACCAGAGCCAGACTCGTAGCGGCTAGACTCGTAAGCAGAGGCAGACCGAGACGGGGGGCTCTGAGAACGACGGCTGCTGCTAGCGAAAACGACATATTAGCAGCCTATATATGCGTCATGAACTAAACAAAACTCACCGGTAACGAGTGGCATCAGCGCTCCCGGAGCGAGGAGGGTAGTCGGCATAGCGAGCGGGAGGCGGAGAGGCGGGTCTGCCTCGAGTCTCAGTAGCCGGCGGATAGTCACTGAGCAACCCGTATGAGAGAGAGAAGCAGCCAGCAAGAAGTCACAACAACATACCGAGCCGGAGGGCGGTCATAGTCGTCACGAGAGCGAGCAGGAGCACCAGGCGGGGTCCTAGGTCTCACAGAGGGTGGCGGGGGGTAAGACCCATATCTGTCCGCAGCAGGAGGCGCCCTTCTATCGTAGCGATCATAGTACTCGCGAGGCGGCGGCGGCGGGGGATAACCCCGAGGGGGATATCCAGGAGGGACAGGCTCCCCCTCCACATAGTAGGCACGAGAGTCGTAACGGGCAGGCGGCGGCGGCGGAACACCCCTCATCCTGTAATCATCGTAGTCCCTTGAAGAGCGCACAGGAACCGGGGGCGGAGGGTAGTCCCTGGGTACCGGCGAGGGGGGACGCCCATAGCGGCTGTCTCTGCCGGGCGGCGGAGGCGGTGGATAGTCATAGTATCTGGGATCCCTGGGGGGCAGATAGCCAGGATAGTCACGATAGTAGTCGCGAGGAGGCGGCAAATAGTCCCTAGGGGGCTGGATGCGGTCAATAAGAGAAGCATCGCTTCCAGGACGACGTCTAGGGAAATGACGTTAGCATAACGGTGCTTTTCCCTGCGGAGGTGATTCCTAGGCACGCACCCATTAGCAAGATGGTTGGGGCACTCCCTGAATAGGAGGAAGAGCGTTAGCTCTGAGCGTCAAGGCAACTGAATGTGCGGTTTGCGAACCTGGCCCAATGACCCATCTGGCCGCACTTGAAGCACGCCCCAGGATCGCCGCTATACTTTGCGGTCCTTCCTCCGCCATGAGAGATTTCAACACGTATCTTGTTTCCCATGAAGTAGCCCTCGTGGTACTTGGCTACACTCTCTTCCGCAGCCTCGCGGTTGTCGAATTCCTGCGGAGAGAAACGTTCACTTCTAGAACCTCGCCAGACGTCACAAATCTCCAACTTACCACAAAACCATACCCCACTCTGTTCGCACGATGTACAGCCCTCCATGTGAGCGTGACATCCAGACGCGCGATAGGAAAAACTCTACGCACTTGAGCTCGATGTTCACGATATTGCCAATTTTGCCGAAGCAGCTTTCAAGGTCCTCCTTGCGGGTATGTTCCGGGAGGCCGCCGATGTAGACCTTGTTCGGCTGTAGTCATACACCAGCCATGTGCGAGATGCCCCAGGATCGGATCGCATGAGAGCAGAAGCCGTCAGCAACGTGAAACAAGCAGGATGGCAGCAAGCAGTGAGCAAAGGAAGCAGAGGAAGCAAGAACGCTCAAAGACAGGGGCACGACAGGAGAAACAGCCCTAGCCCTAGCCCTCAGACAAGCCCTGCAGAGTCAAATATACGACACCACACAGAAGCCAGCCCGGCGCTGCAGCACACATACAAACACGGGAGCGGCCGATGGTTGCCATGTCATACGAGTGCTCAGTGTGTGGATCCCACATATCGGACGAGGCAACATGGCAAGCTCCGGCCAGCCAGGGTGGGTGAGAATGGGGTGGCGACGGTGATGCAGTGCGGGCAGCGCGTGGTGGACACGACGTGTCAACAGCTCAGCTCAGGCAGAGGGCGACACAGACGAGACGGGCACGAGCAGGGCGATGACGGGCGAGCCTACGGACTGGCAACACAGAGCGCAAAGAGAGGAGAGAGGAGAGTACAAACGGCACAATACGAAGAGACCGAATAAGCACCTTGATCAGCTTCTCGCCGCGTTGGGGAGCATCGCCGCGCGCGACGGCGGTCTCAGAGGTGCTCCCCGAGACAGACGCAGGCGCAGGGTAGTCGGCGGGCTCCTGACCAGGGGCACCACGCTCATCAGGGGGATGAGGGGCGCCGTTGGTGTCGATGTCGCCGTTAGGACCCATGTGGTCGCGGGCGGGCTCGACGTCCATGCTCCAATTATCGGTGTTCTTGAGCGGTTGTTGATGCGAGGGGTCGTCGCCGTTCGCAGTGATGGTGGTGGCGGGAGAGGCAGTCATGCACTCGACACGGCGGACGGTGGTGGCAGAGAGAGTGCAAGTGTCGTCGACGGCGTTGCGCGTCTCTCCGCCATACTCCTCCGCTTTCGCAATTTTCCGAACGCGCGTTGTCGGGCGCTTAGTCACACTAACTACCTTGCCATCGTTCGCTCAACATTCCTCACGTTGAAGCTTGTTTCAACCGGCGTGATTGGTCTCCATGCCCGCTAAATACACAAAACCCCGGGCAAAACCCATCCACGCCCGCAGAACAATTATCTCCGTCCTCAGCCGCACATAATCGTGCAGGGTTTAACAACGATGTGTCGCCGTGCGGAGGCGGAGAAGATCGATCACGGAAGCTTCAAGCTCAAGCAAGCGAGGCAGCGAAGGAGACAAAAGGAAGTGAGACTTGGTCTAGTATTATGTACACAGCGTCAATACTCGGGGAGCATGAGGCAACGTCGAGAGACAGGCATAGCTACAGCGCGAAAGCGAAGATCGATGCACGATGAGGGCAGCATCGGACCACGAAGAGCCGCCACGATGGGCGATGATGGGAAAGCGATAAAGGTTGTAAGTAGTGGACGCAGGTCATTACGACTCAACGATGCATATGTACACCTATGTACAAACGAGACGTCAACGTTGAAGAAGACGGTGCGTGGGGGCAAAGAAGATGTCGCATGCAGACGGCGGAGGGGGCATGTGACGGACGGGGAGCGGCGTGGGCGTGCGTGTGTGTATGTGTGATGACAATGATTAGGCGGGGGTGACGCATGCAGTACGTACGGAGGATGTAGTATCCAAGAAAGAAAGGAAAGAGATAGGAAACCGAGCCTTGTGTGAGCAATTGCGGTCTAGCGTCTAAGAATTGCGTGCGTGTAAAGGAGGACGTGCAGATGGAGGAAACAAATGTGGTGTGCGCAGAGGAACGGTGTGCCGGCCATAAAGTAGGTCAAAGGTCCAGAACCAAGGGTGGGAGAGCAGGAAGTGGAGATGATACAACATGAGAACGGGGAATGCATGGTGGCACAACAGCATGGGGGAAGGACGAAGAACGTGAGGTGGCAATGAGAAACAACAGCGGGCCCTAATTACAGATAAAAAATGAGCAGTAGCAGCAGGAGACAGCGACGGCAACATAGATGACGATGAGATGCGAAGAAAAGCCGGCGCACACCGCCTCTAGCGAAGAGAAAAAGAAAGATAGCAAGGAAAAGCAAGGATTGCGGGGAAGCCTCGAGGAGGAAGAGAGAGGTGACACGACGTCCGTGTCACGCCATTTCCCGACGTCCGCGCCATCGCTCGTCATATCCACCCAAGCCAGCACACTCACCCGTTCCGCCAGACATAAGTACCAGGCCCAAGTGCGGATCGCAGTCAGGGTCCCAGCACCGCCTATCCGGCAGGCAACGGTCTCGGTGAGGACGCCAGGCGTCAACCCAGCGACTAACTCGGCGCTGGAAGGTGGACAGCAAGGCGCGGACGCCCGCTGGAGGCGCTCACCATCCCCAAAGGTCCTCGCTCAGGGGATCGACCTCAAGCCAGGGATGGTTGACCATATCGCGCGCGTGTGCGCGCTTGCGGTGATCGATGACAAGCATAGGCTCCAGGAACGAGCACAGCGCCTCCGCGTCGCGCTCGTTCCAGAGGTACTTCTCGACCATGACGCGCTTCAGAGGCCATGGCTTCAGGTTCTTGATATACCGCAGCGCGCCTGATCGTGTTTGATGAAGAGTTGCGGGGAAGGGGAAGATGAGACGTCAAGGGGTAGCGCGCAAGGTGCGTCACGTCGAGTTCGCCAAATGTTGCGTTGTCGAGGCAGGGAGAGGTTGCCAGATGTGGAAGGGAAGCAGGGAAAGCGGAAATAGAAACGGATAGTCAGTAAGTGCCATGTTATCGCAACGAATCATATCACGCCGCCCAACCGCCCAAAACAACGCCACCAATACGGAGAGAACGAAAGCCTGCTACGCAACGCAGCCACTCGCAGCGAGGTGGCCAAGATAGGCACTCTGAAAGCCTCGCTATCGCTGGATGGCGTAAAAGCTCGTGCGTCACCGGGGCGGTCCCACCACGACCCGTTGCGCCTGGCAGCACGAACAACCGCAAAACAGCAGTCCCCGGACGCAGTGCACGACTGGTACCTCGCGCTCACGCATGTGCCACCTCCGGGGAGGTACCCCAATCAGGGATGGAACGGTACTCAAGAGACAGGATCTGCCGCAGCACTGCTCCCCCATTCGAAGCGACGTCCCAACAAAGCACAACAACGCGCCGAGTACAAAGAGCATAGCAAAAGGATTCCAACGCTTACCTGAACTATCAAACAGCTCCCTGCTGAACCGTCCGCCCCACTTCGTCTCGCCGAAGTCGCCGAGGAGCTCGATGATCTGCGCGATGTGGTCGTCGTCCTTGCCAAACAGGTCGCCCTGGCTCTGCGGGTCGAATAGGTACTCCGCGGTGAGCAGCTCGAATATGACGCACGCGACGGACCAGATGTCCGCCGTCGCGCCCCAGTCCGATCGCCCCACGATCGCCTCCGGCGCACGGTACTGACGAGTCTGGATATCCTCCGTGTAGTGCTTCGTCGTTGGCGTCGCGTTTCCAAGGTCTGCGATCTTGATCGAGATAGGGAGAGGGGGAGGTAAGGGCGAAAAGAGCTCGGCGTCCGCATCGGTGGCGTCCGTCGAGGTAAGTTGTGTGAGAGCGGCAGAAGGGGAGTTAGGATGTTGTGAGCAGGTCGAGGCGGAGCGTTGGGGAGTGAGGTTGGCGGGGGCGGTCTGGGTGAGGAGCGAAGGGCCAGCAGCGGGCCGGATAGGGTGTTGAGTGGGTTTAAAGTCGGGCGAGTCGCTCGTATCTGAAGCGCCCTGCTCGCCGCAAGTGCAAGTGCACGGCTCGACGGCCTTGCCCTTGCCCTTCGCGGAGTCGCTGAGCGCGAGCTTGCTCAGGCCGCCCGCCAAGCTGTTGACGGAGGTCGGCGGTGTATCGTTGCTCACGCTCGTCGCGAGGCTAGAAGATACGAGCACGGAGTCATAGCCAGACGCAGAGCCAGAGCTTCCACTCCCGCTTGATTCGTCCGACGTGTCGGGCGTCGACGCACCCGACTTGAAGTGGCTGCTCGACAGTGCGAGCTTGCTCACGCTCTTGCGTCGGATGGCATTCATGCTCTTCACAGACGAAGGGCCAAGCACAGCAGATGCGCTCTGCGCCGAGGCGACGCGGGAAATGTAGCTAAGCCGCGCGGGGGAGTTCGGGCAGCTGTAGGAGGAGGGACTGGGAAGCGGTTGCGAGTCGAAGATTTGCACCTGCTTCTCGCGGCCGGTCTTCCGCTGAGGTATCGTTACCGCGGCTCGCGAGAGCTGCTTCGGAGGTACTGCGACCTTCCTGCATGTAGGTGAGGGCGAGCGGGATAATTCCGCCTGTATATGCGCCTCCACATCGGGTATCGAAATGACTGTATGCGGTGAATTTTAGCTTTTGATGACTTCACGGCGTTGATAATGGTCACTTACGGATATTCTCGGGCTTGATATCCGTGTGCACAAGGTCACACTCGTCGTGCAGATACTGGAGCCCAAGGAGCATCTGCTTCGCGATCACGCGCACAAGGTCGACCGCTACACCGGTCTTCTTGTGGCGCTCAATCAGGGCAAGTAGGTTCTCGCCTAACGGCTCGAACACTAAGCAAATATGGTTATCGTCGGGGCCGTTGTGTTCAAAGTGATCAAGAAAGGAGACGATGTGATTCCGGCCAATGTGTGAGGGATTCGCTTCCATGACTTGACGCAGGAGCTTGATTTCGTCGCGTGCGGTTTCGGCATATCGGCCAGCAGATTTGACGACCTTTAGGGCGGAATGGCGATTGTTGCTGTTAAACGGAGAATGTGTCAGCACGGAAGTTACTGAGAAATTCGAAAGCCAAGTGACTGCATGGACTGGGCACGGGAACCACAACCGCCGCAAATCGACAATTTAACGACGCTTGCAACATTTATGTAGCGGTGCACTGCCAATAACACAAAACGCAAGTCCAAGGGTCCCCAAACGCAACTGTAGAACTTCCCGCTCGAGACTGTACCCTGTTCGTACAGCGTCGGAGCAGCTGCGCATGCAGTGTACGCCGTTACATGCATGCGCGCTTCAGTGGCCGGAAGACGCTTCCGGCGCGATACGAACCAAGGGAGGCGGCGGACGCCGTGCGCTGAGCTTACAACAAACCGGACGCGTATGGCGGGGGACACCATATATTGGCAATGACGCAACAAAGGACAGACAGGGAGGCGATATGCCAGTACAGGAGGCGAGTCCATAGCGTCCATATGAGAGCAATGTTCGGGACAGCGGCGGCCCTTCAGGCCATTTCGCATAGGCAAGGCGAAGGCAGCAAAAGGGAAAGCCAGAAACGGATGGATTGGATAGGAAAGACACGTACTGGTTATCCTTGACGAGCCATACGGTGGAAAAATGGCCCCATCTGGCGGTCGCGTGAGGTGAGTGTCGCGTCCATTACGGGCTATCCCCCCGCAAAGTAGCGGGAGAAACCGATATGGGGGTGGAGGGTGGCGAAGAAGGGGACGTACCCTAGCTTCCGGAGGACGAGGTAGCGGCCGTCCTTGAACGTGTCGTTTATCTTAACCTGGAGATAACCTCCAGCGTTGTAGTCAGCGGGAGACTCCTCGTCCTTTGAGCATGCATCTGGGACGGGGACAATCTTCGGACCAGAAGAGGTGACGACGTATTGGTACTTTGCGCAGGGCTGCTTCGGAGCCATGTAAAGCGGAGTGAGAGAGGGAAGGAGGAAGAGACAGAACACCAGCTGTCGCCTCGACCGAGTGCGCAGATATCAACCCAACGCCTCTCCCCCCTCTCTGCCTCTATCCCCCTTACATCAGCATTCCATTTCAGGCTACGCGATCTCAGATTCCTTATCGCATCCTCCTCTCAGCCAATCACGTCCCAAGGATTAGCCGGGAAAATTCCGGGCTCTTTCCCGCTTGGGCCCCTTACGTAGCCGTGGCTCGGCCGATTCCACATCGCCTCCCCGTTATCTCCAGCACAAACCGTACTCATCCGAACATCCCACATCGTCTCCCGCTATCGTCCATGTGGCAGCCATCGCAACCTCCGAACATCATCTTCCGCTGTGCTCATCTGGTGGACACTCGGTGGCTCGTACGCATCGTCTGATCCACTGCACCCGCCGTACCTTCCCGACTCTGCCCCGCCCGCCGCTTCAAACTTGTTTCTCTCTGCCCTGAACCCCGCAGGAAAAACGAGCTTGCGCACCGACTGTCCCGCCTGCAGATTTTCTTCGAGTACGCTGCCCGGCGACGATCGATCCCGACTTCCGTAACCCCCGCCCGCTGCACAACCTTCAACCCGCCCAACTACCGGCGGGTGATTGGCTCGCATTCACTTTTTGTCGGTCACTTTCAATTATGCCCCCGACGACGCCCTGCAACACCCCGGATGCCTGAGCTCTGACAAAGCTTGCGGCTCTAAAGAACGCCTATTGAGAATACTAAGCATCGATGCGCTTGCTCAAGTCTCGTTTCGACCGTTTTTGCTATGCGGGGATGCGGGTTTTGCGGCGGAAACCCTTTTCCGAAGCCGCACGAAAGCGGGCTTTGCGAGACTTTGCGTCGCTGTACCTTGCTTCGCAACGCCGGACAGTAGCGGACAGTTTGCCTCGCCTTGCTCGCACACATCGTCATTACGCTTTCTGACGATTTCAGGCATGAGGAAGAATGCCACTGCCATTGTATCCGTCAGGTTTGCAGAGTGGTTGGCTCAGTCTTGTGGAACTTATGCGGATGCCGAGATTTCAGCCACCCACCTCCGTACTCAGTCGGAGGGTATCTCCGCAGGAAGTTGGCTCTTGTCAACTTTCCACTCTTCGCGCGTTTTGGTGTATCGGGCCATGGTCCATACGTACACATGCCTTCACAAGGCTATGGGATGACATTCACAATTGTAATGTTCGTCTTGCCTCAGCATCTGAGATATCAGCTATCTCCGACCTCTCAAGACACATTCTCTGCATCCATATAGCTGGCTAGCCACCACAGCTGATTTTTGGAGTATCAGTTTCGTCGACAGAAATGTACGTGTGGAATATGCAAGGGGGTAGAGCAGCGGCGGACGAGAGCGCGAAGCCCTGCGTAATGTCCGTGACTGGCAGAACCTCCGATGACGGTATGCTTCTTGTGCTTCAGATGACAAAGCATACTCATGTAGAAATGCTCTTCGTAATCTACAGAAAGATGCGCCTATGGAGGCACAGCTGGACTGCGCGAGCACATACAGTAGGTGAAGCTCGAAGGGCGAACGACGCTGAACACTACGCTTGCCTATTTCGTCACGGACGGCCATATGTAGTTATCGAAGTTCCTAAACATTCTAGGACTCGGCACCGCGAGTCCGCGACACGCTGCAGTCACTTGAACACTCGAGGCGCGGCGTTCAGGATATCAGGTCCGGCCACTCCGCGCCGTGCGGGCTCTGCGTCGGGTCTTGAGCAATCGATGTCGCACTCGGGGAACTTCGAGCACTCTGAAGTCGCAAAGCTCACACGTCCGCTCACTCGCACCGGTGCCAGTATGTAAGGGCGGTCATCGCTTATCCCCGCCCTCTTACTTAAGCTGCCCGTCAATGCATGTGGCCGCCTCATTGAATAGACCGAACTCGGTCCGACATCCACACGACTTGCCGCCGCCGCCGTGTGAGGCAGTTGTGAGGCCAAGGTCCACGGCCTCTGAATTGAACGGAGCGGATCCATGAACCATCTGGATGTTGCGGCACCTTCGGGGAGACACCTTCGGACTGAGACGACGGTCCCGTCTGCGGCTTGCAGCTGACTGGTCTCCCAAGGTTTTGGAACGCTGCTCATGATTCATGAAACCTTCGCATGGGCGAGAGTTCACGATCTCCGCAGTGGCTACAGACGCGACGATAAGTGAGTGATGGGCGGTGGAGATGAGCAAGGCGGGCTGCGCATGGCGCGGACACGTCAGCTTCTGGGGTACATCTGAACGCGATCAGCTCGTCCGGAAGAGACGTGATGCTGCCAGGAACACGACGGACACCGAGGGGCGCGAAGCAACGAAGCAGCCTGTCCGGACGAAATGGAAGCGATCGTGTGGGTAGACGGTGCTAACTCTGTCGGATCTTCGAGCGCATGGGGCAAGGAGAAGCGCAGGAAGCTCTAGGAAGCTATGACGATGTGCGCAAGCCCATTGCCAGATATGAGCAGCTCTATGCTGAGTACTGCGGCGTTGAGTGGTAAGAAAGGGAATGATGGCCCAGATTCACGGATGCGAAATCACAAGCCGGCCGAAGATAGGCTAGCGTCGCATAACGTCCCACTTGGTGTGCCGAGAAATGCCTGGAGGAGAACGAGGCTTGAGCTTGGCATGTTGCAGAACTTACACATTCTACCACTTTCTCCACGCCCCTGAACGTTGCACCTTTCGTATACTTGCCTGGGCCGTCAGCCACCCAAAGCTCAACGTCCCCATCGCCGCCTCAACAGCAAAAGGTTCAGCGGGCCAGGGCTGCCAGGCACAGACCGCCGCACAAGGCCGCACAGTGGCACGCACGTTTGCGGCAATCACAACTCAAAGTGCGGCCGTGCGCAACAATAATTGGCCAATACTAGCAGGCGCTTATTTTGTAACACACTTGTAAGAAAGTCTTACGCGCTTGGGCCGGCGTCGCGAGGCTGCTTAAGCCACACCCGAATGCGCGGTGGCTGATCATACCCTATCTTGCTTTCATTCTTCCACCATCCTCCACCAACTCTCGCCGTCTATAGGCAACCCCCACCTCTCTATTCTCGTCTCGCATAGTGCTCATCTTGCCTCCTGCTTGTCAGCCTCTTCGCTCCGCCTGAAAGCTCTCCTGCCGCTGTCAGGATGAACGCCGTTACCGAACATCTTTCAAGGAAGTTCATCGGTGCCGTCGAGGATGAGTGGCAGTTATACAGGTGCGTATGGCGTTCTTGAGCCCCTTCCCTCTCCGCCACTCCGCGAGACCTCGCCCTCATCGACCCCATGCCATACAGTAACAACTCCACGGACTACACCATCGGTCCTCCCATCGGCTTCGGTGCCTCTTCCATCGTCTACGCCGCCCAATACCAACCTACAGATGGTGGTCTTCCTATTGCCTGCGCTCTCAAGGTTCTCGACCTCGACCGCCTCCCGCCCAGCGCCCTTCGCCTCCTCCAAAACGAGACGCAACTCATGTCTTTATCCAAGCACCCGAACGTCCTGCGCGTGCGCGGTTCATGGGTCGACGGCCACAAGTTGTACATCGCCATGCGTCTCATGAACGCGGGGAGCGTCGCGGATGTCATGCGCTACGCCTGGCCTGCAGGGCTCGAAGAGGAGGTTGTGCGCTGCATCCTCAAGCAAGCGCTCCAGGGGCTAAAGTGAGGGTTTCCGTCTCTTGTGATGCATTCTCACCGACCAGTTTCCCGGTCTTTGCGCTTGGCTTTGCCGCGTGCCACCCGATCATCCGAACCGCCGCGTAGCTATCTCCACATCAACGGCCTCATCCACAGAGATGTCAAGGCGGCAAACTTGCTCATCGACGATGACGGCACCGTGCTCCTAGGCGACCTCGGTGTCGCCGCGTTCCTCTGGGACCACGAAGAGTCCCCCACGCCTGCGGCCTCCAAGTCGCGTACGATCAACTTCGAGCCCATCTCCCGACACGCGCACTCGCGGACGCAACCTGTGTCGCCCGTCCATAGGCCGTCGATTCTCGGGAAGCGCAAGTCCTTTGTGGGCACGCCGTGCTGGATGGCGCCCGAGGTGATCAACGGCAAGCAGTACGACGCTTCTGCCGACATCTGGTCATTCGGCATCACCGCGATCGAGCTTTCCCAGGGGCGCGCGCCGCGGTCCCGCATGGACCCGCACAAAGTATTGCTGATGACCGTCACGGACGCACCCCCGAAACTCGAGCGCGATACGGGCCCGCACCGGTACTCTAGCGCGTTTGCGGACATCGTCGCGTTGTGTCTGAACAAAGACCCGACGAAGCGGCCGAGCGCCGCGGAGCTGTTGCAGATGAACTTCTTCAAGAACGCGCGCAAGCCGAGTTACTTGTGCAGTACGATTCTGAAGGGTCTTCCTCCGCTCACGCAGCGTCAAGAGCGCCGGAAGCAACCCTCGATCCACACGCACGCAACGATGGACAGCTGGGACTTCTCGTCCAGCCTACCTGGTTCACCTACGACCTCAGTTTACGGCCGTCCACATCGTCCCAAGAGTGCAGTGCCGCCCGAAAGCGTGTTTGAGATGGAGGACGGTGAAGCCAACGGCGGACATGGCCCTCCCCCCGAGGGCGGCGGTGGTGCTTCCGGAGATGAGAGCGACGACGGAGACCACGCCGGGATTGCCGGTCACAGCCAGGCCGAAGCATACGCATTGCGCATCCGTGCACGGCATCGGAGCAGCCTTTCGCGCTCGTTCCACGGTCATACTCGGAGCCGCTCTGGCTCAAGCCAGTCTCTCCACGTCGGAAGGCACCACCGGGATGAGGAGCAGCACCATACGATCGATTCAATTAAGGAGGTCGTCGTGCCCGTCTCCATGTCCGACGAGTCGGACGAGGACGAGGAGGCCGGACGCGGGATCGCTGTTAGTCCCAAGCGCGGGACAATGCGCGACTCATCTGCAGGCGCTGCGCCCGCTCCAGCGTTGTCGACATCTCCCTCGCGCTCGTCGCGGTCATCGGCCTCGGCTATGTCGTCCGCGAGCTCTCCGTCTGGACCGTCAACGCCGCCGTCTTCATTCATGGGGAACGCTAAATCGCAACCGGTGCGGTTATGGCGGAAGCTTGCGGGCAAGTTCGATCGGGATCCGGAATCGGACAAGGAGGGCAAGGAAGCCCCAGTGCCGCCGCCACAATCCACGGTGAAGAAGACCTTTGGTAGTGTGCTTGCACGGACTGCGAGTCGGACCGTGTCTTGTGAGTACCATTCGCTCCGTAACTTCCTGTGTGAGCTTGATCTAACTCGCCCCGTGTCTCATAGATTCAAAGCAGGGACGGCCATGATATACATCGGACCGGTTCCCCGAGATTCTCATTCTTTCTGCTCTCGCCATCACCACCCCAAAGTTATTGGACTCTGTCATGATTGTCATCACGCACGCACCTCACCCTCTTCTTGATTGACTATGCGCATGGTGGTCGGCGACGTGTATGATGAGTGTATTGTAGGTAATGACTTAGGTCGCTCTCCCTCTCAGGCTGTGCATGTGTACATCTAGGACCGTCTCCCTCTTTCTCTCTCTCGGCATTACCTCTCCCACTTCTTCCCCGTTTTATTACTTATTTCTTGCTCATGAGGTAGTAAGCAAGTAGGTAGCAGCATCTGCGATGATGTACGATTGCGCGGCGCGCGTGCGGCGTTTCCTCCGAGTTGAGGATAATCGAGATTCGATACGATACTATTGATCATGGCCATCGTCGTTGTGGTTCAGAATCAGCGCTGACGCTCTCAAGTATCGCCTTGTCCATACTCCAAGACCATTCTGTTACGGGTTAAGTTCCTACAGGACTCCTTCCGACGCGCCCGGGTACGTAGGTGGGCTTTGTGGCTTCAGGCGTTCATATGGAGCGCGCAGTTGTGTGAGGTATCTGCGTGGCATGACATCAACGGGCCCGCACCCCCTGCGCCCGCATGCGCGCAATATTGAGAGGCTGTGTGCGTGCTGTTTTGGATGATTCATCATGCAAGAACTGGTCATTGGGGTAGGTTCATGGCGGTGGTGGATCTCCATCGTCAGTTGTACTCGGATGGTACGGCCGGTGGTTCGGTCGGACGAGTGTGACCGAGTTGGACTGTCCTTGTAGACCGAAGTCGACCTATTCTTGTAGTCGCGTCGGTGATGTTTATCTCCACAAAAGCAAGTGCAGGAGTACGGTTACCAGGAGGCAGAATAGCTATGGCAGTAAGTGAGTGGCCTGAAGCTACTATGATATGCATGTCTACTGTCTCGGTACTGCCACTGTGTAGATGGCGGGCGCCTATCCAATCTATAGCGATACGCGACGCGACGCGCGCGTCACTGAGTGTGACGTCTGTACACGTGGGAGATGGATGCAGTTGATCTCCGCAAGACGCCTTGCACTCGGACTTGGAGGAGGCGTTAGCGTTCACACTTCTGCACAGACCCTCTTCTACACCCATCTCCTGCAGCTTTGTCTACCACTTACACTACCGCCACCATAACTGCACACTCTGATATGTCTTCCTCTGCGGAGGCCGCGGCCGCGGCCGCGAAGGCTCCCGCAATGGACGCCGCGCAGAGCGCAACGAACCTGTTTGAGCTTCATATCAAGGTCCTGAGCGAGTCCTACCTTGCATTCTTCCTAGAACGGTACGCTCTCTATTGCAATGGGTATGCGCTACATGCAGACTCACAGACCGCTTGTGTAGGAAACGGATAGAGGAGCAATAGTGAGTCGTCCTCGGATCTTGGTGCCAAACATACCCTTATGCGAGCCGGGGACTAGTGTGGGGGCCTTGAACAGGCTTCACCAGAAATCAAAGTCTATCGACACCTATCTCGACGACCGAATCGACCTCAGCACGACGCGCGTCGCATGGGGTGAGATCACTGACAATGTCGAACGAGGTACGTTCCCATGTTCACATCCCGTTCCCGACCATCGGTCCGAGCCGTGTATGGATCAGAGGCAAGCACGCGGACGGCTTTTCTCGAGAACCTTGTCACCCATGTCATCGAGCCTCTGGCGAACTTCAAGGTACGTGCTGTGTCGTGTGGGCATGCGGTTGGATATGCAAGATGTGTGGAATGCGACAGGAGGAGCAAGACCGGATCCGCAAACGGGTCCGGGAAGACCTCAAGGAAGCTATCACAGCCCACGCCGACTTCGCGGAGAACACCCTCCCGCGCCTGAAGCGAGCATATCTCAAGAAGTGCCAAGAAGCCGAAGTCCGTACATGTCATGGCCGCACTCCCTCCAGAATGCGGGGTACTGACTGACGTCGCAGGAGTATCGGTCCGCAGCAGCGGCACCCCTCTCACCCACCTCACCACCGGACAACCACCACTCCCAGCCCATGCCGCCGCTGAACAAGCCGCATTCGCACGGCGCTAATGGCTCCCGGCCAGTGGTGACCGCCCCGCAGCCTCTGCGCCCGCTCGACCGCCGCCCATCGACGAGCGCGAACGCGCATAGGAACCGATCACCCTCGGCGTCGACTTCCACCGCCCTGCAAGACTTGGCGCATCAGGGCAAGAAGCAGCTCAACCAGCTTATGACGTTCCTCGATAAAGGCGGGAATGTGCGCGATGGCGGACGCTCCGATAACGCGCTCCGATCCGTTCGGGCCAAGCGGGAGGCAGACGATGCAGGTCAGTGCTCGATAGCTCCAGTCTCAGGTCGGCGTTCGTGGCGCACTCAGGTGGGGTCCTTTTCCAGACAAGGAGTATCGGAAAGCTGTCCACTGGCTTGAGACACTTCGTATACGTCGAGTGAAGATCCTCGAGTCTGGTTTCAAGGTAGGCAAATCTGGGTAAGTAAGTGGTTCCCGCGTTACTGATATGGTATAGTCTCTCGAGTCGTTCATCCGCGAATCCTCTGAAACGGTCAAGAAGGTCCTTGAGGTCTATGTGGATAATCTGACGTAGGTGTTTCCTACCCTGAGCGCAAGGTAAGACTCCTAGGTAACTAACGCGTTCTCTTATCCCTGTCCTCAGCGCTGCGGCCGCCACCCAAAGCCAGTTGTGTGAACATGGCCGACGCATGGTGGAGAAGATCGCGCCACAACGGGACAGCGCTGCGATCGCTGAGAACATCCCACGCTTGCTGGCGGCAGCGACCCCCAAGCCCGTCTACTACTACAACTACAATGTCGGTGAATGCAAAGACCTAATATTCGGAGTCAGCCTGGTGGACTACGCCACTGCGAGAGGGCTTCCCGACGGCGAGATTCCGAAGATTGTCCGGATTTGTATTCAGGATATCGAACAGCGTGGACTGGACGCCGAGGGTATTTATCGCGTAAGTACTACTCTCAAGACGAATCAGGATACATGAGGCTTAATCTCTGTCATAGGTGTCGGGCAGGCACGCCGCTGTACAGGAGGTGAGCAGCCGGTGACTACATGATGCTTATATGACCTAACGGCATTGGCCCCCTTTTCAGCTGCAACACAAGATCGAACGGAACGAGGCCGCGTTCCAATTCAATCCGACCACGGACGACGTGTATTCTGTGTCATCGTTCCTCAAGGTATGTGAGCTAGATAGAGCTATTCGGTTTCGTTTGACCGGCGTTCTATTCCAGATGTACCTCCGTGAGCTTCCCGAACCGGTCTTCAAGTTCCCATTGGCAGAACGAATACAGCACACGGAAGATTTCGGTGCGCGTCGCGTTGCGTTACAAGCTTCTGTCCGCTAACGATTGAATAGATGAACATGCTGCAACTAACTTCGCCGTGTTGCGATCGAAGATGCGGAGGTTGCCTGCTATCCACCAGGCAACTCTGAAGGCCATAGTTGAGCACCTTGCGAAAGTGGCATCGCACTCAGAGAAGAACAAGATGGACGCCAGAAATCTTGCGATTGTCTTTGGGACAGTGATCTTCGGCGAAGACGAAATCCAGAAAGGACAAGACTTGCTGAGCGTCCAGTCATTGAAGGTATGATATCATATAGTGCGATAAGGCATGTTTGGGCTTATCCTCCTATTCGCATTTAGGACTCCTTGATGGAGGACCTCATTTCCAACGCAAACGTTCTATTCTCGCAAACTGGCTCTCCCCCATTACCTCCGGCACCATTAAGTGAAGGAGCCCCATCCGTGTCATACGGTTCCACACATACGAAGGTGTCTAACATGCCACCACCCCCTGTGCCGACATCTCCTCGCCGGCACCAGAAGTCCATGTCACTCTCCTCTCCACGCCCCTCACAGGACATGCCCCGCCCGACTCCCCAGGATTTCACGCCGCAGCTGCCGCCTCGGCCCACAAATAGCATCCACCCTTCACTTCGGGCAGGGCCGCACTCCAATTCACCGGCGCGACAAGCACCATCTGTACGTGCCGGGCAATGGTTCGATGACCAAATTCGAGTACCGTACCCCTACGGCGGCTCGGCATCTTCGCATGAAGGGAGTACAAGCGTCAACTCGGTCTCCCCCACCTTGCCGCCACCGCTCGAGAGCAACAACCCATCGCTTTCTGGCTCCTCGGCAGCGCCGAGCACCCTTGAAACACACTCCCGCGAGCCGTCCTCGAAGCGGTCCTCACGCCAACTAGAACTTCCGGATAGGTTCGGAGATGGCAGCCCTATTGACTTGTTCTCTCCCCCGCGGCCATCTTCCGCGGCTGCGTCCGCGCAGACGCACGAGACGGGCATGTCACTGTCGTCTACCGCCGCAGCGGCAGCGTTCGCTTCGGCAACGCCCTCCCCGACCTCTTCTTCTCCTGCTGGCAGCAATCATTCTAGCCCGAGCAAGCGGTCGGCGGGCCATGGACGGCACGTCTCGGACTAACGGGATGGCCAAGCCCTGAGCGCTGAACTGTAACGAATAACAGCAGCAGCTCGGGTATGCGGACTCCTCTGACGAGCCGTGACGGACACTGATGCCTCATCATACGAATGTCTACGATCTATATGACGACCCATTCACGACTTTTTTGACTTTCTTGACATTGGTTAGCGCGTAGCCTGTTTGTTGTTCTTGTTTGTTTGTTGTAATCGGCCGTAGTAGGCGTCGGCGTTGTGCAGGCGCACACTCGGTGATTTCACCGCTGTAGCGTGTGTCTGACATGACAGAGACTGTAGCATTTCTTTCGGCAGCTTGACTTGTTTGACCCCATATGCAATCTTCTATATACTTAGCCGTCTCATAGTGGCGTTCCTGCGTTTGGGCGTGATGTTGTTATACCATGTAATGTCTCTCTTCGCTTCCACTTACCTTAATTACGCTTCGTGGCGCTCAATCGAAGAGCAACCATTCTGTATGAAAACTATAGGCTCTCGCGTCCCTGCAATATCTCAGCAGCTGTACCGTTCGGTACAAAATGCCCTCGGTAATTCACCAGCTGTTTTGGTAGCCACGTGGTGGCGTGGCTCGGCTCCGAGGCGTTCTACAAGAGCTGCCACTAACCTCCCCTACTCACCACACACTCGAATACTTATACGAACAAGTTCACTACGCACGTTTCAGACGGTGAAATTGCACGGCCATCTGCTACTTAGACTTATACCTGTAGCAATAGTAAGTGCTGCTATTCTCTGCGAGCTTGCGCCGACCGGCGCATACGATTGTCGTCCATCTCACAATGCGGTGCCGTGATCGGCGCAATTTCCAAAGGCTACCGCGATAGAACCAATGTTTGCATATGCGGTCGCGTCGCTAGCTATCCCCGCTTTGCACAGTGGGTACACAGTTGCGAGAACTTAGGAAGCCGCCCGAGGTCGCCTCCGAACAAGAGCACTTGTCAGCTACCTCGGTGTCTGACCAACCGTGTGCGCTTACCCATAGGTGGACGTGTACCGCGGGCAGCTGCGAGTATAAAATACAGGAGTATGTTTAGGATGAAGAATAACACCAAACCGATCCAACACCCGTCTCAAGGACCCGCCTGGTAACTGCCTTACAAGCTCAAGCTTGAAATGCCGCCGAAGAAACTCATTCTCGTACGTCCTCCCAAATCTTGCTGTTGCACATACAATCTGAATGTTTCTGCTTGGACTAGGTGACCGGGATCAACGGATGCTGGTCTAACACATTGTAGGCCATCTGTTGAAAGCAGGCTATCGCGTGAGAGGGTTCGTCAGAGCCCCCACCGTGACTGTGCTATATATCACAAGTTCTAACTTCGCATGCAGGACCGTCCGCACTGCGAAGGTCGCCTCCGTTCGCGAGAACAACGCGATGTATGGGTCGGACGTGGAGGTCATTGGCGCAGATGATCTCGCCTATGGTGACTTCAGCGATGCACTTCAAGGTATGTTCGAGGAGTCCTCACAGTCACTAGTGCGAGCGTTAAGTTCGCCTTTCAGTTGTTGACGGTGTGATACACGCTGCTGCGCCTCTTATTGGAAAGGAGTCGCCCGAAAGCGCCCTCACTGTGAGACCTGCGACTGCTATGCAATAGTCCGGCCCTGATCCCGTGAGCACAGGCTTCGATCGAGGGTGCCCTCAATATATTGTACTCCGTCAGACGGAGAAGGCAGGCATCAAGCGCTTCATCCTTGCGAGCAGCATCTTGACGGTCAAGTTGATCGGTGACCCCGCGCCGGTATGGACGGAGGATGGTAAGCTTGGCTATTCGTATACCCACGATGTCGCTTTGACCGGTTCCGCTCGTACCTTGGCCTTAGATTGGGTCGACACTAGCAGGGAAAAGGCCCTCGCGAGCAACGACCCTACGTTCGTCTACGTATCGGAGAAGGTCCTGGCTGAGAAGGCGGTTTGGGATTTCGCGGACAAGCATCCCAAGATTGACGTCACGACCGGTGAGTTGCACATAAACTACTCCTTCTAATGCAAGAGGCTCATTGCGCCTCTGTAAATTCAGTCAACCCACCGTCCTTCGTCGGGCCCTTTGCACCGAACTTCCGGTTCACAGACGCCCTCCTCTCCCAAATGAGCACCAACGTCCTCCCATACTCGCTTCTGAGCCCGGACGGGAAGCCGTTCAGCCCGCTCGTGCTTACCATCGACGTCCGCGACGTCGCACGCGCAACCGTCCACGCGCTCACCTCCCCTCCGAGTGCCTCCGGCGGTCGTCGAAAGCGAAAGCGCCTCTCCCTGTTCTCCTTCCTCTTGTCATCGCCCTCCAAGGTCGGCCGGAAGCGCCTTCTCTTCCTCCCCCACGTCGGCAGTTGGAAAGAGGCGGTGGAGTACATCACAGAGAAGCGGCCGTCTCTTCGTGACCGCCTCTCTCAGCGGGCTCGTACTGAGTTCCCGCCGGCCCCACCTAAAGGGCCGGTCGACAACATTCGGGCTGCGGAGATATTGAAGCTGGGTAAGCTTAACGACTAGATGCGGTGGACTCTGTTCTTGAAGTAGAGAAGAAGTTCGCGCTGGAGGGCAAGAACTTCCATTAGGGTATCCCGTCGTTATAAATCTGGATGTCGGTGATATATTTATTATACGTCACAGCATATATATTGAAAGCGAACCTCAAACTTTGTGGCCATTGAATGTCGTCCACACTAAGAAAGCCGACAGAAGCGGAAACTTCACATAAATATCACCTGGTGACGGCGTATGCGACGGACATTTGAAACAGTCATTCTATGAGGTATCTGCTCGCTGATATACAGAACTGTACAACCACGAAACTATACTGCTAGTAATGGTACATCTATCATATACAACTCTCCCGCCAAAATCTAGTACTCTACCCTCTGCGGCCAAGAAATCGTCATATACGCTGCTTCTCGAGATGCTCCTCTAGACACTTGAGCACCCTCTGCTTGGGCAGCTTCGGTGCGGTCGAGAGCCCCCGCTGCTTCACATGCCGCCTCACGACGTTAGGATCTGCGCCGAACGTGAGCATAGAGCCGTACCGGAAACAGACAGCACAAGAGACGTACAGTCTGAGATGATGCCGTCCACTTTCCAATCCAAGAGCTGGTCCACGATATTCATGCGGTTCACCTATGATATATCACATTAGCCCGGGTTTGACGCAGCAGGAACGCACGCTACTCACAGTCCAGGGCTTGACGAGCAACCCGAGCCTATGCCCCTCCTCCACCATCTCCCGAGTCGTGAACGGCACATAGCCATCCATGTCGGGGTCCGACACCGGCGTCCAGGTCGACTCAGCAGAGGGCGACAGAACGTCCGCGCCGATGTAGTGCGCCGCCTGCGCGATCTGCTCAAAGACCGTCGGCCCCGGGAAGTCCTCCAAACGCAAGCCAGCGAGCCATGGACTCGTGTTGTTGTCGGGCATGAACGCGGTCTCACTATCGATGCGCATTGTCAGTACAGTAATCGCTTGAAAAAAGCGGCGCAGGCTTGATGACACGCACTCCTCGATGAGCGCAGAGACAACCATTGAGCTATCGAGTTGCTGAGAACGACACCGTCAGCAAGCTTCACTTCCTCTCCAAAGTGAACCCGCCCTGTGCTCACCTTCATCGCGACGATTGTCCGCCAGTCAAAGCTCTGGTACTGTCATCCCAAACAAGGCACCACAAATCCCGTCAATCCCACCTCCCACGACGCGCCCACGCGCAGTAGTGAACGCGGAGCTGAGATACTCACCGTGATAGATCCCATGTACGGGCTATTCCTGAACACCGCGTGCTGCTTCTCGACAAAGTCCATGACGCCGCGGGTCCGGTTCGGGTGCTGCGCGTCGATCTTGGACTCGATGTTCCACAGCACCTCGTGCCTCGGGTCCGCGCAGCCGACAAAGTCGAACACCTCCTGCAGCGTCGAGATGTGCGTGCCGGGGTACGTGAGCTGCATGGCTGTAGCGGGCCGTCGTGAGCCAAGACCTTGGGCGCATGTGGCGCGAACGACATACGGTAGTTGCGTTGCCGTTTCGAGCCGCAGTCGATGGTACGCAGTTGCGCCAAGGTGAGATTGGCGATGTACTTGCCCACGTATGGGAAGTCGGGATCACCAGGGTACTACGTCCGAAACCTTCAGTTGTATTTCCTACCGGAGAACATGGCGGACACATACCACGGGATGAGTGTCTATACACTTTTCTGGGGTAATCTCCACATCATGCCAAACGACGACATGGCCGTCCTAGGACAGAGCTCTGTACGGTGTCCACCCGTGACTACAAACGGGATCTTCACCTTCGTGATCCCATTATCGAGCTCCATGGTCGTCGCGCCGTCGATGAGCCCCCTACGGCCGTCAACGCCGGTTAGCGCATTCGCACTCCGCGACGGCCGGTCCACAACGGACGCACCATGCAAAGCTCGGCAAGATGTTCTCTATCGTGTTTCCTCTCCCACCGCGATGTGCCTGTCCGCGACGCGCGACGATAATGAGTACGTAAAACGACGCGGGCTGACGTTGACGATCGGGGCGCACCTGGACGTCGAAATACCGGTGATAGCTCGTGGAGGGCGTTAGGGGCCGCTGGGCGGGCGACGCGAGGCTCAGGAAGACCTCGCTGGCGAGGTTGGCGACGAGCGCGAATGGCGCGAACATGGCGGGCAGCAGGCCGCTAGCAGCGAGTGCAGATACGGGGGCGGAGAATAGGAAGATACGCGGGGTAGTAGTGATACGCAACTGCCGCTGCGAACCTACGGTTATACTATACCACGTCTCCGCATCTGTCGGCCTCCCAGCCCAACTGCATTCGGGCTGATCAGGACGCACACTCCAACGCGAACCACCGCAGAGGGCATGGCACGTTCCACGTTCGTACGGGACGCAGGCGGGGGATGGGCGAGCAGCGCAGCCCCTGCTCGTCGCCCCGCGCGTGCAGTACGAACGTTCATGAGGATCTCCCGAATAGGCAGCGGTCACGCCTATTCCGGAAGCGCACACTCCATGCACGGGTGTCCGCACGAGAATTTTCCGCTGCGCCCACACAGAGTGCGAGCGATTTCGCCGCGGCCACGGAATACAGTAACAGAGTGTGTGGCCTATCACGGCGGGAAACGTGCTCTGTCCGATAGAGTGATGGACCGAGTACCGTTGGCCGCTGCTGGACGAACGTCGCGATCGGAGCGTTTCAGGATTTGCTCGACGCACGCGGTTGTATGCCGTTATGCCATAGCAGCGCAGAAGGCGCGGGATTTATATAGACGCCAAGTTTGCCATATGGATTGCCTGAGATTTTAAGCTTCTGCCTTCGATCGCTCGCTTGCAAGATTAGACTCCAGCGTTCTGCATGGCTGAAGCCTGACTCTTGCGATGGGTCGCAGAAAAGATCTTCGCATGCTTGTTGTCCATATGAGCGCTGTCTGTCCGATGCTTTGCGGGTATGTCGGCATGCATGGATGTTCACGCATACTAGATCCAGGCTATGCAACGTGCGTGAGATAGTGGTGCATCCGTGAGCGGGGGTGTGTGCGACAACAGACTAAGATGAGTGTATATCCTATGGGAGACAGCATGATACAGTAAGCGTAGAGAGACTGGCATGAATGACGAACGTAAGGGAGTGTGTGAGGCCGACTAGACGTTCGGCCTATCCTTCGGATTGTCCTTGACCACAGCACTCGAGCCGCTCTCCCCGACACCATTCAGACCTAAATTTCGCCACTCATCGCGCTCCATAAGACCACTGCCGAATTATATAAGCAATGTCGACCACATAGGAAGGGTGAGGAGGACATACCGGTTCATGCGACATTCGAGGTAGTCCTTGTTGAGATGCCTACAAGGGGTAGAGTTGTTGCCGTTCTTACGCAGGCAATTCAGATATGTCTGCATGTATTGCTTGCACTCCCCTGTACACATACGTTCATGAGCACACATGTCGCCGGAGTTTGCCAGGGAGGTACGCACCATAATGATCCAGGGGGAAAGAGCCCCGGTCCTATCAGGTCTCAGTACACCTTCCGATATATGCTAGGAATCACGACGCACAGGAGGAGTAGCTGAGAAGCCTACTGAGATTGAGGGTGGCCGACCAAAAGACATGGCCCAGTCTGTAGCGTGTAGAAGCTGAGCACAACGAGCACAACGGCCGAGTCGACGACTGCGACGGTCGCTGAAGGCCTCGGTGGCGGCGCTTCCGGGGGTCCGGCACGTCACGTGGGAGGCGCGTCGGTTCATCAGGCACCTGGCCTTGTGACGCGAATTCGGAATTGACGCAGTGCAGCGATAGGCCTGTCGGGCGCTTCTCATCCTGCAATTCGGAATTCGGGTCTACGCCATAGTATACAAAGCTGCTGCACCCAGCCCTCCGCGCGAGCGTCGTCCCCCAGGGCCCACAGCGGCCCCGCAACACACACGCACGCAA
The DNA here is from genome assembly GCA_022385745.1 of Cubamyces sp. BRFM 1775. Taxonomy (NCBI): domain Eukaryota; kingdom Fungi; phylum Basidiomycota; class Agaricomycetes; order Polyporales; family Polyporaceae; genus Cubamyces; species Cubamyces sp. BRFM 1775. The sequence goes on along the minus strand of MU278460.1, from coordinate 598,856 downwards.
CACGATCCGCCGACGAACGCGAGGAAAAAAAGAGCACAGGTAACATTATATAGATCGTTCATGGGGAATGCTGACGCGCTTTGCCTTTGCCCTTCTCTTCGGCCCCGCCCCCGCCGCCCCGCCCTCGCCTCCGAACGGGCTCCGTCGAACTCTCCCGGCTGCTCTCGCGCGAGTCTATTCTGCTCCCTGCCGGACTCTGGCCCTGTACCTCCGGCCCGCTTCCTCCGCCTCCGCTCCCGCCGCCCTGCCCCGGCGCCGCCCTCAACGCTGACGCTGACCCGGACGCGGAGTCGGACGTTAGCGACGGCGGGGGCTCGAGGTCGGGCACCACGCCCGCGAACCGCTTGCTCTTCAGCATCACGATCTCTTTCAGCCACCCGTTCTCGCGGCGCAGCTCCGCCGCCTCGCGCTCCAGCTCCTCGACGCGCCCGGACAGGTCCGAGATCGTTCGCTCGAGGTTCAGCGTCCACTGCTTCTTCTTGATCCGGAATCGCGCTGTGTACGGGTGCGCGCGGGGTCAGCATCACGATGATGACAATGGACCAAGCTTGAAGGCGAGAAGAAGGTAGGTAGAGGAAAACGTACCTGACGCGGCGGTATTCCTGCGCCTCTTGTCTTCGGCAGCAGCGATGGCCTCTACCTCGGCCATCTCCACATGCGCCGTGGCCTCGGGAGAGGGCGTGTTGCTCGCTTGCGACGCCGGCGGGCGCGGTGGCGGCGGCATCATGCTCTCTCGCGCAGGCCCCGGTGGCGTCGCGACGGGCAGCTCCGGTGGCGGGAGCGAGCCGAAGTGCTGCCCGCCGACGAAGCTCATCTGCACGTCCGGCGCGTGCGAGGGGACCTGCGGCGGACCCATGGTGAAGCTGAACCCGCCTGCGCCCTGCTGCTGCTGAGAAGACGCGCGCTGGATCGGCGGTAGTTGCTGGGGCGGGTGCAGCGCGAACGGCGAATGCTGCTGTTGCTGTTGCTGGTGTAGCGCATGTTGCTGGTGCGAGTGGTGCGGGAGCGTGAGCGGATCGGGCTGCTGCTGGGAGCGCGATGGATGCCCATGCTGCCCGAATTGCGTCTGGGCATGCGGCTGTGGCTGGTGCTGAGAGAGATGGTGTGGCAGCCCGTGGCCCTGCTGGTGCTGAGGATGCTGTTGTTGCGGCTGTTGAGGATGTTGCTGCTGTTGCTGTTGTTGCTGCAGGACCTGCAGGTACGGCAGCATCGCGAGGAACATGTCCATCAGCTGGGGGTTCTGCGTCGCCCCGCCGAGGGACGGCGGGAGCTGCATTTGCGGGAGACCACCACCTGCAGGGCCTGCGCCGGCTGGTACATGCCCTGACGTGCTTGGCTGCTGATGTTGCTGTTGCTGTTGATGATGTTGTTGCTGCTGCTGCTGCATGGCGAGCAACGCGCGCGCGATGGCGTCTTCTTCGCCGTACCCCGCCGGGTCCTGCTGCATGCTATCTGGTCCGGTCCCAAACTGGTGTTGCAGAAACCCGAAGTCGATGTCTGGCACCTGTCATGGGAGCGTCCGGACGTCAGCATCGCATCCTTCTTTCTCGCTCCTCGAGCGCTCGGGACCATGGGGAGGAAGGAAGAGGGCAAACGCGGTCGACGGGGGATATAAATTGTGGGCGGGACAAAAGTGGACGATGGCACGGACGCAACGACGATCGGGTCCCGGGATATACAAGATGGACGCGGACGTACCCTGCTCGGCCCCGCGATGGGCTGTTGTGGTATCGGCTGGCTCGCTGACCGTCCTCGACGATGCTGCTGTTGACCGCGCTGTGCGGACGATTGCTTGCCTTTCCCGCTTCCACCCCCACTTCCACTTCCACTGGACGGCCTGTCGCCATGCCCGCTCGGAGGCCTCCGGTCCATGTCGACGTCGAAATCAAAGTCAGTATCAGCGTCAAGCCCTGCGTCGCCAAACAAGTCGTCGTCTTCGTCCTCGTCGTCTCTGTCGCCTTCGTCGCTATCTCCTCCGTCGCGGTGATGATGCCGGTGTCGATCCTCGTCCTGCTCTTCGCGCTGATGGGACGACGCGCCTGCGGTGGCGTTTACGTTCGCGCGGCCGTCACGGAAGAGTGCAGTCGAGAACGTCGAGCCGGAACTCGTGTCTACAGGGATGATGGGGCTATCTCTCCCGGCGGGGGTGGCGGTAGCGGCAACGGTAACGGGTCCGTGGTGCGACAAGAGGAGCCCTGGCATGATGCTGCTGGTGCTGCTCTCTTCATAAAACGACCACAGTGCCAATCTGCCAGGAGAAGGAGAAGGAAGCCTCGCTTTCCGCGCGTGGGCCCCCGGTCTCGGGGCGAATGACGGGACGACCAATTGTTCGTGCGGATGAGCGCTCTCTGACGGGCTCTCTCTGCCTCCTCACGAGTTGCAACCACACACGAGAGCAGCAAAGATCGGCCGGCCGCACGCGGAGGACGCTGTGGACTGGCTGGAGGGGTTTCTGTGGCAGCGGCTGCAGATGCAGGTGGTTGGGACGCGGATGTGCGAACGATACGAGCGATGCAGGCAAGGACGCGCGATATCCCAGAGCTTGCGCACCGCGAGATCCGGGTGTCGAGCGTCGACGTCAGCCAGGGGGCTCGCGGCGCAATAGCGCAATCCTTCCACGACCGGGGCCCTCGCCCTCGTCAGGCTGGTGTCAGGGTCCCGGTGCGCGTGCTCGTCCCCCGCGGGGCTCAGCAGGGCCCATTTGCAATACCGTGCCCGGACGCGCAACGCGAACGCAAGCTGTCGAGTGGCCGTTCGCATTCAGTCGGTCGTGATAGGTCCTCGCGCGCCGAGTGCGCCATCCCCGCGCACGATTGCGACACTCGAACCGGCGGTCGCGACACAGCGCGCTCACGTGCTGCCCTCTCTATCCAAGCGCTCACGCCACACACGCGTCGCGACGCGTCTGATCGTCCAGTCGTGGGTGCAGCCCCGCATTATCCCCTTCCTCCCATTTGCAAAAAGGTGCAAGTCACGCTTGCGAGGGCTTCGAGATCATATCCGGGTATCTCTGCCTGTCGCGCCCAAGCTTGCTCCGAATGTATCTGTACAATTGTTCAAGATTTGTATATACTGCTCCTGCCGTAATGCAACACCGATTCCTCCCCAACTGCCATTACAGCGGCAATCCGCATACTTCGCAATCGCTGCCTCCATGTGTGTTCTCGAACGTACAGTGTGGGCATACGCGCACGTTCGCACTGCGGCTGCCTTGGGCGGCTTCTTCGCGCGCGATCTGGTCGAACACCTCTGGTGGGATGTCCGTGTCCATTGGCGCGTGCGAACTCGAGGGCAGGCCAGAACTTGAGGGGCGTTTGGCTGGGAGCAGTTGAGTCTAAGGAGATAGCGCTAACATAACTAAAGTACTCACGAGCAACTTCTTGAGCGAAGGTCATGAGTGTCAACCACCCTTCAGTGCGTAGAAGTTCGTCGAGCACGGTCGGGCTTTCAATGTTGGGCACAGTTGCAGCTCGCATGAGTATTCGCAGATCATTCTACATAGTTGTGAGATGAGCCAAGGTTATGCAAACAAGCTCGCCTGAACCCACCTCGCTGATCAACCCAGTAGTGCCGAGGAACGCGATCAGGTGCCAATCGCTGATGAACCGCGCCAACACTTGTCGTTTCTGCAGGTCGCCACCTTGTGAGCTCTCGGGAATATCATAGGCCTCCAGCTGCGCGAGTTGCCGAAGCACATCTTCGGTACTCTGATCCTCGAGACCTGGCCTGTTCTCGATCTTGTACTTGATTGAACGGAACAATGGAGAAGGGTTCTGAGGGAAGCCGTGGGTAACCTAGAGCATGGTTAATGAGCATGATAGCCAGCGACAAAAGCTCCGCGAGGATGACTCACATTCACGAGGAGGTATTCTACAGGGAAGCAGGGTTTGGCATTCTTCTGCACGTCCAGGCCATACTCGTTCTTGTATCTGAAGAATACGTCCGGGACGTAGCGAGCCGAACCCTCCTCACGATCCTCCTCCTTGACGCGCATGATGCCGGGGTCAACACTCGCTTCGATCATGTCCGCATCGACCATAGCACACGCTTGCTCTGAGACTTGGTACGCCGAGACGTCGATGCCACCCTCTTCAGTACCAGTGAGCACGGCGGTTACCATTCGCGAACCGAACTTGCCCGTAAACGACGAGCGAGAGGGTGTCGGGTTCGCGTTCTGCACGGTCGCAGCGAAGATCACCTCAAGCGAGGAAAGGAAGAACGACTGCGGATGGCGCTTATACTTGAGCTTGGAGCGGTCCTCTTCTGTCGGCTCAAGGTCGGTGAAGATGTACCCCACGATCTGCAGTGGTGTACTCGATTGAGCAGCCAAAGCGCGGATCCGCGGCTCGTCCTCCCATGGCACGCCGAGCGTCAAACCGTCAACCTCGCCTTCCTGTGGTGGTTCGTGGATCGCTTCTACAACTGCCTTGATTCCCATAGGCACATCGGGATACGGCTCGTAGTGCCCAATGAGCCAGCCAAAACGCTGCACACCTGTCCTACGCCATGCCTCTAGGAAGCGGTCGACAATTTCAGGAGAAGCAATCTCGAGGTGGTCAATCATACGGAACGGTTGGCTCTGAAGGGTGATGGCAGAGGGCTGGCACGCTGTACAAATACCCGCAGGCCACGGCGGATGGCCTCCGGTAGGACAGGGCGTCTTGACTTTATAGGACAGTGGGTTGAGTGGCGGCAAAAGGGATGTTACGGAAGCAGAGGAGGAGGCTTTGGGCGTCAGCTTGCGTATGTACGCATGGTATGAGAGGTGCTTGATGTTATGTTCCGTGTGGTATGCGGCATCATAGGGCTCCAGAGGCATGCAGTAGTCGCACATTGCATTGGCTCCGTGCTTGCAGAAACGGGAGTCACGTCCGCGAGGAATCTTGCCCTCTTGCGAGCGCCAATAGCGGTCCACAGGATCTTCTTCTACTGCATCCCAGGGCCGCTTCGATGTGTCCTGACTGCCCGAGTCTACTGCGGCACTTGTAGAGGTTGTTGAAGCCTCCGGTGCTGCTTTGGTTTGATAGCCAACAAATAACAGATCACCATGCCTGTAGGCGGCCTGGTTGGTTGCGGGTATACGAGACATAGAATGGATGTACGCACTTCAATCCAAGTGCTTGCAAATTACGACCTTCCAACGTCGAGACGGGGACCTCGTTTCCTCGGGGTTGGTTAGAAATCGTGACGGTAGACGGATCGGCATCTGGAGAGGTCTCCAAGACCTGAACGCAATGCTGAGCATACAGATATGTCGCAGATCAATTGAGAGCGTACCTTTGAAAGAAGCTCTGATATATCCGCGGTGGGCTGAAATTCGAAGCGGAAGTTCCCGTCCTTTGACCTGATCCTGATCAACTGTAGGACTGCATTAGAGTTTGTCAACCGGTTCCAGTAGAGACACACACCATGGTTGCAGATAGTAGTGGAGGATGGTGGTCGGAAAGCAAAGTACGGCGAGTACGCGCGTCTGGATTGACTGGATCGAGATGACCTCAGTCCCAAGCTGACGCGTCGCGTGGGGCTTATCTAATCAGGACCCGACGCGCGTACACGTGATAGCAACGTTGTATTAGGCGCCCATATACAGGATCAAGCTTGTCCGTCTTCCACAGCTTCTCGACTCGACGCCCTCAGTCGCAGCCACCCGCTCAGAGGTTGCTGCGGCACTTCTCTCTTTCTCACCCCCATCATCCAAACTTTACCACCGAGTTTGTCTCTCGTCCTGCCTTCCTGCGCATACAGCCACTGCCGCAGGCCGCCGCGATTCGTAACCATCTGTCCCCGTGCCTGACTCTATTGGATACCTTGTTTCATACCCGACCTGCACGACTCCGCATGCCCCCATTCTAAGTCTCCTTGCTTCCTCCATTACCTCTTGCCATGTCTACTCCCTCGCCTATCTCTCAAGGATCCTCTTCGGCTCACACGACCGGAGGCCAATCAAGCAACCAGGATGCCAACCAACTCCAGGAGCCCGCACGCGTCTATGATATCTATTCCTGGTCGAACAAGTCTCCTAGCACTCGCCTTGTGTACATCCAGAATGTAGATGCGGCCAACCAAGCTATCGCTCAACTCAACACCAAGGTCCTTGGGTTCGACCTTGAGTGGAAACCCAACTTCGTCAAGGGTAGACCCGAGAACCCTGTTGCTCTCGTCCAGCTTGCCAGCGCAGAGCTAATCCTGCTCATTCATGTATCCTATATGCACAGTGAGTAATCAGGTCGCCTACACGGAACTTTTCTCACCTCAAGTTTAGCATTTCCCGAGAAACTCCGGGAGTTACTCGCCGACGAGTCGATCGTCAAAGCTGGTGTAGGAATACAGAGTGAGTCCATCTCAGTCAGCATCGTGGGATCTACTGACACTCACGATTGCAGAGGACTGTAAGAAGCTGTATGAAGATCACGGTGTGGATACCCGGAATTGCGTAGATCTGTCGCTGCTGGCCCGCACGGTAGACAATCCTAGGTGGAAGGGCAAATACGCGAGCCCTATCGGCTTATCACGACTCTGCGAAGCATATGAGGAATTGACCTTACAGAAGGGTAGGGTGCAGACAAGTAACTGGGAACAACCGCTAGACCTTCGCCAGCAACAGTGTATGTATTTCCAACAGATCTAGGCTACTTTTGACAACGTTTAACAAACTGCTGTGTAGATGCTGCAAACGATTGCCATGCCGGCCTGGTGCTCTACCTGCGGCTGGTAAGAATGGCTACCGCAATGGACCCCGTACCGCAACGCGTTTGGTACACCTTTGACGTCATTAACGGCTACCTCTATCAACCATCATCCGGCACTCTGTGGCATCCATTCAACCCATACTATGATCCCGGTCCCCCACCTCCCCCACGCCCTCCCAGAGTCAATGATGGCACCAATCCAAATGGTCCTCAAGAACCCTTCCGCGGGGGGCGCTTCCCTCGACGCGGCCGCCAGCGGCACCCGCAGGCTCGTCCTCTCTCGCCGTCCGCCACCGCGTTCGTCCCTGGAGCGCATGCGCATACACCCTCACCATCACCAAGCCCGGTGGCTGGCTTCGCACCCCCGAGGTCCGCCGGTGAGATGTCTTCTCACTCGTACACCCGCTCTCCGGCGCCCCGATACCCCTCGCCAAGCGCCGCGCCCGCTGGTATTCCGATGATGGACGTAGACGAGGATGGTTTCCCGAGAATGGGCCGTGTCCCTCGCGCGTACCAGGGCAAACCGAGAGCATATGGCGATGGCGGATCCGGCTTTGGTGCGCACCCGAACGCGGGTTCAGACGCAGGACGAGGGCGCGGGCAAGGACGGGGTCGCGGCCGTGGTCGTGGCCAGTCCCAGCCTGTTGTTCGACTCGGTTATTTCTCCATCGTCGGATAATGGAGCGCAGGACACGCCCCAGATTGATCGAATTTCGAGTCAGGCGCACCGACATTCGTTCGTTGGATCCCCATATTCGTCTGTAACGCCGTAGCCTGCCACCCGGCGCAGACTGTCTTCCCATTCACCCCTGCCGGTCAACCTCACCTCTCATGTCGATCTCATCGTTGGACTCTGTTGTTGTTGTCAATATTCTGCGATTGCTCTCTCCCCTCTGTCCTTTCATCTCGTCGTCCACTCTCCCTCTCTGTTGACATTTATGTTTTCCTGCCTCATCTCCGCGCCTATCCGCTCCTGCTCGCCCCGCCAACACGATGTTCGGCGAGCGGGGCGAATGGGCAGCTATGTATATTACTCACATACATCACCCCTCAGTGCCATGATCGATGCTGTTTGCGCCCGTCGTTTCACATTTGTCCCTGAACGCTCGCGGCCGCTATTCTCAGATCAGCTTACAATGGGCCGCAGTAACTCAACGCTCGCACCGAGTGTGCTGCTCACACTAGCTGCATTGTCCATATGGGGCAACGAACTGAAGCGCTCATGGCTTTGTGGCGTCGTACTGCGGCTGCTGCATGCGGCGGTACATGCTTTGCAATGCCGCAAGATCGTACTACGCGTACGTCTGGGAGTTGGGGTAGCAAAGGTGGGGGGTCGATTCGAGAGCAAGGATGGTACTGACAAAGAAACCCATATCATACATGCTCACCTGTGTTCTCTTTGACTCAACATTACATGCAGACCTCCAAGTGTGCGCCAAGCATCGCATCCGCTTGCGTTCATCGGACGAATGACGGCCATACCGTCTCAGTTGATTAGATCCGACCTGGGCGGAGGCTTCCTGCTTGAAGACCGCCGTTGACGAGTGCTGCAAGTGGTCAGCCTTGACATATGAGAGGTATGTTTTCATCATTTCCAACATCAGAGCGCCGTGCTGAACCGATATCACGGTCCAGAGGTTGATGGGTATCGCAAAATGGCAGTAACGTCGCAGCCTCGGCGGAGGTGTTGATCGTCCATAACACTAGCGCTTGGTCTGTATGGCGAGTTCTCTCTGGACATCAGGACTTGCTGAAGTAGGTGCGGTGATGATTTGTGTTGATCTCGCCGGCCTGATCCTTGCCTATCTCTTCGTGCAGTTTGCCTCATTCATTGCAAGGCGCAAGGTGATCTGCCGCTCGCTGTTATATCTTCTCATCGCATTGGACGAGTGCACGGGTCGCCGCTGTTCATCGGAATCCGTCGGAGTGCTTCCTCGCATCACTATATTTGCCGTGCTCTGATATGCCATGTCTTGCTATACTGCTTATCATCGTGGAAGACGGTGTTCAGTCGTTCAGCGCGGGAACATCTGCGAGCATGGACCAACAGAATAGAAGGCCCCTGGCTGGCAGAACGCCCTTCCGCGACGGTACGGATTCGGCAACAACTCTTCGAATCGCTCAGATCATCATCGTACTGACCTGGTTTTCAGATGGAGCAGCTCGTCGGCGATTCGGCCACTTCTAGCGAACACTGGGCCCAAGACGATCAATCATGTTCCTGCCTACTGTGAGCACAAAGCCTGCACCTTCCATACGGGCTTGTGTGCACTGGATACTGTAAGAGCGCCGACGCGCGCTTGGGCGCAGGAAGCGATGTGCACGATCACGCTCGTCCTTGCACCGCACCTGGCATTTGCTATCTAGTGATCCATGCGCGAGCATGTACGGTAGACACTTGCACATACAGGCCAGTATTTATACATCAGCTATATCTAGGTGAGACAAGCAGTTTCGAGGCCTCTCTCACTTGCGTTTGGAACAGCAAGATGCTCGGCTCAATCTCAGCATTGCACTCGAGCTTTCCCTCTACTTACCTACCCTCCAATACGCCGATCGGCTTGAGCTTCAACTCAAGGCGCGTTGTCGGGAAGCTCTGGAGCTTCGCGTATACCCTCTGGCTCTTCACATTCTCCGACCTCAAAACCATCTTGATTCCTACGGTGAGCGTCGTTGAGTCCAATCCAGGGAAGCACAGATTCTGATACGCTCTTCACAGCTTGCCTTTGGGACAACGGCTGCTCCGGATGACTCCTCAACACACATCTGCCAACGAACTCTATGGATATGGCTTCACTTGCTGCAGTTCTGCCTGTCCAATCAATGCCTCTCTCCGAAGGAGGACGCGACGAACAAACCATGGCGGCCCATCCCTGCCGGACGAATTTCCGTGACAGCTGCGACATGGCTGCGCTGGGCGCTGCTCCCCACATGCTTGATGCTATCCGCTCACTATGGCGTGGTGATGGCAAGCATCGCGCTCGCCCTCGGGACGCTGGCTCACAATGAGTTCGGCATGGACTCGCGTTGGCTGCCCCGGAACGTATGCAATGCCGTGGGATACGCTGCTTTTAACGCCGGTGCGACTTACGCTGCCTGCGGTACGTCTTACGATGAACGTTCATGTAGTCTGTGATGCCGAGAGCTGAGCCCTCGACAGGTGATCAGTGCACCCCGAAATCGGCCTCGGTAGCGGCGCAAGTTTTAAACGCGCTCGTGATACTCACGACAATCCAAGCCCAAGACTTCCAAGACACCGAGGGCGACCGTGCGACGGGCCGCACGACGCTTCCGATCGTCTTTCCCCGGAGTAGCCGGTGGGCGATGATTGTGTTGCTCACGGCGTGGTCCGCGCTCCTGTCCGCGTACTGGCAAGCGTCCAGCGTGCACGCAGCATTGCTAGTGATGTCTGGCGCAGCGGTGGGGTCGCGCTTCGTGCTATACCAGGACTCGGCGTCCGACCGGCTGTCTTATCGGCTGTACAACGTGCGTCCTCTACGTTTACGCCTGTGCTCACGCTCGCCGGGTGAGACTGATGCAGTGATGTCGATGTAGCTCTGGTTATGCGCCGTGCATGTCACCCCCTTCGTGATCGACGCCTGATGTCAGAGCGCCACTACGGTCAATTCTATCTGTGAGTTCTGTCCATCCAGTACGTTTGAGTAGGGACACTCATCACAACTCAACAGATGATCTCTTAGAAGCATACCACAATGTACCACCATGACCATGTAGAAGTCGCAACATCCCTAGCTCACATCTTGTTCCTCCCTCTGCACCATTGTATCATTGCAATGCTATTTACTTAGAATCGGCCGCTCCAGTGTACAGTGATGATCAGTAGATGATGCCCAGTGAGAAGATGTCATACGACTGTATAGGCTTTCGCCAATCGACAAGTTTTCGAGCTTTTATCTTCGGACCGAGTATTGGCGGCTTCAGATTGAGCTGCAGACCATCACAGCCGCCGTTCCATAGGACAAACCTTAACAGATATGACATGCACCAAGTTGTGGGCACCACGGATACCCAAGCATTGTTTTCGCACACAGGGCGACATCATAGATCCCGTGAAGCTCCTCCGACGGATGGTGACTTGTACCATCAAGAACCGAACGCGCAGATATGATATGCCGCTTGTGAATCCCCGGGCTTCTTTCAAAACTTCGACTGCCCCATCGGATCGAATGGGAGGGATGTGCACAGCATACTGACCAGGATAAGTAAAGACCCCGTCTGTGTCCGGATCCTCATCCATGCGAACCAACAATTCCTTGAAATGTGTTTCCGGTGCTGGTGTTCATCGGCCCTGTGATCAACGGTACATGCAGTACATGCGCCGCGAGAGTGCTGTGAATTGAAATTAACGAAGTCCCCTTGCTTGGTTAATGCCAGCCATAGCCTGGAGTGCGACACGGTCCTCACCCAATGGCGGTTTGTCTCAAAGATAGCAGCACGCCCGAGGTATGTGGGCATATCACGCACTGCCAATGATGCTCAAATTGGCCCTCCTCGATTTGAATGTCGCAAATCATCGCCCCAGTGCTCCGAGTCAACTCCCTGCTTCGTGAGATGATGATCACTGGATGGAGAACGCACGCTACAGCTCCCTTTATGATGAGTTCTCAGCTCTGCACTTCTATGCGTCTTGTTCCGAAAACTCACCTCTGCCATAAGGCAGCCGGATGTCCACTGCCAGCCTGACATGAACAAGAAAGATGTCGCGGCCATGATCGGACGGGCGGTTCGGGGCCGTGGTTCGAATACCGACTCCAGTGTCCCGGTGCACTGGCATCAACACACACCGCCATGTTAGCTCACCACGCCCGGCGCCGGTATGTTGTGTGTGATGTGCAAACGGACTATGCCTTGTGCCAAGGGCGACATCATCGCGGCAACGGCGCAATAAGACGAGTGCTCTCGCGTAGATAGGACTGCTACCATCGCCCCCACCTCACTGCGCCTGCAGCTACCAGGCTCAACATTACCTTAGTTTCTTTCCTTTGTAGTATCTTCTATATTGTATATCGCCATGCAAGCATCCCCGCTGCCGTGGGCCTTCCTCCCACTTCTGCTTTTCGTCCTCGTCTTAGCCCGGCGGTCCTCGAAGAGGCGGGGATATCCGGGACCGCCTGCCTGGCCCATTGTCGGCAACGTCCTCCCCTCGCGCAGGGTATGGCTCAAGCTCGCAGAATACGCCAAGACCTACGGTGAGCATCCCAACCTCATCTTCTCTCCGCTCTTCTTGAATCCCATACGCACGTGCAGGCGGGATCTACTCCCTCCGCATCCTCGGCACGCCCGTGCTCGTGCTCAACGACGCGCGCACGGCGCGCGGCCTGCTCGACGACAAGTCCGCGCTCTACGCGAACCGCAACCTGCCGACGATGGTCGCGCTCTGCGGCATGGACCGCGGCGTCGTCTGGGAGCACGACCCCGCGCGCCTCCGCCAGGCGCGCAAGCTCCTCCACGCCGTCCTCCAGCCGCGCCAGCTCGAGGGGTACCGCGCGGTCCTGGACAGGCATGTCATGATTCTGCTGAGGAACTTGAGGGATGCGCCGGGGGAGTGGGTGAACCATTTGCGTAGGTGCGTCTTGTCTTTGTTCGCAGCTTGTCCGTGTGGGATGGGCGCAGTGGGAACGAAGGGGTGCAGGGGCAGAAGGGTGTGAGTTTGCGACTACATGCTAACGCCTTCGCGGGGATAGCGTTACGGCGGGCGTGGCCATGCAGATATCGCATGGGTACGAGATCACAGACGCAGAAGATTCATATCTAGAGAAAGCGAATGAGTTTGTGGAGAACTTCGCGGACGCGAGTCTGCCAGGTCGTTGGCTGGTCGACTGGTTGCCTTTCTGTAAGACGCATCTCGCTAGATCAGATCTCCGGGCTGACTGTCGGGCCCCCGCGCGCACAGTGGCTTGGCTACCAGAGTGGTTGCCGGGAATGGACTTCAAGCGGAAGGCGCGCAAGTGGAACGCGCATTACACTGCGCTCGCCGCGGAGGGCCACCAGATGGTCAAGAACGAGCTTGCAAGTCGCCCTATTTATGCAATCAGACTTTCCGAGCTCATGGGTATCGGTACAGGAGAAGGGCACAGCAGGACCTTCACTGACGCAGAAAGCACTCACCGAGTCCAAGCCTGGCGAGTACACCGACGATGTCATCGCTTTCACCGCCACGCAAGTGTACACCGGTATGTCTTCTGCTGTATGTTGACGGCCCGAGGCGGCTGATCACAATCTATCTGCGACAGGCGGGGCTGATACGGTAGGTTCAGCATCGCGCACACAGAAAGGAAAGGATGTCGAGTTGACACATTGCGAACCTAGGGCTTCTCTACGCTCGCTTCCTTCATACTCTTGATGCTCGAGCATCCCGAGATACAGCTCCTCGCGCAAGAAGAGATCGACCGCGTCGTTGGGACGGACCGTCTCCCGTCGTACAGCGACCGAGAGAGCCTGCCATATGTCGACGCGATAATGACCGAGGTGCTGCGACTGCGACCTCCGATCAACGCCGGTGCGTCCAGTCTTCCACTCGTCTTAACCAGACGAGTACACATACCCGGGGACTTCGCCGGCTGACCCGAGTTAATGTGTTTGCGTTCCTACTGGAACAGTGACACGGACACCATCGCAGGACGATGTGCACGACGGACGCCTTATCAAGAAGGACGCCATTGTGATCATCAACTTCTGGTAGGTGCCATGCCTACGCAGCCCCTCTGCGCACGGCCTACCAGCGGTGTCTAATCGCACTGTGCCTGCTGACCGTCGAATCTTCATCATGTGCTGGACGGTTTGGTGGATCCCAGGGCGATGCTGCACGACGAGACACTCTACCCAGACCCCCTCGCCTTCAAGCCCGAGCGATGGCTTTCGAAAGACGAGAAGACGCGCGACGGAAACGTGTTCCCGCTTGAGGTCGTGTTCGGATTCGGTCGACGGTGCGTAGACACCCTTTCCTTTCTCCGTCCGCGCCTATCAGGCCGCTCATGTGGAGGCATGGAGCTCTTGGCGGGTTTCAATTGCACTTGTGGGCGCACCATTGACCGCTCTGACATATTCATATTCGAATGCACCGCAGGATATGCCCTGGCCGACACTTGGCGCAACAGCTCGTCTTCACCGCGATGGCGCAGATGTTGGCCGTGTTCCGCATCATGCATGCGCAGGATGCGGGCGGGAAGCCTATCGTGCCCCCTGGAGATTACAGCGAAGGTGGCATAGTGTGAGTATACTCTTCGTCGGACGACGGAATCGGCGACACCGGGAGAAGGCTGATTGATCGGACTTGTCGTTTAGGTTTCCTCTGCCCTTCGAGTGTTCTATCGTTCCGCGGTCCGCACACTCTCAGGAGTTGCTAGAGAACTATACACGGGATCATTGCTGAACGGTTCGAATGCTTATCGTGCCTGTACATATGTAGCTTAGTGTCGGACTGAACCCTGTCATTGTTCAGGAACGTCGGAAAACGCTCTCACCGTGCAATCATGTGATAGGATAAGCAATCTGAATACACCACATATTACAGCAGGAGCGTAACCGTGGTGAAGGACGTATGCTTCCAATCATGTCGCGCGAACATGACGCTAACAACATCAGAATCTGTGCAAACGGTCTGAGTGGAGGCACAAACTAAATTGGATTGTCCCAACTTACCGGTACCTGCAAGTTGGGCGATGTGGTAGCTGTGGCAGCTGGGATTTGATTCTACGGGCGACTGACCGGTGTTCAATCTGGTTTCAACACTTCTCGGTAACAATAAAGAAAAGTCTCAGTCCAATTGCACTGCATGGGGTGGTAACATCAGCGATTCGACATAGCATCGCATTGGATGCGGGGCTGTTGAACGCGTCTGAATCTCTAGGTCAACTTCACGTTTTCCATGTATGACATGGCATAAGTATCCAGCGATATTCAGTCAGCAGTTCCAGCGACCGCTGAACCTGAGAGTGCTAGACGTAGATCGTCCACACGATACTTATAGGCCGCGATTATCAATGCGTAGCTGTCGTGAGTAACTCTGCGAAGAGTTGTAAGTTAAAGAAGATCATACTATGCAGAAACATGAGGCGTAGCGTAGTCCTTGACGAGATGTCGCCGAGAGCTGGAGTTGCCGTGATGGATGGAGAGAAAGAACCGAGGATCTGGGCCTGACAGCCACTGCGCGCGCAGACCCACGTCTACCGGCGGCAATGCACCTGAGGCGTTCCTTGGCCCCGGTGCGAGCAAAGGCATGAAAACCAAAGCTAATTAGGACTGGCCTCTTTCCCCGGCTCCCCCGTAGGCCCTCTCCCCGGCCTTCCTACCCCCTACCTCCGACATATCTGCCTCACCTGTTGCCTGAACTCCTTCCAGTCTTCCCCACTCGCCCCCGACGCGTCCAAGGACCCCACACCAGCCGGTGACAGCCTAGAGAAGATGCCATCCACACGCGTCTTCGGCCTTTTGCCCATTCTCGGAGTCGCGGCGCTGTGGGCGCATCTGTTCTTACCCGGAGTCTCAGCGGAGGTGGTCAACTACCTCGAGCAGGTACGCCTCTTCGATCTTGATGCATGTTGCCGGTACCCGAAGAGGGCCGTAGCATGCAGGGACACGCTCTGAGGTCTCATCACAGGGCTTCCTCTTCGACTGGACGGGAGATCAAAGTCCTCCAGTCCCGACAGCAGGTGTGTACTCCGTTCCCGCGATGTCTCACCCCTCTCGGCCCCTGTGTACGATGATATCATCCTTTGCATGCAGCACAATGCGATACCCTCCACATCACCTGGGGACGCCGTACAGCGACGGGGTGAGTGTCGGTGCCGACGTGAAGAAGGCAAGAGTCGCTGACGATCACACCATCAGACCGAATCCTGTAGCACCGTACTACCTTCAGATCTACACGTCGTGAGTGCACATCCATGATTCATTCCCTTGCCAAATGGAGTAACTGCATGGTTTATCTTAAGAACGTTCATTGTGCCTTTCATTATCCCTGCCGGGGATGCCACGTCCCTGTCATATGTATGTCTGATTGCACTCGCTGTGGTTGACGACTGCAATGTTAAATTGGACTTTGGTAGGATTGGGTAGTACCGTTCGTACCAGGAACGCAGGTGAGTACATGACCGACTCCCCCGGTAGAAAATGCCGCCTATCTAACTCACTCTAACAGTTCCAAATGTGTATGGTAAGCCTGATTTGTATGCCATCCTCCGACACCGGTCGCCTCATGCGAATATGAACAAAGGTCGCCAGCAACGGCGTAACTGGAGGATGCCAAAATATCTTCACGGTATACCAGAGACCCAATACGACACTGAACGATCCACCTACCTGCTTCAACCTCACCTACCCTCACGCTCCGCTAGGAGTAGACGCGTCTTTCGCGGACGGCACGTGGTCGCAGTATGGATGGGTTGATCAGGCAAGTCAATCTCCAATGTCTGCCAGATTATGCACAGCTGACCGGGGCCGATACAGTGCTCCGATATCTCGCTGAAGCCGATTAACGGGACGCCACCGTATACGTATACCGTACGATCTGACTCATTATAGGAGAGAAGTTCCGTACGCTGATGTTCCATACAGATCGCGCCCGCACTGCATCCTCCCTTCAACATCACGTCCAAAACGACCAATGCCGTCAATTGGACGGTCTCGCTGGTGCGTCGGCTACGCCGCAGTTATACGTGCAGATCCTGATTTACCTCGTGCAGATGTATGGTATGCCCTTCTGGGTGACTGTCAGCGACGCGAATGGCATCGGATGGACGAACGGCCCAATACATCCGACCGGCGCAGGGTCCACGAAATGCCTGGACCTTGACTCCGCGCTTGCCAAACAATCGTTAGTTCTTACCGTCTTCCACAGAATCTTTCACTGACGCCCTGCAGGTCCTCCGATTCCAAGGGAATATCATCAGGCGCAGCAGTCGGACTGGGCTTTGGCACGCTGATCTTGGGGGCGCTCCTTGGCCTCGTAGGGTCATACGCCTTCCACCGCTGGCACAGCTACCACCGCGTGCCCGGCCGGCCGTCACCCTTTGACTTTGGGCGCAAGTTCTCCGACACCGGAGACACGCCGATCCTGAGCATGCACCCCGGCTCCGCGACGTCCGCGACGTTCGTCGGGCATAACGCCTCGCACATGCACGCCGACGAGCACGGGCAGATCCACGCACAGCCCCAGAGCCCGACTGCGCTCTCCCCCTCAGGCGCCACGACGGGCACGTTCTCCCGCATGCCGTCCACGACGACGTTCGACCGCCCGCGTTCTGCAGCAGACGCGCCGACATCCCCGACCCACCACCAGCACCAGCACTCGAACAGCTCGAACAGCCTGAGCCCACCTACGACTCCGTCTGGGCCGGGCCCCGCCGGCTCGGGGATGCGCTCCCCGATGCCTGCGCTTGGTCAGGGCAGCTCGCACGTCTACGTCGTGCACCACGACGCGGGCCGCCCGCCACCTGTCACGGTGTTTACGTCGGACGGGACGGAGGTCGTCGAGCTCCCGCCGCAGTACGAGTCCGCCGCTGCAGACGCGCGACGCAATGAACAGATGGGCGCCTCTAATCAGAGACCGCTCCCGCCTTCGCCTGATCAGAGGAGGGTGCCGCGGAGCCTGCCGCCAAAACCGACTCTGGTGGCGAGCAATGCGGATGCGCCTCCGTCGTCGTCAACGCCGCCGCCGCCATAGTGGTCGGCGCTGCTATCGTCGTTCATAGACTGTGAGGTGTGTGTATGGGTCTCTCTGCTTTATCATACTGTTCTACTTTGGTTCGACGCCGTCGGTCGTGCTGTATATTGCGGGGCAATGTGCGACAACTTATCCTAGGTGCCCGTCGTGTGTATGTACCCGTTGTCCTCCGCGCGCGTCTTGTAACATATTACCGTATGCACCACGCACGTTTGCTGCAACTTCGTTTTCGAGCTTTCAAGCTTTCACAAAGTCTTTTCGGACCGTTCGTCTACTCACTCTCTTGGTTTTCCATATGGTATCGTACAACGCTCACATTCACCCCATTCATTTCTGGCTTACGCTTGAGGCGCGCTCTTGCCTCCCATCCACATTCATTCCCTGGCCTGCCGCGTTGACCACTCGTTTTCGCAGGTTGTACCATAGCAGTCCCGTCCCTTCGCTCTCGCGTCGAAACTACCCAATAGCAATAGCATACCTTTACTAAGCTGCAGTCCTAGCCCTACGGACAGCTGACATACACGCCTATCGGCGCAGGCCGCCACCCGTCGCGCTCAGTCAGCTTCCTCCATCCCGGTGGCAACTGCGATGCATCCTCCTTCCGCGCTGCGCCGTTGCCCTCTTTTTCTCCCTGCCCCTGGCCGACAGCGTCTTCCATGTCCACATCGTCCGGGGTGCCGTTCGAAGCAGAGAGGGCGAGGAGCGTTCTGAGCCGACTTTCCATGAGCTCGACGGCGGGGGCGTCCTCCCAGGCCTGTCGGGCGACGATCACGTCGCGGCGCAGTCAGAGATGCATATATATATAACAGTTATAACTCTGGAAGGGAGAAGGAGGGAGAAGAGAGATAGGGACGCACTTGAGGTGATGACGACGACGATGACGCCGTCGCGGGTGCCTGGCTGAGCACAGAGAGGGCCGTTGCCAGCTTCGGACGTTCGGCACTCAGGGCGTGCAAGAGTGTGTTCGCGCTGTGCAGGATAATAGAGTGAGCGATCCAGGGCCACAGCAACGAAGTACTGAGCGAAAGGGGGAGATCGGGTAGGATCCCGGGCGCCGGCACTCACGCTTTGGAGCTTCCGGAAGTCAGCGGGTCGGGCCCGAGGGTGGATACGATGCGGACGATGGCGGACTCGCGGATGTCCTCCGCCTCGTCCGCGTCCGCTGACTCAGTCGTGCAGTTGTCTACGAGCCATTTCGCCCAGCTCGCGACGCAGAGGTCGTACGAGGGGTCGGCCTTGGGCGCGTCCTCGGTCAACGAGACGGTCTCGGCTTGGAACGCGGCGCTGCCGTCGGAGGTTGGGACGGGGCGCGATAGGTGCGCGGTGATGGCGGAGACGAGATAGAGGGGAAGAGTTGGGTGCAGGCTCTGCAGGTGCGTGAGGAGAGGCGTCCAGATGAGGAGAGCGGAGCGAGGAAGGGCCAGACCGGTTTGCCCGGGGGATACACGCTTCCTATCAGGAAAGTACTTTGAGCTGCCACCCTATAACAGATACATAGTTGGCAATTACTTTTTGGAGAGAGGGACGAGCATGCCCCTCTGAATAAGGACGTCCGCGAGCTGGTCAAGCGCCCATCTCTCGCGCACATCCTCTTCGTCACCGTCTTCCTGCGCGTCGTCCCAGCCCGCGCCTCCGCCCATGGCGGACGCAGAGGCGACCTTGGCTTCGGCGATCCAGCGCTCGATCTCGCGCATGTTTTTCGTGATCTCGGCGCGGTAGGTGACGCGGAGAGTCGCGTCGCGCGTCGTTGCCTTCATGAGCGTCTTGTATTGCTTCAAGAGAGGCGCGAGAGGGCGGAGTGGTTGTGCTGGGGCTGCCGGAGTGGACGGGTTAAGAGTCGGGAGGAAATAGTTGTGCAGCAGCCATCCCATAGCCTGATAGCGTTGTTAGCTTTTGTATCCAGCGATTGATGATCTAGCAGATACAAACCTCTCGCGCGGCATCCCGCAAGACCTCGAGGCTGGGAAGATCTTCGTGTGTAGCTGCATGTCGCAGCTCGACAAACCATGCAGGGAGCCCGAGCTGCTGCGCGATGCTGTTGATAGACCGAGCATATGCCCCGAGCTGGAGAGGGTCAACGAGGCCGTTAACTAGCCGGATGATCGCAGACGCATAGCTCATGCGCAACGACAGCGACGAAGAAGACGTCGCCGAGGTTCCATCTTGGAGAATGACGGAAAGTACGGCATGCGCGGATTCCAGGGCGTGCGGGAGGGGTACCGCTGCCTTCCAAGCTGCAAGCTAGTTCGTTCAGCCGGTGGATTTGTGGCTGAAAATCATGGTGAGAAAGTGGGCATACCCTGTTTACCGCGAGCCTCTTGGCTTGCAGGTCATTTTCGTCTGCATATATCCAGCTGCATACTTGTTCTAGCTCCGATAGGTCCTGCCAGGGTACGCGTCGAGGCAGACGCATTGTACCTTGCGACTGAAAACGAGAGCGTCCAACTTGAAGTTGTTTCAATGCAGTGTTAAGCGCCTACTAAACGCAACAAATTCCTCGAGCGCTTGCTGTGCCACGTGGGGGCGTCACAACTCTCGGGCTTGCTCAGACTGATTACGCCTCGCGGTTCGGTCAACTATCTCCCTCAACATGTTCCGGTGCCCGGATGTCTTCCATAATGCGTATGCAAGTATAGGATAGGATGTGCTCGAACAAAAGGCCTTCAGTGAGAGTATTTCGACAGCCGGATGCTTTTCTTCAGTACTAGTTCGCGCAACTGCACTGCTACGACAAGACACAGGTAGGTTCGATCGTCGTGGAAGGAGTTCAATATTGATGAGAATTTGCAGACATACATAGACACATACCATACTATGGGCATGATTTCATGGACAGGCGCAGCGTGGATACATGTGCTGCGCCCCTTTTCCTCGAAAAGGCGTTCCGCGGCATTGCTGCCCATTAGCAAGCCACCCGAAGGTTCACCCGAGCCAGCTCCTTCTTCCCTCCGGACTCAAGTCTCTACTAAGCTGCCTCGGCGTCTTACAAACCTTGGGACTTCACTACTTCGCTGGCCACGTAGCCTAGTACTGCACCAGTATAAAAGGACTCGTCTCGAGATGTGAACGACAGAAACACAACCAGACGCATTCGCATCTTCCCATCCTCAAACCACTCAACGAACCCACCCCGAACAATGTCTTCGAAGAAGCTTATTCTTGTGGGACTCCTCTTATGGACTGGCCCTCGGGAGTCATCGCTCATCTTTTTTGTATTCGAAGGTGACCGGCATCAACGGTTTCTTGGGCGCGCACATCGTCGACCAAGCCATCAAAGCTGGATATCGCGTTCGCGGGTGGGTAGATAATGTAGATCACCCATTCACCGCACGCTCAGCTTATTTTGTATAGAACCGTTCGCTCTGCCAAGGTCGACTTTGCCCGCGAAGCTAACTCCATCTATGGTTCCGACGTCGAGGTGATCGGCATTGATGACCTGGCCTACGATGACTTCACCGAGGCTCTCAAGGGTATTCGTTCTAGTCCATCGGACAGTATATGACACTTACTGATATCAGCTTTCAGGCGTCGACGGCGTCATCCATGCTGCAGCTCCCCTTATTGGCAAGGACACGCCTGAGAACGCTCTCACTGTATGGAGTCACGCATTGCATCTCAATAGGGACGCCAGCTAATTGGCGTTGGACTTGTAGGCAGCCATTGAGGGAGCGACAAACATCCTCCGTCAGACCGAGAAGGCGGGCATCAAGCGCTTCGTTCTCGTGAGCAGCATTGTCACCGTCAAGCCTCTCGGAGATACCTCCCCTGTGTGGACCGAGAACGGTAGGACCAACATTCACCTGTCGGTTGGAAGCATGATTAAAATCATCGGTCCTGCATAGATTGGGTCGATACCAGCCGGGAGAAGGCTCTAGCCAGTAGCGACCCGACCTTCGTGTACGTCAGTGAAAAGGTCCTGGCCGAGCAAGCGGTCTGGGAGTTCGCAGAGAAGCATCCCAACATTGATGTCACCTCGAGTGAGTATCGCATCCTCACAGCGTTCTGCCAAATCCTGACCTCCATCGCACCACAACTAGTCAACCCGCCGTTCTTCATCGGGCCTTTCGCTCCAAGCTTCCGCTTCACGGACGCCCTCGTCTCTCAGATGAGCACCAACGCTCTTGCGTACACGCTCCTCAATCCCGCTGGGAAGCCATTCTTCCCCCTCATGCTCACCATCGACGTCCGCGACGTCGCGCGCTCCACGGTGCACGCACTCACTTCCCCACCGACCTCCGAGGTCGGTCGCAAGCGCCTCTTGTTCCTCCCCCAGGTCGCCAGCTGGAAGGACGCGGCGGAGTACATCGCGGAGAAGCGCCCCGAGCTCAAGGACCGCGTCTCCGTCGCGGTTCGGACGAACCCGGTCCCTGCTCCGCCCAAAGGCCCCGTTGACAACACCCGCGCCATCGAGGTGCTCAAGCTGGGGAGCCTCAGCGACTGGCACACGACGTTCCTCGACGCTGTGGACTCTATCATTGAAGTGGAGAAGAACTTCGCCAAGCAGGGCAAGACTTTCCACTGAGAGCTCCGCCGCATACCTCTGTATCATGTAGTGTCGTACTGATCACGTCAAGTGTGCGCAACTCAGCCGTATTCCAATCCATTCAGACGATGCACAACCTACATACTCGGTGGCCTTCTATCGAGTCTTCCACACAGATATGCTAGTGCCCGTAGGACTATCCCGTGCTCGAGTGACAGTGGAACCCCACCTAAGTGCGCGAGAACGATGGCCCCAATATCCCGGATGCTTTCAAATCCGTTTGATATTTCATTAGCTTCTATGGCCATACCTGGACATCGGTACGCCCTTGTCGGACAAGCACGCTTCGTTGTCATAATTGAGATACTCACTTCGCATCTGGATAGGCGGGATTGTCTCACCCCACGGCGGCCACTAGCTGGGGTTCTACTTACCCGGCGGCCCCCTTTGCTCAGCTGCCTTTAGTGCTCTATAGTGCCACTCAGAGTATGGCGTTCGATTTGCACATTTATTATTCTGAGCACTATATATAATGTCTTATATCCGCACAATATACAATCTGTCAGCGCAATATACAAACAGTGTTAGCGCAAAACACATACACATATCTCGCTTTGTGCAAAACATCGTGGCCCCCAGTAGATGTCATGGAGAGATATGTTGAAGCGCATTGAAGCGGAGGCCGCGTTGAAGGTGAACGTGGAGAGTGTCGGATATAGGAGCCTTGGAAGGAGTATCAAAACGCGCGGGTGGCCGGAACACGAGCCACGGGAGGGGCATTGTAATTGACAGGATCACTGGATTCAGAGCTTCGGAATGGAGACATAGGATTATATTTGAACGTTGCTAAGTACAGGCCCCTATAGGCTGGCATTGAGGTGGTGTGGAGAGTACGACGATGAGTGTTGAGATCCATCCTAGTGGACAGATGCTGTAAGTCGGCAGACCGTGCACGAATACCGCATCGAGCATGTCTCGGATGACACAAGGCCCCCGCACTCGGCGTGAAGCTCCAGGCCGCTCGTACTGTGTGTCCTCGCTGCACCTTCACTCGAGTGGGATGCGTACCAATATTGCGGGCGCCTGCTCGACGGGCCTGAGGTCGTACTGGGGGGATGAACCAGGTAGGTGTCTATGTCCGCAATCTTCAAATCTTGCAACAGTCGCAGTACACAAGGCCAACGCGAGTGAGCGAGAGGCCCGGTGACTGACATAGGAGAGGTATACGTTAAACCTGCATGCGAGGTTGCGAGTCGTAACGGCGGTCGCATGTGTAGCCGCAGGGGAGGACCACGTCGCCCGCCGAAGCAGTGGGAGAGGGCTAGTGCGTGGGTGGTATTGCACTCAACGCCTTGACGGTGGTCGTATGGGTACTAGTAGAATATGAGGTGTTCGCTTCTGACGAGCCGCTGACCAGCTGATGGAAACTCAAGAGCACAGGGCTAGTAACGCCAGTAGAGTAGTGGAATAGGAGCCAGAGATGGACCATACGAGCCAGATGAAGGACAAAAACGATCAGACAGAACGAGCTTAAGACGAAGAAGGTGGGCCCTGTAGAACGTGAACGTCAAGGCAGCCCAAAGGGCGTCTAGCCTAGTTCGTCCATCCGGACGATTAGATTAGATTACTATAGATTACCATATACAGATCCGCACCGGCTACCCCGGAATCCCGAATGGCTGCGAGCCCACTGGCAGGACATACTCTAAGCAACAACAGTAGTTTAGTACTCTGGACATGTACTCTAGGCCCATTTGCCATCATAGGAACTCTAGCTAAGACTCGATTCCAAGGTGTGTATAGCTTCATGAGCCATGCACCTGGCCACTAGTCCAGCTCTCGAACTCGAAGCCTGTCAAGTAGTGGCATCTCGTCTCACTGCTGATCTCTGGGCCCGATGGGCTGAAAAGTTGTGTGTATATCTGTGTTATTAAGATAATCTGTCTTGCGAGGGGGGTTTCGCCAAGTAAACCGAGAACTCACATATTGCAAACGACAGATTGTATGTTGTGCGCTATCAACCCAGAATCAATGCATGTTGCGCGCGATGCCCGGCGATGTTTTGCGCGACGCGTCCATTAATGTATATTGCGCGGCATATCCACCAGTATACATTGCGCGCGATGCCATCAATGTATTGCGCGGGCATTCTCTATTTTGTGCGCTAGATAATAAAAGTGCAAATGGACCGCCATACTCAGAGATTACGTTCGGACTCGCAGGAAGCGCCGTTGGGGACGAGGTAGCCGACATGCTACTTCGGTGAACCACCGGCCTCCGCGAGCGCCATTTGCCTCAACGTTGAGTTCATTGCATCTCGCACCAAGGAGGCCGCAAATATAAATGAGGCCTCCAGGATGCGAAGCTTGGTATAGCATCGAGGATATTCTTGACTACTTTCTGCAGCATAGATGGCAGCAAAGCAGCTCGTCCTGGTAAGCGCAACATCAGCCCAGCCTCTAAAGGGTAACTGATCCTGTGTTACATTTGCGTGAATGCTGCAGGTCACTGGAATCAACGGCTACCTCGGATCACATATCGTCGACCAGCTAGTCAAGGCCGGATATAGTGAGCGAGGGTATGTCTATACTGCACCGACTTTGGATGGCACTACGCGCTGAGCGTTCTTGCCGTCTACAACCAGGACCGTCCGCTCGGGCAAGCTCGATGCGGCCCGTGAGAGCAACGCCATCTATGGCACAACTGTTGAAGTTATCGTTGCCGATGATCTAGCCTTTGGCAACTTTACTGAGGCACTCAAAGGTACGTCCCAGAGTCTTCGCAACATCTATTCCAGAGCTCGGCTCAAGGTCCTGACTAGGTGTAAATGCTGTGATACACGCCGCCTCGCCCCTCTTTGGCCGGGCATTGCCCGAGGAAGCACTCACGGTACGTAAGGAACGCTCGTCCGATGGCGAACACGGCTGAGTTCGCCTGGGGCAATGGCGCCAGGCTGCAATTGAAGGCGCTATGAATGTTCTACGGCAAACAGAGAAGATGGGCATCAAGCGATTCGTCCTTGTGAGCAGCCTTGCTACCGTCGCCTCTGTCGAGACTACCTCGCCGGTCTGGACAGACAAGGGTCAGTGGCTACTAGATCTATTCGGTCTACGTACACCCGTCTGTGCCTAACGCATGCCCCGCTAGATTGGATTGAGGTGTCAAGAGAACAGGCTCTCACTAGCAAGGACCCTCACGACGTCTACGTTGCAGAGAAGGTACTCGCAGAACGTGCTGTGTGGGGATTCGCCAATCTGCATCCTCATGTCGACATCACCACCCGTGAGTTCGCCAGTACCTCCTGAGACCTCGTAGTCGCTGAACTCGGGACAACTTGTGCAGTGAACCCGCCGTTCTTCCTGGGGCCTTACGCACCAAGCTTCCGCTTTACAGACGCGTCCCTCGCTCAGATGGGCACCAACAGCCTCCTATACTTGCTCCTTGACCCCGAGGGCAAGCCGCCTATACCATATCTGCCGAGCATCGACGTCCGTGACGTTGCGCGCGCGGCCGTCCACGCGCTCACCGCTCCCCCAGCCTCCGAGGTCGGACGCAAGCGCCTCTTGTTCCTCCCGCACTTCATCGGCTGGAAGGACGTTGTAGAGCACATCGCGGAGGAACGTCCCGAGCTTCGCGACCGACTCTCGCGGTCCGCGCAAGCCGACTTTCACCCTCCGCCGCAGGCGACGAACCCTATCGACAACTCGCGTGCAGTCGAAATTCTGAAGCTCGGCGGGCTGAATGACTGGAAGACGACGGTCCTTGCTGGAGTGGACGCGCTGGTTGAGCTTGAGAAGAAGTTCGCCGCGGAGGGGAAGACTTTCCACTGAGGAGATATCGACGATCGGTATCATATTGTAGACGCGATTCATGTAGTAAATGTGCTCCATAGGTATGCAACGATGCAACGGCCGTGCACCTGGCGACTAGCGCGAGTACGGACGAACGATCAGCGGCATCTGTGCTCCTTTCGCCGGCTCGCTGCTCACAGCAGGCCTTTGCGTGAACATCCCGACCATCGTGACGTCCTCCGGCGCACACGCCAGCTCGAACTCGAACGCCCGCACGAGCGTGAATATGAGCGCCTTGAGCCTACATGAAACACAAAAGTCAATCACATCTATATCTCCTGAGCTGAATAGTGGGGAGGCGTGCAAGACGTACTCGGCGATGGAGAAACGGAAGCCGATGCATGCGCGCGGGCCGCCGGAGAACGTCATCATGTTGCTCCAGACGCCGGGAACGTCCGCGGCCTCCTTTGGAGGATCCGCCCAGCGTTCTGGTCTAGCATACGGAAGCAAGCAGCTTGTATTAGATCACCACTCGTGCACGGGAAATGACAGTGTCCATCTACCTGAACTCAAGGGCATCGTCGCCCCAGATCGCCTTGGATTGATTCAGGGCCAATATGGCGATGATGATACGATTTCCCTTGCCGATGCTGGTGACAAAGGTGTGAACCCGGCTTTGTGGATGACGAGGACGAGGACAATATGAGCTACGAGTAGCGCGACACTCACCGGATCTCGCGCTGAACGTGCCCCTGCCGATCGACAAACGGCTCGCTCACAGGTATCACGTCGTCCCTGTCGGCCGCCCGCAGGGTAAAGGCGACGGGCGTGTGCAGTCTAAGGGTCTCGCGCACCACGCAGTCGAGGTACGGAAGAGACGCGAGCTCGTCCATGCTCGGACACTCTGAGTTGAGCGCGAGGAGCTCTTCCCGGAGCTTGGCCTGCGCGTCTGGACTTTGTGTTAGGGCGAAGAGACACCATGCCGCAGCGGTGCTTGTGGTCTCGTGTCCTGCGACTAGGAACCTGTGGACGTTGGGGACGGTGAATTGGACGTGGTTCTTGAACGAGATAGCTCGATACGAACGTAGGTATCTCTGATAATCGAACCATTCATCAGCAATGAAGCAGTACAGGAAGATGTCAGGGGGCTACATACGCGACAGGACTTCTTCGTCCGACAGCCGCTGGTGCTCCGGTATGTCCATCGCCATATTCGCCTTGATCAGCAGCGTGAGCAAGTCTTTACCAGGGAGGTCCTTCTTGTCCACGCCACGCTTCCGTCCTGAAAACTCGCGAGCGATCGCGGCTTTCCTGTCTTGTATGAGCTCCATGCCAATCCTGCGCATGGCCGCCTGCGCAGTCCTGATAGTTTTGGCGCGCTGGTCGGGCTGCGGGTTGCGGATGTCAGCTCTCGTATTCTGTGTAGACGATGATCATAATGACGGCGTCGGACGTACAAACCAGTCCAGGAAAGGTAGGTTATCCACGAGTAGGCGTTGGATGGACAGCGGCGGTGTCGAGCTGAATAGTTGATAGAACGCTTCATTGAGTTCGTTTGGCTTTCCGAGGGCATTGAGCGCCTCGAGGTGATAGTCGAACCCTGCAGGGCCGGGATAAGCATTGCGCACAAGTGGGAGATATATGGGCTCCATCAAGGAAGTTACCTGCCAGGCCTATGACATCGAGTGTCATCTTTTTCAGGCCCTCCAGGACGTCGATTTTGGCGGAAACGCCGTGCGTCGCAATCTTGTCTGACCAAACGTCACGGAGCTGTGGTATATGGGTTAGTGGAACGGCGAGTAATCGTGCGTGCAGTTCGATAACATGCCTCTGCTGCTTTCTCGATGAATATGGGCACAAATTCTCTGATCTGCGCAGCGCCGAATGCCGGGTTCTGTCCAGTCATGGGTTAAAATCCTTCCTATCAGCGAATGCGCAGGCAGCACCAACCATTACTGCTCTCTGTAGGGAAACCATTAACTTGACATATACGTAGAGCTGGAAAGGCGCAGATGCCCACTCACCTGGCCCCTGTGCCTGTCGCCTTGGTAAATCGTGCGTCAGCCACCTCCTGAACAAACAACCTGGAAGAGGGGGTTGATGGGGGGCTAACCTTCAGCAACGAGTACCCCTACCACACAACTTCAGTATACATACAACACGCTTCCAATAAATGCGTCGGCCCACTTACCATCGCCGATAACTTTCGCAGCAGATGCTCGTGTCTCCCATGGTTTACTGAAGTTCCCTGACTGCAAGACATGTCGCATGACCAGGGGGTCAGCCGTCCACAAGCACGGAACCTGTATACGATCGAATTTTGTCAACTTCAAACCGATGCTCTAGATGTCTCTTCCTCACCTGCAGCAGATAGCGACAGTAGATGTTTCTACCATACCGTTCCACCCATTCGCGCATTGTGGCCGCGTTCCCTGCTCGGCAGATCTGTCGAACGTGCCCATAGAGCACACTAGGCGTGGGAGGACCTCGGAGGGTGCGCAGGGGGGAGAAGAATATGCTCAAAATAGAGTGGCCCAGTATCCGGAAGGCAAGGACACCAAGCATCCAGAGTATCAGAGTCGTCAGAGAGGACATCGTTGCGAGCACAGTCGTAGTGTGGAATCTGGGGAGGTGCCCGTCTCACGCGTGGCGATAGGTCCCCACAGCTAGCTACTCAAATAGCGTATGTGGCACAGGAAGTTTTTGGGATATACGTGAGACAGCGGGGCGTGGACGTCGCGATTACTGGCGCGGCGCTGTCGTGTGTCAGAAGGACGCCGGTGTCCGTGGCATAGGTTCGAGAAGCGCGGGCGGTGATTCCATGATAGAAGCCATTACACCCCTGTCTCTAAAGTTTCATATCAGTACTCAGGAAACGTTGGCAACACAAACCCTCCTGTCACTTGGACCCGCAAGGTGTTAGTGGTCCTGAACTTGCTCGCAACCGTGAAGTAGGCTCGGCGGTGTATGACATACCTGACGCGTAAATGTAGGTACCATGTGGACGTGTGCTGACGACTGTCACCATAGATTTGTTGTGTGCGTCCTTTGTGGGCGTTGGTGGATGCGTGAGAGA
This sequence comes from Cubamyces sp. BRFM 1775, assembly GCA_022385745.1. Lineage (NCBI taxonomy): Eukaryota > Fungi > Basidiomycota > Agaricomycetes > Polyporales > Polyporaceae > Cubamyces > Cubamyces sp. BRFM 1775. The sequence goes on along the minus strand of MU278460.1, from coordinate 570,133 downwards.
TCAGGCTCAAGAGGGCAGAGCACAGTGCGCGGCGTCGACGCGTTGAAGGACTCTAGCTAATCAGAGCCTGATCCGCCGTGTCCAATATGCCTCTGAAGTCATGGTTTGGCGTCCTACCATACTTATAACTTTGGGCAGGGGCCGCAGCTTGGCCAATTGGGTTGCTGAACGGCCGTGAAGTTAGTCTTGTGCCGTGCAGACACTGATCACCGCTCCAAAGAAATGAAGATGACGGAGAAAAAGCCGAGCGAGGTGATGGTGACAGTATCGAGAGACTTAGTACTCCCGGAGTACGTAGTTTCAAAACGCCGTAAAGTGCCATAGAATTGCATGATTGTCCCCCAGTCGACCATGATATCCAAATCGGCGTCGAAAGATTCAAGTTGGGTGCGGATGAATTAGACAAACAAGCTGATGTCACCGGGGTCCTAATTATCCGCCTTGCCGCTCGTGAGCGCCGAACCGGGCCACCCGTGCCTTGCCAAGGAACGACAGTCGATTGGCGCCTCGATCGCTTCTGCCCATTGCAGCGGTGCTCCGTCGCGTCCTTTGCAACGCCTTCCGAGTCGCTTCAGCCTTCGGCCACCTTGACAACATGCACAACAGTTCTGCACATCGATCTACTATGAGCTCGCACTCATATCCGCATTCTAAGCAAGGCTAAGTCTCCAGCGACAAAAAGTATTGAAAGGCGCCTGGACGTCGTACTTATCGCTCCCCGGCCTGCCCGGACATCCGCCAATGGAATGATCTCGATGGAGCCTACACCAACGCTCGGCTTGGAGGCTGAACGGCTCGGAGTGGGCTTGATCAGCCGCCGTTGGCCACCGCTCACCAATGCCATGCTCTCCCCTGGCTCCCTCTTGCCGCCGGCCATGCCATTGCAAAATATACTTTCAGGTCCATGCGGTCCCTGTCCTGTTCTTTGTCCCCTTCCTCCACCTTCTTCCTCCCACTGTCGCTCGTTCTCTGCGATACCCTGGCTTCGCAATCCTCGGATTCCTCGCGCTGACTATAAGCATTCGTCTTCTAGTCACTCAAATATCCATTCTGTGTGATCTTCGGGCTCTTGCTTCATCCACGTCTTTCCTTTGAGAAGGCCTCACTCACATCAGACAACAAGCCAGTGCTCAGCCATCCACAATGACGAGCTCAGCATCCACCTCTTTGCGATCTCTCCTATCCATATCCTCCGCACGGCGACCTCTCGCTTGGGCCGCGCTCGCCATCCTCCTCGCGTCTCTCGTATCCTCCGCGCAGGCGGACGACCGAACGCCTCCACCATGGGAGTTCACGGATCCCAAGCACGATCCATACAACCCGCTGCAGTACATCGCGAACAATACCCTGTCCGCGATCGCGATATGTACGTACCGCGCTTTTCGCTTCTTTTGATCCGTTGTCCGTCACTAGTCCATCATGCACGACGCTTTCCTTTCTGGACTCCATGCGGGTGCAGAAGCGAGTGGAGGCGAGGCGTGGAAGCCCGTTCATCTCGCGCGGCGTTATGTCGCCCCACGCGCATGTACCGACACTTGGTTCCCATGGCTCTCGCGCTTTGAATGCCGGTGCGATGTATGCTGACCATATGATCGAATAGCGCTCGTCCTGTTCGTCGCGCTTCTGCAGACGTTCATGCTATGGCGACAAGGCGGGTTGTGCATGCTCGCGATGGTCATTGGGGAGTACAGTGAGTATCTCGTTGACCGTACTATCCTCCGTGCATGTCTTAACAAACGCCCGAATAGCGTGGTCCGTCGGGTTTGGTACCCGGTTCGGGCTACACACCCAGCCAGACAGTCAAGGAATATACATCGCATACTATCTGTTCATCGTTCTTTCTGTGCGTCTCGTTTTCTCGCAATGCTGCAACGTTATACTGATGCGCGATGCGTGGTAGCCATGCGCGTTCATCGCGTCTGAATACATGCTACTCGGACGCCTTGCGCGATACCTCAAGTCGCACAGGCATCTTCTAATCCCTCCTCAACGCATCACCGTCGTTTTCGTCGTCTCCGATGTCACTACTTTCCTTATTCAAGTGGGTCCCACTCCCCTCGTGATGAAATTAACAAGTCCATTCTCAACTGCTGCATCCTAGGCCGCAGGTGCACTACTTTCCATCTCAAAGAACCAGAAGCTATCCAAGACCGGAGAGCATGTAAGTGCCATCTACAACCACCCACTCACAGCATGCCTGACGCGCGCCCGCTTTATCCCAGATCTTCCTCGCCGGGCTCGTCCTACAGCTCGTCTCCTTCGCGCTCTTCATCATCCTCGCCCTCCGCTTCCTCTACCGCATCAAAACCATGGACCCGCACGTCTGGACCGTCGACGCCGCGCAGCCCTGGCACCGCGACTGGCGCACGCTCGGCGCGGTGCTGATCGTGAGCTCGCTCGGGATCCTCGTGCGGTGCGTGTACCGCGTGATCGAGCTCTCGCAGGGCTACCGCGGGCACCTCGCGACGACGGAGGCGTTCTTCTACGCGCTCGACTCGCTCCCGCTCTTCATTGCGGTCGCGGTGTATACCCCGTTTTGGCCGGGGAGGATGATCCCGACGATTGACCAGCTGGCGAAGATGGATAAGGTGCCCGCGGGGGACGAGAGGAGTAGCGCGGAGGAGACGAAGGCGTGAGGCGTTGATGTTGATGTTGAGGGGTTGTGGTTACATGCGCGTCCCGGGTTTCGTTTTGCTTCCTTTTACATTAGTCTCTGGTTTGGGTCACTTGTGACGGAATATCTCCGTATCGGTCTGGGTTTGGTTACCCTGTTATGGCACCGTGTTAGTGCCCATGCATCCTATAGGATTCATCATGGACGTTTTCAGCATAGTGTACTAGTCGCTCTCTAGACTTCATCAACAATCTCACCATCTGCGTGGCGCCGTTGCGTATAGAGCGCTTGACAGGAGAAGATCAGCTCGCGCGTGAATGTGCGCGAAAAAGAAAGTTCAAGCTGCAATGTCGTGTCGAAACGCGGGCAATAGCTGGGAGGAGGTAGCAATGCTAACACTGGGCCATCAATTGGAGTGAATGAGCGAAGAGAGCCTTGTCGAGGACGCGCGCCCGCGCGTGGCCGGGGTGCATATGAAGTAGAGGAGGTGGCTGTGCCAGACGGCATAGCGGCAGCCACAAGTTACAACGAATAAGCTCAGCCTTTACTAAGTACTCCCATCTGGTGACTCCTCCGAGTCGCCTCTGACATCTGTCAGACGTTGGTCAGACGTCATCATTGACCGTCATGCAAAACTGGGATTCAAGCAGGCATGCGTGGTCACCACGGCACCGTTTACGCCGCCGAAATCGTGACCATAGTCGAAGCGCATCTCACAGGTCGGGCAATGGCCGACATTGCACCACCATTGATCATAAATGATCGATGAGTGTCTATGTGCTCGGACCGAGGCAAGACCTGGCCGGACGAGCTGGACGACCATTCAGCTCTGGAGTCAGGCGGAATGACAACATGGCATGGCGGAGAGAAGACCGCGCTTGCGACTAGGCGACTTGGTGGCGGTGACGGGAGAAGCTCGAGCGAAGGCTCTTGTGACTTGAGAAGTGTGTGCTCTTGCGCAATGCTATAGAGTCGAATCTACTCACAGTCGCGTTTGCCGACACAGGTCCTCGGACGTACAAATATGGGTAACCTCGTCTACAGTTGCGAGTACACCTTATAACACCGGCAACAACGATGCTGACTCTGTGACCCAATACCCCGGGCCGCACCGCACCCAAAAGAAGGCTCGGACCGAGGCAGCCCATCGCTCGCGTCACCACCGCTTGGACGTCCTCCGCTCCTACAGCACCCTCGAGCACGCTTCCGAGGCCCGTCTCAGTGTCCTGCTCCGAGAGAAACGGACTCGGGAGGCGTAACAGGCTGAACGCGCACGCTTGGCCGTTACTCCTGCCGCCGGCGATGCGAGGTGCGAAACATACATATGTGCGGAGGGGAAGGGGTGCAGTTTTGCGCTTTCCCTGTTCATTCGACCTGCTTGTTCTAATTCCCTTCTCCCGTCTTCGACCCTCCTCCCTGAGGCACTTCTGGCCAGTGCTTTCCCCTTCCCGTGAAGACTCCGGGGAGTATCCCTCGCCACTACAATACCTCCGCCCAAGCCCGACTACTAGCCTCCGATCCACCTAGTGCCCGGAACAACGAGCCTACGCCTCCACTATCATGACGACCCTTGCTTCCGCGCGATCTCTTGGCTATACCGCGCTCGCTATCCTCCTCGCGTCGTCAGTGTCCACCGTGCAGGCGGACGACGGGACGCCTCCGCCGTGGGAGTTCACGGATCCGAAGAATGACCCGTTCAATCCGTTGCGGTACATCGCGAACAATACGCTTTCCGCGATTGCTATATGTACGCCCATCTTATCCCTTCAAACCCTTTCGCCACTATGTGGGCCCTTTGATTGTGAGATGTTGCGCATGGCGGGCAGATCGGGTGTGTAACCGTTCGCCTACCATTTGCAGAAGCGCCTATGCTCAGTGCGTTGGGATATGCACGCCTTCTCGACGCACCATAGAGGCTAAGTTGGGCAAGGCGGAATTAGGAAGAAGCCCTTCCATGCAGTCGCGTTAGGCTGGTTGCTAGATTTCCGTTTTCCCGCCATGCTTCTTCTCCGCTGCTTCTCACTTCTTCGGGACACCGTCATGGCACATTCTGACAATTTGACTCTGTAGCGCTCGTTCTTATTGTCGCGATCGTCCAGGCCTTCATGGTACTGCGGCAAGGCGGACGGTGTATGTTGGCAATGGTGATCGGGGAGTTCAGTGCGCCTTCAATGTCCATTCGTGCCATCCTCCGCGAGCGTTGCTGACCGAACACGGTGTAGTGTGGTCGATCGGGTTTGGCACCCGGTTCGGTCTACATACCAACCCTGACAGTCAAGGCATATATATCGCATACTATTTGTTCATCGTCCTCTCCGTACGTTCTTCACCTGCTCTCGCCAAGCCGGGCATAGCACATTGACCCCGCATCTGTGACTCTACAGCCATGCGCATTCATCGCGTCCGAGTACATGCTCCTCGGACGGCTCGCGCGGTATCTGAAGTCCCATCGTCACTTGCTCATCCCTCCGCAGCGCATTACATACGTTTTCGTCGCGTCCGATATCTCTACGTTCATCATCCAGGTGCGTACGGCCCCTCCGAGGCTGTCGGACTCGTGCTCAAGACGCTCTTCCATTGCAGGCTGTCGGTGCGATGATCTCCATCTCCAAGAACCAGAAGACTTCCAAGGTTGGAGAGCATGTAAGCCTGCATGGATCACCACCTATACTAGTGTCCTGACGCCCCAGCCCCTCTCTTTTAGATCTTCTTGGCAGGGCTCATCCTGCAGCTATTCTCTTTCGTGCTCTTCATCATCCTCGCCCTCCGCTTCCTCTACCGCATCAAGACGATGGACCCGCACGTCTGGACCGTGGACGCCGCGAAGCCCTGGCACCGCGACTGGCGCACGCTGGGCATCGTGCTCATCATAAGTTCCATTGGGATTTTCGTGCGTTGCGTGTACCGCGTCGTCGAGCTTTCACAAGGGTACCGCGGCTACCTCGCGACGACGGAGGGCTACTTCTACGCGCTCGATTCGCTGCCGCTGTTCATTGCCGTTGCGGTGTATACGCCGTTCTGGCCGGGGAGGATGATTCCGGGGATTGACCAGCTCGCGAAGGCGGATAAGGCGACGGTAGAGAAGACGGAGCGGAGTAGCGCAGAGGACTCGGTGACCGCCTGAAGCGCGATTCGTGGTGTCCGAACTTTAGCTACTTAGTGGATGCGCGACGTGCGCGGTCTAGATGGTGGCAATGTCTGGGTTTGATTTGACTCGTTCATTCCAAACTTTGTATGGTTGTCTCGTGACAGTCGCGTCGGTCAGGTATACGATACGTTATGATGCTCGTGCAGTCATGGGGACTTGTTTTGCATTTGCATAATTAGTAGTCGCTCTTTAGAATTAACCTCACAATCGCAATCAGTCTGCATTGCATTGCATAGAGCATGTTGAAGCTGCGAACGACAGGCGTTGCCAAAGCGAGACATTGGGGCAAGGATAAGGTTAGGGGCAGGGGGAGTAAGGGAAGCGACGTCAGAACCCCAACGGATTGCTCGCCAAAATAAACTGTATGGGTTTGACTGCTTCCGTCCGCTTCCTCGGTCCCTGTCTCCAGTCTCCAGTCTCCAGTCTCCAGTCTCAGTCCTCCCTCTCTCCTCTGGGGAACTCTCAACAGGCCAATTGCGTCGGCCCTCGCCTGTCTAGGCCTTCCCCACACTCCCTCCTTCCTCCTCCTCCACCATCACCACCACCACTTCCCCGCCCTCATCGTCGGCCATGGCAGCCAACAAAGGTCCGTTCTCGCTGTCTCGCACGACCCCCGCGCGCACTCATGTTCCAATCCCACAGAGCCAAGCTCAGTCGTCGCGCTGCTCTCCCGGGCCCTTCATCGCATCCGCTCAACGCCCCCGAGGATAATCGCCTCCCCCGCAACACGTACGTCGCTCTTTTCATGAACGTCGTCGCACGTACACTGTTTGACAGTTTCCGCTCACCCCACACCATCCCCCCCCCCCCCCCCCCCCCCCCCCCATCCATACATGCAAATCCTCCTGTGAACAGAACCACGCCGCGCAGCAGTCGCCATCATCATCCGCGTCTCCCCGCCCCCCAACCACGTCTTCCCCGCACCGCAGCAGAGCGAGAGCGGGTCGCCGGCGAATGTTCCGGCGCTCTCGCTCACCGAGTTTTTCCAGCAGGACTGGGTGAATGCGCCCGGGGCGCGGCCTGAGATCTTGTTCTTGCGGAGGGATAGGCCAGATGGACAAGACGGCGGGCGGATGAGTGGCAGTGGTCCGAACACGCGCGAGGCGCATGTTGCGTTCCCCGGCGGAAAGACGGAAGAGGGCGATGAAGGCGGCCTTTACACCGGTGAGCTCTTCACTTCATCTGCATATTTCCCCCAGGGGTGGGATACTGCGCCATATTTTGAATGCATGACGAATGTTCCACTCTCCTCATCCCAAACACCGCGGAAACGTTGCTCACACCGAACTTATTTGTGTAGCGATGCGACAGACGTGGGAGGAAATCGGTCTCGACCTTGCAGAGTCGTCCTATACCCCCATCGGTCAGCTCGATGACCGCGAAATCACCACCTCGCTTGGAAAGCGACTTCTCATGATCCTCTCCCCATTCGTCTTCCTCCAATTGTCCCCACAGACTACGCCTGTCGACCCCTCTCCAGGCACAACGCTCCACTGGGTCCCACTCTCTGCGCTTCTTCCCAGACCGATTGGTGATGGCCCTCGGTGGTCGACTGTCTCTGTGGATGCGTCATCCCGGCTGGCACCTCGGCATTCGACAGTTCTGCGCCTCCTCGTGCGCCTCCTGGTGGGCAGCATGAAGTTCCCAGCGATCCTCATCCCTGCCTCCCCGTCCTCGTCCTCTTCCGCTATTCCCGAAAATGCCGACGAGAAGTCGATCGATGCGAAGCGTGCGCATGTGGAAGCTGCAGGTGCAGCGCACCCCTTGAAACGCGAGCATTCCCTGAATTTCGGCGGCCGGCGCCCGCACGACGAGGAGACGCTGAAGCTCTGGGGGTTGTCGCTCGGGATGACGCTAGATCTCCTCGCGCATATGGCACCACCAGAGGCGCGCCGTGGGGGTGGTAGCGCAGCGCTCCTTCCTCCCGATGCGGAAGCCGAGTTGCGTCGTGTACCGGTCGTAGCGCCCAGCCTTGCGAGCGTGTTCCCGAGATTTGGATACCCTGATGTCAACTTCTGGATTTGGGTGTTTGGGAAGAGATATCGCGCGGTCATCCGCGGCTGGGAGTCGAGTGTCCGCGCAGGTGGGACGAACGACCGCAGGTAAGCAGTGTCCCCCGTGTGATAGTAGCGAGACGTTACTGATTATGAGCTGCAGGATAAACTGGACTGGCTCTGCTTTGACGACGTTCTACGCAGCGGTGCGCAAGGCACTCGTGGTCGTCATCGTCGTGCGCGCCATCTTCGTCCTCCTCGGCTTCCTGCTCGGTGGTTGGCTGCTCTTCAGGCGATGATTCTGCCTAGGCTACATCTGAAAACGCCACTCGAACATCGCGCCGCCTTCCTCCCCTCCCCCCCCCCTCCCCCGCACTCTGCGTCCTCCTATTTGCTTGTGTTGTACGGTACTGCACAGCTGTTGTCTACCCCAGGCCTCGACCAAGTTGGTCAACTCGCCATTCTGCCGTTTGTTGTGTGTCTCATCATCTGAGCACTATTATCCGTTTCTCGCTTCCTTCTCCCTGTCCTCCGCATAGCCTTGTCGGCTCACGCATCACATACATATCGCACATCACTACAGTACGATTCACTGGTTCCCGACTCGATCCCCGACTCGGTTTCTGCCTACTCCACACCTCTCTTTCTTTTCTCTGGGACTATACTGGCTAGGCGGTCCTGACCCGTACCTGGCTGAACCGCCGCGAGGCGACACGGCAGCGGCGGGCTCCCGGTGGGAGTTGGTACGACGGCCATGGGTGGAGGGGTTAGACTTCTGAATGGGTTGGGGTATGCTGGAGCCCCGGCGGGGGATCACACATATGTGTAGCTTTGTGTGCTGCGTAGACTAGTACTAGACACTGTCATGTACGTCCTCGCGTGGTAGCATATCGATTCCTGGGCTATGTTCACGAACTTCTCATGATTATGTTCACGATACCGTTCAGAGTGAAACAAAGTTTGCATAAGGTGTGTCGATTGGATTGTACATATACGTGCGTACTTGCTAGTGAGTACTGTTGATTGTACACTGGCTCCGTACACAATGCGGTATCTATATTACAGCGGTATCAATACAACGATCCATGATTGTCCTAAATTCATGTCAGCATTACCAGCATGGTTGGGAAGTCGAGAATATCTAACGATCCATGAGAACGTGTCCGATGACCTACATCCCGCCTTACGCGACTGCCCCCTCCTTCCGCCCCACTAGCTGCGCCAGCATTGCATGGATCTCCGCGACCTGGCCCTGCAGCGCATCAAACGCCTCCAAGCGCGCCCCCACCGCCGCGACGTCCTCCTTCAACCCATCCAGCCCGTCCAGCCGCGCACGCACGCTCCCCAGCTGGTCCTCCATCGCCGCCAGCCGCTCGTCCACCGCCCTCGACAGCGCGCTCGTCCCCCCGCCCCCGTCGCGGTCCGCCGCGTCTTTCCCGCTGCCGTCCCCGCTGCCGCCGGGGCCTTCTGCGGTGGGCGAGCCGGGCGGGGCGCCGTCGAGTGCGGGAGGCGGGTCGGAGGAGGGCTTGCAGAGGACGACGGTGTGTGTGCAGACGTGCGTGGGTTGGATGAGTGCGGGCTGGCGGTGCGCGGTGCAGACGTCGCAGCGGAAGTCGTCGACTGTGTTCAGATGCGCGTACGGTTAGTGTGTTCGTTAGTAGGGGTTGGGAATGTGAAAGACGGGGGAGCGGGACGTACGGAGGCCGGAGCCGTAGTACCAGGACGGCTGCGGGAAGGGCTTCTCGCAGGCGACGCACCGGATGAGGTGCTTCTTGTCGCACTCCGGGCAGATGAAGTCTAGAGGGGGAGCGGGAGGAACGCGAGTCAGTGTCCCAGGTCTCTAAGTCTATAACAAACCAAGGGGGGGAAGCGAGACGCACCCCAGCACTCGAAGCAGTACCAGAAGCCGTAGGTCGCGCGCTCGGCGCAGATGTGGCACTGGGGCGGGCGCGGCGGGGGCGTGGGCGACCTGCGGTAGTTCCAGCTCGAGGCGGCGTCGGAGGGGACGATGGTGAGGATCGACTCGGCGGCGGTCGCGTAGTCGGACTCTGCGTCGGCCTCGGACGCGACGTCGCTAGTTCCGTCTGCGTCTGTGTCATCGTCTGCGGCATTCCCTTGGTCGGCGTCCGGGTCTTTGGCACCGTCAACGCTCCCCTCGGCGTGAGAATGGGTAGAGTGCACGTCTGATGCGAGCTCGACGCCAGGAGCGTCGTCGGGGGCTACCTCTGCATTTGGTGCTTGGTCGGCCACCTCAGGCTGAGGTTCTTCGTCATGCGCCGTCGTGTCTTCACTGCTCAGCACTGGATCAGCGTGGCTGGCCGCGAGTGTGCTGCTGGCGTCGGCTGCAGATGGCTCCCTTGCAGCGGCAGTCTTGCGAGTCCAAGGGTGCGCGAGGGATGTGGTAGATAGCAGCGAGCGGAAGCTCCATCGCGACAAAGTGGCGGGTGGTTCCTGAGGCACCGCTAATGAGGGTTGTCCTGCCGGCCCTTGGTCCTCCGTATCGGCATCAACAGGCTCAGGCTGCCCTCCTTCAGCGGATGGTCCGTCTTCCTGCGCGTCCTCCGCATCCACAGGGCTTGCCGGTGCCTCCTCAGCCTCTTCGTCATCTTCCTCCTCGGGCACCACAGACGAAATGACCGAGATCCTCGACCCTGCGTCCTCCACGTCCTCCGCCGACCGCAAGACATCCCGCGCGTTCCTCAGCGCTTCGAATCCACGCTGCAGGATGGACGGGAGGTAAGGGATGAGCACGAGCGAGCGGCACTTCACCATGTCGTGCGTGCAGAGGTGCGGGAGCCCCGTCGTCGCCGAGCAGAGGCCCTCTCTCTCCGAGCTGTAGCAATCTGGGTCGTCGCAGAACGCGACCGCGCACCGGTAGTCGTCGGATAGGCATTGGAGGCAGATGACGACTGCGAGTCGGAGGGGCTTTGCGCAGTTTGGCGCGTCACAGACCCAGTTGCTGTGGAACGCGATGATAAGCGTTAACGTTAGAGTGCCTGTATTGGATGGCAAGGGTCAAGGGACTTACTCGTACGCTAAGAGCATGCGGTCGTTGTGCTCCGTCATACTGTTGTACAGCCGCGCGTCGGCGGGCGTGGTCAAGAGATGCACCTCCCGAAGCTCGTAGTCACTGAGGTTGCCTGCGGTGCTGCTCCGCTGGCTGAGCCAGAGCTTCCGCACGCGACGCCTCTCCTCGAAGTACGACCACGTCCACCGTTTCCGCCGGACTTCGTCCCGGACGGCGGAGATCGCGTATCCCCAGAGGGCCCTCGCTCTGTCCTGCGGCGTGGTGTCCGACAGTGCGTAGGTGAAGGGATACGGCTGGCTCTCTAGCTCAGCAGGACTGGGCCTGAAGCGAAGGTATTCGGCAGGCGCCTTCTTGAGGATGAGGAAGGCGGCGCCAGACACATCCTTGCTGTAGCTCTGATTCCCGCTGAGAGTGTACTCGTCGAGGATCCGCCCGTTGAAGTAAAGTGTGACGTCGCCGTCGTATTCCATGCACCAATACACCTTGATGCCTTCTGGGGAAGCAGTGCAGGTTCCTGTGACGATGTATTCGGAGCCTTCGTAGTCAGTCCCTTCGGCTTTGAAAGCGTATGACTCTTCGGCTTCTCCGTCCCCTTCTTCTGCATCGCTCGACTTCGCTTGTGGCGGAGCGGCGTGGAAGAAGAGGGTGGTCATGGGCCGAGAGGGGTATAGTCCGTCTTCATACAGGAACCCGTGCCACTGGCCAACTCTGGACTCGAGTGCGTAAGCAATGTAGGCGGTGGTGGGGACGTCGACGGTGACTTACATGGCACTGACAAGTGGATGGCTTGTGAGGTCTTCCTCAGTCTCGCGCTCTGTGCTGTCGTAAACAGCGGTATCCAGGGGCATCTCCTTGAAGATAGTCACTCCAGAGGTGTCTGCCTCCTCGCTGGCGTACGGATCCCTCCAGCTCGTGGAGGAGTATCTGATATCGATCTTCGTATTTGCGTCCGTCCACCATTCCCCGGGGATGGTGAGATCTCGGCTGAAGTATGTGAGCTGCGAATCGCGTCTTAATTAATCGAGGCACTGTGAGGACACATGAGAACATACCAAGCCACACGCGAATTTCTTGATCTCCGCATTCGCATCGAGCTTCCGCTGCGTGAACGTCTCTGCAGGAGCGCACCAATGAGTATTGGAACAACCAGTAGACATCCGCGGCTTACCTCTGAGCTCATCGCATCGATCGCAGAGCGCGGCGTCAATGGTAGACATGGATGTCGTCGAACTCTCGAACTCTTCCTTGGCTAGGATGCACCACCTCGCCAACTTCAGCTTGCGAAGGTCGTTCCGCATGAGCAGGCAGAACAAGGGAGCGATACACTAATCGAAGCTTCAGTATCAGCACGAACACAGCGACACGATCGCCCCAACGCACCCTCTCTATCCTAGCTGAGCCGATGACAAGCTTCAATGTATCGCGGGCGTCAATGCGATAACTGAACTTCTCGAGATTGGCTTTGAGGCGTGCCTCTTCGCTATCGATGTACTCCTGGAACCGATGATGATGGGCCGACTCCTCGTACCGTTCCATCCCGGCGAGCAGCGTCCATACAGGAGTGATCTTCAGGTAGGCGTTGATAGATGGCCGGTTGACAGCGAGAACAGCGGGCATGTCCATATGGAAATCATCAATCATGCGCTGTATCTCAGCGAAGTACTTGCTAGTAGCGCAGCGCCATCCTAAAGTGCAATCCGCAATCAGCAGAGCAAAATGGTGAGGCTGTGTTTTGAGGTACCTATGGCCCAGTACGCCAACCATGTTGGGAGGCTACATAGCGTGAGCTTACATATCAATCACTGGAGAATAGAGACCAACCTCCAACCCAAGTCCTGCGGAAGACGTTGCATGAATCGGTTCACTTCCGATACGGAGATGTAACCAGACACATCGTCATCCATGGCTTCCATGATAGGATTAAGCCATGCAACGTTCAAGTAGTCCAGCGCCCATTTGTCGCTGATAGCCGTTGCGTCCGGCAAGGCAACGGCTGCATCGTCTTGGTTGTAGTAGTGTTCGCGGAGCGCGTGAACCAGAATACGACCTTTGACAACACCAGTCCAGTTCTGCCAAGCAATTGATGAGCTCTCTACTCTTAGCCTGAGCAGGGCGCTCTTACCATCTCTTTCCAAATTCTTTGCAGATCCTGTTATTGCGGATATGCTCAGATGGAACGCAAGTGTAAGGAGGCAGTAAACATGGCTTACGGCGTTCTTGATCCTTGAATGCGTCCCTCCGGAAACTGCAGCCTCCACTGCGTGTATGATGCGATCGCTCATGAGCTGCGCCTGGAACTCATACTTCCTCAAGAAAACAGTGAAGTTCCTCTCGATGGTGTCGTCCAGGTCCTCTCGAAGCTCCCTCTTCAGGTCGTCGAGGCCAAAGACACCGTCGAAGCCAGAACCCTTATCCGGCCCTTTCACTTGAGCGCGCTTTCGCCCGCCGGGCCCTCCAGTATCTTGCGGAGGCCCCTTTGCCCTATCTGTTCAGTGATTCAGCGGCTGTATGAGTCATATCATAAGTTATGGTCGACTCCACCTTCTGGGGCCCCGCTGGTAGGACCAGGCGCCTGAGGCTCCGATTTGGTACCGGTAGCGCCCATGAGCTTCTTGAGAATAGCGTCTTCGTGGCGGACGCGCGTTGCGCCTCCTTCCTTCTCAACCTGGGCAGCAAGATTCCTCTCGTTGACGGACATGTACTTCTCGAAGAAGTCGTGCATGAGCTGCATCCTGGTCGTAACGTGTAAGGTAAGTAAGTGTCTTGCCCTCGTTAGCTCGCGAATAGACTCACTTGATGTTGATAGACTCGATATCCACTGCCATCTTGGTGACCGTGCTGGCGGTGTGCATCCCCAGGGCCTGATTGTATTCCTCCTTACGACGCGCAAAGCGCGCCATCGAGGACGCGAACCGCTCAGCCCACAACGGGCCCTTTAGCACCCTAAGGAGCAGTTTGCTCTTGAGGAAGGCGTCGCACAAGTTCGCGCACTGCTTGATATCCTCTGCCGTGCCCTCCGCGAGCTCGCGAAGCCTGACGTTGAGTGGAATCCCGTCGTGTCCAATATCGGTGCTGTACAGTTCCTTGAAACTGCCGCCATATGCCGTGAGTACTGTAGGATCACTTGAGTTCGTTCTTCGAGCTTACTGTGTGACGACAGTCATGACCTCCTTCATCTCGACGAAGAGCACGGTCACACGACGGTCATTCTCCCGTCGAGTCATCTCCAGTTCTATTACCGCTTCAAACGCTAAGACAGCCACTGAACGCCCATGTTAGCACTCTGTCCAGTCTGCTACAATATCGCATAATTGTCCCTACCTGTCACGACAGGGTGTATCTTTGAGATCTCGCTGAGTGCCTTCTTGAGCAGTGGGATGCTGTCTGCAAAGCGATCCACACCATATTCAATGGCCTGCTTTATATCGATGTGCTTGATTGCAGGGTCAACACGTATGTTGGCGAGCTCCTCTGCAGGCGTTTCGGACTCGTCGCCGACATCCCGCGACCTGTCTGGACTGTGCGTGAGTATACGTTCTGATGGAATGTCAAGAGTATAAACTCACTATAGTGTCGGTCGATCTCCTGGCCTAGCAAGGACAGCTCCTCGTACGGCGCCTCCGGTGGAGGTACACTGTCCGTATGCTCCTGGGAAGGTATTGGCTCAACGTCGATTACGACGTTAGGCGCTTCTGGCATCACCAGCATAGGGATCGGCATCTGCGGGGGCAGCGTACCATGCTCGTCCGGAGGTGAATCATGATGCGTCTCTGTGGTCGGCTCGGATATTCTATCCTTCTCGGCATAGAGGAGCTGTGGGAGGACTTCGTGCTTTGGGAGCTCATCGGAGACACTGCTTCCATCCCTCGCTGAACGCGAACGGCGGAAGCGTTTGGTGAAACTCCCTAGAGGCATACCGTCTGGAAGGAGGGCGAGACTATGTCGACCCCTCCGAGTGCTGAGCACGCTTGGGAGGCTGAAGGGGGAGAAAGAGAGCTCTATCCATCCCGTCGGAGGGTATATCATAGACCAAATCGACGCGAGCCATCAACGCGGGTCGCGTAAACCCGACCGTGGCTACGATTCAGGCGGCGCAGACGTTGATGCTGTACACACCTCCCCGGCCCATGGGAAGGACAGTCCTATTCGCGAAGTAGGGCTCATTGTTTTGAGCGAGGTGCCGACACAGCCGGGCTCTGCTATGAGTCGCCCAAGGAGCGAGAAGGTCGCATCGCATAGCAGCGATCGGAATCAAGACCACAAGCTATGCTGCCCCACGCACGAGTAGACTGCGGGATCATGGATGCAATGAGGCGATCCGGCGCGCCACATGCATCAAGCCCAGTGACGGCCTGACCTAACGTGTACTGATTACGCCAAAGCTGCCAGGCACGCGACTCGGGGTTTTGTACGACGGCAGTGCATAATTGATTATTGATACTGTGCGATGCGTTTGGGCCTTATACGATTCATAGGATGTGACAAGCAGTTTGGAAAAGCGACATACAAATCGACCGTGGATCGTTAACGTTCGTGAATCGTGATGATTATGCTTGATTATGCTTGATTATGGTGGTCGAGAACAAGGCCCGCCCTGCGGCGTCAATCTCTGGTTGCTTACCACGTGACATTGACGCGACGGAGACGCGTCTGGAGGCCCTGCAGTAAGCGCTCGTCGCCTCAACTGCAGCTACCACGCTGAGGCCACACCGTGTCCTACGACATCGCCAGCTAGCCCTGTTCTCCACACTGCCTCTCCACACTGTCTACTAAGGCTGGGCCTAGTCACTGTTTATACTGTGAATACAAGCACCGTATATGCCTAAAGAGAAGTTCTACGCCGTACACAACGGGCGTCAAGGCACCCAAATCTATACAACATGGGAGGAGGTCAGCCAGTCGTGATCGCTGCGACGTTACAACGGAAATTGACACTTTTCATTGATTGCAGACGAAAGCCAATGTAAGCTCGGTCTAGTCTTTAGAAGTGGCTACATTACCAACCGGGCGCACCGTCATTGTTCACAGGTCTCGAGGTACTCTGGTGCAATGCACAAGAGTTTCCGTAGCTTAGCCGAGGCTCGCGCGTGGCTCCTAGGCGTTGCGGATGCTGCTGTAGCAGATGCGGCGCCTCCGTACTCATGTGAGTGCTCCTGCTAAATGGCTTTTCATACTATGCTGACTGCTCGTAACGTAGATCCAGGCGCCTCGAGCAGCCAAGCCTCGTCGAGCCAGGAGGAGCCTCCAACACAGTACTGTACTACTCAAGAGGCTGTCTCTGTCAAAGATGAAGAGACAGAAGATGTGCCCATGGTCCCTTCGCAACACACTATCGAAATAGATGGTCCCGCGGCGCCGTCTACTCAGCCAATACCTCCAACAGCCGCCGCGGCAGATGATACTGGGATGAATGTCGACGTACCTGCCGCACCAGAGCTTGCGCCGCCTCAAGAAATTCGACTGTCTCCCGAGCAGCAGCACGTTCTTGACATGGTGAAACAAGGCAAAAGTGTTTTCTTCACCGGATCTGCAGGTGAGTTAGGTGGTTGCGCCGGTGAGAACTGAAATCCATTCCGTGCTCAGGAACGGGTAAGTCTGTATTGCTTCGCGAGATCATTAAGTTGCGTGGCGGTCGACCCAGCGTACGGTTGGGTGTGACAGCGTCAACTGGGATCGCGTCGGTGAATATCGGTGGCTGCACACTACACTCGTGGGCGGGCATAGGGTTGGGGAAAGAAGATCAAGATGCGCTTGTTGGCAAGATCCTCGGCATCGCTAGTCGAGAGTACAAAGAGGAGAAGAAACGGCGAGATGAGCTGTTAGCGAAGAAGCAGGCCGGTCGCCCGCTAACCAAAGAGGAGGAAGATTTTCTCAAACGCGACCCCAACGAGCGCAAGAGCAAGGTACTCGATAGATGGAGAATGTGCCGAACGCTCATCATTGATGAAAGTGAGTTGTGGGGAAGTATGCTATGTGTAGTCTTATTCATCACACCTGCAAGTCTCGATGATCGATGGAAGGCTTTTCGATAAGCTGGTGAGTTTAACTTGATGCGGTCGCTTACGATGACTCATGGCTCGATCGCTACAGGAATATATAGGCCGACAACTTAGGAAAAACGAGCTACCGTTCGGCGGAATCCAGGTAAGCCCCCGAGATGTTATCCAGCAAATCTTGTCAAGCTCAACAACGTTGTAAGCTTGTGCTATCTGGAGATTTCTGCCAGTTGCCGCCTGTGCCGGATAAGAGCGGTACAGGTGCTCAGATACCGGCTACTTTCGCATTCGATGCAAAGTCCTGGTCACGCTGTGTAGGGCCGCCCGTTATCCTCACTCGAGTGTTCAGGCAAAAAGACCAGAGTACGTTCCTCAAGGGGCGAGTTAGTAGGAGTAGGCAAGCTGACCGCCGCCTTCTGCAGAATTCGTTGACATGCTGAACGCGATGCGTTACGGGCGAATGAACGCAGAGACGACCAAAGCCTTTCGGGATTTGTCGCGGCCTGTCACGTACACTGACGGCATCGAGCCAACGGAACTGTACGTGCTTCACTCCTTGTTACTGAAGATTATGCTGAATTCTCACAGGTATCCCACACGCCAAGAAGTCGACAGCGCGAACAGCCACCGTCTGAAACAACTGCCTGAAAATTCACGGCTTTATCACGCACTCGATCTTCCTGGCAGAGACGAGGAGGGGCACAAGTATCCTCCGCTGCGAATTGAACGTGCTCTGAGGGACGTTATCGTCCCTAAGGTCTTGGCGCTCAAGGTCGGCGCACAGGTGATGCTCGTAAAGGTAAGACATGGCACACGGCCTCATCCGTCCGGTTCGATTCATTGTGCAACAGAACATCATCCAAGGCCTCCTCGTGAATGGTTCTATAGGACGAGTGGTTGGATTCCACAAACCACGCGACGCGCTCGCCATGGGCATCCAATTCGCGCTTCCCGATTCGCGGGATCCCGATGGCGAAGACCCCTCAAACGCGCCCGGTGGATTCCCAGCGAATGCACCCCCGAGCACTCCTAGTCGATCGCAGAGCACGGAGCAGCGCGAGAAGTTGATCCAGAGGATCCTCAAACTCGACACGGTCTGGCCTGCCGTACAGTTCCAGAACGGGGTAACTCAGCTGTGTGTGCCGCTCTCGTTCGAGGTTGTCAGCGCAGAAGGCTCGACAGAGGTGACTCGCGAGCAGGTGCGTTCTTTGCGGAAAAGAGTTGTTCCGGAAATACTCACTAGCGTGCGCAGGTCCCTCTAATTTTGGCGTGGGCATTGAGCATCCATAAATCGCAAGGCCAGACCCTGGAGCGCGTCCGGGTGGACCTCAACAGGATCTTTGAGAAGGGCCAAGGTGAGTAAAACCCCGCTTGTGGCAAGGATGCTCAGCGCCAACATTCGTTCCAAGCATATGTCGCTCTTTCTCGAGCGACGCGCCTGGAGACACTCCAGGTTCTCAACTTCGATCCTGCCAAGTGAGTCGCCGCTGCCGTCATATGAAATACTCTAGCGCTATGGAGGCTGACATCCGCTCAGGGTTCGCGCCCATCCTCGCGTTCTCCAATGGATGTCAGAGCATGCGGGCACGTACCTCGGGCCGGCCTATATCGAAGATCAGGACATTGACGAGGAGCTCGAGTATTGGAAAGACTTCCTCTGAACGCGTCTCTGCTAACGCCCGGATCAGCCTACACCCACTGCCTACCGTGGATCACCATCTCCGCTTCGTCATCTAACTCTCATATATACGATATACGCGTAACGCACTGCGCATTCTGTTGCAGTCTTGCCGGTGCGCATGTACCTCTTGTAGCAATATTCTTATCAGATACCGTCGTGGCCTCGTTTCTTGTTTACGTCCGTGCCTCTCCTTTCCATGCCATTGTTTCAGTTCAAGTGCTATCGTGGGGTCTAAGCGGCGGTACGAGCATCAAAGTTAGCAGGTATGTAGACAGTTCTTCCCTTCACGTCGTATCAGAGTGAACTCATGACTATATACTTCGGCCCCGCAGCTCCACTATACCCAACGACTGACTTCTGCGTCTAGTGATAGGTTGTGCAAACTCGTTCGCAAGCGGGGAAGCTGTCTACAGATTTGAACAAAGCGGTTTTAAAACGCTCATGGGCATTCGTTCCATGAACCGTACGACATCGTGGATCATCCCCTTCCGTCATGCTTTGAGCAAGTGAGCACGTTAGCGACGATCGCGTACGTACACCAACCAAACCGCCACGGAACTCAGCCTGAGGACAGGCCCCATGCTCAGCCCTGCGGGTATGTATAAATACAGTGGCGAGCTCTTCACGACGCTTGGCAAGCCCGGCACCGCACTTACTAACCCTGAGCTTGTTACTGACGCGTTTGAACCATGTCCAAAGTCCCCCAGCCCCTCCTTCGCGACATCCGTCTCGCGCACATCAAGCAGCTCGCACAGCTGGAACTCCCGCCTCCTCGTAAGGTTCCCACTGATGACGTTCCACCCGAGGTCGTCATGGAGCACATCCTTTCCTGGATCAAAGAAAACCCTTCCGCATTACAAGCTGCACGGGACAACCGTGAGTCCCAGCCTCCCCGAGCACTATGTGCTATCCACTTACGGAACGACGTATTCTCTTGACCGCAGAGTGTGCTAGCGACTCCCACGACACGCCGAACTGGGATACGGTGTTCTTCACATTCGTGGAGAGCATCACAATGTACCTTCGGTAAAATTCAAACATATGCGTATAGTGATCATGTGAGGACTGACCCGGCCCCTTGATGTGTACAGCAAAGATAAAGAGGTCATCAGCGCTCTCTCGGCCGCTCGTGCTGGAGACTATGATCGCGCCCTTGCTCATCTCGACGCCTCCCAAGAACTGATTGTCACTGTGGTCGGTATTCTGTTCTCATCTAATGCATTGTCTCGTACTGGCGGCTGAGAACAAATACCATCACAGGCGACGGCAATTGACTGCGAATTTGTACAGCTTTGTGGTGAGTTTTGCCACGCTAACCCAATGACCGTTTCAGTAGCTGAGAAATCGCTTTCCCCGCAGACTTTGCCGAGCAGACCCCCGACGGAACTTTGTATCAGAGCGGTGCATATGCCGGTCTGTTCATCAGCAAGGCCAGCGGCAAACCGTTCATGGGTGTCGGATTCAAGGTTAGCCCAGATGATCCCTAACGCCGCACATGGATGCTGAAAGCGTCTCGCAAGGGAACCAATTCCTTAAGAGATCAAATCACCGATTTGGACTGGCAACCAATTGTGCCTCCCCAACCAGAGATCGTATGGGGCGCACCGACGCACCGCGGCTTCTACCTCGCCCTATTTGGGCAATTCACGACGGGTCTCAACTCTCAAGTGCCCTTCGGTATGTAGCCTTCGCCACGAGTACATGATTACTCGGAAGTTAACGCTGGAGACAGAGGTACTCGTCGAGCAGCTTAGCAGCGTTTACACTAGTGGCTCAAGACTTCACTTCACGGTAGGGTGCTACCACACTCCTCGTTTTGTCAATGCTTACTCGGGTCATATCTGTACAGGGCCATTCCCTTGGAGGTGCCTTCAGTGCTCTCGCTTATGCCGAATTTCTCCGTCGTCAAGAGGTCGAGACCGCGTTTGCAGCGTTTGCGCTCGGCGACATGTATACCTACGGCGGGCCTCGCTCCTCATACGAGCCGTTCGCAACCGAGCTCAACAAGCGCACACAAGCGGGCAGCGGCAAGCACATGTTCCGCATCGTGAATTCGCAGGATCCGGTTCCGACCATCCCACCGCTGTACGCTGAGGACCTTGTCAATTATCCCTACGTTCACGCTCGAGGTGCGTGGAGGATCACGGTGAACGGCCCAGAGAAGATGGACGAAGAACCTCCGGCGTTCCCGCCGCTGCCAACTGATGAGATGGTGGGCGAAGATCACAGTGAGTACATCTATGGGCTGTGAAGATCTGGCCACATTCTCATCTATCGGCGTAGACCCGTTCAATTACTACACCAGCTGGCAGAGTACCCCGCATTCCTGAACGAACACTCCCTGAAGTTGGCGGGATGGCATGCCTTGGAGTGGACCTGGCCAATCGTATCGAGTATCGCCGTGAGGATAACCATGATCAACTACCAAACATCTCATGTGTTTTCTGACAACGTAGCGTGTTGTTATATGTTCCGCTGTACGAGTAGGAGGAGTTTCACAATCAGATGTCTGGCTACAGTTATACTAAGCCTGCAATACCGTCATCGTTCAAGCCTTATACCTCAGATACACGGCAAGACTGCAGGGTCCGCGTTTTTCTCCAGGTCGCACTCACTACGGTCTTTCGCCGACTTTCGTAGGCTTGCGTCCGAGCTAGACGCCCCCAGTACCGTGTCGCCGAGCTGCGACTGCGACGGGCCAGCAGCAAATACCATCTGTAACGGCATGTCAGCCCATTGTTCGACGCCTGCTGCCAGACAAACCAGTTGAGCGCAAGAGACCGGTATACTTGCCGAAGTCAAGGGCAGGCTGACTTGAGCATTCCCCGATGAGCCACTGGGCTTCTCCCCGAGCACGATGACGGTGTCTATGTTCGTGTTGTCGAGCTCTCCTCGACTCTGGACGAATTGGCGCGTGTTCAGACTGCACCGATGCGGCGTTAGTACTGGGGTTTCACTGCGACTTCGGCATCATCTCGGAGTGACTCACGCTACGATGAAGGAGTTTGTGTAGACTTCAACGCCTTATGTCAGCGCTCGCGATCGTCTTCGTATGAGGCAAGCTCTACATACCGGCTTGAGATACCAGCGATGCGGCGCTGAAGATAGGCACGTGCGGGAACACGACAGACTGCAGAGGGGCCGCTGAGAAGCTAGCTCCGATCTTCGAATAGATACGATGAGCTCACCAGGATCAAGCAGACTATATTGATCACACTATAGTAAGATGATCAGTTGCGCGAAGTGCTGACGTCTCGTCGGTGTGTATGGAATCGGGTCCTCACCAGATGAGCGAGCCTGTCGGAATCGCACGTCGAGATGAGCACATATACAACACTAGTCAAAGAAGGGATAAGCATACCGCTACTGATCGCATAGGCGATCAGGATGTCCACCATGGTATTCGTGCTACGCGGATAGACTTGATGAGACCTAGGGAGATATCGGCGTATTCATGTAGGTCCGCTCACCGCCGTATGCTGCCGCGATTCTTGTGTAGGACATAGACGAGGATGCCCGTAAGCTGGACGTCGCCGAGGAGGAGAAGCACAGACGCGACGTTGATAATCCACTATTGATGGTGTCAGCAAGGTGCCATGTCTACACTGGAGGTTCGGAGAAGACGAACTCCACCGGTAGACACCGATGCAACTATGTCGGGTTGTGTGTACCTGGACAGTCCCGTTAGGGCGAAGGTCCACTGTGAGAGTAGGTACAATATAACGAACCCTTGTACCGATCTCGCTGAATATAACAATACGGCATCAGCTCCGAGTACGGGTATCGCGTGTATGAGGGACAGTCGCACCGATGAAAAATCCTGTAGTCGCCGCGCGCGTATTAGACTCTGCTCCAATCATGGAACGTTGAGGCAAACACTCACCGCAAGACGCCACCACCATCACCATCTAGCCGCCATGATGATCTCGTCAGCTCAGCGCCCGGCGATGGACCAGAATAAGACATACCGCAGACAACACCACCAGGCTGTATCGACGGCCAACTGCCAAGACGATGGAAGTCATCAGCACAGCGACGCGGGACATTCTATCGAGTCGTACTCATGTAGACGCGGCGAGCGAAGAAACTAATAGAATGTGTTGTGAGCGTAGCGTATTGCACTCATAACAACTCCAGGCTACCCACCTCTCTGACACGAGGTTGTTGATCGACTGAATGTAGTGAGCTCAAAGCGGCGGAGGGATATTCGTACAACTCTACTCACGCCGACGATAGGTACAGCCTGATGACATGGTGTCATTGAGCTGATGGCGCCTGAAGACGGGTGCAACTCACCGGTGCCGACCTATGCATGCACGAGATGAGTACGATATACAGTCATTGGAGCAGGCCGCAAACGTACCAGACGTCTCCGCGGCTCCATACGGTGAGATCCAGGTAATTAGAGACAAGGTAGTAGTAGCTTGGGTGCGTTGGGTTCGCATTTCAGAATGATTTCCAGCAGAATCAAAAGACGTACGCTACGTGCATGACCATCGCAGTAGTCAGCATCTGCAGTATGCTGAGAGCCAGGTTGATTCGAGTCCGAGTCGTTAGAGGGACGGCGACAAGGAAAAGGCTAAGTTATCTTCTTACACGGCGGTGACCACCTGATAGTGAGATTAAGCCAGGATGGAGGTATGCAAATGGAACAGCTGCATACCCATATCTTCATGTACTTTGGATCATTGGGATATAAACGGAAGTATCGGAAGGTCTGCTGCAACAGCATCCCGACAAGGCTTGAACGGTGTAAGTGGTTACGAACAGGTCTGACGTACAAACGCCCTTACTTACAGAGTACTGAGGAATGTACCCACAAGCCATGATCCTATACCTGTCTTGAACTGGTTTAGCAGGGACGCAAAGGGGCCAGCGAGAGACGAAGCCATTGAAGTAAAACAGAGGCTCGAAGTCGTGTGGGCAGATGCGAGACCATTGGCTTCTTATAAGCATATTGCTTTGACTAGGGTGGAAAGTATGGAGGCTATGCTTGGCGTGTCGCCCACTCACGTACTTCCTGGCTGAGATTGCCCTCCAGGACTTCGCATGCACTACCATCATCATCGATAAGTCACATCGTGCCGCTCAGGCTGTCATCATGTTTGAATGTTCCGATCATAGAATCAAGAAGGAGAGATACTGTATGAGACACGCACATGTAAGAATGCGAAGGTGAGGCGTACTTAATGCCACCGATAGAGCTGTGCGATTAGGCCTCGAGGGAAAGTCTGTCCCGGTGACGGTGGCCTGGGTTGCCATCTGCCAACGAATGCTATATTTGCAAGCTTCTACGAGGCACGTCCGCAGCAGATTTAGTTCCATGGATGATGTAGGGTAGGATACACTCCGCCTTGGGCCTCGGACTGCAAGATAGCACCGTGACAGGCATTGTGTTGGAAAGCGTTCGCGGAGTGCCAGCACCCGGTTGTAGGGTGCTGATGACTTTCACCTAGGAAATGAGGGGCGTACTAGAATCCACTGGGTTTACGCACGCATGTCTAGGTTCTGTCACGGTCCCAGTACAACGGTGGACATAAGGACAGTGTGAAGTAAGTACCTGTTCCCGACCACAGTGCCACCTATAGCTGTGTACCGTGGGAACTTGCGATATGAGCATGGGCGCTTGATGCATGTCCGAGATCGTATATTCAGTGCCTTGTATGTGAAGCTCGGAGCCCTTCCGAGTGCGCTCTATCCCAGCTACAGACTCCGCGGATTGCGTACCTATAGTACAAATTTCAGTCGATATACGTGGAACGGGACTGAGCGTGTGATGGACTTCTGGGGCGGACAAGTCCCCAAGCTTAAGTTCGTGCAAGTTTAGGCGCTTAGATTCTACAGGGCGGCAGTGCCACACCTGGCGGCACAACTGGCAGCCTGGCCGAAGTTCAACCATCTCCCTATATCTTTCTGTTCGCCACAACCCCTTCCATGTTGACGCTTGTATCGTAAAATCAAAGATACTTTGCTTCCATATCACTCGATGCGCCTCCTGAAACGTGGTCTCCCAGCAATCTTGACGCGTGCGAACCTTGGGGCGGCGGGCACTACAAACCTGGCTAGTCACTAGAGCGGCGACAGCTTACTCAAGTGGTCCTTGTGCGTTACAACGCTATTGTCCTACCCACCCCATACCACACAAACAACAGTTTCTGGCACGAAATGTCGGGGTCGGTCGTCATCGTTGCTCTCGCGTGCGTTCTAGGTACTCTTGCTGTTCGACATATATGCCGCTCTCTATATTCCGTGTACATGTCCCAGCTAGGCGACTTGAGGGGCCCTCAAAGTCCAAGCGTCTTCTATGGGCATGTGAACGTTGCTTGTAAGGCCGGAAACTCTACTGTCACTCAGCAGTGGATTGCGCAGTATGGTACAAACGTGCTGTGCCGTTGGCTGTGTAGGGTGAGGCTCACTTACACCCTCTTGGGTCCCGATCCCTCAGCTCACCGGATACATTATTGTTACATAGATTCCATGCTTATGGACGGCCGACCCGGCCGTAATCCGGCATGTTCTATGTTCAGACAAGTACGTGAAGCCTTTGGAGGCAAGGATCTCTGCGGCTCAGATCATTGGTAATGGTAAGCCTACCCTCTCGGTTATCCTCGCTTGGTATATATCTCTCACGAATTGGCCGTATACAGGTATCTTAGTTTCTGAAGGTGCGTATGAAATGTTCCGTTCAATTGCGCGCTTCCATTGAACTTCCCAAAGGCGCAAAGCATAGAGGCCAGGTGAGCATCCACGTTACTGCCTCAAACCGCGTTGATCGCTAATATACGTGCAGAGATCAATCATGGTAGGCTTGCATTCCTACAACAAAAACCGTCGGAATCAACTTATGACCTTCGTCCACCTTAGAGTCCCGCTTTCGGGTCGTCACAGATCCGAGACCTCATGCATATATTCGTTCATAAGTCCGCAGAGGTGTGTGGACGCTACACCTCAATGCCAGTGACAATCTCGTGACAAACGGGCTCACACCACTGTTGATCCATAGCTTCGTGATATATGGGCGGACGAGATCTCCAAGAGCGGAGGATGCGCCCGCATTAATGGGATGGATGGTTTGCAAAAACTGACCCTCGACGTCATCAGTCTCGCAGGTGAGCGGAGGGTATGCGCGTCGTGGATTTGATATAGTTCTAACATGCTTGACAGGATTCGGACTCGATCTGAAGGCGCTCAACAAGAGCGGAGAGTCCAACGAGATCGACGAATCGTTCTGCGAGATATTCAGCGCGGTTCCTCCGGTCACACTGTACCGCGTTTTGATGGACTGGTTTCCTTCCCTCGACTTTTTCGTGCGTATTTCGTCAACGATACTTCGGCGTTCCTATTGATAAGTTGTCCTGGCACACCCGTGCGTCCATAGCCAGACGAACGCACGAAGAAGATCCGACATGCCCGCGCGGTCATTCGCAGGATTGGCGTCGGCCTCATTCGTGAGAAGAAAGCCGCCATTCAGCGAGAACTAGATTCCGGGAATGGCGTCCTGGACAAGAAGGACCTCCCAGGGAAAGACCTGCTGACGCTGCTTATCAGGGCCAATATGGCGACAAATTTGGCGGACAACCAACGCCTTACCGACGAAGAGGTTCTCTCTCGTAAGTACCGAGCTTACCGGCGACAGCATTGAGTATCTCATCAGGGCGATCGTAGAGATACCCACGTACGGCATTGTTCGTCGATCCCAGAGACCATAGAGAGCTCACATTTTTCCTGACCACTATACAGCTTCCTTGTCGCTGGCCACGAAAGCACTACCATCACAACAGCATGGTGCCTTTTTGCTCTGACACAGAACATTGATATCCAACAGAAGCTCCGCGAGGAGCTTCTGAGCGTGCAAACGGATTCTCCGACAATGGATGACCTGGCGTCGCTCCCTTACCTCGATTGCGTTGTTCGCGAGACCCTCAGATTGTACACCCCGGTCGTGTTCACGCTGCGTGCGGCAGCTGAGGACGACGTGATCCCGCTCAGTGAGCCAATCATCGACCGCCACGGGAAGACGCAGCGTGAGATCCGGTAAGCCCCCTCATGCTCGTCGTACTTATGACCACTCACTCAATCGAGTTACATGATGATGGTTGGGCTAGCATCGCGGCAGGGAACCGTGTCATCATCTCCATCCTGGAGCCTCACCACTCAAAGGCTATTTGGGGAGATGATGCACTGGAATTCAGGTAGGTTCGCTTCCGCCTATCTGAGTACCTCGGATTACGAGGAAACTGCTCCTACCTGATTTCCAGGCCAGAACGGTGGGACAACCTTCCGGAGGAGGCCTCCAGGATACCCAGTATCTGGGGAAACGTGCTCGCGTTCGCCGCGGGACCGCACTCGTGTATCGGATACCGCTTCGCCATTGCAGAGTGCGTGTTGATGTCAGGCCATGCAACTGCAAGCGTTATCTTGCTGACAACCCATGTGCTATCGTGCAGGATTAAGGCGGTCATATTCACGCTCGTGCGCGAGTTTGTCTTCGAGCTGGGCGTTGCTGCGGAGGACGTGACCGCTGTGGGTATGTTGACGCAAAGACCTGCGTTGAAGAGCGAGCCCGAAGTTGGGCCACAACTCCCTCTCCTAGTAAGGCCGTATATGCATGCAGTGTCATCATGAGAAGACCCCCAATCGAACATGTATTGCGAGCGGTCCTTATCCATCGAGCTGTTCATAATCAATTCACCGCGGCAGGAGTAATACAGAGGACAATTACAGTGCGACGTACAAATATCAAGACAATGCCAAGACTGCAAGCTACATTCCCCAAAGGCCCTCAGACCATCGCGACCACTTTCACGGCGTCCTTCTCCTGCATGGATATGTCTTCGAACTCCCCTTCGGCGAGCTGCGTGCGTGACGGGCCGTCGGCAAACACCATCTGTTGGAGGTAGTTCTCGGTGAGAACGACGGAGCGCAAGCAATGGAGTCATAGACGTATGGGACTGATGCTCACCGAAGTCAGCGGGAGGTCGATTTGGTTCGCGGCGACAGTGCCAGAACCGTTCTCGCCGAGGACGACGCCAGTGTCGAGGTTTGTGTGGGCCAGCTCACCCCGCGTGCGGACGAGTTGTCGAGTGTTCAGACTAAAAAGCAGGTAATGCAGGTTAGCTGTGATGTGGGCGATGGTATTGAAGTCGACTTACGCGACAATGAATGAGTTGGTGTACACTACGGGCGAACGAAGGGCAGATCGTCAGAACGCCCGATATCGTCGCGCGAAGTACTAAAGCCAGACATACCTGTCTGGGTCACCAGGGTGGACGCGGCGGAAATCACGTTGTGGGAAAGAACTACAGACTAACGCGCCGAACCGTCAGCTTGAGTTGGGCGTACTCTGGGGCCTACTGCGCAAAATCACTCACGAGCACGAGGCTGACGGTGTTGAGAACGCTGATATGGAGAAAGTGAGTATCAGTCACTCGGATTGAGCGCCGGACAGCAGGGGATATCATCCTCACCAAATGAGTCCACCTGCCCCAAGATTTATCAGTGTAAGTCATCTTGGAAGCCATCGGTGCTAGAGACATACCGCTACTGATTGAGTATACAATGAGGGTGTCGACCATCGAGTCTGTCCTACACGCCCAGACGAGGGGGGCATCAAATACCAGCGATTAGATGGATCATCCGAAACGTACCTCTTGATGCCGCTTCGGCCTTTGTGTAGCACATAAACGAGAATGGTCGTCAATTGAATGTCGCCCGCGAGCAGGAGCGCAGAAGCTACAGCGCTCATCCACTATGTAGGGCGTCAGCACGGACAGTGCTCGTCATGTGGTGAAGTGTGTACGAACGCCGCCGTTATACAGAGAGGAGGAGACTTGGCGGAGGGTGAATCTGGAAGGGGACAGCCTCAGGGAATGGAATAGTACCCAGAGGAATTTCAACGTACGCCTGGACGGTCTTTGCTAGGAACGAATTCGTACAGATGTTAACCCTTCGACAGCGGTGTGTGAGGCGCCATAATGGGCTCACCAATGTAGAATCCTACTCTCAACCGTCATGATTTCGTTCGCGAACACCAGAAAGATCAGGTACTTACCAGAAGACGCAATGATCATCACCATCTGCCATGCCGTAAGGTCCGGTAAGTGGCGACTCGGAATGAGGGAAACTGGACCGACATACAGCAGAAAATGCAAAGGCCCTGAATCGGTGCCCAACTGTCGCACGATCGTGAGATGAACATCCTTGAGAACGTCAGGCATACAACTCACTCATGTAAACTCGTCTTGCAAAGAAGCTGATTCAAAGGTTATGTCAATAGGGCCTTCCGCGCATAGACGGTGACTCGGAAGTCTTTTGTACCTCTCACAGACGAGGTTGCTTATAGACTAGAGATAGACATTCAGAGTGATAGGAGCGCAGTGGTAGCATGTGGAACGTACACCAACTAGAGGGACACTCTGTCCGCGGGGACAATCAGTTGCCTGGCATAGTTTGCAATAAAGACTGACTGCGCACCGCACCAGTCCTGAGGCAATGCTGTCAGTAGAGTTGTGTGCAAGGCATGGAGGATATCATACCATAAAACAGCCTCCCCAAGAAATACAGTAGGGTTTAGGTAGTAAGTGACGAGGTAGTAATAGCTTTGAGATAATCCACCATGAGCTTAACAAGTCTGCAATTTATGCAAGGCAAACATACCATGTATGCATGACCATCGCTGTGGTAAGACACTGTAATGTCCTGCAAACAACGATCAGTGTGTGTCCCCACCAAAACCGTGACGGCCCAGCGACTCACACTGCGAGTACGACCTATACGAGGCAGAAGGATGAGTCAATACGCCAGATGTCAACAAGACTACGAATATCACCCAGGCTTTCAGGAAGAAAGGGTCTGCGGGGTACAGGCGAAAGTACCGAAAGGTCTGCTGCAGGAGCATGCCCACGAGACTATCACATCCATGTCGTCTGTGAGACCACGCATGTGATGAGCGGTTGATTGTCACTCACGCAGTGGTCAGGAAAGTTGCTACAAGCCATGCGCCGATGCTAGTCTTGAACTCTGCGAGTAGCGACGCGACGGAGCCGAAGGTGGGAGCCATTTTTACGTTCAAACCACCAGGGGGTCACGGTCTGGCTGAGGGACGTTGGGCAGCACGTCTTATAGCACCTGCGCGTCACTCTGCACCGGGGGCGGCGAGGCTGTGTCCTAGGATCGTCTTGAAGCAGGAATAGGCGATCCCCTCCCATACACTCTCCTGCGGAATCGTGGTCGATCACGGCGGAACGCCTGGGTTGATGCACCCATCGTCGAGATCATGCTAATGCATCTCTTCGGGGGCACGTTAGGTACATCAGCTTCCTTCCAGCTCGGACATAGTAGTCCGTGTGCAAGTCTGGGCTATAGGCTATGAGAGCGTTCTGCCTCAGCAGGAACGACGAGTACCCGATACCATGGCGTCCCTGATGACAGCGGTGTCAGTAAGACGTACAACGACGTTGCAACTCGCCAGTCCACACGGCATGGAGATGAAGATGACAGACAGCCGAAGCTCACCTGCCAGACGTGCTCGTAAGGCGGGTAGTTGACTTGCCTGCGAGAGATTGAGCGTTCGCTGAGACGCTGTCCGGCTCTTGGAGGGTTCATGAGCGAAGCGCGTGCCGCTGGCTGCCTGGAGTGCCACGACGATGTCATCGGCAGGCGCGGTACACATCGGTAGTTGCAGTGGTCGTACCGTGGCTCGCTACAAACGATGTCCATAACACGGATGTCTACGGGCAACCCGGGGCGTAAGGATTTCGACGAGCTGTAGACATAACTTGGTTTCGTAGAGGTCGAGACGACTCAACCATCAGTGGTACAGACTTCAGTCCAAGTGCGAGGTCGCATGAGTAAAGAGTAGTGACCACGGCGGCACTGCTTTCCATCATTTTCAAAGTGACACACCGTCACCTTGGCATACCAATCACCGTCGTCAGTGCCAGCACAGATGACCAGGCCCGCGGGTCTGGGAAGAGTTAGGACTCGAAGCTCCAGATATCATTGCATCTATACATCTACTGTTGAGCAGGACAAAAGTACCGTATGTTTCATCTGACCTAACGGGGTTGTTGCCACCGGCTCTGGCGGTGGCTCGACTCAAGCGTGACTGATAGATCTGTCTTCTTCCAGGCAGGTTTATTTGACAAGGATCGTCCAGCACCTGCAAACATGCAGGGGACATACCTGACGAGTTCCTATAGCCCTGCTGCGCATGGTAAAGGCTCAGGAGCATGACCATTGACACAGTTCCGATGTCGATGCAGCGACGGGCACGGCCGGCGGCCATGCAAGCAGAACCAATATCAGGGAGCTAGACTTCGACGGGGGTTACCCACACCGAGGTGCGGATGACGTTGCTTGGACGTATTCGACAGATATTTGGCGAGCCACGCGAAGCAGCAGAGTGTAAGTTACAAACAAAGTGGAAAAGAGAGAGACGGACGGGAACAACAGAACAAGATCATATCAACAGCACGGAGCTACGAGCTCCGCGCATTTCACGACGCCGCGCCCCAGACGCGCACCTCCCTGCCCGTAACGCCCCAGATCTCCTTGCCGTCCTGGCCGAACGCGAAGTCGGCCACCTCGCCGCCCTCCTCGAAGCGTGCGAGCTCCTCCCAGGTCTTGTGCGCGAACACGCGCAGGCCCTCGTTGCCCGCGACGCCAAGGAAGCCGGCCGAGACGTCATACGCGACGCGGTTGACCTTGAACGCGTCCCCAAGCGCGATCGACTTCGCGATCTTCGGCTTCCGCAGGTCCCACACCGCGACGGACGAGAGCGAATCGGGTGCCGCGAGGTGGTAGCCGTTCTCCGAAAACGAGAGCGTGTTCACCGTGAAGGGCGCCGCGCCTTCGGGTTGCAGCGATGCTGCCAGCGCGCCGGTACGGATGTCGAAGACCTGGATTAGGCCTCCGGGCGTGCCCACCGCGACGAGCGTGCCGTCGGGGTGGATGCTGAGCGAGTGGAATGCCTCTTCGGCCTCGGGTGAGCGGAAAACTTGGTTGAAGTTGGTGAGGTCGTGCAAAGACCATGTACGATCCGTCGAGCCGAACGCGACGAGAGTCGAAGTGGGGTGAACAGCCAAACCGGTGACTTCGCCCTTGTGCGTCCGGATGGTCGCCTTGGGGAGGTACTCGCCAGACGCCGTGTCGTGTGCCCAGACCTTTGCGATCTTGTCCGCGCCCGTGGAGAGAATGAGAGTAGGTTCGTCCTGGTGCTCGCGGAACGCAACGTGAGTGATCTTTTTCGTGTGACCCTTGAGTTGTGCGAGGACTTTGTCCGTGCTACGGTCGTAGAGCTGAACGACCTTGTCGTTTCCGCCAGTAAGGAATTGAGAGGGGTTCGCAGTCGAGACAGCCAGGGAGGTGATGCCAGCAGGAGAGGGAGAGTGAAGAGAAGGAATGGTGTGCTTCGCAGCGAAGCCCTTGACATCCTCCGCGGTCGCATATCCTTCGGGAGCCTTGCGCTTCTTGCGGACGGCAGAGAGTTTCTGGTGGGTCTCGTCAATTTGCTTGAGCACGTCAGCAGGCAGACCGCCCGCCTCCTGGGCAGCCTCGGCCATCTCGACGTCCCCAGCTTGCGCGGGAACCTCGACATTCATAGTAGCTGCGACGCTGCTCAGAGCTCTGCAGGACACAGTCAGTCTGGCGCATCTTTTCATACATATACAAGGGCGACGCACTCTCGGGCAGCGTCGCGCTCCTTGATGAGACGCGCCACGACGCGCTGGGCGGCATCCTGCGCGTACAAGGCGTAACTGAGCTCCTGCCGCAGGGAGTTGTATTGTTGCCTGAGCGCGAAGGTCTCAAGCATGGTCGCGTCCCACTCGTTTTGGAGGGTCTGAAGGAGCGCGGGGATGGAAGTAGCGTTTGGCGGGCGCGGGGGAGCAGCCTTGGGGTCTTTGCGGTTGCGCCAATTGTCAGAGAGTGCGCGAGCTGCATGCAAAACGTATTTACTCACTCGCTTTTACGCTCACAAGGTCAGACTCCTCCAGCTTGTCTCCGGTAATGGGGTCCGTGCCATTCTCGTTGATGTACTTGAGAATGAGTCTCCGCTCGTAGACGTGGCCAGACTTCGAAGAAACAACAGGGTCCTGAGGGGGCTCTCCGGAGATTGAGCAAAAGAAAGACATTTTGGCAAACAGCAGCGAGAGGAAGAATCCAAGGGTGGACGCAGAGGACAAGCCTGAGCGTGCGCAAGACGAGTGAGGTGAACCACTGAGCTGATTTAGCGCCCGTACACTCCAGCGAGCGCTGGCGGGTGCGTGGATAGGCGCCCTACGCGTGTTTGCAGTTGTTGGTGCGAGCGCCTGCGCGCCCATCCCACCGACTTCCCGCTAACCGCCATGTCGAGCAAGCAAAGACTCGTTCTCTCCATTATCGACTTCCTCAACCAGTCCATCCAGGATGGCACGGTCAAGCAGGACGACAAGGAGAGCTTGGAGGTAGCCAGTACGTCGCGCGGATTTTTTGTCGTCTTTATTGCGCGCAATCTCACCAATCATCTCCGCTTCCTCTGCAGTCCAGTGTATCGGCGAGGCTTTCGGCGTAGACCCCAGCGACCAGGAGCAGGTCAACCGCCTCTCGGTCAAGCCCGCCAACCTCCTCTCCATCTTCGATGTCTTCCTGAAGACCAAGGACAAGCTCGCGTCCCCCGCCGGCGCGAGTGCGTCCGCGTCCACTTCTGCACCTGCCGCACCCTCTGCGACCGACAAGGCTGCTGCGGAGAAGTTCAAGGCCACCGGAAACGCACACATGTCCGCCAAGAAGTACGACGACGCGATCAAGTCGTATACCGAGGCGATCGCACTCGATCCTACCAACGCCGTCTACTACTCGAATCGCGCGGCCGCGTACTCCAGCAAGGGCGAGCACAGCTCCGCAGTCCTTGACGCGGAGAAGGCGATCGAGGCGGACTCCTCGTTCGTCAAGGCATACCACCGGCTAGGGTTAGTCTCCAACCAAGAGCTTCACCCCCCCACGGGCGAATAAATCACTGACCATTTGACTCCAGACATGCGCACTACTCGCTCGGCGACTACAAGGCTGCTGCGTCTGCATTCCGTCGCGGCCTCGAGATCGACCCATCCAACGCGTCACTGAAGACCGGTCTCCAAAACTCGGAGGCACGCATCGTACCCGACGACGACACCTACGACGACATGCCTCCTCTCGACCCTGCTCCGGCGAGAGGCGCGAGCACGGGTGCTGGTGCCGGTGCAGGCGCTGGAGGCATGGCAGGCATGGCTGACATGCTTCGCAACATGGGTATGGGCGGCGGTGCGGGAGGTGCTGGTGGTGCCGGCGGCGCTGGCGGCATGCCCGACCTCGCGTCGCTCATGAGCAACCCGATGATGATGCAGATGGCGCAGCAGATGATGCAGAACGGCGGCATTGAGCGGCTCATGCAGAACCCTGCGGTCGCGAACATGGTATGTAACCTCGCTATGCTGGTAATGTGTCATATATTGACGGCGGGGGTGTTTGCAGATGAACCGTATGCAGTCGGGTGGCGGCATGCCAGACATGTCCGAGCTGATGTCTGACCCTACCCTTAGGGATCTGTGAGTGTGATGTCCACAGACTGAATGGCCACCGTCTGACTTATTATCACAGTGCGAGCCAGTTTGGTGCAGGCGGAGGAGCAGGCCGGTAGAATCAGGTAGCATTCTGTTCACGCACTTCGGTTGGGTCGGATTAGGGGGCATGTCTTTACAGAAGCTGTATTCCGTTTCAATTACCGCTGCATTTGCTTCAGGTCTCAACGCATACGCCGTATTGCTACAATCGTACCAGGGATATACCATACACCAAGACAAATGATGTCTGAACTACATACAGGCATACAGGAGACATACAAGTAGGGTATAAATAAAGAAGCGACGACTCTGAGTTCAGACTCATTGGTCAAACTGTTCCGTCGCCTCGATGCAGGCATCTAAGAGACAACCATGGCTGTCCGCAGGCGTAACCTGTGCCAAGCGTCCCATGACCGCGTTCAAAACGGCCTCTCGCCTGTTAAGTCGCCATCAGCACCTGTCTCTCGCAGCCTTATAGTTTGCACGTACTTGATAATACCGTACGCGACGCGCACGTCCGCCTTCAACCCCCTGACTGAGAGTGGCCAGTGAGAATACGTGTCCCGGTCGAACAAGAAGGCAATCAACGCCTTGCTTTTCAGGGAAGGGAACATGACCGTCGCCGTCGCGCGCAGGAAGGGCTGTTCCTTATCGTCCAAGAGCGCCTCGACCGTGAGCGGGTACTTGATCGCGAGGAACGTAAGCTGCGATCGAAGCTGCGCGCACGACGACCAGAAGTCTCCGAGTCTCTCCAGAACCTACACAATAACGTCCCCCGCATGAGTCTCCGGAAATCGCTGGCGAACAAACACAACGTACCTGCTTGATTTCGAGCTTCTCATTGGACTCGACGATGAGGCTTTGCGCGGTCCGCACGACAAGCTCCGTGAATTGCGGGAAGGCGTCACGCTCCTTCAGCTTCGACTGCTTGGTGCGCGTCACCGTGGCCTGCGCCAAGAGAGGCTTGTACTGCCTGCAAGGTAGCGACATCTGGTATTTCGACGCATAAACGAACTCGACGAGATCGGCAGTCTGCTTCGTCGGCCGCCACAGGTGCAACTCCTGTAGGGCCTCGAGCTCGTCTGTGCATACGCGATAGGGTTGCGATGAGATTGGCTGGGACGCTCTTCAACGTGAGATGGTCCTCACCTTTGAGCCGGAATACCTCCGCGCTGGTGCTTTCCTTCTGGATGTGGATCACATGCTTGGATTGAGTTATTGCGGCGGTCAACTCTGCCTTCTGCGCCTCGATGTCCGCAAGCTTCTCGTCGAACCTCTCCAGCTTAGCCTTCGCTTCCGAGACATCCGCGCGGAAAGCCTCAATTTCCGTGCTGACCACGATCTTCAGTTAAGCTCTCCCTGTCCACGAGCAGGAGATGGCACCAGCACACGCACCTCTGCTCCGCAATAGTCGCCTTAAGCTCATTGAGGAAGTCCTTGTCCGAGTTCTCGATCTCGTCGATGTCGGCCTGCTCCTGCTCGAGGAGACGGGTGACCTCGGCGTACTCGTCGCGCAACGCTGGCAGGACGTCCTGCGCCTCCTTGATGATACCTGCGAGGTACGTCGCATCCTAGGGAGGGCCAACCGTCATTCCCGCTCTCCTTTGGGATAGGTGCAAGAGCTACGTACCGATTCGAGGTTGGCGAAACCTTGCGTGGCGGATTCGTACAACTGCTCGACCCATTGCAGTTTCCAGTCATACCATTGAGACTTCGCAGTCCCGATGTTGTTGGCCTTGATGAGCTTGAGTTGGTGCTAGGAGCCGTGCGCGTCAGCGTCAGCGATAGGAGGCTATTTCCTCGCTTACAATCAGCATCGCCTGCTCAGTCTCGTCGACGGCCGCAAACTCTCTGAACAGGCTAGGAGTAACTTTGAGCGCCTCTTCTTCGGCCTCGCGGTAGATCTTCTTGCACTCTTGGATGTACGCGGAGAGGTCCCGTGCGACTGCCGCGTACAGGTCGAGTCGAGGCATGTCCACCGCCATCGCAACCGCGAACTCTGCGAGCGGTATGGCCTCCTCGTCCTCCCCATGAGTGCTCGCGGCCGCACTGACTCCGAGGTCGTGCGTGGTCGACGAGGACCTGCGGCGGGCACGAGGGCGCAGTTGCCCTGGCAGGACTGTGGACCGCCGCGGTTTAGGCATTGTCAGCTCGTCCATGAACCGGATGCCAGTCATCTGGAAGAACTGTTCGATCGAAATGGGCGGCTGCGTAGGATATTGGTGAATGGTTTGTTGGCCTTAAGGCTACAGTGAAGACTTACCCCATCGTCATCCTGAGCCGGTTCTTCTGGGACGCTGTCCTTCCACGTTTGGGAGACACTGGCGGGCCCGTCGGCTATTGACATATCCTGCTCGACGTCCATTGCCATTGAAACATCGATGATGCGAGGTTGTGAACTTGCGGGCTTCTCGATGTGCGTCGACGGTCGATCTCTCGAAGGCGCGGGCGCAGGGACGGGCGAAGCACCTCCCTGTGGTGGCCGAAAGGACGCTCCCTCTTGCGAAACTGGGGAAGGCGAGGCCCTCGCGGGGCTTGCAACGGAGACCGTCTCGCGCACGGCCTCCTGCTCATCCTCCTTCTCCTTCCCCTTATTGAGAACACGCGCTGGACTCGCCGCGCGCACCGCCTGGACTTCGCTAGCCAGCTGGGTGAGATCAGGATACAGTGCGCCTCCTTCCGCCTCAGTGCTGGGACTGTTCGTTGGCCCAGGGTCGCTGCGCGTCCGCGAAAGTGGGGCAGCCAAAGCAGCGCTAGTAGGCTGAGCCCCCATACTCGCGCGGGGCCGGAGAGCCGTCCCATTTGATCCTGCGTTCCCGCCCGCTTGCTGAGCAGGAAGTACACCCGCGCCCAAACTCTTCCGCTGAGCGAAGTAGCCGGCAGGACGACGAACCATACTCGAGCGCCTGTTTGCATTCACACCTGCGACGGGCTGCGAAGCCGCTGCTTGAGTAGACGGAGGCTCATCAGAGGTGGCGTCCGATCCGAGAGGAAGGATATTGGTGGCGTGTCCTGCTGAAGCTCGCCCAGTCGCAGGTCGCTTGCTCACGCTCGGACCGTCCGTACCCGCTGAGGGCAAGTCCGTGGCGGGTCTCTTCGGTGACTTGGGTACGGTGGGAGGAGCGAAGGCTGCCGTACCTCGATGAGGTTGGCTAGTTTGAGCACTGTGGTTCGGAACGGGTATCTTGGACGGAGATCCTGCCCTTGGTAGACTAAAGTTGAATGGTTTGGGGATGGTCGCGGGACCGGGAGACTTCGAAGGGGATCGAGGAGGATGGACCGCGAGGCGAGGAACAGCCACGTCTGCATCCACAGGAGCAGAGAAAATGCTGGAGGATAATGCATTCGAGGGTGGAGCGGTGGATGCGGTGGATGCGGTGGATGCGCTAGGTGCCAGCGGAGGTGCGAACACACTGGACACCGTGGGGGGAGTGAAAACGCTGGACGTCAGAGCCCCGGAAGAAGGTGCGCTGAATACGCCAGAGGTACCCGAAGGTCCCGGCCCAGGTGCACCAAAGACGCTGCCCGACAGGGAGCGGGATGACCGATCCTCTACAGGTCGTTGCGGGACGTGCGCTTCTTCCTGTGGCTGGAGATCCGGGGATGGCTGCCTCGCTTCTCCAGGAGTAATCGGTATCCTGAACATCCTATCTTGGACGTCTGTCTCGTCCATAGATGAGTCGACAGTACCCAGACTCGTACGTTGTGTTAGATTGATTGTTCGATTGTCCAAGTCCGCGCTTTCGTCCCCGAAGCTATCTTCCGTGCTGAAGGTATCATCTTGATATCCTGGCCCCTGCTCCTGCTCTTGGTCCAGCTGCCGGTTCTCCCCATGGTAGTTGTTGTCTTCCTGGCGTAACGTAGGCGCTCCAAGTCCCAGAGAGGCGCGGGCTTGCTGAAGACGCGACACTGCCGACGTGAGGTCCATGTCCTGCTCTCCATCTTCATCGTTGTCATCAGAAGGACGATCGTAGCTTTGTTGTCCGTACACATTATGGTCGGGTGCCGGCTGGATCATCAAAGCATCATCGTCAGACTCCGGCGGCGGCGGTTCGTATGGCTCGCTGCCAGCATGTGTCATTGCACGGAGTTGAAGCCAGAGCGGGTCTGGCTCTGGAGGCTGACGCATGGACGGAAGGATGGGGATTGTGAATTCCATCGGTTCTCCAGAAGAGCCTTCAGAAGTGAAAGATGACGTCGTATGCGCTGAAGACGTTGTGGGCTCCTCTTCACCCTCATGTTCGAACGACGCGTCTTCTTCGGGAATGGGATGCTCGTAACGAGGAGGCTGATTTTCGCTCTGGTGCTGGGTAGAAGTTACAATCGACGACCGCCTGCGACCGGACGCTGTACCATTTCCTCCTAGAGAAAGAGACCGCTTACGCTCGATATTGCGGGCGATAGCTTCGGTAACCTCCATATCCGAATCATCGTCCTCGTCCTCCGTGAAGTCGTCATCTTCGCCTGCTGAATTATGGACCATAGCTCGGTTCTGATGCACGAAGTCCTGTGGTAAAGGTGCAGTATCGTCCATGTCCATGTCCATGGAACGCTCGCCAAATTCGCTATAAACGCCAGACGATCGACGACGGAAAGAAACGCGCCGCTGAGGCTGCGACGGCCCAGGAATTGCGTTTTCGTCATGATCTGCTCGGGAGACAAAGCCAGCAGGAGGTTGTTGTTCAGGAGAGGAGTGGCCCTCGAGATTAGCTCTAGGGTTTTCCTTGTAGAACAGCTTCACGTGGGTATGCGAAGCGAAGCTAACACGACGCAGAAGGCTCTTCCTTGGCCCCTGGCCATGGACTTCAGTGAGGTCCATGTTTTGGGTCATGTTGCTACTGTCATCTTGTATTCCAGAGACGGATTCATAGGCATCTGATTGACGTGGTACGTTGACCGAACCTTTGAGGATACTCTTTCGTGGAGCCTGTGAATATACATGTGATAAGTCCACCGCCGTGCCACATTGGGGAGCGCAAAGATTGGTCAAAGGCCACCGCAAGTTCCAATGGTTGTCTGCGTAATTACCGCTATGAAGTCGTGTGCTCACCAAAAGTCGGCGCGCCTTGGCGGCTGGACTCAGCCTTTCCCCCGGTGCGATACTGTACGCGCGCCGTCTGCTGCTAGTTTTGGCAGGGCCGTGACCAGGCGCTGCAATGGAACGTCGCCGATTAGGAGATGTTTTCTTCGACATGATCAAGAAAGTCGAGGCATTAAGCAAGAGGACACAGAAGAGACTTGGTCGTGGTTGTGGAACAAGAGCGGCGGCGCGAGCGCGTTCAACCCGCGACCGTGTTAGAACGCGTCGACCACGTGACCGACGCGCTCCTCGTGGTTGTGCGGTCCTCGCGCGGCTTCGAAGCGGACATCGATCCAACTCTTTCGCCGTTTCTCTCCTCCTAACATCGATCATCTCCGTCTGCAC
Organism: Cubamyces sp. BRFM 1775; assembly: GCA_022385745.1. Taxonomy (NCBI): domain Eukaryota; kingdom Fungi; phylum Basidiomycota; class Agaricomycetes; order Polyporales; family Polyporaceae; genus Cubamyces; species Cubamyces sp. BRFM 1775. The sequence continues at coordinate 530,669 of MU278460.1, read as the reverse complement.
TTGGCTTGAGCTGATTGTATCCTAGAACGACCACGACCCTACGATAGCGACAAGCAAGATGGCCAGCAGACCACGAGCACCATCGACTCGCTCGTCTACTCGCACAAAGACAGCCGCTGCTATCCCCGCACCCTCCGCCGCACCGGCACGGACTACACGGACTGCATCGAGAGCTACACCTGCACCCACTGCTGCCGTCCCTAAGAAAGCGGCGGCTCGGAAACCGCTTGTCAATAGAGCAAACTCTCCAGATACCAAGACAAACGGTCGCGGCGCGCCTCTCAAGTCCTCGCAGTCATCCGGGACCCTCGAACTACCGCCTGACAATGACAGGGAGCCCATTAAGGTGCGCACGCTGGTGCATGATTTATGGATACATCTAACAAGCAAACGAAGGCCTTTCTTCGTATCCGGCCTCGGCTGGACGACGGGGACTCTGGGTATGAACCGTACCTTGAGCCGCTATCCGACACTGCAGTCCGAATGACCGACCCCTCAACTTCCACCTCCCGCTCACGAATGTCCACGGTCAATCAGTCCTCGATATACACGTTCTCCCACATATTCCCGCCCGACACACAGCAGCCCGAATTCTTTGGCAAAACGACTCTGCCGCTAGTACGCGATGTCCTCGAAGGCCGTAATGGGTTGCTCTTCACCTATGGTGTTACCAACTCAGGGAAGACCTACACTATACAGGGAGGTAATACACAAGGCAGTGCGGGTATACTGCCTAGAACCTTGGACGTCATCTTCAACAGCATAGAAGGCTTACATGGAGATGACACGGTGAGTGTCTAGTCTGTCTTGGGGATTGCGATGAAATCCTGGCATCCGTCGAAGGCTGCAGAGTCAGCATGGAGTCAGCATGATCCGCCGCATCGGCCGACCAAATGCACAGACGAAGCAGAGGTTTGCCATTCCGGGCTCTGGGCACTATGCGGACCAGCGCAGTCCCTACTCCAGCCCTTTGACTCATGCATTCATCGCAATTATGCTTCAGAGACAACACTGCTAACAATCCCTTTAGTTTCGACCTGTGCGCCTCCAAGGGATCGAGCTAACATCTGAATCTGACGAACCAACCACCATCCGACTTCCGAGCAAAGGTTCTTCCCCTGCTCTCGCTGACGTCCTTGAAGACGACATCCCTGCATCTGTGGACACGGATACGGACTCTACCGTCCTCAAACTTGACCGTAACTATGAATACACCATCTGGCTATCATACGCCGAGGTCTATAACGAAAAGGTGTACGATCTCTTCGGTTCTCTCGAATCTGGTGCCGCCTCTTCTCCAAACCCGCCGGGTACCCCCGCACGAGGCGCCTCGGGCATTCCACGACCGACATCCTCCTTCCTCAATCTCCCTGTTCCTTCGAACAGTAAATCCCACCCTCTCTTACTAACACGTAAGGCTCTCCCCGTGAAGCCATGTCCATTGAGCGACGGCGACGTGGACGGAGATGCGACGAGCGCGGGCAAATACGTAGCAGGTCTGCGTCAGGTCCGTGTGCGCAGTGCAGCAGAAGCCAAGGAGCTCCTCCGTCTTGGCCAGTTACATCGTCGCGTATTCGGCACCCTTGCGAATAGTCAAAGCAGTCGGAGTCATGCGCTGGTCACTATCAAAGTCCTCCGCGTCCACCGCGGGGAACGACACGTAAGGATTGGTCCGGTGCCATTCGTAGTACACCATGCTGAAGTTCCCGGAAAAGTATCCGACTTCCATCCAGACCGCCCGTTTGACTTTGGTCGACCTCGCTGGCTCAGAGCGTACCAAGCACACGCACACATCTGGAGAACGCCTGCGTGAGGCGGGTAACATCAACAAATCGCTGATGGTGCTCGGTCAATGCATGGAGACCCTGCGCGCGAACCAGCGCGCCCTTGCACGAAGTCTTCAGCAAGGCGTCGCACCTGGCTCACGGCTCGACACGCGCGATGTCAAGCGCGGGCTCGCACTGGTCCCGTTCAGACACAGCAAGCTGACCGAGGTCCTCATGGACTACTTTGTTGGAGAGGGCAGAGCGGTCGGTGTGGTTCAATTCGTCTGGACGTACCTGAAGTTGAGCGAGGTCTGCGAACTCAGGTGATGATCGTGAACGTCAATCCCTACGACACGGGCTTCGACGAGAACGTACACGTCATGAAGTTCGCGGCGTTGGCGCGGGAGGTATGCACTGCACCCGCGACAAACGCGGCGCGTGCCCCTCCTAGCCCGACGAAGCCAAAGGCGAACGGAGTGCGTGCAAGCGTGAACGGCTCACATCGGAGGACCGTCACCCTCTCCTTTGGTGGTGCCGGCAGGAAAGCGAGCGAAGCGCATCTCGAGGTTCTCGAAGGTAAATTTTAGCGCGCTACACGGGAGAGTGTGGCTATTGACTCCCAAGCCACAGAGGACGAGGAGTTGGATGACGGCGAGGAAACCAGCGTTGAGGACGACGAACCGATTAACCCTCTCGTCAATGCGCTCTTTGACGAGATCGAGGAGTTGCGAATGCAGGTGCGTTTGTTGCAGGGTTTACGTTATTGTGCCCATATACTGAATCATATGCAGCTTTACGATGCGCATATACGATGTGCTCTCATCGAGGCCGAGACTCGAGAAGAGGTCATGGTCGAGATGGAAGAACGGATGCGAAGCATGGAAGACATGTTCACCCGCCGTCTCATGCGTGTTGTGAGTTTCACGGACTTCGACACGCGTCATACAGCTGCTGACCACGCATGACTGTCAGATGGAACACAACGAAGAGAAAATGGACGCAAAGTTGGACATGATCCAACGCTCGCGCATGCTGAGCGGAGGCAGCCGCGTTCCGCGCTCAGAGGGTGGATACTCGGACTCTGTCGCGGACTCCGTCGACTCGGATGCCATTGGTCAACTGCGCATGAGCGACACGGGAGAGTACGAAGATGGCCAGTCATCCGTTGCAGGCGTAAGTACCTCACCTCTCGTGACCGCAGTAAGCGCAGACCGTTAAGGGGGTGTATAGCGCGATGCGGACTACGAGAGCAACGACTCCGAAGCTGATGTCCGGTCGTACTCGAACTCCGAGGCACGCAGCCGCACCCCATCACCCTTAGCTGGGAAGGGCAGACCCCCGCCTAAGCGACAGTCCACGCTCAAGCCGCGCACGACTCCTCCAGCAAAGGGAAAGTCTCAACCGGAGGATGATGTGGACATGGACGACACGGAAACGGATGACGCGCACACTGCCAGCCCAGCCGAGGATGAAGACGACGAGATCGAAGAAGAGTCTGAGATTGAGGACGACGACGACCGGGATTTCATCGACGACCATGCCGAATCTGGGTCCGAGTTCGAATCTGAGCACGACTCCATCGAAGAGTTCTCCGAATCGGAGGCCTCAGAGGCAGCACCTGCCCCTACCAAGGCAAAGCCTAGGTCACCCGCGACCAAGGGCAAGCCTAGCGCAAAGCCGCTTGAGACCGCGAAGACCAAGCGTGTAGCTCAGACATCAGCTCGCGGTAGACGGTCAACACGCTCATCCGGCTCTCGGGCGGTAGCAGAGCTCGGAAAGGAGCTTGACGACCTCTCACTTGGCGGCGAAGACCCTGACGACTCGACGGTCATTATCCCCAACCGCAAGGCCAGGGCTGAAGCCGCAGGCGGAACGGAGTACATTCCGAAAGGCGGCGAGGTGGAGACGGCAAAGAAGAAGAAGCGGTGAGTCGGGTCGTGGGTGGTTTGCTCAGTTGTGACAGGTTATTGATCTGCGCGGCGGTTGTAGGCAACTTGGCAAGGGGCGGGTCATTACCGAGGACGAGATCGAGAACATGGTGGCGGAGGGCTCTCAAGACGGTGGAAGGCAACTGCGACGTAGCACTCGCGGTAACCGATGACCGTGCATACGGCCACCCTATCCTCCATGCTGCTTCATGTCCCAAGAGCCCTGGCTCTGTTCCGTGTTTCCGTACCTCGCATCCCCTTACACGAGAATCAACAACCTACAGCATTGTATCCTTTCGGGTGTATACCGTACGACAAACTTAGACTCAGAACAAACAGACTGGTTTATCCATCGTCCGTGTCAGAGTGAGTGCAGCGGTATGTGCGCGGGCCGCAGCGCGGCGAGCAAATATCAAGAGCAAGATAGTTGAATTCATGTCCAGAGGCAGTGGAGGTCGTAGTCATAACATAAGCGGCGTGCATAAGATCGTGATACAAATATCGAGAGGAGATTACAGAAATGAGGGATGGATGGTTCTGCACGAGGAAGTATTAGTCAAACGCAGGATCTATGTAGGATGAGGACACTCACAAGATGTGAACGAAGGCTTCAATGAGCCATGCAAGAGAGCTGTCGCTGGCTATGGTCCAGCCCCGCCAGCAACACGGACAGCATCTCGCGGTTGGCGCGCACGAAGTCGAGCTCGCTCTCCGCTGTGTCACGCACGGTGCTCCAGGCGGCGCCCGCTTCCCGTGCTGCAAGCGTGAGGGTCGCCTTTACCTCGACTTGGCGTACTTGCAGCGCAGCCGCGCGTGCAGCATGCATCGCCTCCTCCGCCCTGCGAGATGCGTCCTTGACGGACTTGTCCTGAGCGGTCTGCGCGTCACGTAGCATCTCCTCCAGTACGGAGATTTGCTCGACGCGCTGGTTGTCGACAAGCAGATTGCCGTGCACCTGCTCCTCGAGCTGCGAGATCTGCTTTGCTAAGTCCTCTGCGTCGCGCAAGCGCGCCTCTTTCGCGGCGTGGAGCTGCTGCTCGAGTGATTGCATCTGCGCGAGACGCTCTTGCGCCCTGCTCTCCGCTGCAGCAAGTTGAAGACGAAGTAATGTGACGGTGGCGCCATCGGTAGAGGTAGGAGTCTCAGGCTTCAGGTTGTCGAAGAGATGCGTCGAGTTGTGGACCGCTGGGGATGGCGTAACGTCCGGCAGAAGTACCTGAGATATCGACCCGTAGCCGGTGGGGGAAGGTAGGGCGCTAAGACTAGGACTTTCGGGGATGTCAATCACACTCAGACTAGGTGAGATCGCCCCTGCGCGAAACGGCGCGGGGATCTCAGATAGCATGTGTTCCACGTCCTCATCCTCTAGCGTCCGACTGTGCTGTGCGAGCTGCTCCCAAGACAATATCGAGCCTCGATCATTGCCAGGTTGCCGTGGTTTAGGGCGCAAGAATGGTGAGCTGTCGGTAGAAGATGGAGGAGCAGGGGAGGCGTAGGACAAGTTAGAACGAGATGGCAGGAAGGATCGGGATGGCGTCTGTGGTTCATAGCTTCCATCATCGCCGCCCTTTGGACGTAAGCGGGGTAGAGCTGGGGTGGGAGCAGTAGGTGAGACCACTGATGACAGCATGAACTCCACGTCCTCAGCCTCAATACTATCCATGCTGTTACCCTCCATTGTGATCCTGGGAGTGGGTGTCGTAGGACCGGATTCACCCCGAGTGTGGCTGGAAGAAGCAGCGTTCTTGCGAGCGGAGATACGACCAAGAGGCGACTCTGGAGCAGTATGGATAGGACCACGGCGAGAGCCGCCGCTCCCTTCGGTAGTCTTCTGGCGAAGTGAACCTGCACTACGCTTGAGCATGTTCCCAAGTAGTGTCGGCGTAGTAGGCGTACGGGGAGTGCGGGATGACGCAGAAGCGGACGATGAAGCAGAGGACGGAGGCCGTGGCAGGCCAGAACGGGCGGACGCCGAGGCGGGGGACGGGGAGGGTGTAACCTTGCCAGCCTTCGATGCTTTGGTGGATGTTGTACGGATAGAGGCGGGAGAGCCCTTCGCGGCCTTCTCATGGTCTTTCTTCTCTGGAGTCGCAGGCCTGACGTTGATAGCGGAAGTCAAGTTGACTTTGAGAGCGTTACGGTGGGGGAGAGGCGATATGGGCCTGGCTGACTTATCGGCGGGGACGTTCAACGGAGAGAGGTCTTGAGGAGTCTTCACGTCGTCCGTCTCGTCATCTGAGCTACTCAACCGACGACGCCGGGCGGAATGAGTGGGTGATGGGGGCTTCTTCGCTGCCAGAGTGGATTCGCCCAGCATCGAGCGCGGCCTGTACTTTGGCAGGCCGGATGAGACGAGGGAGTTGCGGTTGCGCACCGACGCGGACGACCGCGCGCTGATCGACGCCTTGGGGCTCCCATTGTCGGACGGCGACGAGGACTTGTCCTCCTCTGCGGCAAGCTTCCTCAGCGCGGACTGCCTGCGAGTGTGGCGAGTGATCGTCTTGACATCAGGAGATGTCGCCTCGTCCTTCTTCTTCGCCGCTGGCTTCTCGACGGAGTTGCGGGCAGGGGCGAGGTGGATGGCACTGGTGCGGCGGGCGGCGGTGTCCTTCGCCTTCTCCTTCTTCGACGCCTTGTCGCTGTTTTCCTTCGACTCCTTGTGCATCACGTCCGCAAGAGCCTTGCCAACGGAAGAGAGCCCAAAGGACTGGCGAATAGAGCTGCGAGTGATTGGCTTGTTGCGCGGGGGTAGTGCGCCACTGCCTGAGGCGGCTTCAGTGGGCATGGCTGTGGTATATATGGGGTATATGCGCGATAAATGCGCGAGCAAGTCGGCTTCAGGGCCGAGTAGAGTGTGGTGTTCGTGGGTTAGAAGGTGGTGGTGGGGATACGAGCGGTCGTCGCAGTCGTAGAGTCGTGTCGTCGCTACAGTCGTGATGGCATCTGGCCAAGTTGAACTTGCCGCAACAAGCGCGTCGAGCCTCCCGCGCGTGCCGCGCCGAGACCCACCCACGTCCTTTGTCGCTCCTCGCGGCCACCACCCCTTCATTTACGAAGCGCGAAGGCAATAAATACGTGCTGGCGTTGCCGGCGAACATCACTGTCTACTTTGTCTACCACATAAACCGCCCCACGCCTGCCCTTTCCTGGTACAGGAACACCCACATCGTCACAGCGTTGATCCCCACATACCACAGACCCTCCAGCACAAGCCCCCAGAGAGGGACGTCCTTCACCTGCACACGGAGGAGTATATATGGGATCAAGAAGTAGCGCGGCTCTAGAAGTGGTGTCGGAAGCAACGTTGGTACCACGAAGACCGGGAGGAGCAAGTTCTGCAGCAATGTCTGGTCGTGGCCTGTAGGAAAAGAAGCAACGATCGTCCATGAGCTGGCCCCCGACTACTTGAGAAGCAGCAATCACGTACCGATACGGAGGTACCACGCCCATGCACACGCAATGTACCCTGGAACGAGGAGATACGGCACCACCGGGTGTAGGAGAAAGACGCGCCGCCACAAGTAGAAGGTGTAATGCCGATTGTCAGACAGCAGGAAAGGGTGCTGTATCCTGATGTTCAGACGTCAGCGCGGTCACTAGGTTGCTCCCAGGCAGCCGAAACGTACGTGAACTTGTGAATAGTCAGGCACATTATAGCACAGACTACGCAAGTGACGGCTGCGTTCCTGTGGGGTGCTCAATTTCGGTGCATACCAGCCGAGGGTCTCATGCGGGGTTCACCTCTTGCTTCCGAACATCCGAGTCGCGACACTCCGGAGGAGCGCGCTGGCCCCGCCACCACCACTTAGGAGGGCAGGCCAGCCAAACGCCGTTGCGAACCCCACAAAGTAGTATAATTGCGGAACGTGGAACGCGGGGACGTGGTTGGCCTTGTCACCTTTGACCACCGTAGCCATTAGAACACCCTCACCAAATATGAACACAGGACTCACCCAAAACTATGCCTCCATTCCATACTACAAAGGCACCGAATGCCGCTAGGACGAGGGCATAGGGTACGAAGTTGGTCAAGATATCAGGAAGTACCCTCGGAGCACTCAGGACAGACCACAGCAAGTCCACTGGTCAAACCCAACATACGTTAGAATCGCACGTGTGATCAACGCAGGGCTCAAACGAACCTGGACTGGCCTCCAGTGCCGGAGGGTCGTGCAGCCTCGCTGGGGGCTTCTCGTTCGGAGCAGCGCGCCGGAAACGGAGGTAAAGGACCTGGCTGAGGGCATAGGCGTAGAGCACCCATATGATGTTGTTCTGGCGGAACGTGCAGCTGACCAAGCCTATCTAACACGCTTGTCCTACGTGAATCTCTGACCGGACACATGTTGTACTGCGGCGGACGGGCGTACCAGAGCTGCGAGCCAGTGTCTCCCTTGCATGGCAAGCACGACGCTTGACACCACCGAGACGAGACTAGGAACTTCCGTGTAGTACAAGAAGCCAAAGAACCAGGCAAGGGGGAACGAGGCGAGTATCACAGCCTCGAGCAGGGGTGTTGCCAGGGAAGGTGGGGGCCTTTCACGTTTGTGGTAGCTCACCAGCGGCGTCAAGGCGATAGGCAGCGTAAGCAGTGACAGCATGGGCGTAAGGCGCAGCATGGGCAGGTTACACTTCAGCATGAAGAGCTTCTTGAGGACGAGACTCAGCACATAACTGGACGCAACGCCTCATCTATCATCGTACTTCCACTACAAGTTTGCGTGGACTCACAGTCCTGGGGGCGTGGTGATCTTTGGGTCCCAGACCCAGTAGTCGCCCTTGCAGTACGCCTGCGCCTGCGGGATGTGGAAGGGCTCATCCTGTAGACGATCACGGCGGAATTCAGCAAGAGGATCTGAGAAGTGTCATGAACTGCTCACCATGTATGGCTCCGTGGCCTCCTCATTGACTGCCTTCAGCACTAGCACCGCAACCGTTGCAAATACTATATAATACGTCGGCGCGGGCGACGGCGATGACATGGCGGCGAGCAGCAAGCAATGAATGATTGCCGCCGTGGGCGACGCGCCGTAGCGCTTGCGGAGACGCGTCTCGCTTGGCCACAACCGCGACGATGATCCCCACACCCGACCTCTCCCATCTGAAGAGCGAAGATTACAGACATATATATGAACCTGCAGGTGTGCATCAAGTGTTGTGTGCTTGTCGCATGTTTCATTGATGCTGATTGCTCCAGAGGACACGTTCATTCTGTTGGACGCGCTCGAGGAAGATGCGCATGAGCTCCGACGCTTAAAACCTCTAGTCTGCTTGGAAGTTGGGTATGTTGCTGCTTCCACATGTTGGTAGCTCGACGATCCTCATACCAACAAGGTCAGGATCTGGATGCGTGAGCGCGTTCGCAGGGGCGATACTCGGGCCATCCACGGCTTGTATGTTCCCCCGATCTACGAGCCTCATTTGTGCCCTCATAGTTTCGCAGTATACTTGACCACGGATATCAATCCTTATGCATGTAGAAGTACGAAAGCCACAGGAAGCCAAAACCGAGTAAGGAGCCCACTTATGCTTTCGATGGCTATGGCTTCCAGCTGACTACTACTCCAGTAGGTTCCTATCGAGCCAATATGCGCATCATTAACAAATCCTATCCGCGCTCGCCTACGGCATGCCGTTGACATCTTGCTCTTCAACCCGCCATATGTCCCTACGGAGACAGACGAAGCTGAGGAGGCACAACATGACGCCAATATCGCCGGTGCATGGGCTGGCGGCCAAGATGGCATGGAGGTCACAGACATCCTGCTGGGACAAGTGGAGGTAAGCGCGGAAGGTAGTATGCAAATCAAGTTTAGAGACTGAGGCGAGTCCCATCTGGCACAGAGCCTTCTATCGGAGAAGGGTCGATTCTACTTGGTTGCAGTGAAACAGAATGATATTGAAGGTATATGTAATAAGATGCTTGACCAGTATGGGTTGAAGGGGGAGGTATGTCCCCTGCCCGTGTGTTCCTGTGTTCATGATCCCTAATAGGTCCTCCAGGTTGTGTTACAGCGACGCGCGGGACGGGAACACCTCTATGTCCTGAGGTTCACTCGACAATAATCCGGTCCACATATTTACAGACTACCTACGAGATACAGGGTAACATGGTATGCGTACATTCCGTTATATCCTCCAACGAACACTTCCAGGCAGCTTAGAGCTCGAGGCCATCGAGAGCGGGAATAGGGCGCTCGGCTTGAGGGGTAATGCGGGCACCGTGACGACGTGCGCTCGTCTTTTCGAAGTCGAGGATGGCGGACTATATGCAAGCATTAAGCTATCTCAACCCAGCCGGAAAGTAGGATGGGATACGCACGTGAGCAGTGATACGGTTGTCCCAGAGAACAACGGTGTTAGGCTCCCACTTAACACGGGCCTGGTTGTCGACGCTCCTGTCGATATGATCGTAGAGGAAGTTGAGGATAGCGTCTGCGAGAAAGGTATAAGGATGTGTCCTTTTCGAGGAAATTGAATTGAGACTGACCAGACTCCTCGAGCTTCAGGCCGACGATGCGCCGGGTGAACTGGCGGTTGACATAGAGGGCCTCCTCCCCAGTGACGGGGTGCTTGCGGACGACAGGGTGCACGTTCTGCACAGGCTCGCGCCGGACAACACCACCACGACGGCCAGAGCGCGAGAACTCCGCCTGCTCGAAGCCGGAGTGGATCGCCTTGAGTGTCTTGAGGAATGCCACAAACTGGGGGGACAAGCGAGAGAGGGTGGACACCTGCGAAGTGAAGATGGTGTCTCCGCCTGACTTGGGCTGCGAGAGCAGGAAGAAGGTCGTCAAGCCGGGTGGCTGAAGCTCGTATGAGACATCGGAGTGCCAGACGGTCGAACGGATCCTGTCATCGAGCTCGAAGTTGTAGGTGGTGTTCTCGTCACGGTACACAAGGTGGATTTCGGGTGCGCCCTCGGGGTGTCCAGAGGTAGGGTGAATGTGAAGGCGGCCGAAGTAGCTGCCCCATTCGCGGTAAAAGTCGATGCCTCCGTCAATGAAGTCCCCCTGGTCGCGGAAGACTAACAAGCCCCTTCTGGCAACCTATAGGTAACACCAAGCCCAAAGGAGCGGACAATGGATCAGTATCAGGTACGCTCTCACGAGATCCCGGACATGCCGTGACGTACCTCGAGAGCCAACTGATCGCGTCCAGCGTTATCCAGCGCAGCAAGACTGACGCCGCGAATTTCGCTGCCCAGTCTGGGCGTGATGTCGATCACACTCGTCGCATTATCAAGGAATGAACGGGGGTTGGGGTGAGACAGCGCCCGAAGTCCAGGGTCGACGTGCTCGAATGGGGTCAAGGGCGGGTAGTGCTCGTCCTTGGGGAAGACGGGTAGGAGGTGAGCATACTTGTACGGCTCGTTCTTCTTGGTCTCTTCCGACTGGTCGCTCTGGTTTCGGAGCGTCAAGGACGGAAGGGTCTGGGTTATTGTCTCGACGGTAGACATGGTGATCGAGGAGCTCAGGAGTTTTACCGGGTCGATTCCAGGGGAGCGAGCGGGTCAGCGTACTCTACTCCCCTTGAGGCGGGCATATAAACCCACACTAAGCGTCATCCCTGGGAGCGAATGCGCAATCGTGGCGAGTGTTGAGCACAACTCCCACAGTGCTTACAGTACTGTTCAGCACGGCGGTCCGCCATGGTCACTCGACGTGATTGCGGAATGTCCGAACCAACTGGTGGCGATAAGACGTGCTGTTTATATGCCGACGAGCCGCGGCTGGACCTCTCAGATAAGATTAGATGTTAATGGGCGTCTATCTAATCACACAAAGTCGTGATCGGAACGGTGTTGATCGGCGTCTAAAGGTGGGCGCTCTTGCCGCGACGCTTGTGACCACGCGCTGACGGATCTGGATGCAGCTTATTGTGTTGCACTCTTCCTTGGAACGACGTCGGGTCGTTTCCCCGTGTCTTAACAATTGGACCAAGGCGCCCATCGCATGCAACCCCTGGCGGCTCCCGTGTGATAGGCACGTCGCATTGACTCCAGATGCTGCCTGTCGGCCTCCACGGCCACGGTTCACGACGGGTGCAGCAATGTACTGCTCTCTGACACAAGAAAACTCGAGGGCGCGTCGTAATAGCGAACGGGACCAGTGTCTATACCGTCTTCGTGATGCTAATTAACAGCACTATCTAAGGAAAGCAAAGCCTCGAGTCAACAACATCAACGCATGGACGGGATCAACTTTAGACTCCGCGGTCTTATAGGGGATATCAAGATCGGCTGTCTTATTGTCTTGTTCACACCTTTTACCGCACGGTGGAAAGACTGCCATTGCAGGTGGCGGGTGATATCGAGCGCGGAACGCTTCCACGGACCAGAACCGACGTGCAAGACAATTGGAGACGCCATGCACATCCAAGCTTTTCACGCGAGGGAAAGGCATGAAAAAGGCTGCGTTTTCGTCGAGGACACATACCACATCCCCTTTCCCCCCTCTCCTTCTTCCCGCCTTCCCGCCTTCGCACCCGCTGCGCCTGCGTAGCCTGGTACTGCCGTCATGGAGGCGAAGACTTCTTCCTATGCTTTGAACATCCCCACGCTTCTCCGCAAGCGCAACTCCTCTCCGGATGTGCCCGAGGATGTTGACTACGTGATGAGCCACCTTAACGATCCCAACTGGGATTACTCTCAGCCGCCGACGGCGAGCACGGAAACCTTCAACGAGAAGGGAGAGACGTCATCATGGACTGACCAGTCCTACCGGGAAACCGAGACCGAGACCGCTTCTCAATTAGACTCGACCCGGGTGGGTACTTCCGGAGTCGACCTCCGTGAAGCGAAGGTCGAATTCAACGAGTATGTACCTTGATTATCATTGGTGAGAAGCATCGCTTACAGGTCTACAGTGAGTCGCCCTACGCAGAGGTCAGGGCTGCCGTACCAAATACCGACGACCCCTCTCTCCCGGTTAACACCTTCAGGGTGTATGTATTAAGTTTTGGCGCTCGGGATATCATAGCTCATCCATGTTTCCCTTTAGGTGGTTCCTGGGTATCATCCTTTCCAGCCTCTTGTCGGCGCTGAACCACTTCCTCCTTCCTCGCTGTATGTAGCGCGTTTTATACTCTCTACGCCGCGGCTCATGTTTCCATGTTTCATTCAGGGCCATCCGTTGCTATTAGCGCACTCATCGCCCAGCTGATCGCTCTACCTGCTGGTAAATTCCTCGAGTGGGTCCTGCCAAAGAGGAGGTTCAACACGTTCGGCTTCGTCTGGTCTTTCAACCCCGGCCCCTTCAACGTCAAGGAGCACACGGTGATCACCATCATGGCCAACGCAGTGTATACCGACGTCTACTCGACTTCGATCTTCGCCACCCAGCGCGTGTTCTACAACCAGAACCCGCCCGTCGGTTATCAGCTGCTCATCACCATGTCCTCCCAACTCATCGGGTACGCTTGGGCCGGCATCGTGCGCCAGTTCCTCGTATGGCCCGCAAGCATGATCTGGCCGTCAGCGCTTGTCAGCTGCGCGCTCTTGAACACCCTCAACCGCAACTGGGGCAAGAAGGAGACGAAGCATATCTCTAGGGAAAAGTTCTTCCTTTTCGCCGCGATCGGCAGCACCCTTTACTACTTCCTCCCCGGTTACCTTTTCACCGGCCTTAGTGTGTTCAGCTGGGTGTGCTGGATCGCGCCCAAGAACCAGACCGTCAACACCTTGTTCGGCTACAACACTGGTCTTGGTCTGGGCTTCTTGACTTTCGACTGGTCGATGATCTCTTGGATTGGAAGTCCCTTGGTTTCCCCGGTAACTCGTCTCTTTTGTTCGTTTGAAACTCAACTAACCCGCGCTACGACAGTGGTGGACAGAAGCGAACTTGTTCGTCTCGTTCGTCATCGTATACTGGATCGTTGCTCCAATCCTGTACTGTGAGTAGCGTTGTTCACTCTCGCGGAAGGGGCTATATTGACCTCGCTATCCTGCAGTCAAGAACGTACTCTATGCGAAGTTCATGCCCATCTCCACTTCTACTGCCTTCGACAACACCGGCATGCCCTACGACATCACCGCTGTCGTCGACGAAAACGGCCTCTTCAGCGAGGAGAAGTACAGGGCGTACTCACCTCTCTACATGCCCGTCAACCTTCAGCTCGCCTACGGCACTCAGTTCGCGCTGATCACTGCGGTTGTAGTCCACACTTTCCGTGAGTACTCGGATGTTATTGTCAGACTGCGTTGCTGACAACCCATTCAGTCTGGTACAGACACGACATTGTTCGCCAGTTCCGTCGTACCCTTAGGGACGAGAAGGATGTGCACTCTCGCCTCATGACTGCCTACCGGGAGGTCCCTGGCTGGTGGTACGGCACTCTGTTCGTCGTCGCCTTCGTTTTCGGCGTCGTCGCCCTCCAGGTCTACCCCTCAGACTTCCCCGTCTGGGCCTACATCGTCGCCCTCCTGATCAGCTTCATCTTCGTGCTTCCTGTCGGCATCATCCGTGCGATCACCAACCAGCTTGCGGCCCTTAACGTGCTCGCCGAGTTCGTCGCTGGATACATTCTCCCCGGACACCCCGTCGGCGCGATGCTGTTCAAGACCTACGGCTTCGTGCCCATGTACCAGACGCTGTTCTTCATGAACGACCTCAAGATCGGCCACTACATGAAGATCCCGCCCCGCGTCATGTTCATGTCGCAGCTCGTCGCATCGACCCTCGCTTGCTTCATCTGCGTTGGCGTCCAGCAGTGGCAGTTCGGACACATCACAGATATGTGCTTGCCAACCCAGAAGGACGGCTTCATCTGCAATGATGTCTCGACGTTCGCCACTGCGTCGATTATCTGGGGTGGTATCGGCCCGCAACGTCTCTTCGGCATTGGTGCGATGTGAGTAGAACGTGGTTTACATGCATCGTATGTGAGCTGGTACTGATATGTAACCCCTCAGGTACAACTGGGTTCTATACTTCTTCCTCATCGGCGCGCTGCTCCCCATCCCCTTCTACTTCCTCGCGCGCCGCTACCCGCTTTCGATCTGGCGGTACGTCAACATCCCCGTGTGCTTCGCCGGCCTCGGACAGCTGCCCCCAGCGACGGGCATCAACTACTCCGCGTTCCTCACCGTCGGCGCGATCTTCCAGTGGTGGGTGCGGCGGTACCACTTCCGCTGGTGGCTCCGCTTCAACTACATCCTGTCCGCCGGGCTCGACATCGGCGTCTCGGTCGGCATCGTCCTCGTCTTCTTCTGCCTGCAGTATCCCAAGGGCGGCATCGAGCTCAACTGGTGGGGCAACACCGTCTGGCAGAACACGTTCGACGCGATGGGCATGCCCGCCCTCCTACCCAACGGCACCTTCGGGCCCCTTACCTGGGCATAGACGCACCCGCAGACTCGCACCTCTTCTCATACACGCTCCTGGCACGATGCTTGTAGCATTATCGGTTACCCCCCGGGCCGGCGTAACGTCGCCATGGTTGTATTATCCTTATGTACTCTAACCCTTCAGGCTCCCCCACCCATCATCACGTCCGCATTTCATGCATCATGTTACCGTCACGAACACTCTCCCGCCCTTCTGCCTTCATTACTTCATCATGTGGGCTCACACGTTATTCTTCAATCCTTCTCCACTTCGCACGTACAGGTCATACGCGTCTCTCTTTTGTATTCGTTCTCATGGCTCACGACTTTTGTATCACATACTGGAATGAGAATGACGTCCGTCACGTTTCGCAACGAACCTACATACTTGCGCCAGCGAGGTGTGTTGTCTGGACGCTCGATTCTCCGATGCCGTGTCGATTCGAAGAGGTCTAGAAGGCTAGAGCATGGTCCAGTTCACCTTCCATGCTGCCAGGACCCATGTATCTTCCATCACAATAGAGGGCAGAATGTTCCTGAGATAAGGTTGCACAAGACAAGAATAGGACTCGTGTATACGTGCGGATTGCGCAACAATGTGTCGCACCCGTCCCTGTGTCGCAATGATGGTGTGCACCTTCCGTCAATCACCAGAGGGACCTTATCTTCACCTGTGTATGTGAGCTCGCCATGGATGATGGCGCAGTTCCATGAGTAACCTTCCGGTATCGTAGTGGCAAATATCGTGCATGCGATAATCGAAGCTGTAGATTACACAAGAAAAAGGTGTCCGTGATTTGTACATTGAAGAAAAATCGTGCTAAAAGAGGGGGTAAAGATCATTAAAGACCGTCCAAAAAGCGGGACAAATGACTATCGTAAGGTCATAAACTTCTTCGAGGTGGTGGTTGTGCACACGGTTGGGTTGTAGCTTCTCCTGCCTATCGTCGCCCCTACTGCACAATGCTTCTCCGCCGGCTGAGGGAGAACCTCGAGGGGGAGATCGGCGGCGCGCGCTCGCCGGATATCGAGTGCAAGGAGCCGCGGGAGCCCTTACTGGAGAGTGGGGTATCGGGGTCATACTCGAGGCGGATGTGGAGGAGACCCTGGCCTTCACGAAGCTCGATGGCGAGGTCTCGTGAGGGAACAGCATCTCCAGGCTGCAAGTGCTGCCAGATCTGCGTAAAGGACAATATCAGCCTGTGGACTACACCGCAAGGACAACAATGGATGCGTACGTCAATGTCGGCAGAGCCGAGCAGCTTGTCCTTGCCTAGCGTTTTGTGGTCGTATACCCATACGAAGAGTTTGGGCTGGGTGGCGGGCGCAGCGCCAAACGCGAAGGACTCGTTCCTATGTGCTTTGTGAGCAAATTGCACACTGAATCTAGAAAAAGACCACTCACCATTCTGGTGTAGCCGTCTTGTGCGCGTGCTTCGTCTTGTGCTCCTTGTCACCCACGCGGATAACAACATAAGGCTTGATGTCCGACGTCGACAAGTCCTTCGCATCCTTCACAACCACGCGAAGCGTGCCTGGATCGCGACTGTTCGACCCGCCCTCATTGACCGTCGGGAACGCAGCAGGAGTGGTGCCCTCTGCAGCATAGTCAACCTGCTTCGAAACAACGCCCGCTGGCGGTTCCGCGGGCCGATCGTCCTCAGAATCTGAACCAGAGCTGCCGCCGTGCCTCTTGAACACGCCAGTGACACCGTGGATGACGCCCTTGCCCGCGCCGACGGGTAGGTGGCCGATCTGCGTCATCGCGCGGCCCGCAGAGGTGAACGTCGACGTGTTCTTGCGCGTCTTGACGATGATCTCGGGCGTGAAGAGCAGCCGGACGCGGATCTCGCCCTTGTCGCCGTGCTTCACGTGCGTGAGTGGGATAGAACGCTCGACCGAAGTGAAAGGCTCGAGGCTCTCGAGGTCGATCTTTGCCACCCCGAGACTCTTCGCCTGCTCGATCTGGTTCCAGTCGAACACTTCCAGCTGGAAGTCGGAACCCGCGCGAGAAGGCTACATAGGAGCTCAGCAAGACTATTTACGCAATCCGAGTGTCGACTAGACGACGTACCACTTGCACAGTGAAGTTCTCGTTCCACTCTGGGTTGAGCGTCTTCTTCTTTGTCTGAGACTTGTACACCCGCTGGCCGTTGAGGTGGAACACAACGAACGGGTCGGATTTGCCTATACACCATCAACATCGCCCACCTCTAATCACAGAACATATATACTTACCACCACGATCCGCGGCATGAATGCTGTGTCCATCAAGCAGATCGACTCGCACGAGGCCCTGGTCTGCGGGACGAGCGCCTAGTCAGCCAACTGCAGAATCACGCTCGAAATGGCACGTACTGTTGACACTCTCCCTCGCCTCGAGCTTAATGGGCACAGGCAAGTAGCGCGTCTCGAGCACGACAGTCGACTTCTTGTCCTCATCGTCCGGATCGACGAGCGTGTACTCCGTCGGGCCGTCCTACACCACTCATCCATCAGCACCAAAAAACGGCAATTCGCGCGGCAGCGTCGTCGTACCAGCGTGCGCTCCAAGAACGCCTTCGCGTCGCCCTTCCACTCCGCTACGACGTCGTCCTTGTCGCCCTCATCCGCCTCGTTGAGCCGGAGCCACACGCGGCTGAAGTCGAGCTCCTTCACGACGCCCTCGCCGATGTACTCCCACTGCGCGTTCGTGCTCCGCGGGCGGACCGTGCTGAACGCGGGCCAGTACGCATCGTCGAGCAGCACCTCGAGCCGCGCCTTCTTGTGCAGCTTCCCGCTGATGACGTTGAAGATCACAATGCCCGCTTCTGTGGACCGCCGTCAGCTTCTAGCCTCAATAGGGTGCGCACCGCTCCACTGAGAGACTCACGGTGCTTGAGAAGCTCTTCCTTGCTCATCTCGATGCCCTGCTCCTCGGGGCGCTTCTCATCCTGACCCTCGACAGCCGTCGTACCAGACGTCCTCGCCGACGTCGCGCTGAACGTCGTATCCGTCGACGTGCCGCGCCTGTGGCCGTCGGGCGAGGCAGGCTTCTCCTCCTCGTCCACAGGCTCCGCCGCGGTGATGCCCTCGGGCACGGCCGCGACGTCGATCTCGGACTCGTCGTCGCGCACGGTCTCGCCCTCGTCCGAATCGGACAGCGCGCCCGCGTCCGCGCTCCTCTTCGCCGCCTCCTGGAGCTCGTTCGGGCCCGAGTCGAAGCGGATGCCGCGCACGGCGTACGCGGGCACGAACTCGGCGACGTAGTGCAGCTTGCCCTTGAACGCGCCGTTGCCGAGCTTGAGCGGCTCCTGCGCCTCGCGCTTGCCCGTCGACTCGTACAGGAACTCGCCTGTCTCGGCGTCGGTCGGCTTAGCGAGGTCGGACACCTTGAGCTCGGCGTAGCCGAGGGAGCGGTCCTGCGTCATCGAGCGGCGATAAGTCAGCCGGAGTGCATGGAAGCGGAAGATGAGAAGCGCCCAGGACACCAACCTTGGTGAGGTGCTGGTAGTCCATGCACTCGAGCAGCATCGTCTACGCAATCCGATTGGGTCCGCATCAGCATCCGCGCCTCTTCCCGTCGCATAGTTCAGTCATGTTCACGCACCTCCTTCAGGGAATGCACTGCGGACGGACAGCCGTGTGGATTAGAGTTTCATAGCGCCTGCGAAGGTCGTGCGCACTTACCCGGAATGTAGATGATCTGGTCCCACTCTGGGTTTAGGTCTGCGTGACAAAGACAGATGAGCGACACATATGAAACTTCGGTGGACGCGACGCACTGTTGTTGACGACTTCCGTGCGGCCCTGCGTGATATTGTTGATCTGCACGCGCACGTACGGATCGCTCTAAAGGACGCGAGGGGAGAACGCAAACACACATCAGTCCCACCGTCCCCTCTTCCCTCAGAGGCTTCGCTCGAGATCGTACCTTTCCTCCCAGCGTCGCCTCGACGTTCCTGCAATATCGCGCACCCTGTTAGCACCGACATATATAGCCGCGATGACGCAGGTATCGCACGTACTTGACATCCGTCGCCTTCTGCAGCCACAGCCGCACGACGCCGATTGGGGGCACGTACTGGTCGGCACCGTGCAGGCTGCCCGCCATGTTCAGCGGCTTCCACTCTGCGCTCAACCGGAGTTTGCCTGAGCGAGCGCCGCTGAGCCGCCACCAATCTTTGCCAGTCGTCTTCGCCTTGAGCAGGTCGGCGAGGCGGATGCTCATGTAGCCGACTACGGGGTCCTTGAGGAAGTCGCGGTCGTCGATGACCTTCGCGATGACGACACTGGAGTTCTTGTCCGTGCAGAGGAACTCGGTGCTCTCTTCCCACACCGGGTTGTTCGTGTGCTTCAATTTGCGCGTGGCATGGATCGGGTTCTTGGATGCGCCGGTGTACAGCTTCACGAATGGGTTCAGGTCGCCCGTCATTGACTTGGTCGCATCGAGGTCCTTCGCCTGGTGCACCGTGAGGCGCACAATGCCAACCTCTGCACCAGGTCAAGGGTGTCAGAGCAGCGATCAAGGAACCGTATCGTAGCATAGGACTCACTCGTGTCGGGGAGCGTCTCCTTACCGCCGGCGTCGACCTCGGGCTTGAGGACAGGATAGAAGTTGACATCGAACCGGATAGAACCGCGCTCCTTGCCATCTTTCAAGATGGGCACCTCCATGTTCTCCTGCGTCGCATCTTGCTCGAGCACGCTGAGATCGAAAGTGCCGAAGCCAAGGTCGGTATTCGCACGGTGGTCATTGTAGTCCCACACGCGCAGGATCAGGTTCTCCGTCAATGAGTTCACCAGCAGGAACTTGGTCTCCATCCATGAGGGGTTCGCCCTGTGCACGTTTCATCAAATTCGCAGTCAATATCAAACCGCATTGCGTCATAGAAGTACGAAAAAAAACAAGGTGCGGAATGACGTACGTGTTGTGCTTGAACTTGGTCTTCGCGAGCTCGACACGCTCGTTGATGCTGAGGCTGACGAAGGGGTCAGGGCGGCCGCCACCGAGCTTGGAACCCTTGAGGTCGCGGGCGCTTTGCACTGTGACCTGGAGTACGCCAATGGCTGTGTCGATCGGTTCTCCCGACAACATCTGCTCGAGGTTGAGAGTGAAGACGTTCGGGTCGTACATCATGGGCCCGAGGACGCTGTGGACAGTATCGCGAATGAAGGCGGACAAACCAGGAACCTAATGCCCTGTGAATTTCGGAGCCTGTGGGATCTAGGAGAAACAACTCACGTTGGCAATGTCGAAACCGAAGGTCTCGCCACCAATGGGCTTGAGTACGTAGTCGAAGACTGGCTTGTCCATGAACGACAGGTCCACGAGTTGCACATGCGGGAAGTTCGTCATCAACTTCAGGCGAATCTTCAAGTGCCCCGAGAACGACATGTCTTCGAGTAGGATCGGCATCGCCGCGCTCGCGAGACCCTTGCCCACGCGTACGCTCAGGATGATCTTCGGGTTCACCTTGTTCAGCTTCTGGCGCTCTGTCAACTCAGATGTATCGTTCGGCGTGAAGGACAGCCACCACTCCATAACGACGACATCATCTTCCGTGCGCGGGTAAGTCTTCACTTTGTCGATTCTTGGCGCCTTTGTGCCAAGCGTAAATGTGCTGAGACGGAGCGAGTCCAGGAATGGCGGGCAGTTCTGCGAGAGGACCTGGTCGACGGACGCGACGACCGTTCGGGAGAGTACGGGCTCGTAAATGAGCCAGAACCTATCGAGGAAGTTGTTTATCCAATCCGCGGATTCGATCTCATTCTCGGTGCTTAAGCGGGTCTTGACGAGTTCTCGCTGGATGTCATCGCGCGCACGGGCCCGCACGCGCTTCATGGACATGGAATAGTAGGTGTTGCAGAATGCGAGAAGGATGAAGAGCCATCCCCATCCAAAGTGGAAGCGGGTCAGGAAGTGTGTTACGATGACGGTCTGCGATTGGAAGGTAAGTGGACAATGCCTCCCCGCATACAGACGCTTGATGAGCCACATACCACAACAATAATAGCTGCATTGTGATACCACTCCCCATAGAACTGTTCTTTGAGGAATAGCGAGAGGACCTCCTTGTCCTTCTCTTCGCCTTCGGCAAGTGAGGGCTGGTCGATGCCGGAGACATCACGCCATCCCAGCTTGTACCAGTCGGGTATCGCTGGGGCGGGGCTTGTCGGCATGGCTCCTGGGACTTCGGGGTCGGTGGGAGATGTGGGTGAGGACGGCCAGGCCGGGGACGTTGGCGAGGCGGGGGACTTCTCTAGGGGCTGTCCGTTGGACGGCTGGGACCGGTCGACGTCTTCGATGGTAATGGTAGGGAGAACGCTGGGCTTGACCTTGCCTGTGTCCACAGCAAGCTCTGCGGGGATGGGGATATAAAGGGTGAGCGGCACGGCCATGCTGCGGGGGTGAGGTAAGTGAAGAGAATGAGCGGCACGCATACCTTTCGCGCCTGTCTTGACGTCGCCGTTCTCGAGGCCCAGCTTGGACTTCTCTTTGCCGGCCGCTGCGGCCTTCTCCTCTGGGCTTGCATTGGGGTCGAAGGTGTGTACGGGAACGCGGCCCTTGGCGGCGTCCTGTTCGACGATGCCGTTGACCTTTGCCTGTGCTTGTGGGGGGACGGGTGCGCCGTCGACGGAGGTGGTCGCCATGACGGGGCGGGGGGAGTTAGTAGGACTAGAGAGAGATGGTATAATAGGAAGAGATGGGAGAAGGAGCGTGTGGGAGAGGTGTATGCTGTGAGGCAACAGCAGATGAATGAACGCTGCGCTGTGCTCCCAACTCTCTCGCCCCCGATGACGTCCCGCCACACGCGCCTTAGTCCCCGGTCACTCCCCACCACTCTATTATTCCCCTCCCGCTCCTTGCTCTCTCCCGACACACACACCCGACCTCTCCGAGCAGAACACGACAGCCAGCACAGTCAACCTGTCTCTCAATGCCTCGTTGATTCCCATCATGTATCATTGCGATGTAAATGATGCCCTGGTCGCGCAGCCGGGGAATGGACGCCAAGTTAAATTCAGACAGGGCACGCTAAAGGGACGCCCGCCGGACTACTTCCGGGGTCCAGGGGCGCGACGCGTCGGGGGGCCACGTGAGGGCGTCCTAAATGACCTCTCGCGCCACCCTCGCCCTCCTCAACGCTGCCGCCACCTACTCAACACACCCCACCACCATCATGGCGCACTCGACAGCCTCCTCCACTCGCACCTTCGCGAAATTGCAGCGCGCGATGAGCGCACGGCCTCGTCGAGGACGAGCTATCTCCGCTCCAAGATTGCTGTCTAGAGCCGCCGGGCCACTTCGGGAGATGGCACACAGGCACACGCGTACGACGTCTTTCGATCGGGTGCTGATTCGCCCACAGCATCGCACAACTACGCACTCCCGGTCCGAGTGCAGCAGACGTGGACTTCGAACAGCTATGGCACTGGATCGTTTCGACAAGGAACACGTCGAGCAATGGCCCTGCTGCGGCCCAGCGGCTGCGTGCTCACAGCAACTCGACTACCAATCTATCCCCTTAGTGCGTCGGTGTCCTGCGCCGACCGCGTAGGTACAGGTAGGTACCTGGGGCTTGCTATGGTTAGCGTACGGTCACTCCAGGCGCACATGTGTCCACACGACATGGACGTGTCCGAGGGACCAGGGCATTCTGTAGCATTCTGTGCCGTCTACGGAGACGTTTCTACTCGGCAGCGGATGCATGTCATGAGGCCCGGGCGCGTTTTATGTCGAGATTCGAATGAGTAGTGCTGGATTGTACGGACGTCGTCGACCGTAACCTTGTACAGGTTGTCAGGAGAACGACCACAATAGACACATACGTCTGTGCCTTCCACCTTCCACTGAATAGCGTTCTAAAATGAAGCGACCCAATTGACTGGCAAGGTACAATGGGCGCCTATGGGCTCACCTCCAGGGCTATGACGTCGTTCGCTAGCAGACTCGAGCGTGAGAAAAGCAAGAGCCGAGTCACCCCCAGCGAATTTTGTGACTATTTTGTGCAGAGGACAGGAGAGGAGGGAGAGAGCGTACAGGTTGACCAGATCGTCTGTGGTACACTTCTGCAAGAGCTCGATGCAACTCCTCCTCCGCAGGCTGTACAATGGCGGCTTCAACCATCTCAAGAGAACCTCCTCGCTCCTCTGCAAGGCGCCCCGCGCTGTCGGTCATCCTTCGCTCACCCGCTCCTGCTCCGTCGCCGCGGCCAAGCTCTCCAGTGAAGATGCTACTGTGCGTACACCACGTTGATCTCAATACCATTCGCGACAAGGAATCAGGGATACGCGGCACCGCGGATGATGACTATGCACTGTGAAATGCGGCGCGTCACGCGTCCTGGCTGAGAACTCCCGTAGGACTCTTGTCCCAAGGAGTCCTATACACGTCTATCAGCACACTCACGCCTTCTCCTGCGATTGGCTATACCGCACGCCATCCTCTCGCAAAATGGCACACTTCCTCCTTAGCCATTCATACCCACACGAGCTTGCTGACTGACCTCCCATATCCACCTTCCTTCGCGCTACGACACACCTGCTGGTGGCGTATATAGAAAAGCCCCGAGCTGAGCGACGCGCACCGTAAGCCGAACCCCGCGCCACAGCATCAGCAACTCGACTCGCGCATGTCTGCATACAAGGACTTCGCGAAGGCCAACGACGAGTACGTCGCCACCTTCGGCGACAAGGGCAACCTGCCGCTGCCCCCGTCGAAGAAGCTCCTCATTGGTGAGAGTTTTGTCCGCACCACTACCACCACTACCTGTCATGGAACACGAACCTGAAGCGCGGTGCTGACGATCGTTGAATAGTTACCTGCATGGACGCGCGCTTGAAGTAAGATCTGTCCCTGGTCTGTGGTCATGGTTGATGCATACTGAGCGCGTCATAGTCCGTATGCTTACCTAGGTATCAAGGAAGGTGAAGCGCATATCGTCCGCAATGCAGGCGGTGTCGCGTACGTACCTCGCCTTCGTCCTATCGCCTTCCCCGCATTTCTAACACGCCCATCCTTCCCGCGCATCCACAGCAAAGAGGCGCTGCGGTCGATCGTCATCTCGCAGCGCCTGCTCGGCACGCGCGAGATCGCCGTCTTCCACCACACGGGCTGCGGCATGGTCACGTTCGACACGCCCAAGCTGCGCGCGCTCGTGAAGGAGAGCGACCCGGACAACGCGGCGCTCGCGCGCGCGGTCGACGACATCGACTTCCTCGAGTTCAAGGGCCTCGAGGAGAGCGTGAGGGAGGACGTCAAGTTCCTCCAGGAGAACCCGCTCGTGCTCCCCGGGACGAAGGTGACCGGGTGGGTGTACGAGGTCGAGACAGGCAAGGTGAGCTGTGATGTAGACTCTGGGTGTGGTTTGGCTGATGAGGTGTATCGCGTTTCTAGATCCACCAAATTGTGTAAGCGGGGAGCGCGCAGGACCCCACTAAATAACGCACGCGAGCGTCATAGTGTTGGGTAAGTCAAATTGTTCATTTGCGTGCGAATGCTTGTTGAGCCCTGTCGCGCCCATAGCGCTCCAGATCTATACGTATGTTACACTCAAATATATAGTGAATATCGCGTACGGGAATTTTGTCTTAGGCATCCTCGATGCTCGCGCTATCACCGACTTGTAGCGAGCTTGCCAGACTCCACTCTACTTCCATACGGTGCGATCAGCCCCGAATACTCCTGAGCGCAAGTCATATTCGCGCTCAGAAGACCGCATGCCAACGCGGCCTCGCCTGTCCAGCGTGCACAGTGACTTCAAACGCAGGGCAGCGTGAGGACGTAAAATCAATGCCTCGTTCACGCTGCGAAGCACGAGGGTATATCGGACGTCCAAAGTCCGTTTGCTTTGCTCGACAGCACTTCGTAGCCAAGTCTAGACTCTAGGGTTTCAATCACTCGGCCAGCTTACTACTACTTACTTATACGGGCCTTCTTATCCCGGGTACCTTCGAGGCATCTGCCGCTCGCGAATATTTCGAGTTCTCTGGTTATCGGTGCCGGACTCTTCTTCGCCGGAGTTGATGTGCATGTTTTCGACTCGAATGTGTCAACTGAGAAGTGAGAAGTGCTGACCAGTACGCGCTGGGCACGTCCATGCTCGAGAATCTGAAGAAGTTACTTTTTGCTCAACATGACTGGACGGGACCGCAGCCGCCGGCGGACGTCGGAACCAATAGTGCAATAACTCCTCGGGCCCGGGGCAGCTGTTAGCCAAGTAACTAAGTATTGGCTGTAGATCTCCGAGACCCGCAGTCAGACTCACTTCGAGGCGGTTGTGGCGTTCGCGCCGCAGCGTGGGCGGTCAGACCAGAAGCCCCTGTGTATACGACATCGCGCTCCGTCCGCGTTTTGAAGCCTGACATAAATCCGGTTTGGCTTATGTGTCTCCATGCGTTAATTCTGGGTCAATGGCCGCTGGGAGAGGCGAGGAGTCCGTCATCGTCGTCCGGCGACACGCGTCTCAGCACGGTCCTCGTGATAACGCCCGACTGCAGCCTCAGGCTCAAGAGATGCCCGCGCCCGGCGACCTCGCGCGAGGCTCTCAGGCACGGGTGAAGAGGGAGGATTGGCGAGTCCGCGGATGATTAGTACTAAATTAGTAGGGAGTATCTGTGGTGAGAACGCAGCGGCGCCTCGTTTCCACGTTTCCGTGCTTCTTTGCAGATATCGCGGTCGGACGATAGACTCCTCCGGGCCAGCGAGGGCGCCCGCATTGAAAAAGGAGGACGTGCGGCGAGTCCGACGATGCACGGACGGCGGATGCGGTCCAGGACGAAGAGATCTCTCGGGATCTGCGAGGTGTCGAGGGTTTGGGCTTGGGCTGATGGGTATAGGCGGGAAGAGGCAGGATCGCAGACCGATCGCATCGAAGCCAGCTTGCGCGCAGTGGCTGAAAGCTGCAACGATCCAACATGCACCACGCCGACGCCCATCAATGGACTTCAATGGAGCGCCCGCTATCCTCGGCTTCCTCAGCATGATGTCGTTGGCGAGCTGAGCTCGAGGTAGGCGTTCCACTTGTCGCCGACAACCTTTCCGCACGAGAAGCACCGCACAGGAATAATCCAAGCCAGAGTGAACATAGACAACCTAGGTGGCAAGAGAGAGTAGTACCATTTTGGCGGAAGGAGGAGGAGGTGAGGGCAACTAAGGTTGGGAAAGCTGACGAGTACGGCATACGCTTTCCCGGTGCGTCAGCAGCCTGAGTTTTACTCTGCCGTCCGGGGCACAAAGGGACGGTATCTCTCGGTTGCCGAGCGCATGATGTTACGCGCAGCTGCAGATCTCGAGGGCCCTCCCTTTCCTCGGACTCGGTCCTCGGTCCAGTGGTGACGCGTGTGCCGTGCGCGCGCAATGGCAGAAGCAGGCAGGCCCAGCCGGCCAGGTTCGGTCATCAATCCCGCCGGAAGAGACTCCGACTCCTCTCCTCGCAAGATCTCATCCAGGTCTTGGTGATGGCCATGGTATATATACGCCTCGTCGCGATCGCGCCCACCGAAAACACAACCCCCTCCTTCTTCCCTTCTTAACCGCGTCCGAGGATTCCCCAGGGCCTAAGCCCGCTCCCATCTAGCGTCGGTACCGGTTACCCTGCAAGTTAGCGTTTACTTGCCGCACTCCGACCTCACATACGCACATCTCGAGTGCCCGAAGCGTAACATAGCCGTTGCGATTGCTAGACACCGGCAATGGCATTCCTGGACAACATGACACTGCCGCAGGCGGTGCTTGCGGCCCTGTCCCTCTATGTGGCATGGACGTTCGTACGGCCGTTCGTGGTTAGGACGGCACTAGATAATATCCCAGGGCCTCCGTCGGCTTCTTTTTATACTGGTGAGCGCGAGCCATTTCGGGTATGTGCGCCACAAGATACTCAAGGTAATGGTTATTGCCATCTTCTGCAGGCAATGTGACGCAGTTCATGAGCCGCCACTGCTGGGAGTGGCGCGACGAACTGATGAACAAGTACGGTCGCGTCGCTGTGATCCGTGGTCTGTTCAACGTATGGATATCCCACCTACACTGGCGTGAACGGAGACTGACCCCCCGTACACAATTTGCAGGCTCACTGGCTGGTCACACACGACCCCAAGGCCATGCACACCATGTTCATCAAAGAGCAAGACATCTTCGAAGAGCCCGTCCTGTGAGTCTCGTAATAGCGGCGATAAATCTCGCCTCCGGAGTAATGGCATCAGCATCCTTGGGTGGCTAACTCGTGTCCGCTCCTTGCAGGGGTATGCGGATCCTCCTCGGCCCCGGTCTTCTTGGCACTTTGGGTAGGTCCACGTTCGCGTGGGGGCCCAGGGAACCCTTGCTGTTTCTCTCGGGAATGAGCGTGGCGCTCACGTGTGCGGCCTGGCGTATTCGATAGGTGAACAGCACCGGAGGCAGCGCAAAATGCTCAACCCGGTGTTCTCGACGAAGCACCTGCGTGATATGACGCCTCTGTTCTACGAGATCATTCACAAGGTGCGTGTCGCTCTTTCTCGATGTCGACCAAGGTACGCTAGGAGGTACTGATGCCTGTACATTGGAATAGACGCGGGACGCGATCATGTCGCGCGTGCAGGCAGGCTCTCAAAACGAGAAGGGCGCCGCGGTCGAGCTCGATATGCTCTCGTGGATGGGCCGGACAACGCTCGAGGTGCTCGGCCAGGCAGGCCTCGGCTACTCGTTCGACCCGCTCACGCAGGACGTTGCGGATGATTTTGCGACCGCGGTCAAGGAGCTCTTGTGCGTATCCCGTCTCGCTCCCTCCTATTCCCTGAAACACGTCGGATAGTTCCCGCTGACGCCATTGCCTTCTCCCCGATGCCACTTCTGCGTTGTCTCGGACGCTTCTCGCCTGGTAGCCCGCAGATGGCCAAGTCGATCGTGCTCCGGTTGTTCCTCCCCATCGCGGTCAAGTTCGGCACGCCCTCGTTCCGGCGCCGCGTGCTCGACATGATCCAGCTCCCGAGCATCCAGCGGCTGAAGGACATCTCGGACATCCTCCACGCACGCTCGGTCGTCATCTTCAACGAGAAGAAGGAAGCTCTCGCCCGCGGCGACGATGCGGTAAAGCACCAGATTGGAGAGGGCCGCGATATCATGAGCATCCTTCGTAAGCAGTTCGGATTCTGCAAAGTCGTGAGGGATGAGATGTTGATGATCGAGGTTGACAGTGCGGGAGAACATGATGGCCTCTGATGAAGATAAACTACAAGACGAGGAGCTCATCGGCCAAGTCTCGTAAGTCATACCTTCCATAGAAATCCACTCGCTCACCGCGTACTAGAACGATGATTCTCGCCGGCATGGACACCACCGCCAACTCGCTCGCACGAATCCTCCAGCTCCTCGCCGAGCGGCCGGAAGCACAGGAACGTCTCCGCGAAGAGATCATGCACGCCGTTGAAGTCGAAGGCCACGAAGATACGCTCGACTTCGACCGCCTGCTGGAACTGCCCTATCTTGACGCTGTCTGCCGCGAGACCCTCAGAGTGTACGTCCTCATCTCCTCATCGTTCACCTCTCCAATCTGGCAGCGTGGTGCATCTGTGTTGGTGGCGTTGATGTGTATGTACGTTGTGGGCGTGCAGCTATGCTGTGCCGTGGCGGCGCCCTGCGGACATAACGGGGTCTGTAGATGTAGATGCAAGTCCTCACTTTGTTGGTCCCTGGTACACATTGCCCCGGTTGGCCGTGCTTGGAAGTGCCTTAGCATCGCTTTCTCTTTGCTCATTGGATATTGAGCGCACATACTGACAAATGTTTGGTTCTCCTTCGGTCGATCAGGTACCCCGGCGTAGCCTCCGTCTTCCGCGAGTAAGCCGCTCCTTCCCGTCCGCCTCCCATATTTGCTTTACTCACCCGAGTCCTCCCACTACTTAGCACGATCAAGGACACCATCCTCCCGCTCTCAGAGCCGATCCGCGGGCTCGACGGCACGCTCATGCCCGCGATCGCCGTGCCCAAGGGCACGCGCGTCATCGGGGACATCTATGGGTGCAACCGGAACAGCGCGCTCTGGGGCCCGGACGCGCATGAGTGGCGGCCGGAGCGCTGGATCGAGGGCCTCCCGAAGGCGGTCGAGGATGCGCATGTGCCTGGGGTGTACTCGAATTTGTGAGTTCTTCGCGTGTGATGTCGGGTCGCAGTCAAGTGCCATTTGCTGACGAGTTGGTGCGCGGGCAGGATGACGTTCATCGGAGGAGGCCGCGCGTGCATGTGAGCGTAACTCTGTTGGCTTGCTACGTATGGAACTGACGATCTGGTTGTAGTGGCTTCAAGTTCGCACAAGTCGAAATCAGTAAGTATCTCCCACACACTTGTAACCTGCGAGTGCAACGCTGACCATGCGATCCTCGTCACTTGCAGAAACGGTGCTCTGCGTCCTCCTGCAGCACTTCAAGTTCGAGCCGACGGGCAAGCCCATCGCGTGGAACTTCGCCGCGGTGCAATACCCGACGGTGGGCAAGGAAAGCACGTTCCCGGAGCTACCGCTCAAAGTGTCGCTCCTCAACCCTTGAGTGTGGCAGAGTTGAGCGGAGTCGGGGTAGAGTTCTTGTGGTGACATGCCGGGTCGCTTGGTTTACATTTACGCTGAAAGTTTGGTTGGACGTGGTTCCTATGATGACACTCCTTTATATTGTAGCGTAATCTATTCAACATATCCTTACAATTGCTATCTATCGTTACATCGAGAGTTCTCCCGTTGAACCCAGGAGGACGTCAAGCCTTTGAAGCGCGTCACAAGATCGCGCGACGCGTCGTTGACGCCACCAAAGACACGACGCACGTGCTCGCGTTTCCCGTAATGACTGATCTTTTTCTGAGAGCCATCCGCGCCGGTCGATCCAGTCGAACGCTGAACTCTATATACGCTGCTCCATCGTCTCTCTGACATCTGCTTCTCGACCGTACTCGTATACGGGTTCTCCCATCTCCCATCGCTACGCATCCCGTCCGAACTCGGGACCTCTGAGAGCTAGAAGAGGCTTCACTCACAATCACTATGGCATCTACTGAGCGCGAAGCAGGCGGCGAGGGCACCTACACGCCTGGAGAACACTCTTCCACTGGGGGCGTTACGGGACCTAAGAGCACCGCGAAGCCGGGATCCGCCCTCGATGACTTTGTGCATGATCTGGACAGGCCGGTGATCGCGGTGGACATGGACGATGTGCTGAGCCAGACGAACGAGGTCGTCGCAGAATGTGAGTACGCTTCGTCCGCTAGGGATCGGCGGCCTTGCAAGGAGGACGAGGGTGGGAGCGAGACTGATGAAAGATCGCGCTAGGGCACAACGCAGCGTACGGCACAAACATGAAGATGGAGGACTTCTACTGTGAGTGTGATGTCAGTATCCTGCGCGGCACATGGCTCACCATGACCCGCCGCAGACTACTACTACTGGATGGTCAGCCTTCCTGACCTCGCTTGAACGTCTCGACTCTCACGCTCATGCCTCGTCGCGATAGAATCCCTACTGGGGCAACCCGACTGAGACGGTCGAGAAGGTCGAGCAGTTCTGGAAGACAGACTACATCGACAAGGCGCCGCCGGTCGAGGGTGCACGCGACGCGCTCACGAAGCTCAAGAACATGGGCTACCGCCTCGTTGTCGTGACCGCGCGCCAGACGCGCGAACTTGACAGGAGCCTGGCGTGGTTGGAGAGGAACTTCCCTGGGCTGTTTGATACGATGATCTGCACCGGCCAGTCGCAGGAGACGCTCACGGACGAGCACGAGCTTGTCACCAAGCTCTCGAAGGCCGATGTATGTGTATATGGCGCATGGATGAACGGAGACTCACCTACACTTGCGCATCCTGCAGGTATGCCGCAAGATCGGCGCAAAGTTCATCGTGGACGACTCGGTGGAGAACGCGCTCAAGTGCGTACAGGCGGACCCCCCAGTGCCGGTGCTGCTGTTCGGAGACTACTCATGGAACCAGCGCGTCGCGCACTATGGCGACGTCAAGAAGGAGGTGAGCTTCGAGGAGAAGCTGAAGCGCGAGGGCGGACGCGAGTTCTGGAAGGAGGAAAAGGTCGAGGTGCCCGAGGGCGCGCCGCTTACGCGGGTGAAGAGCTGGGAGGAGGTCATCCAGTGGGTTGAGAAGCAGAAGGCAGAAGGAAAGCTCTAAGAAAGAGGTCCTGGTGCTAGTAAATCATAGAGAAGTGTATCTAAGTACTGTGTAGGTTGTTGTACGAGTGAGAGTTGCACCCAGCACGGAACCAGACCGAGGCGCGACCATGAGACGCGCTTGCAGACAACATCACCGCGATCACGCGCGGCTCCTTTACACGTCCATCATCTCAGCCACCATCCTCACAACCCTCAGCTACACCCTGTCGTCTACACATCCTGAGCTGGAGACAGTCGCGTGCACAATATCATGTCTTCAGCCGAGATTAGGAGCCTTCTCCAGCCCCCTAGCATCCAAGATTCTAACGACCACGCGCTCACATACCTCAACGCAACCTACAAGTCCCTCGATGATCTCGAGAACGCGCCCGACCTTGATGAGCTCGTAGAACAGAGTCGCAAGCATCTGGAACAGCTAGATACCAAGGTGCGCGTACTCTCTGTTGCGCCTAACGGTAGAACACGTCTAACCACCTACCGCCTCAGCTCAGCTCGCGCACTCCCAGTCCTCGCTCGACGCTGCTATAGAAGCCACCCGCGCCAAGGCCGCCGAACATCTCCACACTGCGCAAGAGCTCTCCCTCCTCCGGCACTCGCTCGCGGACGAGCTCTCGTTCCTGTCAGACGAACTCGTGTCGTCGCTCGGGGAGCCGGACAGCAAGCCTACGCTCCTGGAGGATCTCGAGGCGCTGCATAGGAGCTTGAAGGAGCTGGAGAGCGTGAAGGGGTATGTGCAGGTGGTCGAGCATGCACTCAAGCTCAGGTCCGTGAGCCTTTATGCTATGACACCTTCACTTGGAGTGATATTGAGCGACCGTACTATGCGTGCAGCGAGAAGGCGGTCGAACAAGTGCACAGCTCAAGCACAGTGACTGTGTCGGAGTACGAGGGCCTGCAAGCGTTTGCCGCGTCGGTAGAAGCTGCATGTACGAAGGTTGAAGCAGTGGCGAGCCAACCGGATCTGCACCTCCTTGGCTTCCTTGCAGGAGTTGTCGAGCAGACGTGGCGAGACATCAAGGGCGTACTCTCAACGTAGGTCCTCTGCGCACATGTGGAGACGGAATGCTGAGGAGTTTATATCGCAGGCGGCTGATTGAAGCAGCGGAGAAGTTGAAGTGGCCGTTGAAGGTCGACTATACTGCCGCCGAGCCAGACAGTCGGCGAGCGTTTGAGAAGGCCTTCGCTGATTTACTGACACTTCAGACCATGTACGTGTGTCCCATGCTGGGATGTGGACGTTACTAACGAGATGCGATCTGTAGTGGCAAGAAGATACGCGATTCGGAGAAGCACAAGAGCGTAGCCAAAGAAGGGCTGTATGCTATCCAAGCATTGGTCCAGCCCATCGCACTTAGGTTCAAGTATCACTTCGAGGGTACCCGACAAACGAATCGACTCGATAAGGTCAGCACTTGCAGTCTTGAGCATGAGTGGCCCAGCTCAACTGAACGTATACAGCCCGAATGGTACTTCACGCACGTCGTCAATGAGTCGCATGAACATCGGCCGTTCACGGAGTCAATTATACAAAGTCTCCTCGCTCCGACTGAGTACAAGTCTATCAACGCCTGGGTATGCTCTTGCGTTACTATGCGAATTGACGAGATACTCACCACTTCACGCGAATCAGCGCGAGTTCACCCTCCAGCTCCTTCCCATGCTCGAGCGCAAACTCCGGCGGACTATTCCTGCGCTGCTCGCGCACCCACCTATTCTTGCGCATACCATATACCAGGCGCTCGCGTTCGATACTGCGCTCCGGGACGAAGGGTTTGACCTACCGGGGACCACTGCGGTAGCAAGCGCGGGAGATAGCAAAGAGTCTCGATGGGAAGGTATCAGTGAGGTCATCCTGGGACGCAAGGAGTGGTTCGAGGCTTGGGTCGAAGGCGAACGCAAATGTGAGTACTCCCAAAGTTTGCGAACTCCACTTCAACAGACGCACTCATGCATCGTGCAGTTGCGATGGACCAGTACCTCGAGATCATTAGCGCTGCAGATGCCTGGCTCATTGCGGATGAAGATGAAGACGCGGACGCTGATGTACGAGCGGCTGAACGTGAGCTTCGTCCTACGAACTCAGCGCGCCGTGTCAAGGCTCTGGTTGAGCAAGTTACCGGTATGTTTCAATGACTGGGCTTGGTAGCGTATCTCCTCACTCTACCATCATATCCTAGATCGTTACTCTCCTCTCCCACAATACCCACAGCGCACGCGCTTCCTCATCGTCGTACAGCTGCCTCTGCTCGAGTCGTACCACGCACGTATCTCATCCTCGCTTGATGCCTTCGAGACGCTGTCGTCGACGATCATGCGCGCGGTCCCGGGTGCCCTGGGCTCGGGGGACGGGCGCGGTGGAGACTCGCGCAGGCTTACAGCTGGGGTGGAAGGCGTGCAGCGCTTGTGCAAGGCGCTGGTGAGTGCAAAGTACGTCGCGAAAGCGATGGAGGTCTGGGGAGAGGACCTGGTGAGCAATCAAGGTATCCCGATGTTCATAGAAGGTCGTGTTGATGCCTCACATCTGTAGTTCTTCCTCGAGTTGTGGGCGGAGATCAACCGTCGGGCAAACCTACGCACAAAGGCGGAGTCCGTGCCGTCGTTGCCTAACCCACGAGAGAATGAAGACGAGCCACCAGAAGGGACCATCTTCGAAGAGCTTGTGCGGCATTACCATGCGCTGGTCGACCGAGCAGAAGAGATGATTGTCCAGTGCGTAACTGGAGAAGTCGAAGCGGGTTTAAAGGCTCATCTCCAGGGTGGCTCTACGTCCGTGCAGTCCCTCACAATATCCTTACCTTCTACTGACACGTCTAGCAGGCATACGACACCAGCTATCAACGCGGAAACTTCGGATGACATCGCGCTTGCCCAGAGTTTGCTCGGTCCGCTCGCGCTTCTCTCCTCCCACCTCACTTTCCTCCGAGGGACGCTTCCGCGTGCAACTTCGACCTCGCTCTACCGGCGGATCGCCTCCCGGCTCGCCTCACACCTCCTCCAACGGCAGATACTCTACCGCGGACGCGCCCGCGCGACCATCGCTGAAGGCAAGATTGTCCTGTCGGAGGCCGAGCTGTGGGTGGAGACAGCGCGCACTGCGCTCAAGGAAGAGCGCGCGCGCGTCGAGGCGCCCTGGCGCGCGTACTTGCAGGCGGCGCGGTTGCTCGCTGGCGAGGGCGCAGAGTGGTGGGACCGGGTCGGGGCGACGACGTTTGGGACGATGCCTGATGCGGAGTGGGAGGAGGTGATGCTGGAGAGCGTAGGTGTGTGCGAGCTCCCGAGGGAGGAGGTGCAGCAGGTGCTGAGACGGAGGGCGGATTGTGAGTGGTGAGCGGGGGTGTAAGCTAGGCTATGTATAGTGCATGAGTAGTTTGGACGTTAGCTTTGGATTGCTTACTTGGAATATGGACCAACTTGTGCCAATGTGGCCCTGGACGACTTGCGAGAAAGGATCTACTGGGACACCGACGCGTAAACAACGACAAACAATGAGGTCGCCGGACGGACGCGTGCATTCGAATTCGCTCGACTCGTTCTGGACTTCCGCTGCCTCTGGCTTTGCGCTTTGCAGGCATGCACATGTTTCCCGCTTTCCACCTCTAACCCTTCAGCACCGTCTCAATCTCCTCTCTCTCTCTCGCCCTAGGCTGTGGTCGCTATCATGGCCGCTCCTACTCCAGCATCGCTGCGCGACCTCTACGTACCGCCCTCCAACGCCTGGTCATTCATCCCACCCGCTCTCGCGCAAGACAATTCTTCTGCCGCCACTAACCCACCCGTATCGGGTCCGTCTTCGTCGAACCAATGGTCGACGCGGACAGCACCCAATCCACTCTTTGAGCTCTCCTCGTCGCTCGCTGGAGACGACTCTGGTCTAGACATTGCGTCACTTGCCAAAGAGCTGCTCGCAGCACTACTTCTGCAATACGCTACGAATGCTATCGCACAGCCTTGGGAAGTGGGAAAGACGTTGTTGCAAGTGCAATGGGTTCCCCGAGATACTGGTGACATTCTGCTTGACGGTTCGGGTGCAGAAATCATTGACGATGAGGCGGAGGTATGTCGTCACACAATGGTTCGCACCCCAGTACCGTTTCATTAATGTCAAGCGCAAATCCTTTGCTGTGGGTATAAACAGCTGAGCGACTCATCCAATGAGAACGACTCATATTTCGCGGACCCGACTGCCGAAAAGCCCCCTAAGCCCCCTCGTCCCGCGGACGAGCACGGGTACATCATCCGACAGTCAGTACTCGAAGAGGGAACCCAGCCCGAGTATGTAATCCCAGTCGGGAGCGCAGACGGGACATGGGGCATGATGAAGCGGCTCGCGGGCTTCAGAGCGGAGGGCTGGCTCGCGCTGTGGAAAGGTGCGTCCCACGCAATGCTCGACGGTCTCTATGGCCACGGCGGAACACTGACCTTGCCCTCGCACTCGCGCCGCAGGTTTGCTAACCACTGCTGTGCATAACGCACTAACGTCCGCCCTCCAACCGCTCGTGTACTCCGTCCTGCAGTCCGTGTTCTCCCCCTTTTCGCCCTCGCTGTCCTCCCTGGGCTCGACTTCCGTTCTCCTCCCGGTCGCCTCCCAGGTGCTCACTGGGTTCATCCTATCCCCGCTTGACCTCATCCGCACCCGTCTCATCGTGCAGTCTTCCGTGCCGAGACACCGCACTTACTCCGGTCCGCTGGACGCGCTCCGACAGATCCTCGCACAGGAGGGCGGAGTGCGCGGCATCTATCTGCACCCCCATCTCCTCATCCCTACCCTACTCGACTGCACACTGCATGCGCTTGTGCCGCTCACGCTCCCCGGGCTCGTCGCCGCGCAAGTCGGACTTGGCGCGCACATCTCGCCAGAGACGCATCCAGTGCAGTGGAACATCGCGGAGCTCCTGGGAGGCATCGCGGGTTCCCTCGTCCTGCTTCCGTTCGAGACCGTCCGGCGCCGCCTGCAGGTGCAGACGCGCGGAAGCGCGCGTCCGCTCAAGGCATGCGTGGAAATCCGGCCCGCGCCGTACAACGGCATGGTCGATGCGTTCTGGCACATCCTCACGGAGGAACGCTCGGATCTGCCGCTCAAGCCGCACAGGAGGCGCCGGAGACGGAGCGAGGGCGCGAAGGGCAAGGCTAGGGAAAGCGGAGCGGCGCATAGAGAGGACGACGGTGCGGAAGAGAGCGAGAGTTGGTTGAGGCATAGTGGGATTGGGCAGCTGTACCGTGGACTGGGCATGCGGGTTGGTGCGAGCGTATTGGTGTTTGTGCTCGCGTTGGTCGGGAGCCCAGAAGACTCGAATGGGGGCTGGGCAGAGCTGTGAGGATGTTAAACTGGCTAGTTGCGCTAGTGTTTTGCAGGAGTGCCGTAGGATTCTGTGTACATTCTGCTAATGACATCCCAGTTCATAGGCTTTCTCCGGCGTGCTTTGCGTGGTCTGATCTGTTCTTCTGCGCGCGCGCCACAGGTACGTAGGAAGTATCTGATAACGGTGGACGTTGACGTTTAGGACCATACTGGTGCCGCTTCCATAACTTCTTCCCAGTAATGTGGTATATCACGCACATGCGTACTTACGTTGCTGGCAGATGTGCAGAATTCGGTGACCGGATACATATGTATCCAGCTGCTTCTACACGGCCTGGCGCTGCTGCAGACGCAGAAGTCAACAGTTTCAGCACGACATATCTTACCGCGCTTCTTCCTGACAGACCGTGAAGAGCCACATGCCACACCGACCGAGCGCACATAAAGAAGCAAGACGACATGATATCATCGTAACATGTCATGGCACAACCGGTAACCTACTCTTGTACGGCACTGGTATGGCTCTTCTCTGCCACCAAGCGGGCAAGCGTCGGCGGAACAGCGTCCAGCTGCATCGGGAGCGCTTCGAGATGACCCTGCGCACACGAGGAGAGAGAACAGACAGGAGGAAGACTGTCAGAATCCGTATGTCGCCACCAGAAGCCTCCGGGCACACACGCACATGGGAAAGGTGATAGCGCAGCCCGCTCATCTGCTTGTACTGCTTGCCGCACCCGGGGTGGGGGCACGCGTGGACTTTGGGGGCCTTCGCCCTGCCCGATCGCGTCTTCCTGGGCGCGCCCTCTGCCCCCGATTCCCCAGAGCCGGGTTGGGCGGCGACAGGAGGGTCGTCACCGTTCGCGGGACAGGAGCCGGACATCATCGTGCCGTGTGTCTGAGAACCGCTTGGGTGGTCTGCTGCCTGTCCAGGGTCGGCATGGCCTGCGCTTGAGCCCAGTTGAGCCGCGAGAGCCTGCTGGAAGTGGACCTTCGATCTGAAGTGCTCGGTAAGTTACCGGTCAGAAGGACAGTGTCCGTCGGCCACTGCCTGTGGCGCACGAAGCACATGGAATGCCTACGCACATCTGCAAATGGTACTGCAGACCGTTTAAACTCTGTCGGTCACAACGTGCCGTCAGTCGAACATGTCAAGGTAACATATGCATACGCCAATGTCGGCCGAGAGGGTACCGCACCTTCCAGCTCTTCTCACAGCCCGTCAGTGCACATCGGAAAGGCTTGGTGCCACCGAGATCGCCGTTGTGGACGTACTTGCTATGATCCGACAATTCCTTGGATGTCACGAATGCGCTCTTGCTTCGGCGTGCATGTGCCGGCCAACAATCACGATGACCGCATGCATATGCCCGAAGATTTGCACTGACGTGCGTGAGCACCAAGAGAGAGAGAGAGAGTGGTAAGAGGTAAGTCGCATTTGGTCGGGACGAATCAGAAGATACAGAACACAATGGCACTCACTCTGCGGTGGCCGGGAGAAGCGACGACAGTCGTGCTGGGCGCTCAGGGTCGCGATGTTTCCGCGGTGGTGGTGGTGGCGGCGGCGGAGGCGGTAATGGTGGTTGCGTTTCCTCTACTTCGTTTGGATGGTACGTCGTTGGATCATGTGCGCTTTCTGCGGGAGCGGCATCGTCGGGGAGATCCTCATGCTCCGAAGTAGGGGAGGAGGGGAATGATCCAAAGGAACTCGTAGAGCTCGGGGAAGAGGGAGAAGCAGGTGTGTAGGCCCATAACGTTGGCCTAGGCTCTTCAGGGAACTGAGCAGCAGCAGACAGAGCCGTTTGAAGACCCGGAGGCAGATGGGTCTCCGGGTGGCCATGGACATCATCGTTGTGTGCCCGATTAGCCGTTGCACCTGGGCTGCCAGTACCAGGCAAGGGCTGGTATTGACCGGAGTTGAATATACACGCCGGAGGGTTGATGACCGGCTGGGACGATCCGGACGCCTGCGGAGGGTCGTGTATGGGCGGAGAGTAGTAACCGTGAGGGTTGGGTGAATGTGCGACTGAGCCGGGATGAGAGAGCGGATTGCCAAAGGAGGAGGGGACGTATTGGTACTGGTGAGGTATCGGAAGGCTTGCGCTGGGGTCAGTCAGATGTGCACCCGAAAGAATCTGTTCGGGTAGGTATGCAGGGGTGCGCGATTCTTGCGCATGGTTGGGGGAATTGTTCATCAGCATAGAGGGTGTGACATATTGAGGACTCCGGCCATCCCAAGGCTGGGGGTCCGGGACAGGGTTATGGCTCGGTGTCCACTGAGGAGTCGGAGTCAGAGTCGGCACTTGAGAGGACGACGCGGACGATGACCCTTCATTGGGTGCGGGCGCGGCATCTCGTTTCGTCACGAGCTTCCTGCGCTCGAACATACGCCATCTAAATGCAGCGTTAGCCCACGAAACTGGACTTCGCCAAGGATACTGACCTATTCCTACACCCAAGACCGCTGCGATTGAGCTCTTGTCCGATGATCCCCCACCTTCCACCCAGTCTAGAATAAGCCTCTAGCAGCTGCGCATCCTCGTCCGGCGTCCACTCATCGCGCTTCAAGGACGGATCGAGTGCCTCTCTGTAGCGCTTGGAGCAGGCATCGTCTGTCCGACCCGGTATGTGACGAGCAATGACAGACCACTTCTGGCCATGCATAGAATATAGGGAGACCAAGAGATAGTCCTCCTCAGGCGTCCAGGCCGTCTTCTTCACGTTCGGGGATAATGAATGGAGCCATCGCTATGCAGCATGACTTGAGTGCGGAGCTTATGCTAGAAACGTATATACCAACCTTCCTGCAGGCCTTGTTTGTCCTTCCGGGGACTGAGAGAGCCACCGCCTTCCAATTATCGTTCTCCCCATGAATAGCCACGGCCTGTCTAAGGAGGTCATCTTCGTAGGCAGTCCATGGTTTTCCAACGCCCTTATCACTCATCGACCCCCTAGGTCAGAGGCCTCTTGGTAATTATTGCTGTATGCTGTATGTCAAGTAGAGTAGTGCGTATGATCTGTGAGGTCGCAGCAGAGCCGGTGGCTAGCGGGGGTCATGAAAGAACATCCGAGGAATATGCTATAGGATAGACGCCCATCATCGACTGAACGCGCCTTTGGGTGCATTACGTAATCACATCCCGCTCTCGCTCCTGCAGTCATGTCTCTCGTCCAGGGCTACTCATCCGACGAAGACGATGGTCCTCGTTCACCTACAACCGACGCCTTTGGCCTTTCCTCTCTGCCGGTTGCGAAAAAGCCACGCGTAAACGAGACTTTCGCGCAACCTTCCACTTCACTTGTACCAACTTCAGCGCCCGATGTGCTTGCAGAGGTTCGTTCATTGTAATCTGAACAAACAGTATCGTACTCATAGACGAATTCTCGTATAGGACCCATTGCACCAAACAGCCCTGGTTACACGACCAACAGACACGCAGATCAATGTGAACATCACGTACGACGACATGATGCGCCCCCTACAGGGGCCGGAGAACCCGTTCAGCGACCGCAACAGGTTTCTCAACCAAAACGCGCTCGCTGGGCACGTAGAGGAGCAGGCTATGACCGAACATGCATTCCGGCAGCAACACCTCACCCACGCAATCCTTGGCTACTCTGCCAACCCCTCCGTTGATCCTAACGCCCCCACAATACTCGGTTCGGTGGAGAAGGCGCAGGAGCACGGTTTTGCCACCATCGGGATGACGAAAGCTCCCAAGGCGAAGAAGAATGAGCTGAAGCGGAAGCGGAAACCTAAAGGTGACCTGGAAGTAGTGGATGGGGAGGGTGCGTATGAGGGCCCATGGGCGACTTGGGACGCGGACCAGCCCAATACTGCGTTACCTGAGGGTGTCGAGGAGGGTGAGGAGTCTGAGGAAGAGCCCGACGAGGAAATTCAGCCGAAGAAGGCAAAGCCGAAACGCGGTGCGCCCGGCCTCGAATCGTCCGTGTTCCACGGCAAGTCGATGTACGACTACCAGGGGCGGACGTACATGCACCCGCCGCTATCCGAGGCACCCCAATTGCAGCAGGAGCCAGGGTCGCAAGAGTGCTTCATCCCCAAAGTCTGTATTCATACATGGACAGGACACACTGGCGGCGTCTCTGTCGTCCGAACATTCCCCAATACCGGCCATCTGCTTCTCAGTGGATCGATGGACACGAAAATCAAGGTGAGTAGCTGATCTGAAGGTATTTTGTCTTCTGAGGCGCTGACATGATCCAGTTATGGGACATCTATACTCACGGCAACTGTCTGCGTACGTTCCATGGCCACATGAAGGCTGTGAAGGATGTCACGTTCTCCAACGATGGTCGCAGGTTCCTTTCCTGTGGCTATGACCGTCAGATGAAGCTTTGGGATACAGAGACCGGTCAGTGCCTGAAGCGTTTCAGCAACGGCAAGATACCGTATGTTGTGCGCTTCCATCCCGATGAGGACAAGCAACACATCTTCCTTGCCGGTATGTCTGACAAGAAGATCATTCAGGTCAGTCAGCGTTGCTCTGCAATCTTCACATCCATGATTGAACGATACATTAGTATGACATAAACTCGGGGGAAATCACGCAAGAATACGACCAACATCTTGGGCCTGTGAACACGATCACCTTCGTGGACGAGAATAGGCGATTCGTCACAACGTCAGACGACAAGACCATACGAGCATGGGACTTCGACATTCCAGTCGTCATCAAGTATATCGCGGAGCCTCACATGCACTCAATGCCAGCTGTCACTCTGCATCCAAGCAGTGAGTTCTGTCAATCACCTATAATTAGAGCGCTGGCACTGAGATCCGGCGATCCCAATAGAGAAATACTTCGCTGCTCAGAGCTTGGATAACCAGATCTTGGTGTATAGTACCGATAACTTCCGACAGGCCCGTAACAAGCGCTTCGCAGGCCATTCCGTCGCAGGCTATGCGTGTCAGGTCGGCTTCTCTCCTGACGGGAAGTGGATCAGCAGCGGAGATGGCGAAGGCAACGTGGTGTTCTGGGAGTGGAAGACTGGACGTATCAAGTCGCGCCTGAGGGCCCATTCGAAGGTGGTCATTGCGCACGAGTGGCTACCTCATGAGACGGTAAGTTATCGGTTACTTCAAAGTGCACCCGTCGACATGTTGCTGACATGTTGCGATGCAGTCCAAGGTCGTGACAGGGTCCTGGGACGGTCTGATTAAACTCTGGGTACGTCATCATCCCTGCGAGTCTTGTGCTGGAATATGGAACGTACTGACCGCGGTTGCGAATGACACAGGACTGATATGGACGCTGCTGTCTGTACTTATCTTGCCCTCGTAGATGTGTACAATACATTCGCTTGATGCAGATGATGCTCTTCTCGTCGGCTACAGCATACAAGACCTAGAAGACGCGTCGGAGTCTCACCGTGGTCCCTCGGCGGGCTATCAGCCCTGGTTGTCTGCCCGTATTGGGCGCATCTGCAGTTCTTTGCAGAAGGGGCATAGGCACATGCACATCGAGACAAGAAGTGCGGGGTAGTTGGTGTTCGGGCTATCTTCCACCGGCCAGGACACGCAGCATTTCCCCGCATCATGCACCCACGCGCACACGTCTCCCATCTTTAGCAGAAGGTGCGCCCCGACGATCTTTGCGTGATCGACTTCTCGATAACGCACCGGCCCATATGATCCCTGATCGACATGGGCGCAGGCTCTCAGCGCATGAGTGCAGAAGCACGGTCTCATGCCCGTAATCAAGCTGACCTCTCCGCGAAGCTTGGTTTCCCCCACAACGAATATTGAGCCCGCCGTTGCGGAATTAATGCGAGTCGAGCGCGACGCCTCCGGATATGTCACACCGTGCCCCGCATTGCCACTCGCATCTCACACAGCACTCTCATGGACATGACACTCTACGCCAACGACGGTGCGCGCACACATGTCTACGGTCCATCTCCCCGATACTTGGCTGATTCTCTACCTCTCTACCTGCGCCTCCAGAGGGCCGTTCCACCGGACGTTCCGATACGAAGCTCACTCCGCCGGGGCCGCCACTCTCGAGGGCGCAGTCAGACTGCCGCTGGCGACTAGTGGTGTGCGCGCATCAGAACGGGCAGGTGTCAGATGAGCGACATTGTCTCCGTCCTTGTCGCGAATATCATATTGATAATGGGCCGCTGCACGGCTCTGCACGCTTAGGACGCTGGATCCAGGGCGCCGATTGGGGCAGGTGGCCAGATGTCCAGATGGCCTGTACAATGTACATGTTTGGGCAGCGGGCCAAGGCCCAAGGGCGATTATTATCCGGTACCCGTCCGCCGCGCGTGCGCACCCGTATGACGTCGTCGTTCATCTGCGCGCACGCTCCGAAGGACGTGTGACCGAGCGGACGGGCTGCAGGTGCTCGAGCCTGGTTCGCAGCGGGAGCAGTCCCCGCCGCGGAAGCCGCTTCCTCGACTGGGGGACATCTTCGGATGGTCGGGCAGGCTGGGCGCCCAATGCCCATCCTCCTCTGCCCTCGCACTTGCGCGGTATGGCTCGCCGTCGCCCGGGTCTCGGGATGACGGCATGTACGCCCGCACCCTGCGTCATGCATACTTGTGTCGCGTCTCAGAAGGCAGCGCGAAGGCGCGTCCGTAGTACGTGTACATGCGCTGCTCGGGCGACGGAAACACACAAGACATGACATGCTGCTCTGATCCTGAACGCCCGCCGATATTTTCAGCGCGCCCCGGCCCTGTGCCCCCGGCGTATTCGGAGAGTAGTTGGTCTGTGATTATGTTCGAAGAACGACGTCAGACCGCCGCTGCCGCCGCCATTGCCCCGCGCGCGAGGCTCGAGGCTCGAGGCTTGAGCGACGCTGACAGCTCGGAGCCTCGGGCGCTGCTCTGCTGCTTCGAATTCGAAGCTGCTGAGGCGTCTTCGCCGGCGTGTCAGTTTGAACGCTTCGAAACATGGCAGTAGCGGCACTGGCAGCACGGAAGAGCGGAAGTGAGATGGTCGTTGGCAGTCGTCCATGTCCCGGTACCCGCGCCCGCGCCGCTGGGCAGCGGGCACGCGAGCGGTCTCGCGAGGCATGGTCGACTTCCCAGCCGGGGATCCTGCGCGAACCCGCCGGGCGCAACTGCTCTGTGACAGGCCCGCGATGGAATTTTGTATTTTGTAGCTGGGTGGCACTAGCCTGGGCACGCTCTCCAGTCTCGAGCTGGGGATTTGCATACGATCTGCGTGCGGCGCGCGCCTCTCCATACTATTGCCAATGCCGAGACCGTCGCCTCCATGGTCTGGCAGGCACCCTGCGGCGCATGGGCCTGACGAGCACAAACGTTTATTATGTGCTCGTCGAGCAGGGCCTG
Source organism: Cubamyces sp. BRFM 1775 (assembly GCA_022385745.1). Classification (NCBI taxonomy): domain Eukaryota; kingdom Fungi; phylum Basidiomycota; class Agaricomycetes; order Polyporales; family Polyporaceae; genus Cubamyces; species Cubamyces sp. BRFM 1775. The sequence goes on along the minus strand of MU278460.1, from coordinate 486,914 downwards.
GCGCGAAACGTTTGAACGTTGAGCCTCCTGGGCAGCTTAGTGGGCGTCTGGGTGCTGATGGCATGCCGAGGCGCCCTCTGATTGGGTGGATATGTGGGCGGACGCGCAGGTGATAGATGCACGCACGGCGCACCGCTGTGGTGGACCTGGTGGCGGGCAATCTGGATCGTTGTGTTTGAAAGGCGCCTCTATCAAGGTTACAATATCATGCAGGAAAGACTGAGAAAGTTGCGCATTTGGGCGCCTATGGGTTCCCAATGTGCCTCGAAACAGAGTATCTTGCCCTGGAACGTGGACAGCAGCCATCATTGGAATTCGTCATTGATCAGCAGGCCAGAGGGGCGCAAGATGGGCATTTTTTTCGTTGCATTCTCCGCGGACGATGGGGCAGGACAGGGCCAGGGGGAGCATGCAGGGCGACGACGACGTCGATGCGGAGGAGTGACGCGAGAACGTCGGAGGATGCTGCGAAGATGCGCGTCGCTCGCGGCCAAGGGGCTGGATGCCTGCTTGCTCGCAAAACCGCCAGTGCTACTTACTGACGCCTACTCGCGGGCGACGGCGAGCGCGCGCGGGGGCTTACCAGTAGCTAGCTTAGTCCTGCGGCCTGCCCATCAAAGTGAGACACCGTGCGGATCGGTGGTGACACCGGCCGACACTGCTGATCTACTCCAGAAATACGTTCGGCATTTGCGGTGGACCGCGACCGCGCGCTGGCCGTGTCTGGGAGGGTGTGATGACGCGGCAGATAGCGGGTGCGCAGGTCATTGGACACAAGATAAGTGCGGGATCCCGGAAAAAGTAGGTGATATTACATTGCTACGGCGCGGGCGCTCGAGTTCTAAGTTCGCGTTGGATGTCACTCAGTTGTGGCAGGGTCATAGAAGCCGGAGAGATGCAGAAGATGGGTACGGACGAAGATAGCCTACCGGGAGGAGACCGAAGAGGCCGACCTAGGGAGGCCGATGACGGAGGCAAAATTCAGGATCTGTAGCGTCACAACCCTGGCTGCGGCGCTTGTGCGCGGAACGGCAGGAACAGTGGATGGAAATGACATATCGCCGGAAGGAACGCATAGGCCAAGGAAGAGGTCGTAACAGGTGGAAGGGTGCAAGATTGAGTTTGTCCGCTGCGATGGAAAGAAGACGCAACGGAAGCGAGGCGACGGGTCGAGACTGCGTGGGTGGAGAGAGAGAGAGGATAACGACAAGAGGACAAGACGAGCGCGGCAGGTCCGAGGGGTCGTGTGGAAGCTAGGCCGGTAAATTGATTATGAGCGTGGAATGGTTTCTGGAGGAAAGGAGGAGGAGTGTGACTGGCTGGCGGATGGGGGAGGAGGAGGTGGATACGCGCGAACGCAGTGCCGCTCGTGGCCGGTCCGCGCAGTTGTGCCTGGCATGCGGCCGCAATCTTGATGCGACTGACAATCCTGATCGCTTTTCGGTTTTGGGTCACCCAGCACGTGCTCATTGCCCCTGCCAAACCGGATGTCATAAATGTTCCTCCTTCGCTCCAAGCATTTCTTCACCGTCGCCCTTCCCCGCTCCCCAACACAGCTACCTCTCAACTCCCTCTCCCGCTACCCTCCCCCAATCCAGCCATGCGCTTCCAATTCTCCCTCCTCTCTCTCGCCGTCCTCATCGGCTTCACCGTGGCTGCTCCCGTACGTCCGCTCACCGTCTTCTGACCCGTCCGTGTCGACTCATTTCTTCTCTACAGGCCGTCCCCGTAGACCTCGTATGTTTCACTTAGCCCATACGTCCACCGGGACCGCTCCCTGACCTAATCTCTTCTTTCTTCCTTCGCTTAGGCTGCTCGGGGATTGCCCAATGGTCACGCATCTGCGGATTACAAGCGTGCTGAGATTGTGAGTCCGCGAGTCCTCTAGCTCTGACTATCCGCCTAACCTTTTACTTGCAGGATGTAAGCTCTACGCGTACCAATCATTGACCTCTTCTCATTACTGTCCAAATTAGGCTCGTAGCTGCCCTAACGGCTCTGCCGGTTGCGGCGAGGGTCCCCTTTAACGCGAGGTAAATGAACCCAGCAACTTGATTCATTCATGTACTCATCCTCTTGGTGCAGTGATTAAAGCTCGGTATCGACTGGCGGATAGACTACCCTCCTCCGCCTCTCTCTGCAGCATTGGTATTGCTGCACCATCTTTTCGGTACGTTCATCGTGCACTTGTTTGTGTCGGCCTCATCTCTGACGTCCAGTCCAATAGCATCGGGTTTCTGTGCTTCTGAACATTCCTTAATGCACTGCTATGTTCTATATCCCCCCGCAAGCGAGCTGTTCTACACTCTGTCTATTCCAGCTTCGCGCTGCATCCGCTCACTATTTGATTGTTGATTTATTCCGGTCGGATAATCTACATCTTGTATTCTACGTGTACGAAGGCTCCGCCAACGCGTCCTCTGGATGAAATACGGTTTCGTCCACACCCCTTCGTTCCGAGGCGTCTCGCGTGTTCTCGTGTTGCCCTCGCTTCAGCTGCGGAGGGCTGATTGATCCGCCGACGGGCACGTAAGAACGTCGGTCATTCAGCGGAGTGGAGCCCGAGATCCAGGCAGATTCGGGTGCCGCGTTGAAACTCCACTCAGAGCGCAAGTCTTGACGCGTACAGTCTCTGTCACGTGAACGAACTTAGGGCAGGTCTTTTCGTGGCAGGACGCGTTAATTGTAGCAGTCGCGTGTCTCGCTTGTTCTTGAACCTCTACGATGTCCCTCCTCGACGACCCCATTGCTCATGATGACTTGATGCAGGACAGGTCTCGTGTGTTCGAGGAATTCCTCGACGCCGAGACCGAACTGTACAACTACCGGGATGACATCGCTCGCATGCTCCGTCTGGATGAACGACGTCTCATCATCAACATTGACGACCTACGTGACTATAGACGCGAATTTGCCGATGGACTGCTCAAGCAACCTGTGGACTATCTGCCTGCACTCGAAGACGCGCTCACAAGGATCGTAGAACGCGTTCACGACCAAGACAAGCACGATATTGAGGGCAAGGCCTACCGTGTAGGCTTCAGCGGCTCCTTTGGCGACCACCATGTCAGCCCTCGCCATCTCCGCGCTATGCATCTGGGCAAGATGATCTCATTGGAGGGCATCGTAACCCGCTGCTCGCTCGTCCGGCCGAAGATGCTCAAGTCGGTCCATTTCTGCCCCAAAACCGGTATGTTTCACGCGCGCGAGTACCGCGACGCCACGACGTCGACGTCCAACCTCCCTCCCACCTCCTCGGTCACGCCACAGACGGACGACGAGGGCAATCCGCTCCAGATGGAGTACGGCTACTCGGAGTTCCGGGACAACCAGCGAATAAGTATCCAGGAGATGCCGGAGCGGGCGCCCGCGGGCCAGCTTCCCCGCAGCACGGACGTGATCCTCGATGGGGACCTGGTCGACAAATGCAAACCGGGAGACCGTATTCAGCTTGTGGGAGTATATCGCAGCGTTGGAGGCGGTGCCAATGGATCGTTCAAGTGAGTTGTGCGCTTGCCTTTTGGGACTACGACGTGGGCGTCCCGGTTACGTTCCTTCTATGTCAAACCGACTGGCTGTGCAACCCTCTTCGCGAGTGCCATTCCTCGTTGACAAGGGGCTGGCAGCAAGCTGGAATGGCTTTACAGATAAGGGATGCCGGTTTCTCCGTTCTTACGCTGATGAACGTACCCTAGAACTCTGATTCTGGCGAATAACATTAACTTGCTTTCATCGAAGATTGGTGGTGGTATCGCACAGACGCCTCTCACCGACTACGACATTCGGATGATCAACCAGCTGGCGAAGCGGTCAAATATCTTCCATCTTCTCTCGCAATCTCTAGCCCCCTCTATCTTTGGACACGACAAGATCAAGGAGGCGATTCTCTTGCTTCTTCTCGGGGGTGCTGAGAAGAACCTTCCGAACGGCACGCACATTCGTGGCGACATCAACATCCTCATGGTTGGCGACCCGTCCACGGCGAAATCGCAGATGCTTCGTTTCGTGCTCGGAACCGCGCCGCTTGCCATCGCCACCACGGGTCGTGGAAGTTCCGGCGTCGGTCTAACTGCCGCTGTCACGAGCGACAAGGACACCGGCGAGCGAAGACTGGAAGCCGGCGCCATGGTCCTCGCTGATCGGGGTGTGGTCTGCATTGACGAGTTTGACAAGATGTCCGACATCGATCGCGTGGCTATCCACGAGGTCATGGAGCAGCAGACAGTTACCATCGCCAAAGCAGGCATCCACACTACTCTGAACGCACGCTGCAGCGTCGTGGCCGCCGCGAACCCGATTTACGGTCAGGTAAGCGCTGCTGTTCGGGCCCGATTGCGGTTCAGAGAGGCTCGGCGACTGACCCGCCGCGGATTGCAGTACGACGTCCACAAGGACCCGCACAAGAACATCGCGCTTCCGGACTCGCTCCTCTCCCGTTTCGATCTGCTCTTCGTGGTCACGGACGACGTGGACGAGAACCGAGATCGGCTGATCGCGGACCACGTCCTCCGCATGCACCGCTACCTCCCGCCCGGGGTCGAGGAGGGCACGCCCGTCACCGACATCCTCTCGCAGCAGCTCTCCGTCGACGGGCCGAACGTTGCCGGGGAGGACGCGGAGGAGGGTGAGCCGAGCCCGTTCGAGAAGTACGACCCGCTGCTGCATGTGGGCATCGGGCGGCCGCAGACCAGCACGCGTACGGGGAAGCAGAAGAAGGTGGAGGTGCTGAGCATTGCGTTCGTGAAGAAGTACATTCAGTACGCGAAGAGCAAGCCTCCACCCGTGCTCACCAAGGGCGCTGCGGACTACATTGTGAATGTGTACGCTACCCTGCGTAATGAGGATCTCGACGGGACTCGGAAGAAGAGGGTATGCGTCATGCTATGTTGTCGAGCTAAGTTTATACTGACATAGAGTGCTGACAGACATCACCTCTTACCGCACGTACACTCGAGACGCTCATCCGTCTCGCAACCGCACACGCCAAGGCGCGCCTCTCGCCCAAGGTACAGCGCCAAGACGCGAAAGTGGCAGAGGAGATCCTGCGGTTCGCGCTCTTCAAAGAGGTACTCCGCCGCACCCGTCGCAAGAAGCGCAAGCTGAACAACGGCGCGGTAGAGGCCATGGACGAGGACGACGAGGATGGCGAGGTAGAGGGTGAGAGTGACGAGAGCGACGAAGAGGAGGAGGCGCCGCAACGGATGGAGACCCCGAAGCCGAAGGACAAGGCCAAGGAGGTGAAGAAGCTTACGCCGGAACCGCAGTGGGACAATGACGTCCAGATGGGCGACGGTGTCCCTGCTGGTGGCGCCGCCGCTGCAGACGGCCAGGGCATTCGACCAGACCGGTACGTCTTCAGTCAAGGCTTACGCTTGCTTATATTGATGGCTGACTGGCGGACGCCACGCTGTAGGTTGAAGCTGTTCCGGACGCGGCTCGCGCACCTGTTCGCGACGAAGCTCGTGGACGAGGACCAGATGTACCTGCACACGCTCGTGGAGATGATCAACGAGGGCCTGTCGACGAACGAGCTGTTCGGCACGGCGGAGGCGACCGCGGCGTGCAACATCATGACGGACGCGAACGAGGTCATGCTCAGCGACGGGATCGTGTACAAGATCTAGTCGGGGGGCGCGCACGTCGTGTTGTGTTCCTTTTTTGCCAGTGTCTCGCGTCGGTTCGCTTGCCTGCATCTCGCTGTGTCGTGCTATCTGTGTGTGTTGTTCTCTCTTGTATCACTGGGTCGTGTATTTGATAGATATCCCTGTGCGTGTAATACGATACCGTCCTTACTACCCATGCTTTCAATGGCGCCACAGTCCACCTCAAGTCGTGCTACCATTGCACCCAATGCAATGTATAATGACTTCATTGCTTCGGATGGTTGTGGTTCGAGACGAGAATGTGGGCGCGTGTGGACGGGGTAGGATGATGCGGAGCGAGAGAACACAAGCGCGCGATCGAAGTGATACGATCGTACCCCGCATGGGTCGCGTCTATCACATGCAACCACCTGACGCCCTACGCTCAAGTCTCTCCCCACCGTCTGCCCTCCATGCCACTCTCCCCTTCCTCCTCGCCCACTACCACAACCACCACCACCCCTACCTCAGATGGCCGTGCAGTCGACGCTCAGGCCGTCGAAGGAGCAGCTGGCCAAGCTCGCTAGCGCATATGGCCGGCATCGCCCACTGGTCCAGCGCGGTCTCACTGTTGCGTTCGTCGTGTATGTCATAACCTCTACGTACCGAGGGTTCTCGGCCAGGCCGGGCGCGTCCTCGGGCTCCTCGTCGAAGCGGAGAGGGAAGGGGAAGGATGGGGATGGCGCGTCGAAGCCTCGCGTTGCGGTACGTCTCGACGTCGGATTACTTGACTTGAATGAATGTGTAGTGAACATTTGGGCTGCGGCGCAGGTGGATGCGGTGTTCTACCAGAGACTTTCTAGGATATTGCGCATCGTCATCCCCAGTATACGATCGAAGGAGGCTTTGCTATTATGCATGCACTCCAGCCTCCTCATCTTCCGGACGGTGATATCATTATACGTCGCGGCGCTCGATGGAAAGCAAGTCCATTCAGTTGGTCTGTTCGCGCCATAGTTTAACTGACATCCTGCAACTAGGATCGTCGCGTCATTAGTGCGCGCGCAACCAATACCGTTCCTCCTTAATATCCTCAAGTGGTTGCTGGTCGCCATCCCAGCGACATGGACGAACAGCTGGCTCAGCTATGTCCAGAACAAGCTCGCGCTGGCTTACCGGACACGTTTGACCAAGGAGGTCATGCGCCAATACCTCGGCGATGACGCGGATGTCCAAGACGTCAAGGTGTTCTACAAGCTCGGTGTGTGGCGATCTGCCCTCAGCGGCCTATAACCATACTCTAACAATGGCATACAGCCAACCTGGACGACCGGATCAAGAACCCAGACCAGTATGTGACATGTTCAAAGTGATTTTGTGAGATACTCAGAACGTCATTAGGATGATAACCCATGACATCCAGAGGTTCTCATCACATCTAGCTGCGATATACGCGAATGTTGCAAAGCCCGTACTGGACGTCATATTGTACAACTACCAGCTCTCGCAGAACGTTGGAGCTGAGGGCTTGGTTCTACTCACTGTGCTCGTACAGGCTTCCGCTGCCCTCCGTAAGTGGCGCTCCGTCTCATGATCCGGGGTGTGCGCTAACAGCACTTTCTATTGACTCCAGTGCGGGCGTTGACCCCTGCTTTCGGGCAATACACTGCCCTGTCTGCGCAGCTCGCTGGTAACCTGCGACATACGCACTCGCGCCTATCCGAGTTCTCAGAGGAGGTCGCGTTCTTTGGCGGCGAGGAGACGGAGAAGATGCTGGTGGAGCGCGAGTACGCTGGTCTCGTCAAGCACGAGAACCGCGTCTTGCGCAAACGGTGGTGGCACGGGTGTGTCGAGGAGGGTATCGTCAAGTGGCTGTGGGGTAGCTTCGGCTTGTGTATCTGTGCTATCCCCGTGTTCTTCAAGTTCCCGGGGGTTGCTGCGCTGGACATGGGCGGCCGAACTGAAGGTGAGCTAGAAGTAGGTATGTCGACGAACACCACTGACACCAGTCTCAGGCTTCGTAACGAACCGTCGGCTACTGCTTTCAGCATCAGGTTTGTCATACCAGAGCTTCACATCCTATACCGTTGCTTATTCCCATACACAGATGCGTTCGGTCGGGTAATGTACTCGTACAAGGACCTGTCCGAGCTCGCGGGATATACGACGCGAGTGGCGACGCTGCTCGAGACCATGGCCGATGTCCGGAAGGGCAAGTTTGAGAAAGCGCTCGTAAGCAGTGCGAGTATCGAAGAGAACGCGAAGAGTACGTTGATGACGACGTGATACACTCTGACGATCGGATGCTGACTGGGCTGATCGACAGTCCTCCGGGGACGTGGGGTCATTATCGAGTCGGAGGAGATCCAGTTCGAGAACGTCCCGATCGTGACACCCAACGGGGATATCCTTGTCAGGAGTCTGAGCTTCTATGTCAAGCCTGGACAGCACTTACTCATTGTCGGGCCCAACGGTGAGTGATTCGCCCTTGTAGCTTGGGAAGGGCCATTCTCAAATGTGGACAGGCTGTGGCAAGTCATCTCTGTTCCGTATTCTCGGCGGTCTCTGGCCGGTTTACGGAGGCGTTGTGCGCAAGCCGCCCGCGTCCCAGTTCATCCTCATCCCCCAGCGTCCATATCTCTCCCTCGGCACGCTACGTGACCAGGTCATTTATCCCCACAGCAAGGAAGACATGGAAGCGCGTAAGTACCTATGTCTTAATGTATTGGCGGAACGGCTGGTTGATTGTGGGGTTCCTTGATCCGTAGGCGGCATCACGGACGACGACCTACTCGCGGTTCTCGAAGTTGTGCAGATGGAGAACATTGTCGAGCGCGAAGGTGGTTGGGATGCCGCGCGGGAGTGGCGGGAGGCGTTGAGCGGGGGTGACCAACAGAAGATCGCTTGGGCACGGCTCTTCTACCACAAGCCCAAGGTGCGTCGAAACCCGAAGCCTACCACACTCCGTCATTCTAATGAGATGTCACAAACGCGATGTAGTATGCGGTACTGGACGAAGCCACGTCGCTCGTGCCGCCAGATATGGAGGGGATGATGATGGAGCATGCCACGCGCCTGGGGATTACACTCTTAACGGTATCCCACCGGCCATCTTTGTGGAAATACCACTCGATGATTCTGCAGTACGATGGTCAAGGAAGCTATGTCTTGTACGTGCTTCTCGCTCGCGCGCTCTCGGCTCATAGCGCTGCTTCGGCTGACCGCCGTATGTTCTCGTTCAATAGCACCAAACTCGACGCGGAGAAGCGGCTCGCGCTCCAGCAAGAGAAGGAGGCGCTTGACCTGAAGCTGCTGGAAGTGTAAGTCTGAGCGATATACCTCCTGGACAGAGTTGAGTGGCTGCCGTTGACGACTTGCTAATGTTTGCGTTGTAGGCCCAAGATGAAGGCGCGACTCGCGGAGCTGCAGGAGCTTGCCTCGGAGCGTAGCCGAGTTTGAGACCCCGATGCGATACTAATATACTCGCTCGCCCTGATGCTGATCGAGCATTTGTATAACCTAGCGGATTATTTATCGGACCATGGACAGAGTACTACAGTTTGCGACTCTGAGTGCCCCTTTATCTCACAAAGTCTTTCGAACCACGAGACACTCCGGCAATCCGCGGCCATGTGCTGCTTAGCCCGTTCCGAAGGTTTCAGTTAGAGGAGCCCAGTACCGCTTAGCATCTTACGGCACCGTCCTCTTGATCTCTCTTGTGCACTTGACGGTCTTGATTTACGCATATCCTGCAGGCACTCTGGACGTGTCGGTCGCAATGGGCCACACCGAGTTCGCTGAGGAGCATCAGGAAGGCGCAAACCCATGCCGTATCCCTGTGGAGGTGTGCGAGCGGATCATCGAGCATGTAACCACCTCGGTGAATGGAGAGCCGTGGCTCTCACCTCACAGGCAATTCGCCGACCTCACCGATCCCGAGCAGCATGGCACTGTACCCCGGAAGTGGTATAGCCGCACTGCGCTGCCCTCGCTATGTGCCTGCGCACTCACATGTCGGGCCTGGCTCCCCAAGAGTCGGGCGTGCATGTATCGAAACCTGCTATTCGGGAAGACAGAGAAACGGGCGTTCCAACATCTAGTGCGCTCTCTAGACGAGAACCCGAGCTTACGGCAATTGGTCCTTTCGTTCAACATCATGGACGACGGCGGGCCGTTACAGCGTCCGCCAGATATAGTCCCCGGACGGATTCCCGACATCATGCAGACATGGGCCTGTATGCTCGCGTGCAAGCTTCCGATGCTGACGTCGATGGGCGTGAGCTTCACCTACCTGCGGTCCCGAGAACGCCGTGTGTCCGTGCTGCGGATGCTCCCTACGCTGCGCTCGTTCACGACGGTCACTTCGCTACACCTCCAGTGGTACGGCAATCGGGTCGTGTCGGAGGTGGACCTTTTTCGGCTTATAACCGCCTTCCGCGACCTGCGGAAGTTGACCTTGCAGTCAGATTGGTCGTACCGGCCGCCCGAGGGCCCAGTAGCTACACCAGCAACTGGGCCCTGGCAAAAGGAGTCTGCGCTCAAGGCTATGCCACCCATCGTGTGGCTGAGGGTGTTCAGCGCTGGAGGGGCTTCGGTGCGTACAGACTGCCACTCACATTCTCAAGTAGCCCACATTAGAGTTTATTCTCATGGCATCCTCCCCTGCTAGGGATCGGTCGGCGATGGTACGGTTCCGCCAATCGTCGACAACCTGCTACGAGCGACCGCGCCGACGCTAGAGAGGCTAGCCATCGACAAGTCGCTCGTGCCTTATTTCAAGACATCTGACCAAGATGGTAAAGGCTTGGTATCGCAGCGTTACAATCGGAAGGGCTAACCGAAGGTGGTTTGTTGGTGTAGATACCGCAGAGTTGCCAAGCCCTACCTATCGTGAGATGCCCAGGATGCAGGCCTTGCACATCCACTGCTGGGATACCGACACAGAAGGCAGCCCAGCGACACAATGGTTTTCTACGGCGCCTTATCGCAGTGGCTGGTCGGTGCTAAGATGAGCAGCCTTAACCAGCTGGTCTTCCATTACGTTGACGGGGACGAAGATCTCAGACCACATACGGTCGCGACCTCGGGCCTGCACGGCATGGCCGTTTTGGACGATTACCTACGCAATTTCCTCAGTCAATTCCAACGCCCCTCGTTCGAGATTGTTTTGGTGGTACCTAACCTTATCGATGTCTCGGCGACGGCATTAATCGACGATTACTACCTGAGGCGGGAGGCCCGCCGTGTCGTTACACAGACGACGACGGGCGCGCGCCCGCTCTTCAAGTACGGCCACATCAAGACTGCCGTTGTAGTGCGTGTAGTCTGGCTGGTTCATACGTTACACGGTCAGTATCGAACTGGCTATATACTTCAAGACATACCAGGCGACTGACCATTGGCCTAGGCGAGAGGACTCGGTGGGTGCATGAAGCGGAGAACGGCAATGTTCTGATCACCCTCACACCTCCTGCATACTTGGATATGGAGCTACAAGCTTGATGGGAATGGATGGACTATGTGCAACCTTTTGATAGTGACCTCGAAGACGCGAGCCACGATGTAGAGTACGCGGTGAGTACTTGCCGGCTAGTAGCTTTCAATGGATTTGACAGCAGACTCCAGAGCGGTCCGGTGCTGTGCCAGGAGTCAGCTCAATTGGTCGCATTCGGCGGCGCCGGTGCGTCTCATGTCTCATGTATTTCAATGACTAGCATGTGGTGCTGCGCAGCACTCTTACATAGCACCGTAACCTCATATTCTCGATCTCAACCACATACCCTGCGCATCACTACTGAACTATCCTTGAGGCGACCCCCATGAAGGTGCCAGACATCCGCTCGCACGATCCTACTCACGCCAGGCCGTGGCATATGATCTCTTCTGCAGCGGTCTTCGAGGAGAGCGAATCTCTCGAAGACATTCGTCGGGACATCTGCCTACTTACCACCATGATGGCCACCCACAAGATTGAGCCGACGAGATCTGCTACCAGCGCGGACCGGGAGGAAATTGATGGTCATATCAGGGAACAGGTCCGGCGCTTACGCCACATCTCTACCCTTCTCTCCATCGGCGGGTATAACAATACAGCCGTGGGGACAGCAAACATCTTGCACGCGGAGATAGAGCCCAACTGTGCTGATTTGGTCTGCGCTGTGACTGAACGGTTGAACTCACCGCAAGAACAGACGGAGCCGCCGGCAAGAAAGAGATCGTGCCCACCGAGGGTCGGGGCAAATATTTGTTGGAGAACTGGTTTGAGGCCCGGGGAAGGTGCGTATCATAATGAGGCCCAGCTTTGGTTCCAACTACTAAAGCTTGCATTTCCACCTCTCTACAGCGACATTGACACTGTCCCAGCGGACCAGCACTTGGAGGATATGGTCGCGATCATGCACTACTTCCGCGGCATCACCGACCCTGTGGCGCTTTCAGCTAGCACCTTCGCATTAACCAAGTTCATAACCTGTCGGGCGCGATACCAACTCGCATGCCGCCTCCGCGGCCTCACTGGTACAAAGCTTTGGGCGAAAAATCCGGTCGCAATCGTGAAGCAATGGTTCGGCCAGGTCGACCCGAGCGTCCACGACGGACGCAGCGTCGCTCTCTCGTTGGCCAACGTCCTCCAATGGGTGGCTGCATTGGAGGGGCTCATATACGAGCTGAAGATACAATTCCCGAGATCCGTACTGGACGCCCATTCTAACAAGTTGGAGCCATGGCCTATCAAGGAGCGTGATGTCGTCAAGATTGCTCTTGTGTTGTTTCGCTTGGAACACCTCCTCAACACTTCGTTCCTCTTGGCCTTGGAGGACCTCAGACCAGGGCTGGCTGCTAAGCTTCGGGAGAGCCACCTATACGCTCAAGGTGGGCGACTCGATCACTCTCACGTTACTGTCGGTTGACGTTTGTAGGCAGAGGCTCAGGTTGGTCGACTTCACATATTGATTACTTAGATTCACATCACTGCAACGTGCCAGAAGTTGAGCAAGATGATGAACCCTTTTTGGATGATGACGATGGCAGGTCTTCGAGTTTGGTGCTGTAAGCTCTCTACACTGATGGCTGCACAAGCATCGAGCGTTATCGAAGACCACGAAGACGGCATTGAACACCTGCAACGTTTCCTCCGGAGCATTGTGGCATGGCACGCAGCCTGCTACGCTCTCACAAGCGACGAGAGCACCAAACGACCGCTCCGAGTCTTCAAGTATACAAAGTCGCCGCAGCTTGAACTCGTCGAGCCTCACGTAGAAGCATTTGTGAATCGCTATCTTGGTTGTTTAAATCAACAATGTGAAGATGGCACCATCAGCACCCCACTTAAAGAATGCGTCCGGTACACCGTGGATAAAGGGAAGCCGGGAAACTATGCGTCACCATACGCAGAAACTGTCCTGTCGAAGAGCAAGTTGCACGCGGAAGCGTCCCTGATCGCCTTGGCCCACTCCACTTCGTATAATCTAGATGCAGAACTCCCCAAGAGCTTGTTCAAGTTCACCGTGAGTACTGAATTCTCCAATCATATGACGCTGATCGAGTCTGCATTTACTTCCAGTCTCCTGTCGCCGTAGTTGTGAGCAATCAGTGCTGCTGGTGTTGCAACACCTTGGCCAAGCTGCTAGGGGGCGAAACATCCCAGCGATTCATCCTACCCGAGGCCCATGCTAAGATCCTCCCCTGGGTCCCCCCAGCTGAGGTTCCGATCCCAGTCCTGAAAAAGATCAGGAATGACCTCTTCGACATTTTCAACAAATGGATCTGCAGCAATACACTCTCCTCCGTCGTTTCCAATTTGTGAAGGTCCGAATATATACGCGCGTTTATCGGCTGTATCTTAGTATGTACACTACCTCCTGCTCTCAGAATACTGTATGTCTCATGATCGTGTTCCAGCGAAGGAGCAGAGGGCGACGAGAGGATAGGAGCAATGTAGCGTTATGGGATGGTTCTCCAAAATTATACCGTTCAATCTCAATGCAGGGGGGATCATCTCATGTTCTGTGCATCGTATGTGAAACTTGACATAGCAGGTGCGAGTATACAGTGAGCTCAGGCATGCCACTACAATAAGTTATCCTACTCCCCAGTCCCCTATCCACGGTCCCCAATCCTCAGCTCTTAATCACAATCCGAGTATACATACAGTCCATCGCCTCTGTCCATCAATGCGCATTTCCGTTCCCCTGACCCAGTTGCGAGTCTCCGGCAGGTAAAATCTGGGTTTCCACAAGCGCGCTCTGCAGCGCGGCGCCGGTATCGTCAATGGAGTGCAAGAAGCGCAATATTTCTCTGCACAGTTGCCAGTCTTGTGCCGCGACGGCGCTCCGGAGCAGCCGTATCGCATCGCCGTTCATGTCGTCTAGTTGCTCCAGTCCGTGTAGGACCAACAGGTACGAGCCCGCGGTCTTGAGCCTCCCCGAGCCTAAGCAGGACTGTGGTCGATGCGTAAGCGTACTGGAACGATTCAGATGTGGGAGGGCTACGTACCTCGAATAGTATCTTGGGATTGCCGACAATGTCAAACAGCCGTGGCCACCTCGTCATCTCGATCTTCCTAGCGCAGCCAACGACAACGTCCAGAGCGTCGTCGAAGTGGTCCAGGAACTCTATCGTGGCAGGGAGGAGACCCCGCTCCTTCGAATCCTCAGACTTCTCAGCCGCTTCGACTGCCTCCGCGTCCTCCTCGACGACGGTATGCAGGAGGATCTCGAGAGCATGGGCGAAGTAGACGAGGTGCTGATAGTGCGCCGCGAACGTCACGGCCTCTTTGGCCTGGGCATTCGCTAGATGGAATAGCAGAATGTGGTGGAGGAAGAGATGAGACTGCGGGCGGGTCAGGAGCGGGCACGGATGATAGTAATGTGCCATAGAGAAAGTACATACGCTAGTAACATGCCGGAACATTGTGAACGAGAGGTTCGTCCTCGTTGCGGCCTCTACCTCGACACCAATGATGATGCCCTTGTCCATGAGCACAGCTACACATATCTCAGCCTCTGTCCAATTTCTAGCAAGCGGCAGAACGACTCACAGAGGGGATAAAAATCGAGTGGTATGTTCACGCTCTCCTTGACGCTCTCTGCTAGGACACGCCCATCCTCGCCTTCAACTGGGGGTGACGCAGATTCGATCGCCAAGGCATTGAGCCACACACGGATGCCTTGGCCATCATAGCCCCACAAAGAGTTCTCTAGGGTCCCGATACCTCGTAAGTGAATCCAACAAAACTCGATGCGATCTGCAAGGATTTGCATGTCGTATCTGACTTCGCCCTCTTCCGACTACAATCACCATCAGCTTAGCGAATAGTAGAATCATAAGCAATAAGCGTACCTTCCGCGGTCGTAGCAGTACCAACTTCCCGCCAACGATCATCAAGACCGTCGCGACTGCAAGATCGTCTGCAGGGTCACCCAGCTCTGCCATAGCCAATGAGTCCCAAGACCACATGATTGTCAGTACGGGCCAACGTACGTTTCTGCGCGCTGGGAATCATCCAACTCAGCGCTCTGACCGCGTTCGGCACGGCGATCACGCCATTGAAGGTGATGCTGCCGCAGAAGTGGAGCTTGATCGAGTCCGCGGTGGGTATAATCAGGTAGTGGTATAGGGTGTTGTCCGCTGTGTAGACCAGCAAGGAATTGTCCACGAGCGAGAGGATCACGACCGGGGAGGGCATCATCTCGCGATGCAGCACGTTCTGGTTGCTTAGCTCCAGGTCGCGCGAGTACAGGCGAATCTATCGATGAGGTTTGTCATATGCATTGTCGAGCTCGAAGAGAGCGTGCGATGCGGCTTACCTGGTACGCCCCAGCGACCTCGACCGCGGCGATGAGAACGTGATGGAACCAGAGCAATCCGCCCTTGACGGTGAACGCCTGCTCCTGGAGCTCGTCCGCGAACATCTTCCACCGGCCCGACGTCGAGCTGTAGTGCACGAGCCCGCGCCGCCCGGCGATCGCGATGAGCCGCCCGTCCGCGCTGAGGGACGAGTACCGGATCGGCCAGTTCGCGGACATGTACGACTGTGGGACCTTGACGTGCTGCCAGACGTCCGCCTCGGGGTTGATGACGCTCATGTCCGGCTGGTCCGCGCCACGGTACACCAGCACGCGGTCGTCCATCTGGAGGAAGGCGTACTGGGTGTTGTCCTGTGCAGGGATGCGTCAGCGTCATTCTCGTTGTCCCGTCCATGGACTGCATACAAGATACTCACAGGTGAATGTTGGCCCGTCGTTGCACTCTTCGCGAAAGGCAAAACGAACAGTTGGCCATCGGCCTCTGGAAGGGACTGTGGGTCAAGGCTTATTTTCACAGGCAGCAAGGATACGCACTGTTGGGCGACGACTGAGCTAGCATCACGAGCTCGAAATTCCCCGGTGCCCAAAACTATGTTTCGAGCACAGTGAGCGAAAGAAAGGGTGCATGCAAAGTCAGGAACTCACCAAGCTCCTGACACCATACATGAACGCATCCTGGAACCTATCCCAAGAAATAGTTCATCATCACCACCGACACTCGCTGCACAACCCATTCACTTACCGCTCCTCATCGACCTCATACTCGACGCCAAAACCCCACGCGAGACACCGCCCGCCGACGCTCCAGATCGCCCAGCCCTTCTCCCAACCGACGGCGAGCACGTACCCGTCTGAGCTCCACTCCATCGTGCACACGGAGCCCGTCCCATCCCTCGCGTACATGTTCGGGATCTGCAGCACCTGCGGCTTTGGCACGACCCCGTCCACCGACGGAAAGCTCGTAAACTCCACCGCTCCACTGCAACAAAACAAAGATAGACATCTTTGTGAGCCTTGTCCTCCGTACGCGCGTGAAGTATCGGGCAAGGTAGCTTCACCTGTATGTGCCGACAGCGAGCATGGAGAACTTGGGGTTCAGCGTGACGACCATTGCGCGGCGCGGCTCCGCATACGTATACTTCGCAACGTCCCCAGGGTCGACGTGCTTCCGCTTCTGCACCCAGCGCGGCGGGTCGACGCGGTGCACGCACGTCCCGTGCCACGCGAGCGGCCTTACCGAGCTCGCGCTGTCCGACGACGGTCTGCTGGGCGAGGAGAGGTGTCCGAGCTGTTCGAGGCAAGGGAAGGGATGATGAGGAAAGGGGGGAAGAGGGGCAGAAGAGGTCGGAATGCGTTCACCTGAGCTCGTTCGTCGTCGCCCGTGCTTACCTCGGATGCGCTGGGCCCGATGTGCTGCTCCTGGTAGAGCTGGACGAGGTACGCACGGCCGTCCGAGGTGATCCAGGTCTCGAAGCCCGTCTGGCGGTGGTATGAGATCTGGCATACGGTGACTGGTGCGCATACAGTGAGTTGAGTCGCGTATATCGCCACGATGTGTAAGGCCGTACCATCAGGGTCCACGAGCCACGGCAGCTCTTCCTCATTGACCTCCCAAGTGTCGTACCCTCCGCTCGTGCCCTCGCCGCCCTCACCAAGCGCATTCGGCCACGGGACGCGCTGGATTGCCGGTGGGCTGCACGTCGAGAACAAGATGTAATCCTTGCGCGGGGAAACGCTGCGCCAAAGCCACACACGCATATAGTCCCGCCCCTGACCTGATGAAAGAGACGGGCGACACACCTCAACAGAGATCCTTCCACGCGTATCACACCCTCCAAATGCAGACTGAGTGATTGTAATGGGAGCGCCTCCCCCGCGCCTGGCAGGAAATGTCGCGCCGCGTTGGCCGCGAGGGGTGGAGTCTGGTATGGGACTTCTTCTGCGTTATACTCTACCGTTATGAGGACCAAGTACGACTCTGTTGTCTATAGCATGGACAGACGAGCGTGATACTCAGCGAGCCTGACCTACGAGATGCGTGTGGCTCGAATGAGAGAGTACGCACCTGAATGACGATCCGCTGTCCGTCCGGAGACCACTGCAGGTGCAGGTTCTCGCCATGTTCTTGCAGCGACGTCGCCGTGCGCGACAGATGCGCCAAGACCGCCGACGGCTGCAAACCGAAGGTAACACAAGCCCCGCTTTAGCCTCCCTATACCGTCTGCACACACACCCACACACGCCGCCTTCACACAAATGCTAGGGCGAGCTAAGGGATAAGAAGGGAGGGACACGCACCCGCACGCGCCACAAGGACAGCCCGCTCTTCGTGACGGCCGCGAACAGCGTCTTGCGCGGGCTCGGGGCGAGCGCGAGCACGAGCTCGGTCGGGAGCGGCAGCGCGGGCGCGCTCGAGAGCTGTCTCGCCGCGGACGTCGGGAAGTACATCGCTGCTCTCTAGCTCGTTCCTAGTCTCTAGTCTCCCAGGGGCCAGGGCACAGACCCGCTCAGTGAAGTTCGGTTAGTGTCAATGGTACGTCGGTGCCGCGTTAGAGCCGCTGCTAGTAGCAAGCTTGAGATCGATTCGGAGCAGCCGTGCGTCAAGTCAGGGCGATGAAACAGGACCGAGGACTGTCAGCTAAAGGAGGCGAGGAAGATGTGGCCGGAGGGAGAGCCTGTGCGGGAGTGAGAGTCGCCCACGTCTGAATCTGAGAAGTCGCATGAAGGTCAGAAACCTAGCGCAATCTCGCGCGCGCTCCCATCTCGCATACGGCAGCGACCCTGCAGCTGACCGGATGACGCCTGCAGATTCAGACCTTAGTACCGGTTCCTGGCCTCACTAGCTAGCTGTCTCGCGTATGCCATATAGACATCGCTTAGACACCTGGCACGCAGTCGTGTTTAGACTTATGAGCAAGAGAACGCAATATGCACGGATTGGCGGGCAAGAAGGAAGTACGACTACTGGATACAAATACACGGATGGTACAGCTCAAAACATGCACGACCGACGACGGCAACGAAACGACACCAAGACTACTGAGTAGGGGAGGGGAGAGAGACGCACGCATGGCGCGATAGACTTCGAAACGGAAGATCGTACGGCGAGCTAGACCGTTCATATTACGCTAAACAAGTGGTGGTCCGCCTGGTCCTCGGACCTCAGCAGCCCCTAAGGCCTATCCGGATCCCAAGGTAATCAAGCCGTCATCCCGGGCGCAACCAGGATTTCAGCCTAGTCCACGCGCTCCGAGCAGGAGCGGCGGGCTGGGAGGAGGAGGAGAAGGAGCCCTCGGGTGCACTGCCCGAAGGAGAGGCAGAGTCCCTTTGAGCAGGAATTTCGTGGTGAGCGGGAGCTTTTGCGTCCGGGCCATTGAGCACGCGGTGGGAGGCGAGGAAGGAGCTGGGGGCGCCGATGGTCATGGGCTGCCTGCGGGACTGGCGGATGAGGTCCAGGATGATGAAGAACCCCTCCCGGGACTAGAAGCACGTCAACGGTCAGCAGCGTGCAGCACGCTAAGTTGGGCCCGGCCTGAACGCACCCGCTGCAGGTTCGCCTTGAACTTTGCGAGCCCGTAGTTCTCGATCCGCTTCGTCAGGCCCCAGCCGAAGCCTGACAGGAAGAACGCCTCGGTCGTCTGCAGCGTCTGCCTGTAGCGCACCAACGACGGCCCATGTCAGCGCCTCGCGTCCTCCGAGAACAAAGGAAGAAGGCGGCAGCGTTGACGCGAGGGTGCATCACGCGACGTACCCGTTCTCTGCCTGGCGGATGTGGATGTGCTCTTCCACGCGCATGACCTTGACGTGATCGAGGTTTTTCGTCGAGCAGTGCATGACCTTGCCAAGCGGGTCGACCTCGCTCTCCTCAAGCACCCACGACTCTGCGCGCGAGATCATGCCCTTTGGGGCCCATCTTGGGAGCGAGCCGGTCTTAAGTATGAGGCGGGTCGTGCGGAGGGTGCCGGCGGGGGTGACTTCGCGCGAGATGACGTCGCAGGAGAGGATGTGCGACGAGTATGGGTTGGGGTATCTGAGGAGGTACGCGAGCGAAACAATGGACCAGGGATCGCTGTTGGGTCGGGAGGGGGAGAAGGCGGTGGGTTGAGCGGTATGTGCGTGGGAGCGCGGAGGACGCGAGGCTAATGGGCTGCAACTCACTCATACAAGAAGGACTGCGAGTAGAACTTCATTGCAAACGATCCCGGTGTGCGTCGTTGAGTGCGATGTGAGGGCTGCCAGTGCGATTACTTGGGGGAAAAGGACTAGGAGAGGAGAGGTAAGATAGGAAGGAGATGGATGAAGAGAGAGAGGGCTGAGGGTCTGTGGGAGGACGAGCTCACCTCTCGACGCGGCGAGCCCCTGTGGTGGAGATTCTGGACACGTGAGCCGACGCTGCTTCCTCTCCCGCCTTAGCGCCCGGAGCGCCTTCTTTACCCCGCGTCCACATCCGCTCAGAACTTTCTAGTCCACGCATTCCAGCTCTAACGTTGGCCTTGTTTACTACTGTCCTCTCTTATCCGACCCACTTAGTACGTATAACCCGCACCTTCTCCGCTCGCTCGCAATACAACCCGCAGCGATGTGCCACTTATAATCGTAGGAAGGCGCTTCTGTACTTATAAGGACCCACTTCGACTTCCGTTATCCCGCGTCGTCAACAGCGGAACGCGTCAGCCGGCAGCCTGAGAAGCCGAGATGCGACTATGAACACAAGAGGGCTGGATTACTCGAAATACATGCATGTACCACGGTCTAGAGAAATTACAACATACGAGGGAGGGGAATACGACGGCCTATCCCAGCACCGCGATGTAGAGATACCTATGAGAACAATCTAAACGACCAAGACTTCCCGATACAAAGAACAAAAATTACAACGCTCTCGTCACTCTGGTGATACCAACCTGGCCAAATCAGAGATACTCCGTATCCCACACCTCCTTGCCGTTCGCCGACACGAACACACGCAAGCCGTCGAACGCAGGACGCACCCAGATCGGTTTGCCGTCGTCGAGCGTCGCCAGGCCTTGCCTCACCATCTCCGTCATCTCCTTCGCCGGAGGCACGCGCCCCCCAACGCGCTCGAGCATCGTCCGATACTCCTCATGCGACACCTCATGGCTGAAACCCGTCAAATACGTCCTGGGGGCACCCATCTGGCGCGCGACGTCGACCGCCTGCGCGAGGCTCAGGTGCGACTTGTGCGGCTCGAGCCGGAGGCAGTCGAGCACGAGCACCGGCGGCCGCCCCCCGCTGTGCGACGCGCGGATGTAGTCCCACGCCTCGTCCGGGATGTGCGACGTGTCCGAGATGTACGTCAGCGCGTTCTGCACCGTGAAGCCGAAGCAGTAGTACGGCGTCGGCTCCGGCTTCGCCAGCAGCTCGAGCTCGTCGCACGCCGGCGCCTCGGGTGTCTGCGCGCCCTCCCGCACCGGAGTACCCGGCACGCCCGGCGTGGGCGGGTTCGTGGAGTTCGGGCTGGGGATGTATGCGCTCTGGCTCTTGTCCGTGAACCGGAAGCCGTGTTGCACTGCACGACGGGAGGGGGCAGGCACCGTCCGCGGCGAGGCACATGAGGACGTCAGTTACGGTTACAGGCGGACGGCTGATGAACTATGCAGCCATTTTCACACACTGAACGCACCGTTGAAGGGATGGATCCAGATGCCGGTGTCGTGGAGTTGGAATGGTACCCGGTCGTCTATGATGTGCCAGTTGAACTCCGGTACCTGTGAATCGCCTTCAGCTTCCCGGCCTCGGGTGGGAACCCGGTAGAGAAGACGGCTCACATCGCCTCCGCCGGATGCGAACTCCTTCGAGATGAGGTAGGGAAATGCCCGTTTGACCTCGTCGTATGTGTCCATGGACACGTACACGTCAATGTACGGCTGGATGGCCCCGTGCAACGTCCACCCTGGGAAGACACGGCGCGAAAAATAGGGAAATTCAGAGTCAGCGCATCAGGCCATGACGCCTCGCCGCGCCACAAGCAAAACGGCTCTCACCTCTAAGGTCGTCTAGACCATTCATGGCTTCAGGCAGACACCGAGCACCGAACGCAGCAGAGGGATCCATCAGCGCTCCCGCGAAGGTGTAGGGGGCACAGAAAGCCGGACATACCGTCCGCGTGCGCGTGGGTAATGAGCACGGCATCTATCTTGCGGAGGCCGTACTTGGGGAACCACTCGACCGCGGCCTGCTGGAAGCTTTTGCCCACGTCGATCACGATCGTTCTGTGAGCGCGCCGAATGGGTATGTCAGGACGCCGGATCGTGCGGACGCGCGCGCGCATGCGAATGCGCGGAGGGGCAGGGAGCGGTACTCACGCGAGGTCGCCGTCCTGCTTGGGGACTCTGAGCACCGCGGACGTATTGCGCTATCATGATGGGATCCCGGCGGGCGGAGTCAGTTCTTTCTGTCATCATCTCGTTCCGTGGCGCAGGGGGGGAGCGAGAGAAAGCAGAGAGAAAAGAAGAACGAGGGGGGAGGACGGCGTACCCTAATGTTCTTCTTTCCCTCGGGAAGGAGCGTGGACCAGCACGTCCGACACTTCTTCGCGCCGGGCGGAGCGGTGAGGCAGTCGACGTGCGGGATGGTGGAGGAGGTGCCGGTGCCGAGGAGGATGACCTCGACGGAGCCGTCGCTGAGGGCGGGTGAGAAGGCGTCGATGGAGCCCATGGCGGAGGAACGTGCGGCGGGGGTGATGGTCGCGGAGGAGGAGGACGGAAAGGCGATGGGTGGAGGATGTGGTAGTGCTGCAGCGCTCATGTCCGGGAAGGATGGGCGAGCTTTTAAGTGCGGCGGGAGAGGCTAAGAGGGCCGGACTAGGCTGAGCTAAGATGAGCTGAGATGAGCTGAGAGAGATGCTGGCAGAAAAACGCAAACTAGGGCGTAGAAAGGCGGCGGATGGCGATCTGGTCGGACTCGGCGGAGGATTCGGTATCAGCCACAGCCAGCCTCCGCACGTGTGACGAATGAGAGAGCATCGGGCTGCGCCTG
This sequence comes from Cubamyces sp. BRFM 1775, assembly GCA_022385745.1. Taxonomy (NCBI): domain Eukaryota; kingdom Fungi; phylum Basidiomycota; class Agaricomycetes; order Polyporales; family Polyporaceae; genus Cubamyces; species Cubamyces sp. BRFM 1775. Next base: position 464,527 of record MU278460.1, on the reverse strand, counting down.
GCGCGTCTGGGGGACATCAGGGCAAGATGGGGGAGATTGAGATTGAGAGCTTGTGCGGATTCTGGCTTTGGCTTAGGGCGAGGACGGGCGCGGGCGATAGAGGACATGCAAGGACAGCGCAGCGCTGCTCGGTCCTAGTCGTAGTGCGGAGATACAGTGCGAATAGCCACACACACCAACCCATATCGCCATCAACAGCTAGAGGCTCAGCTCAGCCCCCTACGCGCGCCGTCATCTCCCTTCCCCCCACGTGGCCGTCCCTAGATCCCCTCCTCCAGATCCACGTCCAGTGTACTCTCCTCCACTGCGCATCTTACAGCACCCCTACCCCTACTCTCGTCTGCGCACCATTCGACATTCATATCACATATCATACACACAGGCGAGCATCGATCGGTCTACGGCTACAGTGCGCCCTCTCTCGTACAACGCGCGACCACCCAGCCGGCTCGAAAAACACACCGTCATCCTCCCGTCCCCCGCGGCATTCCGGTCATTTCGTGAAGACTGTCAAACGCCGTCCGTTAGTCTGAGAAAAATTCCGCTGCAAAAAACAGAACAAGGCAGGGCGCAGTGCCATGGCATATGCCGAACGCCGGGCCCGGACCAGACTCCCTCCTCGCCCGGCGCGGGTGCCATATGCACACTCCTGCGACTTTGCCTCCTGGCCGAGGCAAATACGTACTTGAGACGACATCCTCGTCCAGAACGTGGTGGTTGAGGCCCACTTTCTGCGCGTGCGGGTTGAACTTCGATGACTTGCCCTAGTCCCAACTCAATGTCAGCCCGTCTGCAGCCGCGGTCGCCATCCCTGCGCGCGCTTACCCTGCCGGAACGGTCAGCTGGCGGCACCCTACAAGTCTTTGTGGCGTCTGGGCACTCACCAAACCAAAGCGTATCGGAAGTTCGCCGCCAAGGACCGGTGGATACCGTTGCAGACGTCCTGCGACAGCGCGGTGCATTCAGTCACGGACGCCCATTTCACCAGCCGAGCGTTGGAACACTATTGTGTGAGAGCGCCACGAACCTCAACGCTCGCCCCCTTCCTGAGGCAAATGGGGTCGGCGAGATCAGGGTGCGCGCCTCGCTTCTTCGTGTACACCTTCACGAGGTCGAGCTCCTCCCAAATCTTCTCGATAAGGTAGTCCAAGCTGAACAGGGCGATAAGTCGTGTGAGCCATCCGATCGGCACTCCTGGCAAAATGCCTTGTCCCGATGTTCGCAGCACTCACTTGAGCCCCAGTTCGCAGCTGATGACGACCGTGTGGTCTTCTCGGGCCAACTGGTCCATTCGCTCGAGGCTGATAGCGTCAATCTTGTTGTAGACATCTGTCCTGCCACTTGAGTGGAGCGCGCCGACACGATGCAGGGTGCTGCTTACACAGGCACGGAATGTATTTGCGCGTTCCTGCGCAGAGCCATATATCATCAGTACAGGTGCGCCTCGTGGCGGCCCTGCGCAGAGGACATTACCTATCAATACATCGATGAATTCGTCGGTCGTGATCTGTTTTGCCCGCTGTCAACCGCAAACAGGACATATCCATGGACGGGACAGAACCTACGTCTTCCCGGATCATTACGTCGCAGTTGTGCAGCTTGTCTGTCCCAGGGGGCGAGCAGGGTGAACAGAGGTACAGCGGGCCGCGTGAGCAGCTTCACGACGCCACTTACAGCTCGCCAAGATCGTCCGAATCGTTTTCTCATCCGTCTTCGTCAACGGCACGGTCTTGTTGATCTAGATTGGCCGTGAATAACCCGGCCGCTCGCCACGTTCGCGAAGAGGCAATCTTACCGTAATCTAGCGACGACAGTGTGTTGGTGGTCACTTGAGTGGTGGCGGCCTTACGACACGCGCGCGCAGCGGCTAGGAACACAAACTCACCCCACCCGTCGTCTTGCGCTTGAACACGACGTCAGGTCGCTTCTTGTTCAGGCGGATGCCGACCGCGTCGAGCTCGATTTCGAGCAATCGCCGCTGCTCCTCCGACTTGGTCGCGTCGAGCATGATGAGAATCAAATCGGCGGTCTTCGCGGTCGCTACGACCTGCCGACCCCGACCCCGACCCTCGCTCGCGCCCTCGACGATACCGGGCAGATCGAGGAGCTGTATCCTGGCGCCTTGGTATTCTAGCACGCCAGGGATCGCCTGATAGCAATGTTAGGACCTTGCGCTATCGCAATTTCACCTCTATGGGCGTCGACGGAGTGTGCTTACCGTGAGCGTCGTGAACTCATACGCCGCCGACTCGGATTGTGTGTGCGTGCACTTGCTGAGCAACGTCGACTATAATTGTGGTGCGGGAGAGAAGAGATAAGCAAGCAGGCGGCACATACATATATCGAGAACCCAGAGGTGATATTGGAATTGCAGTCTCGGCCAAGTCAGGCATCGGTGAGACTCAATGCAAGGAAAGATCAAGAGCGCACAGAGCAGTAGGCACTGTATGCCTTTATGTCGATGCCTCTCACGAATTTTTGCCGTGAGCCAGCATTGGCAACTGTTCGCCTTGTCTTGCCAATAGCATAGCTAGAATTGGCTCGGCCTTGCAATGTAAAGCTAAGGAATACCCCAGCTTTGAAAATTCGTATCGTCTCCCAGCGGCCTCAAGCCGCAGGAGCCGTAAATGTTAGTCATGTACTGACCCTTCACTCACTCACGCAAACGAGTTGGGGTTTGACCAACGACCGAATGTATGCATCACCTGTGGACCGGGCGCAGAATTAGAGAACAAAAATACTGACCTTTCCTACTGACGGAAAGCCAATGAGCGCGACTCTGGCGTCACCCGACTTCTGGACGTCGAAGCCAGTTCCACCTCCGCTGGATTTGGAGGTGGGTTCGAGGAGCTGGGCGCGGTATCGCGCGAGCTTCGCCTTGAGAAGACCAAGATGGTATTCTGTGGCCTACTTTGCGCCTGCGTCAGCGGCTGGACGGCGTAGGTGCGGCCCTCGATATATGCGTGCCCACCTTGTTCTTCTGCGCTATTTAGTGAAGGAACGCGCGCAGAGGTGAGCTCCCGTCTGCGCATGACGCTAGCGCAATCAATGCGTACTCACTCCTCGCCATCTCCTCTGTGCATGATCGTCATCGCCGTCAATGGTGCCGTTCGTGCTAGAGTAGCGCGTGAAGGGCACTCACCCTCGATCTCCTTGATCTGTAGAAGGCATATCTTCAGCCACAGCCGTGCGGAAATTGTCGCGCCGAGGTACCCACCTTTTCAACGATACCCATGTTGGCTGTTCTTCACTTCCCTGTTAGGAGCACTGTATACGATGTTGCGTTAGTCTGACAGCACAGTGGAGGTAAGAAGGCTGAGAGCACGACTTGTGCGTGGTGGAGGAGAGAGAAGAGGAAGAGACGCCGAGTGGACTGTATGCGCGTCTGCCCGGAGCGGGCCATGGATAGCGCAGGGCCGGGGAGCATCATCTTTGACGACCTTCCAGCATCCTGTGCGACTTGGGTTCTCTCTCGCGCGTCGTCCCGCCCTTTTCTTTCTCCTCCTCCCCCCCCAATCCCCCATTATCCTCACATGCCCAACAGACGACATCAACCGACCCTCTTCACCCACCAGGAGACCGACGCCGACGATGAGAACGACGAGTCCTGGCAGTCCCGCTCGCACCAGTACAACCCCGCCCCGGGCGTCCAGTCCGGCAGCCTGAAGTCGCGCCTCAAGGCCCGACAAAGAAACGCGTTCTCGCCCAACGCCTCGGGGCCCAACGCACCCCCGCTCTCGTCCGCGGCGACGCCGCCCCCGCTGCCGCGCTCGAACTACACCAACATCTACAACCAGTTCGTGCGCCGCTACCGGAACGGCAACACCATCGACGACGACCCCCGCAACGACCCCGAGTCCCACTACTACCAGCGCGGCTTCGGGCAGCTGCTCGAGGGCGGAGACTCCGACGATGAGGACACCCGCGCTATGTCCGGCATGGGCGAGCCTCACGACCGTATGTCCTCTCTTATCCTAGACGCGGAGCTCGTCGAGCCCCAGTCTCTCGAAGACAGAGAGCGGCTCGAGTGGCAGACCATGCTCGCCTCTGTCCTCGCCGGCGACGTCCTCAAGGCGGAGAACACGCGCATCGCCGTCGCGCTCAACTCGTCCTCCGAAGAAGAGAACAACCCCCGCGCGGGCATCTGGCTCGGCATCCGCGCCCGTTTCCACGGCCGCACGGTCGAGGCGGAGCGAAAGAAGCTCGAGGAGCGGCGTTTGCGCACAGTAGACTCGGTCATCAAGGAGATCCTCGACTTCCGCGTGCAGGATCCCCCACCCGGGTCATCTGAGAGCCGCGAGACGTATGCGTTGCAGCAAGTGAACGCGGTCTTACGGCGGCTAGAGATAGCACATTCTCTATACCCCAGCCTGCGCGCGTTCTATGTGGATTATCCAGCGGCGATGGAGCACGAGTTCCAGTCACGGTGCGACACGCTGAACACTTGGTCTACCGTGCTCACGTCTCTTCGGCAGCTCCTCGGGACGCTGCGAAAGTGGACTGGGAGCGAGAACCTAGACGTCACACAACCTGCATCCCACCCGTCGACGCCGGGTGCGCTCAATGGCGAGGGTACGAACGCCAGTGGGACGACGTTCGTGGAGCGGTTACTCAAGGAGGAGACCGTACAGCGACAGTTTGAGAAGGGCTCGATGACTACCATACATGCGCTAGTCGGGACCACTCGCGACGCCCACGTCAATCTCGCGCCTATGTTCCGGAAGATGAACCTGCCCTCGTTCGAGCAGGAGCTCGTCCCGCTCGTCTCGTTCCTCACCAACCTCGCGCAGGCCGTGCTCCGTGTACGGCTCGCGTACGCGCAGAAGCTGAAGAACCCGGACGTCCTGATCATCGACCAGATGACGGACGACCTAAAGGTCAAGATCGGCTTCGCGTGCACGCTCAAGCGACAATACGAGGCGTTCCTCGTGCCTGACCCAGGAGGGAACTGGAAGCTCCCGGCGTGCATCAGCGCAGACTACGACTCGACGATTCTCGAGGCGCTCACGTTCTTCTTCAAGCTCATCCATTGGAAGCTCAAGAGCGGCACGAAGGGCATCTACTTCAAGGAGACGGACGTAATCGAGGCGCAGTGGGCGACGTTCAGCGACGTCAGCCTGACCATTCCCGGAGGCGCATCCCTTGTGGCGGAGCAGCTTTGGTAGGGCCGGACGCTTCTCGCTCGATACGGCATCCATTGATACTGTCTTCTTTCCCCCGCTTCTAGCGCATTGACGAACAAGCTGATCGTCCGGGTGACAAACTACTTCGACACCTCGATCCGCGTGCCCGGCATGTCTGACGGGACGCTCCCTGCCAACCTGTCCGAGCGCGCGCGCAAGACGATGAAGGCCAACGGGCTGAGCGGCATCCCGATGACGCAACCGTCTCTGACGACCGGCTCGCAGCCTACCGGAGTTAGCGTCCCTAAGGAGCGCCTCGTTGGCTGGTATTCGAAGATACTGGACGGCGTGAAGCAGCGCTCGCGTAAGCTACAGCGCCTCGCACGGTGAGTCACTCTCTGCTGAGCAAGGGAGGACGTGTGTGACTGAGCGCGATACGCGGCAACAGTGTGCTATCACATCGGTTCAGTGACTCAGCGGAGTACAACCTCGAAGATGTTGACATTGACGAGTTCATTGCGACGCTCGTCGAGACGGACCACTTCCTCGTGTACACCCAGAGCTTCGAGGAGGAGGGCACGTACATTGTCGCCCCACCCACGCTCCGCGAACACCCGGATGTCATTCGGCGACTGCTCGTCGATGCATTCCATGTGAACGAGATCGACGAGAGTAGCTGGCTAATGGAGAGCGGGGACCTGGATCCGGAAGACGAAGAGAACGCGTCCTACCTCCTGGTGCTATCTCCGCGCACGCGCTTCCTCTGGAACGGCCTGGTGCTCATGCTCCAGATCCCCAAGATTGACTTGCAGCTCGAGGACAACCGTGTTCGGCTCATCGCGTATGGCTCACAGCATCGCCTCGCGCTCGCGAAACGCCAGTTCGCAGAACTGTTTGAATCAATCGAGGACGAGGAGACTGGGGAGCCCCTCGAACCCGCGATGCAGCCCTTGTCATGTCTTGTCGAGCAACAGGCACACTTACCCTCGGTGAATCGCGAGCTGCGCAAGATCGCCCGTGCGACAAATCGGCTCGCGGAGTCGATCGTGGAAGCCGTGCACGTCGTACGGCACGCACTCAAGGACACGAATAACTACCAGGAGCTGCTTGAGAACTGGTACGTGTTCGCGTCGGACCACGGCACACACGTGCAAAAGTACATGGACCGGCAAACACTGCTGAAGTACAACCAGTCGCTCATCAAGCTCGCGATTTCGTGGGTGTCGTTCATTTGCGACGACTGCGACCCTAACGACCGCAAGACGTTCCGTTGGGCTGTCACCGCGCTCGAGTTCACCCTGCACAGAACACGGCGGAACAACATCCTTCACCTGCCTGACGACCAGTTCGAGATGCTCCGACAGAAGGTGGCGAGCTGCATGACGCTGCTCATCAGTCACTTTGACATCCTGGGTGCGCGGTCTACGCTTGAGGCGAAGCGGGAGAAGGAGCGGCAGGAAGAGCTCCTGCGCCAACAGGCGTCGAACCGCCGGTCGGACGAGGATGAGGAAGAGGCCGCGTTCCAGGCAGGCCCCGAGGACCAGGACTCGGTCTTCGCGTACGCCGACCCAGCCCTCCGTGCGTTCTGGGACAAGGCATCCCAGGCAGCGCGCGACATCGAGGAGCACCGTGCCCAAATCGGGGCAGAGCGGCACATCATCGGACGCGTGCTCGACGAGAAGATCCTTGTCGACCGATCCGTCGTCTTCCTTGCCGGTTCGAGTTCCAACATCTCCATCCGCTGGCAGCAGCGCCGCTTCATCGGTGCGGGCTCCTTCGGCTCCGTCTACCTCGCGATCAACCTCGACTCCAACACGCTCATGGCCGTAAAGGAAATCAAGTTCCAGGAAACGGCTGGCCTCACCAACCTCTACTCTCACATACGCGACGAGCTGCAAGTCATGGAGATGCTCCACCATCCAAACGTCGTCGAGTACTATGGTATTGAAGTCCACCGCGACAAGGTCTACATCTTCGAGGAGTACTGCCAAGGCGGCAGCTTGGCCGCTCTACTCGAGCACGGCCGGATCGAGGACGAGAATATCCTGCAGGTATACACGCTGCAGATGCTCGAGGGCCTGGCCTACCTCCACTCCCAGGGCGTCGTTCACCGCGACATCAAGCCCGACAGTAAGTTCATACCGTGCCATTACTATCGTCCGACTCCTCCTGCTCACTTTTCCACGCCTTGCAGACATCCTTCTCGATCACATGGGTGTTATTAAATACGTCGACTTTGGTGCGGCGAAGATCCTCGCCAAGAACCACCGTACCTTGCAGCGCACACGGCGCATTTCGGAGACGCCGACCCCGGGCACGAGCAGCGGCCAGTTCGGCAACGGGCTCAACAACAGCCTGACGGGCACACCCATGTACATGTCGCCCGAGGTCATCAGGAACAACAAGCGCGGCCGGCACGGCGCGATGGATATTTGGTCCTTAGGCTGTGTTGTCCTCGAATGCGCGACCGGCCGGAAGCCGTGGAGCAACCTCGACAACGAATGGTAAGTCTCTTCCATCTTCCCCATCTGCCCGCCACTCGTACTCACCGCCGCTCCCCAGGGCGATCATGTTCCACATCGGCGTCGCGACGCAGCACCCTCCGCTGCCCGAGCCGGGCCAGCTGAGCGAGATGGGGATCGACTTCATCCGGCAGTGCCTCACCATCGACCCGATGCAGCGCCCGACCGCGATCGAGCTCATGAACCACCCGTGGATGCTCGACTTCCGCGAGAAGCTCCGGAGCTACGAGGAGGCCGAGAACGTCGTCACGAGCCCGCCCCCGGACCTCCCCGCCGAGGGCGGCACGTTCGAGGCGGCGACCGTCGCGCGCCAGGCCGCGATCCTCCAGGAGAAGGAGACCGAGTTCATCCAGGCGCAGTCCCCGAGCCTCTCCCCGCTCGAGACGCCCGAGGGCTCAGGTTCAGGCTCGTCCGGCTCCTCTCCCGGGCTGCAGGATAGCCCGCCCGACCCGCGCTCGAGCCCGTCCGACGGCGGCTCGACGTCGCCCGACAGCAGCAGCAGCGCGAGCAGCGGCGGGAACAGCTCATAGCGCATGACTCTTCACGCCGTGCCTGTGTATTCTACAGTTCGGACGTCGTCGTCTGCTCTCGCTCTTTCGTTCGCACACCGTGTAGCCTACCTTTGATATCCTCTATCTCTCCCCCTATCATCGCTCTCTTTGCACCTTCGCACGTCCCATACCTCTCTCTCCCCCGTCCTTCCCCTGCTGGTTCTTAGTGCGTCTCCCCTCCCCCTAGTACCTACTATTACACCTATTCCCGCCTCGCTTTCTTCCCCCGTGTACACCCCTGTCTGTTTGCGCCCCTTCGCACCCGCACCGTATATTCTCCCCCCTGTCGCACGCATGTACACTAGCACACAAAGCAAGGAGCTCGATTCGGAAGATTCTACAGTAATACACGCAGCTTTTTGAAATCATCAACTGTAATTTCCCTCCGCCGCGCGGGCAAAGGAGGAAGGGGCGGCGGTGAAGGCGGACCACCCACCCGGTGATCTCCATTGAGGGGGAAAAGCTATACACTGGTAGGTATCGTCGGAGGGGGGAAGGGATACAAGCAAGCACCGGATAACCACAAAGATAAGAAAAACAAACGAAAGCAAATGTAGTTGAGGTCGGGTTGAGTATGGAGGGGGAGGATGCGGCGGATGATGCTGGTGCAAAGTCGGGGGTGAGGAAGGTCAGGTAAGGGCTACAAATGTACTACAACATCGTCGGAGGAGGAGACCACACTTCACTCGATCACCCATCGCCTTGTCTTCTGCGAGCCGGTGCTCGCGCTCGACCCCGCGCTCTGGACGGACAGCTGGCTGTGCTGGCTGCTCCGGCTGCTCTGCCTGCTCAGCGTCGGCGAGCCCGAGCTCGAGCCTGCGCTCGACGGCGCGCCTGAGCGGAGCGTGTTCCCGTCGACGGGCGTCGCGAACGGGTTGCTGTCCGTCCCCGCGGAGGATGAAGACGAGGAGTAGAAGCGGGGGCCCATCTGGCGCGGCGCGAAGCGCATCTGCGACGGGGGCGGCACATCCTGCCCGTTGCCGCCGAACGCGACGGAGTAGGTCGGGATGGGGAGGTCGTTCGACGGGAAGGCCACCTTCTCGGCGTCGCCCTTCTCGTCTGGCGTCCTGTAGTCGTCGTCTGCGAGCTCCTCTTGCGCGTTGACTGTCGTACAGTGCGGAGTCAGTATTCTGATGCCATAGTGTGACGGAGACAAAGTTGTAACATACGGTAACGCGTGAGGCCCTTGCCAAAGTTGATGCGGCAGACGATGCCGAGGATGAGCGTGGTGACGGTGAGCAGCACCGCGGCGGTCGTCATCAGGCTGAAGAACAGCCAGGTGACGTAGGTCCAACGGAACGTCGCCGCGATGAACATGGAGGCCCATCCAGCAAGGAGCAGACCCGCGACGGCAAGGAAGACCATCATCGGCACCCTGTACTCCCTACGGACGGAGATCCATCCTGTGGACAACCAGGGGATGAGGAGCTACGCGTGAAGTGGCGATTTCATTAGTACTCTAAGACGCAGGGAGGATTGGAAAGATGGAAGTGACTTACAACGAGGACAGTGATCATCACCGACTTGAAGAAGATCGGGTCCTTCGTGAGGCGGCCGATGTTGCCATGGTACACCTGGTCGAGCCAGAGCGCCGCGGATGCGCCGACGAAGAAGAGCGCGAGCTGGATCGCGATGGAGAGCATGAGGACGAGGTTGTAGACCCGGTTGATCACGCGGGACGCGCCGACACGCTTAAAGGTCTGCCAGCCAAACGACTATGCAGAGAATGTATGTCAGAGAACGAAGACACGGATGTGCAATTGGCGAGCCGAGTCTGTTGGAGTGAGACGTACCTTCACGAGCCTCCAGCTAAGGAACGCAGAGACGAGAAGAGCAAAGCAGTTTAGCGCCAGGCTCGGGATCTCAGCGTTCGAGCGCGTCTTCCAGTACGTCGGGAGGAGGTTGATGCCACACGCACCCTCCGTCGTGAGGGCACTGAACTTGTGGTGGAACGACTCCGTGTTGAACTAACAGCCACAACTCAGCTCCCTGGTTGGATATCAGACTGGCCTGCAAGACTCACGATCTGGAAGCCGCCCCAAGCTGTTGCGAGGATGTGTGTCAAAAGAGATGCGACGCTGTAACAGGTCCCTTCAGAATGACAGATTTGTAGAATATGTAGAATGTGGGACGTACACGTGAGGAATAGACTCGTTCAGCAATGCGACGAGCGACATTCCGAGTAGCCAGACTTGGAAGCCGATGAACGCAAGGTCCTCACGCTTCGTGTTCTCAACACTATTCAACGCAAGATAATCAGAGCCAGTCGATCCTAACAATTGGTAACAACCTACACATCGACGGGCCAGTTAAGGGTGTACAGACATTTCCTGGGAAGCTCGACCTCGTGTTGGCCGTAGAGACCACCCAGATCGACCCGAGCAGTACCATTGAGCGCCAGACGGATCTGAGTCTCCTTGAGGACAGGAGAGCGACGCGAATGCGCCGTGGTATTGAAGAAGTGAACGCTGGTGTCGTTCTCTTCGTCATCCTCGTCCTCGTCGTCCTCGTCATCATCGTCCTCATCATCGTCATGCTTGCTTGACTGAGCGGATGCAACGGGGGCCGCGACGCGCAACGTGACGGTGATAGTCTCGGTAGAGTCCTTTGACAAAGTCGTGTGGACAACAGAAGCACTAGTCGCGGTGGGTGTCAAGGTGAGGGTGGTAGCAGAGAATGAGTTCGAAGAATGAGCGTGGGAGGCCGACGAGGAAGGGGTCGCGGACGATGAATGAGTGACAAGGGTCGCATTTGCCGAGGACGCAGAAGCGGACAAGGTCGCGTTCACAGAAGCCGTGGCCACGGATGCAGATGATGAAGGGCTAGCAACAGAAGAGACAGACGCCGTGGAGGACGCAGATGCCGAGCTCGTCGAGGAGACCAGACCCGAGGAGAATCCCGAGACTGCTGCATAGTTCTGGCCTGCTGCAAGAACAGGTGTAGCTTGGGTATGGCCATCCCAGACGACTGTGCACGAGCTCGCGTCCAGAGTGCGCGGAACAGTCTCACACATGCGAAGGTCCACATTATAGACGGCAAAGCCTGGGTCTGTCGCGTTGCCCTGCTTCACAAGCCCGTAAAGGAAGGAGGCGGCCTGTGCATTCGCAACGAAAGCCTGGACCTGGAAAATCACCTGGACGATGCAATGAAGGACGGAGAATAGGAAGTAGATCTTCGTGAGCCGGGAGAAAGTGACGCGCTCCCACTGTGGAACGAGGATTCGTTTAGCAAGTCTTCCTAGACAACAATTGTGGCTGCATGGGCATTGCATACGAAGGTCGCGCCACACTTGACGAGGGTCGCGATCCGCGCGAGGCAGCAGACCATCCGAAACTCGATGCGCAGCAATGTCATTCACTTACAAATAGCTTCACACCAGCGACGACGGGAAAGCGGGGTACATTGAGCCACTGCATTGCGGATTGCAGACTGTATCTGTACGCAGAGAGCAAGCGCGTTGAGTGGCGTTATTCGCTACGCACGCAGAGATGAGGGCGCGACTTCACCAGGCTTTAGTCGGCGAGGAAAACCTTGATTGAAGATGAAAATGCCGCTAGGGCAGGAGAAGCGACGTGAAGCCCAGCCAGTGCAACTTCAACGAGCTCGAAAACGGAAGCGTGAACGGTTGCAACGACGGTCCCGCCCGCCAGCTGCAATCTTCAGAGGTTTTGGGAGAAGGGAGGGAGAGGGAGGGTGGTGGTAGGAACGAAGGAGTCCTGCACACCGGCCTGGGGTCGGACGGAGCGAGTTGTTGCCAACGTCTGTGGCCCGTTCCTGCGAAAGACGGGCTTCCCTGGCTGTATGCGTCAATATCGCCCGCCCGCTTATGGGCGTCTATTCTGGGCCATCAATGCTATCTCCAGGTCCCCGTAATCCGTAGCAACCACCCACTACGCTCCATCTCTCTCGTTTTCCCGTCCTTATTTTACCTCACAAGCTCCTCAGGAAAATATCCGGGGTGACTGCGCAGCACGCCTACACACTAACCAGCTCGCACACGAAGTTGTGGCATATCCCAGCTCAGGTCCAAGCTTGAGGTACGCCCTACCACTGTCCATACATAACTCGGTATCTGGCAATTGTTACAATCGCACTGAGATGGTACTCGCGTGTTGAACTCATTGGCGTTGGCGATGCTCACGTCTAGACTGGACGGCAGAGCGTCTTCCTGCACAGTTGCATCAAATCAGAGGTACGGTGACCTCCGCGTTGAGTCTGCTGGATAGCCTCCTGGTCTGTGTTACGATACAACTGGTCAGTAGTACATGGCTTGCATCACTGTTACCTGATATCTCTTCAACGTGCTCGCGCTCGCGATAACGACAGAGCTATGTAGAACTGATCTTGTTAGTCAACGCCAGCAAGCATACGGCTGCCGGCCTACGCTAAGTGATAAGCAAGCATTGGGTCAGATATTCACCAAGAAAGCGGAGTGCGTAAAGGCTGGGATGATATGTTCCACCATTGCCCGTGCATATCTGCCGTAGAGGAGAGGCTTCAGGCCGACATATACGACAGACATACAATAATGAATACTGGTCGGTACGAACCCTACTTGCTACAACGATAGAATGATGTGAGCTACACTTGATACCATCGTCTGCCATTACCCGTCAAGAACCAGAACGTCGTCTTCTCTTCCCGGTCATCTGCAGGCCCAATATCAAGGAACCGTGCGGCGGCATCGATGCGCGGCGCAATATATCCTTCATCCTGCAGCGTCTGCAGAATCTCGACCACCTCTTGGCGGTCGTACACAGATCGCAGCCGCCAGCGAATCTCGGCCTTGAAGTCACACGTACCGTCAGCAAGCTCTCCACGCGCCCCGCCAAGACTGGGCCAAGACTCACCTGCGATATTCCCGGGCGGAGGAGGATGGCACCCACGACTGCGCGCATAGCGGCTTCCCAGACGTCGTGCAGCTTTCGCCCGTAGATGTCCAACCACCTCCGAGGGAGGACGAGCGACTTCGCCTCAGCGTTCTCTGCATCGGGGACGGCGACTGCCCAGGGCCTGATATGCGTCGCGGCCACGAGGACGATCGCAGCATACCCGGTCCAGTATGTCAGCGGGATGGCCGCCTCGGACATACGCTGGACGACAGATCGGACTGTCCTATGTGGGAAAGAATCCAGGTGGACCTGTGCTCCATGAGATTAGCGGCGGATTCGTCGCTTCTTTGCGGCGGTGAGAGCGTACCAGAAGCATCTGCTTCGTGAGGCCTGCAGAGCCCGCCTCGCGCAGCATCGTTAGGATCTTCCCAGCCACGGAACGTTCCTCCTGATTGAGCTCCCGCAGCAGCAGAGCCTCCGCATCTTCCAGACACGCCGGGCAATCGACCAGACCTTCTGTCGTGCGTCGACAAAAGGCAGATTCGCCGTCTGCTCGGAGCCCATGCTCGGCTTGGCCGGGGTGAGAGGGCGTGTCGACCTGCATATCCGTGTCCTCACCCACAGTATTTGACGGCTCTGTGGGAAGCTCGGGCACGGACAGCTCGGGCGGACCTTCAACAATATCCAGGTATCGCACGCGGATGTCCGTCTCGATGTCATCATCGTCTGCAAACGAACACCCACAGCAAGCCAGATGCCCGCGTGAGCTTTTTAGACCGTAGGAGAAAACGTGTACACTGACCGGCTTTCTTGCTGTTCCAGTCGATGATGCCGCGCATCGAGCGCGGATGGGAAGTGTCAACCTCGAATTGGACCTGGTAACACGTTGTTCATCGGTCATGCACGTCAACTGGTCAGACAGGAGATCGTGACCCACTTTGTTCTCGGAGGTGAGCTCAATCACAAACGCCGTATCACCATCGCTCGCGAGGAGAGACCACTCTTGCCACTGGTGCACGTCTTCCTGCTGGCTGAGCAGTTCTTCTAGTGCCGACGCATCTTGGAACACTTCGCGCGGTAGTTGACCGCCCAATGCGTTGAGATTGCTAGACGGCGCAGAGATGTCAGTTGACGTCAGTGTTTTCCGCGAGACGGAAGATTCCGCTTTAACGGAGCTCACTTGTCCGAGATCTTGAGCGTACGCCCAGGCTTCGACTTCTTGGGATCTCTCACTGTCTTCGCAAGGACGCCGCGATTGAGAAGCTCTGTAGTCGCAATTCGGACCGGCTCCTCGCCCACGCTCTTGAGCAGCTGCGACGCGACGTCGGGATCGTACGTTTCGTTGGGATTGCCGAGAGCCATCTGGTATATGCCTGCATCACGCTCTTGCTCAAGAACCACACTATGGGGGTACATACCTTGACTGCAGCGTCGGCGATCTGGAGGAAATCAGAGTCATACGAGCTCGTTGGTGGCATCTCCCCAACGTCAATCGTGAAAGCATGATGCGCGAATTGCTTCTCCCGACCCTCTTCGGCGACAACGCTCCACATGAAGTCCCAGGCGGGGGCGGTCGGGACCTTCTCCACGACATCGTACTCTCGCTCGAGTTCCTCGACGGACGCGGGCAAGACCACCTTCTGGCTATCCCGCACTTCGACGAAACCGACACGACTGCAAGGCCGTCAGTACACACACTCCTGTTACTACAATCTCAAGTGAGCTTACATGGCGTTCTTGTCAAGATGCTTGCGCAGGAACTTGATGTGCGTCGCGAGGTCAAAGTTGGTCGCGCTCTCGGGATCTGGATCAGGCAGGACGTCCGTCCCGCGGTGCTGCGTCCACAGCTCGTACCATTTGTCCTCGAGGCGGGCAAGATATGTCTCAGTTCCCGGGGTTTCTTTGAGGTGGACGAGGCGCTGACGAACGGAATTCCGCGGGACGGCTGGGAAGACTTGTTCGAGCGCACCCCAGTCGAGACGCGTGCCATTTCGACAGCGCGCCTTGATGATCACCGAAGCGTCGCGGACGAGCTCGTCGTAGTCCCGGTTCCAGAGGAAACGGTGGCGCCGAGGTGTCTGAGTGGAACCTGCGCGTGTGTGCATGTCAATTTCCGTCGTCGCAACAGTCAAGCTGACTTTGAACGCTACCTGTGTCCTTCTCCTTGCCCTTCTTTGACTTCTTAGCGCGAGCTTCTCGCTGTGCACGCGGGCCCTGAGCAGCGATCAGCTCGTCCACGTCCTTGTCCTGGGTAGCGGTGACTACCGGCGCCGGTAGCACAGACTTAGCGACAGGCATCGGTGGGAGCCGCGACGCCTGCGCAGCGGTGGGCAGCAGTTTCTCAGCAACCATATCGGCCTCGCGGATGGCCTCGAGGATCCGCCCCTCCCACTTCTCGCTTGGCTTGCCAGCGCCCTGCATGAACTTCGTCTTGAGTCGCTGTATGCGCTGAGCAGCAGACGACCGAAGCTCGTCTGGATGCAAGCGGCGCAACATCTCCTCCCAGTCCCGCTCGCGCTGCTCCTTCGCCTCCGCCGCGCGGCGGGCGAGGACTGCGCCCGCATCGTCGCCGGCCTTCTGCTTGCCCTTCGCTGCCCGGGTCTGCACCTTCTTCAAGTCGCGCAGATGCTTCTTGCGCGCCCTGCCGAAGTAGTTCGTGATGACGTCCCTCGATGCGCCGATGACCCACGAGAGCCGCTTCAGCTGCTCTTCTCCGTCTTCATCCTCCAGTGGAGTGTGCCCGGTAGCGATGTCGATATAGCGGCGGAGGTATTCCGTCTGATACCACGAGAGATTGTAGGTGGTGTTCCATGAGATCGAACGACGGAGCGTCTTGGCGACGACTGCCACATCTTCGGGGGCGGCCTCTGCAGGGGGAGGGATGGTCCCCAAGATGCTCTCCGCAAACTCCTGATCTGTGCTCGCTCGTTCTAGGTCGCTCCAGAAAGAGACCGCTTCATCTATCGTGGAAACGGGGACAAGCTTCCAGACTGGAGGGAGGCCATGAGGGATGGCCCACAGGCGAAGAGGGGCAGTGTCGTTAAAGCGCCAATAAATTGGTGCAGTTGAGGGAGTGTACGGCCCTGAGGGACCGATGTCAAAGGCAGTAGGATGGCCATTGGTCGGGATACATGTCACAGCAGGGTTTGCAGATTCAGAGGGAACCAAAGGTGTGGCCAGACCAAGCACTCGTAGCATGTCCATGAGTGAGAGGATACGAGCACGAGCCCTGGATTGCGTGGGGGCAAGGGCGTTGCGGATGCTATCAGGGAGCTCTTGAAGCGGGGTCGCCTGTCCTTCAGCTGTTTCCAGGAGCTTCCCCAATTCCTCGTTTGGCTGAGAGACAGCAACCATCGAACAGAAGGCTGAGACGGACATCTCAGTATGATAGTACGAAGAGTGGATGATCCGACTGTCAGATGAGACGATTTGAGGGGAGGCAGCGCCGTTCTGGAAGATATGGGTCGTGAAGATGTGCAGGGCTCTCGCGCGACCAGCCTTCCCAACGATGTACCCATAAAGCTGCGCGACCGTGTTCTTCTCTGTGAGCAGGGTATCGCGGATCGTCTCGTCGTCCTTCTGGAACAGCTCGGCCGCATGCGCTTCCAGTTGACTCTGGTCTTCGGTGAGCTTGAGCGTCATTGACGGTCGAGGCTTAGCCTGTGATCTGTTAGAGCCACCGCCATACGCAACGGGCTCGTCGAGGACTTTGAGGCTTGGAACGTAGATCGGCTGAACGGTCTCGCTGAGTTCCGCTAGGAATTCGTTCAGTTGGTCGGGAGGCGTGTCTGGCAGGTACACAACGCGAACGGGACGAGTGCTGCCCGTCGGGTTTGGGACCATGGTCGTCAAGATCTTTACCTTCCCTTTACTCTCCAAGCCGTTCAGAGTCGTCTCCAGGGTCCTCTTGTCGATCCTCGACCCTGGACGGGTGCTCGCGATCTCGCCCGCTTTCGTGATTGTTTCCACAAGCGCGGCGTGCGCCTCGTAGAACTCCTTACAGCTGGTGTTCATGATCCCATCAGCCTCTGACAGCAGCCGCAAGAGTTCGTTCTCGCGGCGAGACTGCGAGATGTTCGCCTTCGACCGGAACCTGCTCCCGTCGGACTGGCTTGCCTTCGTTCGCTTCCCCGGTGGCTGCGAAGAGGGCGTCTCTGGTTGTCCTCTCTTCTTCGAGTTGACTTGGCTGATGCTCGAACTCGCCTCGGGTAGATCGGGTTCAGGCGTCTAGAGGCGAAGTCAGTAGGATCTTTGAGCGATGCTTAGCTCACGAACCATAGCAATCAGCGAGCCATCTTGCAATGCAAGTTGGGCGGCGCTCTCCAGTTGCAGTGCGGGATCGATCGGGATTTCCTGAGGCTCGTTCGGAGTGCTGGAAGGAACATTGTCGGTTGGCTCTCGGGAGTCCAACTGACTAGCTGCAGATGGTACAAGAGTCGTAGGGATTCTCACATCATCCGCACTCGGGGGCACGCTTTGAATCGTAGCGGCGGTAAGGCCAGTATGAGTGCCAGAGCCGCCTGCTGAAGACGCGCTCTCGATGATCTCTTGCAAGGTTTGAGGCCCTGTAGATGCGCTCTTGGCAGTCTGCTGCTCTTGTCTCGATTGCTTCTCACTCCTCCCTGGCGATAAGGAATCGCCACGCTTCTTGGCTTTGGGCGTTCGCGTGGAACGTCGGAGTGCATTCCCCCCGTTCTCCTGCACATCGGCCTGCGCAGGTACCTCGCGAACAGCTGCCACGTTTCCTGTAGGTTTGGATAATGGCGCGATGTCGGCGATGGGCCTACCAAGGGGGGTCGGAGAAGATGCACGAACTTGAGGAGAAGCAGGCATAGAGGACAGCGGCGAAGAGGGCACGACGTCCATCTGCGGCAATGCTTCCAGATCCTCTGCGACTAGTCCTGACTCAGGCTTCTCCAGACTCTGCGTAGGACCGAAGACATCCTCGTCGGCCGGTACGAGCGACTTCTTAGGCGGGCGTCCGCGTCGTTTGGGAGCTGGTGTCTGCATCGAAGGACCAGCTGCAGTGCTCGCGGACGTATCGTTCTGCACATCGGAGGCGGCGACGGCGTTCTTTGGGGGTCGTCCTCTCTTGCGTTTGACGACAGACGATGGCCCGGCCTCCGCTCCCGCGTCGCCAGTAGCAGAGGGACCACCTTCCGCAGCAGCAGCAGGCTCCACTTTCTTGGGTGGTCGCCCTCTCCTCTTCTTCGCCGGAGGCTCCTCAGTCCCTTCTCCCACACCCTCCTGTGCCGCTGCGTCGCCCTCCGCAGGCTCCTCCCTCTTCCGTTTCTTGCCTTTGGCAGCCGAGGCCGGCGTGCCGTCCGCTGCGACTGACTTCCGCGGACGCCCCTTCTTGACCGTACCATCCGGCAAAATCGGGTTCACCCGCTTCTTCTTCGACTTCGCCGTGGACGGTGCCTCGCGCTTCGAAAGCGTGAGCACGTTGACGTGCTTCACCAGTTCCTCCTCGTGCTCGAAGAACGCATCGTCTTCGACCGGGAGGAAGCCACCCACGCACGACATGTCGACATCGCGGTACCGCTTGTCCTCGAATCCCTCCCTATCAGCGATCTCAAGGTAGTTGGCGACAGTGTAGTACTTGTACCGTCGCTCACGGCCGTGAGTCTCTGCAAGCTGAGCGATGCCAAGGTCGGCAAGATGAGCAGGTGGAGGGTCCTTCTCAAGACGATTGAGCAGGAGGTCGACAGTGCGCCGATCGAAGTCGCCAAGCGCTGCGGATATCTCGTTGAGGGTCATGCCCCGCGTCCCGGACTCGACGAGCAGGTCAATCATCTGTCTATGCAGAGACACGTTGCTCTTCAGGCCGGTGTATTCGTCCGCCGGAGACGCTTCGATCTCTGTTCGTGGCATTAGCCCAACCCTAGTGAATCCTACGCAGTTTCTAGCCTACCTTCGAAGTCAACGTCAGCGACCGGCTCAACATCGACCTGAGACTGTGCGTCCTCTGCGATGAGACGTATGCACTGGACCTTCCTGTCGGGAAAGCGCTTCCTGTCCGCATGGGGTACCTGCACCTTCTCAATTACGCCTTGTTCCATCAGCTCCTTCAGCCGAGTTCGAAAAAATCTCCGGTCTGTCCTCGTAGGATTCTCAAAGCCCTGGTACAAATGGCAATCATGAGACCGTCAACGGCGCCGAATATAATCACCGGACTCACAATCTTGAGCATGATGTTGCTCGACGTATGCATGTAGTGCGGGCAGTTCTTTAGCAACTTCGTCAGCCTCGCCTTGAGCAGAGGCATACTCGAGAGATGGCGGGAGTCAATAGGGTCAAAGTGCACAGGCTCGAAGGGCTTCGTCTCTTCTTCGTCGACTTCGTCGTCCGACAATGCATTGTCTTGATCCTGCACTTGCTCCTCAGAGACTGCCTTCTTCTCCTCTTCCGCGACTTGCTGCCATATAGGGCTGCGCTCGTAGAAATACCTATGTACGCACAGGTTCGTGCTGATGCCGGGACGCCGGAGCTTGACACTGGTGGTATATGACGTTCAAGTAAGATAAACTGCAGCCCAGAGGGGAAGGCACCTACACAAGACCCAGCTCTACGAGCTGTTTGATGAGGTAGAAACAGGTCTTCTGGTCGTACCCTGACTTCTTTCCCAAGTCGAGCACGCTTACACCCTGTTCCCTTCCTCGTGTGATGATCTGCAGGCCCGTATAGATCATCGGGGTCAGCTTCGACGGCTACAAACAAGCGTTCCACAGGTCAATCGTTATACATTGAAGGCGAGTCCAATCGAACCTACCCGTATATGGGAGCCTGTGAGCGCGGCAAAGGTCGTTTCAGGATCGGCCGCGATCCTCAAACGGTCGCCGTACTCATTCTTCAAGTCATGCAGCGGCCGAATAGTCGCATCCTGAATGATATCAAGGCCCGTGGCGGGAGCAGACTCCTCCGCAGGCTCCTCGCCTTTCGCCTTTGCCTTCCTGATAGCGCTGGCCTGCGGGGCAATATACACCTCCGCTGACACGCCTTCAGGGACAGTGCCAACGCGCACACCAGGCTGCTGGACAACTACGGACCAGACGTATGCGCAGAATGCATCGTCGACGGTCTGAGTCCGTGTATGCGCATTCCCCGAGCCGCCACTCGCTCCCGGAGCGGACGCGTGGGCGTAGTAGTCGACTATAAAGTCCCGCAGACGCGAAGCATCGCAACCTGCAAACCAGACGTCCTGTCAACATATTTCTTCGGGCGAATCCTCAAAGGGCGGGAACACATGGGAACGGGTAGCTTGTGGCGAAAAAAAGCACGACCCGCCTGGGTTCGAACCCCTGCTCGAGCGCGTCGTGCACGCAAAACGCACCGAATGTCGCGTCCCCTCGGCAGACGCGACGATCACATGCGCCGCAAAACGCGTCCACTCACCCAGGTCGCCGTCAAAGGAAAGCTCGCGGAGGCAATGGCGGATGAGTTCATCCATATGGTGCAGTGGATATATGCTGTTCGTCGGCGCCCCTGATGCAGGCTAGAGTCCACCAAACCTCCGGCGGTCGAAACAAACGGCTCTTGTTGCGGTTCTGATGGATTCCGAGTTGTACGACCGAGTTAAAGCGTGGGTAGCTGCATGGAGGCTCTAAAGGAGAGAAAAGCGAAGTGCGCAAGTCTGAGCTCGACGGTGGCTGAAGCGTCCGAGCCTGCAGCGGACATGCATCGGCAGCCTACCATATATGGTACCGGACATGCCGTCTCTATCTCCGGCATCGGCCGGCCGGAATACTCATCGCCTTCCTGCTCTACTTGTGCGCACTGATATTTCACCCATACGCGACAATGAATACATACGGCGACCCAGCAGATGTGGGGTACATCTACTTCTACGGTTGAACGCAATATATCACATGTTTTCAGTGTGAAAGACAGTAGCGACAGCATGGCGCCATGTGAGCGCGGGGAGCGGACGCGAGGAAGGTATCTATGGTGCTCGTGTGAGCGGAGGATGGGAACAGGGGAGGAGGGGGAGTCATAACGGTATGCAGGGGGGATAGTACAGTGAATGTATCGTAAAGTCGGTCATGAACGAACGTCGAGTGACGCTTTTGGATCTACAATATCGTCCTCGAACCCATCTATAGCCGCGAAACCAAGGGGACGGTCTCTGCCCGAAAGAAACCAAGGAAGAAACCGAAGGAGAAGGGCCCGTACGCGGCTGCCGCTCACGACTGCTTCACCGTCTGCTGCTCCCGATTTTCCCATAGCTGCCGGAGCACGTCTGTAAAGCCAATCTTCCCGAGGTGGGCATTTTGCTCGAAGCGCTGCACAAGCCAGTTCTCAAGCTTGTCCGCAGCACTGCGCCAGAGGGCCACCCGTGCTTGGATCTCCGCGGTCTGCGCAAATGTCGTCCTGCCGTCGGGCGAGGGGGTGTAACGGATGCTCTCGTAGCAGGTGGCGAATTGGGACAGCGAAAGGTTGACGGATGTGATCGTTGCGGTTTGCGTTGCGGGGTCGACGAACGAAACTTCCCGGACGAACGCATCCTCAGAACCGCCGAAAAGCTGTACGATAAGACGACCATGAGAGACGTCCCGGTATGTCCTTGAGGACGAAGACTCACCTTCACAATCCACGCTGGTGCCTTCTGTTTGCATCCCAATATCCGCTCTGTACGAATGATACCGGTGTTGGGGTCTACAGAGCGATCCACCACGTCGATGCTGAGAACGTGACTGCAGTGGGGGTTGGGATACTTGTGCCACATGCCGATGACGACGTGGGACCACGGATGACTGTATACACAGAGCGAGAAAGCAGGCGAATTGTCAGCACGGCCAGTCTTACTACCAATCACACGAACAGAGTTGACTGACTCGTAATTGAAGAGCTGCGAGAAGTAGTGCATTTTGATAGGGAAAGTCTATGAGATGTATGCGAGAGTGGTGCAAGGAGGCAGAGAGTAGTCGAAGAGGGGATGGTCTAGGGGAGGATATAGAGTAGAGCAATGGAAGGTCTTGAGGGTAGGATGATGAGAAAGGGAGAGGACTGGCGCACACGACGGCGGGGACCCAAGGCGGGGACGGTGGCGGTGGAACCAATCAGGTGGAGTCTGGTGCGAAGGAGCGTGATAATTTTCCACGGTCGACCTTTCCGGGCTCTTCCGATCTGCCGCCCGATATGCATCTCAGTGACGTCGTACGCGGCCCGCTGCTCCGCTAGCCGGAAGTGCAGTCGGATTGGCTCGGCATTGCGCTGCATATACGCTCAAAATCCGCGAGCCATAGTACAGACAATGAAGGCAACTAACCTCCATTGCAGACGTCTATGGCGTCGCAAGTTGTCAGCCAATGTATCATCTATCATGCTGTAGGCCGCTGTGATTGATGTATTACTACATACAGTAGCTATTAAGCTAGTGGTAAGTACTAAGTACGTAGTAAACTCAACCAGCCGTGTTCTAACTAATGGTGCAAGCGCTTCGTCCCTTGAAATACAGGACGTGAATAGGGCCGGTCTATCATGTAACATTGTGTCTGCGATACTGTATGTATTAACATACGAGGTTCGAGCTCTCTGGCAAAGCTGGTTTAGGCTTGTGCCAATCGGACACGGCCGTCTCAAAAGCCGGATCAAGGGGTCTGCATCTAGGCTCAGTGACCACTGTTGTTGAGAAAGCGTGACCCGCCAGCCACTGATCTGCGCTTCTATAGCCTGAGGTTCTCTCAGGACAAACGTAACCTCCAGCGTCCGAGGTGAGAACCTACTGAAACGATAGCAGCGCCCACAGGCATATTATGCTCTCCACGGCTACGAGAACCATCCTGCGCCGAACCATGGTTACTGTTGCAACCGATCCAAACATTACCCTGACCTCCGAAGGCGCGGTATCCGTATCTTACCATACTCTCGTCAACTCTCCTCTGTCTTTGACTCCCTCGATCAGTGAGTAGATGTAACGATTTGGAGGGGTGGTGATACTTACACAATGTTGGAACAGATAAAGCATTTGGCTCGCACCCAGATAGTCTGGGCATCATCATAGTTCGCGACTTGCCTTCGACATATGTCCCTGCTCGCGACAGGCTTCTCAAACTAGCGTACCGATTTGCGAACCTTGACCCCAAGCTTAGGGAGCGTTATGCAGATCCCAAGAGTAGATATAGGTCGGTTGCTATACCGTTCATGTATGGTGGGCTGCTGACATCCTCTCTCTCTGGCAGCTTTGGTTGGTCCCATGGCAAGGTAGAGATCCATATACATCCGTGTTGTGATATAGCTAATTCTCTGCATCCTAGGAAATCATGAATGGGAAACCAGGTATGTCTTTGTTGTATTTGATGAGGTTGTCATAATTTCTCATCACATCTTCCTCGTAGATACCATGAAGGGGTCGTATTACGCTAATCCCGTGCTCGACGAGCCCAATGTACCGCGAGAGTTGCGTGATGCGTATCCAGAGTATTACGGCAAGAACATATGTATGCCACCTTCAGAAAACCACTACAAATCGTCCCCTAACGTGAATGAAACAGGGCCATCTGATACGCCGGAGGTCCAGGACTTCGAACAAGCCTTCAAGGATCTTGGACGGTACGCTCTAGACAAACCTTCGACGAACGGAGCCCTAAACCATACAACTCCGTAGCTTTGTCTTCGGCGTCGGGTGCCAGCTCGCAGTCGCATGCCAACCATTTGGTAGGTCATGACATCCCCACACACATCGTCGAGATTATTGATGAGTCTCGCTGTTGTAGCTTCATCGTATCTATCCGACTCTTCCTTGTCTCTGGCCGACCTCATCGGCAAATCCCAAACCGTCAAGGCTCGCCTCCTGCACTACTTCCCTCCTTCGCCAGAGAACCCGCTCCCTGCGGAGGACGAAGCGATCGACAGCTGGTGTGGTTTCCACCTGGACCACTCGCTGCTCACCGGTTTGTGTTCGGTGAGTGGAGCTATACATGTTCAGAGGACCGGCACTCTCATACGATGGGCAGGCCATGTACCTCCGCCGAGAGCCTTCTGGCGAACCCAGCGTGGTGCGATCGCCCTCACCCAGCTCTGGGCTGTACATTCGCACCCGAGGCGGCGCTTTGACGAAGGTGTCCATCCCCGCCAACTGCCTTGCATTCCAGACCGGTGAAGCCCTCGAGCTCGCTACGGCCGGCAAGCTGCGCGCAACCCCGCACTGCGTCCGTGTCGGGGCCGCGAAGGACGCGGAGAACATCTCCCGGGAGACGTTCGCGCTGTTCATGCAGCCCAACGTGGACCAGCAGCTCTCGGCGACGGAGAACTTCGGGCAGTTCAGTAAGCGCATCTTCGACGAGCATTATAAGGACGAGTCTGCCGGCGGCGCGGCGATGTGAGTGCACGTATGAACATGGCGGCATGGGCAGCGGGTGTATATCGTACAGTATGGTACAGTGATCCGACATCTACAGGAAGGCACGGGGAACAATGAACGACGTATCAGGATATTCCGAGTGGTGGTGGAGACATAGCGCAGAAGAGTCCAGGTGAAAGCAAGCGACAACTAGATAGCGCATAGGGATGCCAGATGTCGTCTAGAGGAAGTCAGGGCATCATGATCCGTTGGAATTATGCGAAGGCTCGTCCGAGTCTGAGATGACGCTCCAGTCGCTGGCGGCGATGGCGGAGCCACTAGGACTAGGATGTTCCAGAGGTGTGGAAGAGGGGTAGTCACGGATGGTCGCATGCTCGGCATCAAACAGTTCCTCGCGCAGGTCACGGTGAGCAGCGCCCTTGATCAGAGAGCGGGCATACTCCAGGTCGCGGTAGATCGCCTCGATAGCGGTAGCCACACCGTTTTCCTGCAGAAAGGTGAGTTAGGGTATGAGCCAAGCTAGGAATTGATACATACGGCGCGAATCTGCTCGCCAACCACTCTTGCACGTTCGATCTGCTTCTGGTTCGTCGTAGCGTCCCGCAGGGCTTGTGCGAGGCTCTCCACTGTCAGCTTGCGCACAGCTGTGCCAAGACCAAGAGCTTCCACCCGGTCGGCCCAAAAGAACTGGTCACCAAAGAAAGGCTTGATGATGGTCGGGATACCAGCTACTCATGGTCAATCCTCTGCCTGCATGATATGACAAACTGAACTCGAACCCACCTCGCAAGCTAGCACCAGTCGTGCCTGCGCCGCCATGGTGGCAAGCAGCGTCAATCTGCTTGAACAGCCAGTCATGGGGGATGGACGATATAGGGTATATCTGCTTCGGGAGAGGCTCCTCGGGCTCGGTCTGCGCAGGAGCGTTCTTGACCAACCGGTCCGACCAGCCCTTCGACAGGATAGCATAGACCCCCGATTCAACTATAGCGTCGATCACGCAACGTGTCATGGCCTTCGGGTCAGGGACGACGATGCTACCAAAGCCAATGTAGACGATCTTCTTCTTGGCCTGGCGCGCCTCCGCCATGAAATCTAACAGCTCTTGTGGGGGCTCCCACTTCTTGGAACTCACGTCGGCATCGTTCAGGAACCAGTACCCTGTCGGAAGTATAAGTAACAGTATTGTTAAGCAGAAAGTTCAAGCTGACCTGTCACCCTGATCCACTCAGGCCAATCAAGTGGAGGAGGTACGACGATTGGGCTGAAGTTGTACAAGAACGGAATCTTGTGTGGTTCCATCCTGTCGAGGTTCGTGGCCGGCAGGCCAAGCGTATTCTTACGCCAGCGATTGATTTGCCCAGCAGTTCCGTGCCAGAAGACTTGATCGAAAAGCACATAGGTCTGCACGAGAGCAGGTTAACCAACTTGATTGTGTTGAGTATCACCAAAGCATTCACCATGTAATTGTAGTTGCCGCCCATCTAACGATAGCTGTCAGTTTCAGACGACATAGCTTAGTAGAACGGACACACCTTATGCTCGGGCACGGCAAATGCGTGGGGATATGCTCTACATGAACAGACTCAGAAACGTTTCATATAGCAATTAGAACAAAACCGACCTTGTCCGAGTCCAAGTCATGGTGAAGGCCCTGAAGTACGGTATCTTAAGTGCTTCGGCAATGTGGTATCCGCCCATTGCGCTCGGGCTCTCAACGAGGACATCAGTGCCTTGACATGCCTCCCACGAAGTCTTGAGCAGGTCGTCGATCCAGCCGCGGAACTGCACTGCCTTCAGCAACCCACCACAGTCTGACATAGGATCACCACCAACCTTCTGCACGCCCTCTTTGAGGAACGCGACGGTGAATGTGCCATTCTCGACGCATATCCGCATGAGCTCCGCAGGGTCCCCGCCGACGTACCCAAACTCGATCCCATGCTATCCAAACGTAAGTCGCCGCACTCATGCCACAAACATCGGCCAACGTACCGACTCGACCCATTCTTTGAACTCGCCGTGCGTAGCAATACGGACGCGATGGCCATCTGCCATCAAGCCCTTTGCCAGGGCGATGTACGGTTGCACGTCTCCTCTGGAGCCGATCGTCAGGAATGTGAAGTGTAACGACCGATCGGGCTTGAACGAGAGGAACGTGGACGACTGCGACGTGAACATGTGCGCAGGTGCCGACTCGCTCGAGCTCGTCTGTGAGTCGCTCATTTCTAGGGAATTACGCGGTCCAAAGTCGTCAAGAACCAAGGCCTCGTGCCGTGGGCTGGTGGAGCTCCCAGAATCTCCTGACGCTGTCCGCTGCCGTACATTGTCCAGTTGACGTTGGAGAGCTCGCGCAACAGCGTCACGCCGTTCCTCGTTTGGGAACTCAAAGAAGAGCTCCTCATGACCGCGTATGATCACGACGAGACCGTGGTGCTTGAGGTGGAGGGACTTCTGCTTCTCCGTTGACAGAATGTCCTTCAAAGGAAGAATCATCTGGACACAAACTTGCATGTTAGTCTACCTCCGATGGATCAAAGTAATGTATCATTACGAACCCTGGTTCTTGAGGGCAGCGAAGCAGCAGACTTGAAGCAGAAGTAATTGTTGGAGATGTAGAGGTTCCCGTACACAGGAAGCAGGCGATACAAATACCCGGGGAACTCTGTAGAACCTCGTCAGTGAACAGCTCTCGTGGGTGCACCAGGATATAACATACTGCCAAGGAGATTCTCTTTGTCGTCGAATGCGAACGCTTGACGGAACCTATCCACCGCCGCGGCATCCACGGCCGTCTCTGGCGTCTCCAGCATGCTGAAGCAGCCAAACTCGCCACTCCCGCTCGCACTCATCGCCACCCGGCTAGCCGCGGAAGATGCACGGGACGACACGACCTCCGTCACCGCTGGTAGCGTGTGCGGCGCGGGAAGCGTGGAGGCGTGGTCTGCGTTTGGACGCACGCTCGGCGCTGGGGTCAACGTGGTGCTGAACAGACTGCGCGACGGTACACGGAGCCATGACGGCATCGACGGTATCCCAACCGTCCACCCAATAGCGGAATGTACTGACGAAGGCGCAGATGTGGACGCTGTGACGCGCACGTCTGAGGTCGAGCCAGACACGGAAGGCGGGTAGGTATGATCAGCGATGGTGGGGGTCGGGGTCAGACTCGAGGTAGATGCGTGGAGAAGGTCGGGCCGCCCTGGGGGCTCACCTTCGGCAGGGGAGGTTGTCTCGACGGACGTCGTGACTGGAACAAAGGACGAGCCGCTCCTCTTGATTATGTGAGTGAAGTCCTCGTTATTGACGTCGCCCGTGGTGGTGCCTGGTGAGCTACTAGAACGGCCGATAGGTAATGTCTCTTGTAAGGGACGAAGTAGCGAGGGTAGTCTGAACCCCGAGGGAGACTTTGGTCGCTGCTGGGCAGGAGGTGTCACTGGGAGCTGGCTGCTCGGCCGGACTGGGGGAGAACGAGTATTGGTCGTGTCAACCACCGTGGGCGCATTCTGGAACGAGGGCATGGCTCGGAACGTCCGTACAGCGTCTCGGATCTGTTCCAAGGCGGTAGGCAGGTCCTTGAAGTAAGCGAAGAAGTACGAGTCGAGCGCGAGGTCGGAGTTCTTATCCTGCACTTTGATCTCGATCGTTTCACTGAAGTCCATAGCATTCGACCGCTCGACATCGACTACGGCAGGGTACGGAATTGCGATCTACAGCACTGCAGAGTCAGTATCGTCCGTATTACACAGACCGACGAGGTTTCCGACCTTGATGCTATCACCCATATTGGTGGCTTTCACCATCACCTTGCGGATCGCCTTCACCCATTCGTCGCGGCTAGGAACAGAATCCGCAGATAGTCTGATAGACTTCTGGTTCGTCCGAAGACGGATGTCCTTCTCGTTGACGGGTTCGCAGCTGATAGCATAACGGAGGTCGACGACGCCGTGTGGGAAGTATGGATCCTTCGACCGCAGTGAGTCAAAATGTCCATGGGGCAACACAAACGCCCGCTCTTACCGAAGCAGACTGGTACCAGGACAGCACGTCGTTCTTGAGCACAAACCAGTGCCGTATCCACCTCTTCGTGCGCTGAGTCTTCTTCATCAGAGAGCCCGACTTGAGAACTTGATCCTGCACGAGTTATGTAAACCTTGCACGGTGTAAATAACAGAGAGTACTAACCTCTTTCGCGGGTAAATGAGCGAAGAAGCAGATGTATGTATCCGTCAAATACATATAGCCCTGGAGTACTAGAGAACGAATGATGTTCACTAAGAGACCTGTTTTCTCAGGATAGATTGACTTACGGACTGAACGGAGAAGCCAACAGGGCATCTCTTGAGACATTGTAAGCACTGGTCGCATGAGAGTCCGCAACACGTGAGAACTAACCAGCAACGACCTCATTGATGTCATTGAGCTCGAACACGTCCCGCAACTTCGCTGCCAATTGTGAGCGCCGGTTCTGCCGGACAGTGGCCATACTAGCGGAGCGGCTATTCGCTCGCTCTCTCTGAGCATGCAACTCTGGAATATCAGGATTTGAAGCGTCCAATCCAGGTATAGGCTCTGGCGACGTGCGCCCGGTGTGATCGCCGTCCACGATTTGACCAGGCGCAGAGGGTTCAAAGTCGCCTTCGATATCGTCATCCGACGTCAGGCGCTCGTCAGACGCTGCGCTTTCGTCTGTATCTGACACAGGAGGCAGTGTATGGCTTGTTGCTGAAGGGCGAGCTGAGGTAGAGGCTTCTCGCCTCGAACGCGCCAGTGGACGGTGGATGGCATGGATCGACGAGGTCATTCGGTTGGCTGCCCTCTGGAGTTAGCAAGCACCCTTGCAGTACAGCCATGGACATACATCTATGATCTTCCTCATCGCTGTTGACCTCCCCTGGTGTTGCACCGTGGTTCAAAAACTCGTCATCATTATCTTGATCCTCGGCCCACGGAACTGCTTGCAATGCCTGAATGAATGTCTGCGTCCCAGCATGCAGCTGACATGAGAAGCCAGGTTAACTCCGCTGGATAACACATGTCAATCGCGAATCTCAAGCACACACCGATTGGAAGCCAAAATTGAAGAAGTTGCTTTGGCGTATGGGGTTAAGTGAAGGAGAACTGGGGGTAATAAAAGGCGAGTCATCCTCTCCGCTCAGGGTAGTCCCATCCCTGCGCTTCGAGGCTGAGGGGAGCACCTGCGACTGCGATGTCGGACCTCTATCTAGCGTGGGTTTATTTGAGCCTCATAACAGCATATGTGAGAGCGCCGCAACATGCATACCATCATGAGTCTGTCGTCCCTTGCCTTTGCCCCTGCCGGACATGTGTCTATCGGCCGGATGTGGCAAGGCTGGTTGGCTACGCGAGAGTAATGGCGTGTTGCGAGCCCTTTCTAGTGCGCGTTGCACCACTCCACCCCTGGATGCGGTTGGAGTCTTCACCGACTCTGTGGACTCCGTGGAAGGCGAGGATACCGCTGTATCCGGGTGGCTTCCCGGGGTGGGGGGTGGAGAGGAGCTCTTGGGCAGGTTGTGTGCCATGGGTAAAGCGTACGCAGAGCAGGGTTGAGAAATGGTTAGAGATTCTACAGATCAAACACAGAGCAGGCTATAAAACATCACTTGAGGAGGGAGTAGGGATTGCGGAGAGGACGCGCAGGCCTCTCTGGCTCGCTCGCGACACACGCCCATTACAGGCTTCCCCAGACGCGCGATACGCGACCCGTGGGAATCCGCTGCTTTCGGTACGATGGCGTCGGGTCAGGTGACTTGAGCCAGGCGCGAACGTCTCAGTCGCGTCGACGTCCTGAGTCCGCCAGGATTCCTTGAGGCTCTCGCGCTTGACTGCACGTTCTCCTGCTCTCCGCAGTCCGCCCGGATACCCTTTCCCTCCTCCCCCTTCTTGCGCCTGCTGTTAACGATACCATGCGCGGCGAACTATGCATCGGCGGCGCGTCCGTCCTCTCGTACGTCCCATTTTGATTTTTACAGCACATCCCGAGCGCCCGCTCACGTTCGGAACGCAATTGGCACCAGCCTCATCTCGTTGGTATTGCTCATCTTCATGCATGTGCGTCACACACCCGCCTTCGCGATAGCTGTTATCTCTCGCTCATAGATTACCGACGTTCCCAGGTTGGGCAAATCAACACCTCGACGGTTCCTCGAGGCATTTCCATGGTGAATCGAGACCGCACATCGACAGTGAAGGCATTGGGTTGACGCGATGAGCTGCGCAGGTCAATGTGAATACCTCTGGCTATGGGTGCGTGTCTTTCGCCAACCTTAAACTTTGACTGCCGGCCTAACCCACGCGCGGTCCAGACAAGGCCTCAACGTCGCCCTCGGTGACCCGATTGCCGGCCTATACGCTTCGAATGCTTCTGCACCTCTCCGGGATCAGCAGGGCATTCGTGAGCTGTACAAGTACGGCCTCTATTCCTACTGCGGTTATGTGAACGGCACTGGCATCTGCTCAAATACTTCTGCGGCCAACCGCTTCACACCGTTGACGGACCTCGTGGCCGACATGGCTGCAAACTACTCGGGCGTTACTACAGCCCTCATCGACCAAGGCACCTTCACCGACTCATCATATCTCGGGAGCTTCACGAATGGAGCCTACTATCTCATCATAATTGGCTCAGTGTGCACTGCTCTGGCCCTGTTCACGTCAGTTTCGCGCACTAGTATCTTTGCATGCACAGCTGACCGAGTGCCGACGCAGTGGACTACTTAAACACACAGTGCTCTTCTTCCTTTCCACACTATTCGCTGTACTGGGCTCGCTTACCCTCCTCATTGGCGCGGTCATCTGGACGGTAGTCATCAAGAAGGCCGAGTCGATCAACGACTTCGTAGTGGGACACCCTGGGCAGCCTACTACGCCTCTGGGCATAACCGTTTCGACGGGAAGTGGCATCTACCTGCTGTGGGCGTCTTGGGCGTGCCTTCTTGTATCCATACTCCCTTACATGATCAGGTATGTTTTTAACTTACGTGCTGCTGGCTTGTGCTGACCAGCCTCGCAGTTGCTGCACTTACCGCGGGTGATTCTCGCACATGATGCTGGCCATCTCTATATAAACTTTATTCGTAACGCATGACCTCGCACGTTGAGGTTGACACGCCGCATGTTGCCTACGGACGCTTTTACGACTCAGTTATGTAATGCACGCTATGTATATGAAGTGAATAGACGACTTGAAACATCTCTTGCTGGACCTGCTCGATTGCATAATAAGAGGGCAACCCGGAGTCTGAGAATGGACGGCAAAAATGCAAAACGACTAGCCCACCGCGAGGGTCGAACTCGCAGCCTTCAGATCACCCGCTAGTAAGAGTCTGACGCTCTATCCGATTGAGCTAGGCGGGCGATGCATGAGCGGTATCTGCTGCATACAAGGCGCGCTTGCTGACCGTGCCCTACTGTGCACGGGGATCGTTCCCCGCATAGCTCTTGGCCTGCGTTCCCAGTCGAGGTCCGACACCGAGTCCGTGTTTGGCCCACGCCTCGACTCTCCCAAAACCCTCATCCCACTCACAGGCAGGTCCATTCCTCCTTCCTTCCTCCTCTCTTTCTCCCTTCTCCCTGCCCCCTTGCTTCTCTGAAGCACATCCACCCTCCTTGACGCTCCCAAAGCCGAGGGACCATGTACAAACTCATCTCACGGTCAGCCGCCCTCGCCACCGGTATCCTCGGCCTTGCCGTCGCGGTCAGCGCTCTTCCAAAGGTTACTCGGACAGGGAGATACCTCTACTCCGAGGATGGCACTCGGTTCCTCATCAAGGGTATTGCATACCAGGAGCAAGGTGCGCTCACCTTCCTCTTCTCGAGGATACCATACTTAAGCAGTCTACTTGGGAGCAGGTGTTGTAACGTCCGACCCTAACAGCCCTTTCTCCGAGCCTACGACCTTCATTGATCCCCTGGCGAACTCAACCGCCTGTGCGCGCGACATTCCATTCCTCCAGCAGCTCCAGGTCAACGCAATTCGGGTGTACAGTGTGGACTCTACCCTCAACCATGATGATTGCATGAGCGCCCTCGAACAGGCCGGCATTTATACCATGTACGCAAGCTCCTTTCTCTGGCCTGCATCAATGGTTAACGTGGCTTGCACAGTATCGATCTCGCCTTACCAGTCAACGGTTCTATTACCCGCACCAGCCCCCAGTGGACTACGAACCTCCTCGACCAGTACATCAACACCATCAACGTGTTCAACAAGTACACCAATGTCTTGGCGTACAACGTTGGCAACGAGGTTATTGATGGACCAGAGGCGACTGGTACGGCGGCATTCATCAAGGCTGCCGCTCGCGACGTGAGGGCGTACCTGTGAGTAGCGACCAACTTTCCCATCACTGCTCTCTGACCGACGGCCTTGGTTTGCCGCCCGCAGCAACTCCATCTCATCGTCCGCTCTCGTTGGCTACGCCGCCATTGACGGTGATGACAACTGGGTCCTCCCGCTCGCCGAGTACCTCAGCTGTGATCCCTCGGACTCAAATTCCGGTGCGACCGCCATCGACCTTTTCGGCTTGAACAACTAGTGCGTCCGCTGCGCAGCGCTTCCCGTGACCATACCTGACCTATTTGTGCGCTCCCTTGTGCGTCATTTCCGTCACAGTGAGTTCTGCGGTGACGCGAGTCCCTCGGTGTACAACACGAAGAACGGCGACTTTGCCGGCTACAACGTCGCGGCGTACTTCAGCGAGTTTGGTTGCGTGCACTCGCCCCCGCGCCTGTGGACCGAGGTGCCGACCATCTTCAGCCCGCCCATGTCTGATATTTGGTCCGGTGCAGTGGCGTTCAGCTACTTCCCTGACCAGGCGTCCGATGGCGAATACGGCATGGTTACGATTGACGGTAACACTGTTCAGCTCAGCGACGACTTCAACCGTCTGCAGGCTCAGTACACCAACGTGACGTTCCCGACGACGCCCGCTCAGGCAGATGCGGGTTCGGACACCTACCCGTCGTGCCCTACGCAGAACTCGACGTGGCTCGCGTCGAACACGCTCCCGCCGACGCCCAACGACGCGGCGTGCAACTGCTTGGAGAACATCCTCAGCTGCCAGTTCACCCCCAAGACGTCGAACACGAGCGCGATCGTGGGT
The DNA here is from genome assembly GCA_022385745.1 of Cubamyces sp. BRFM 1775. Taxonomy (NCBI): domain Eukaryota; kingdom Fungi; phylum Basidiomycota; class Agaricomycetes; order Polyporales; family Polyporaceae; genus Cubamyces; species Cubamyces sp. BRFM 1775. The sequence goes on along the minus strand of MU278460.1, from coordinate 431,072 downwards.
GCGCTCCTTGACACCGGCTGCTCGCTCCTTGGCGAGAACAATGGGAACTGCAATGACATCGCCGCGAACGGCACCACCGGTACATACGGCCGTGTTGCGTTCTGCGATCCCGGTACGTACCGCCAAGCCTTGCGCTACCATGCCTATGACGACATTCAGAATGTATGCTGACACTCTTAATTCTTCCCCTTTATCCGCGTCCTGCGGTCTTCAGAGATCAAGCTTTCGTTCGTGATGAGCGAGTACTACGAGCTCACCGGCCGCGCCGCGACCTCATGCGACTTCTCCGGCAACGCGACCGTCAACAAGAACGCACCGTCGTCCGTCTCGGGCGCGAACGCCGCCGCGAGCTCCTGCCTCACGAACCCCTCCGCGACGTTCACGCCCAGCGCGCCGTCGTCCACCCCCGCCTCGAACGGCGGCTCGGGCTCGGGCAGCGGCTCTGGCAGCTCCAACAACAACAACGCTGCGGTCGGCCTCGGCAGCGGCTCCAGCGCGCTCGTCGGCCTCGGTGTCGCGTTCGTGTTCAGCGTGCTCGGCTCAGCGCTCACCATCGCGTAAGGAGGTTGAGCACGCCGACGTCCCGGCTCCTGGGCGGTCTAAGGAGGTGGCGCGGTCAGCGGTGCGCGGGTGTATGTGTGTCCTCGGGAGAAGGGTGCGAGGCACAGCAAAGACTCCTGTCCGCCTCGACTCCTGAGTCTTCAGGCGGATATGGAGACAGCGACGGGCCGGACTAGATGCCCACTGGCTCTCGTCGGCGGCGAGCTTGGCGTGTTGCGGCATGTGTTGGTGTGTACTATTCCCCCCTATACTGGTACTCGGACAGCGTCGTCACTCCATACCCTAGCGTATCCCCCCACCTACCTATCTACTTACCTACTCCTTTTGATTACGTCGACTCGACTCGACCCGAGTCTCTCTCCCTCCCTCACTGTCTTCTGGCCCTTCTCATCCTTCTCTTTCACGGCTTCATGACACGATGCGTCGTGGGTAAGCCACGGCGGCATCGATGCCGCTTCTTCGAACTTACGTGTGGGTTTCCGTCGTCGTTGGCGCTACGCTGCAGCTGGCGGCCGGCGGCCGTAGGTGTGCTGTGTCACTGTTAGCTACCACTGTGCCCGCGTTCGGTCGCATATGGACTCGTACTCTGTATACAGTACTTGGACCTGGACTGTTACCAATTTCATGTTATATACGTCCGCACGCCTCGCCTCGCCCCCGCCGTGCCCTCTTGCTATTTGTGTGCTCATTCATTCGCGCGTAGACTGCAGAGTCACTTGAGCGACGCATGGGACCGGCAGCAACGCCCGGCGTCCATACATCGAGCCGCAGTGAGCAGCTGGACAGATGATGGGATGGACGAGTGATGGATGTGGCCCTTCTGGCGTGGCACATCTTCGCGACAACGTCGGGCCCCACGCGGACGATGCCATTCGAACGTACCCGGAACGTATTGGGTTTCCTGTCAACCTTTAGGCTCCGATTCTGAGCGCTGAGCGCTGAGCAGCAGCACCCTGAGGCTCTATGAGGGCTCTAGAGCTCTGGAGCAGCGTGCACGTAGGTCAACCTCCGACGGCGTCGGGGGTATTGAACACGTCCCGACGTTATCGACGTCGCCGACGCGTGCGCCTCGAGCTTGCCACGCGTGCGGTTATACTACGTCCCAACTTCCAAGGCACCGATGCGGCGAGTGTCCGTCGCGTCCCGAGCATATGCCTCGCCGCGCGATTGCCCATTTACAGGTGCCTGGAATCGCGCACGGAGCCGACGAATGTGACGGGCTCGAGACGGTGAGTCGGTGAGTCGACTGTCGGTGGAGGCTGACAGCGCTTGATGCATTTGACTCACCGTACGAAATTTCTGTTCTGCTCAGACCCGAGCGCGGTGATGCACATCACGGAACACACACCACGGTCCGCCGTCGAGGCTCGAGACTCGACAGTCGGTGTCGCGGGTATTAGGCTGCAGCGTCAGGCAACCGCCGCCGCTACGTGCCAACAGGCCGAGTGCATTCAGACAACATGTCAATGACGCCTCCGAACTCATGACGACAAACGGTGCATTTTCCGCGCGCGGAAGATTGCCAGATTCGGCGTGCGTAAAACATTCCCGGAATCCCAATTTTTCAACATTCCTTGTGAACTGATCGGGGAGAGGGCGGCCATCCACAGAGACGGTTTCCAAGGCGCAAGGGACAGGAACGCACAAAGCCCGGCGCCGAGGGGTCGATCGGCCACCGGGCCTTTTCTGGAACGCCCTGCCCCGTGGTCTCGCGATGTGCATGTGCTCGATCCGGACTAGCCTCCTGAGACCAGCACTTGCACTCGGACCTGAATTTGAATGAGCGCTGCACACACTGCGCCACCACGGCCGGTGGGGGCTATATGCACGTCAATGAGAAGTTGATCCACAACACAAGATTGCCTTGCATAACGAGCGACACAGAGTGGGAGAGGCTGCAGCAATGATGGGGGCAACATCGACGAACAACAACACCGAGAGGATGAGAGGGAACAGAGACGATAGTTGTCATAGTCCAGTGACAAGCAGCACTAAGGTACGTTGTTCGAGGCGCAAAACGAATAGTAGGCGTAGAAAGATAATGTGCGATTGTAAGTGAAGTGTCCAGGCGTAGCGCAACAGCGACATAGTGATACCTGAGGAACCCATGCAAACCGAGTTTGGCACCGATCAAGATGCCCGCCAATGCTCGCCGTACGTTCATCCGCAGACATCCCAAGAACCCAACACTCTAGAGGAAGAGCGCAGCGACACCGGAAACGAGCGCAAGAGCAATAGCACCCATGGAGCTGGGAGCAGCAATGCCCATCGCACCGTTCTTGCCGTCCGCGGCAGCACCAGAAGAGTTGCCAGAGCCAGTAGCCTGCGCACCGCCAGCGCTACCGGTCGCGGGGGCGCTGCCTAGAAACGAGTACAATGCATTAGACTCGTTCGCTCAGTGTGAAATTCATGCAAGACGTACCGATCGGGTTGGACTTGTTGTCGTTCGTCTCAATGTATGCGTCAGCCATGGGCTTGTTCAAGCACGAAACGATGGGCTCAATCTTGAAGGCCGGCTGGTGCGCGAGCGCCTCAGGGAGAATGTAACCAGTGGCGATATCAACAGTCTGCTGGAACAAATCGTGCTCGAGGACGATGAAACCGTGGTCGATCGTAGTCGCGTTGCCCATGATGCTCTCCCAGTTGTTAAGAACCTGGGTGGAGGTCGTGAGGCCACCGGCGATGTCATAGTCTAAATTTGATGGATTCTGTCAACCACTTGCCCGCTCGTCAAAGAAGATACACCACATACCACCAGTATCGAAGGTCGCCGTGGGACTGATACGGGTCCAGATAGAAGTCTGGAGACCCATGGCCTTGGCAATGGCACGCACACGGTTGTCAACATCACCATACGGAGGGCGCCAGTAGGTGGGGGTAACACCAAGCACATCCTTGATAATCTTCTTCGACCAGCCGAGCTCGGCAATGACTTGCTCGTTCGTAAGAGTGGTCATGGAAGGGTGGCTCCAGGTGTGGACGGCGATCTGGTGCTGTGCCATGTACTCCTGCTGGAGGAGCGCGGGGTATGAGATGGCACGAGAACCAACAACGAAGAAGGTCGCCTTGAGGTTGACGGTGTCGAGGTAGTTGAGCAGGTCACCGGTGTACAAGGCGGGACCATCGTCGTAAGTAAGACCCCAAGTCAGCTTGTCGGGGCACTGCTCGATATCACCATCAGCCGTGCAACCACCGCAGGTCCACCAGCACCGGCTGGAATCGGCGGCAGCCTCGGGGTTGGTGGGGCAGCCACCAGCGACAGTGGGCTGGATGTCGGGAATCTGAATACCCGAGTTTTGCACCTCCTGGATCCACTGCTGGACCTCGGGAGAATCCGTCGGAGGGGTCTTATCAAGGGCCGGGTAGTTGGAAGGAACCAGGCTTGCCGCTGAGGAGACGACAGCAAGGTTAGCGCGCTGTGGATCGACCCGGTGAAATTTGATAGACAATAGGCGCACCATTGGGAAGGGCAGGGGCATTGGGCAGGTACGTCGGAACGGTGCCGCCCGCGTAGGTCGTAGTGGCCGCAACAGTAGGCTGGGAAGAAGCACCAGAGACAATGTCCGAGAGCGGGACGGCGCTGGGGTTGGTGGAAGCCAGGGTGAAGGTAAGCGTGCCGGTGGCAGCAGCGGGAGCGGAGGTGGCGGCACCGGTCGCGGCACCCGAGGCAGCACTAGCAGCAGCAGAACCGGTCGCAGCACCAGTCGCGGCAGCGGAGGTAGCGGCGCTGCCGGCGGGAGCAGCGGCTTGGCGTGCGTGATGCACCTCGCGAAGACCGTGGGCGGAAACAAGGGCCGGGAGGGCGACTGCAGAGACGGCGGCGAGCTTCATGACGAGACGGTAAAGAGCGAAAGGCGTGAGAGTGTGAAAGATGTGGAGGAGGAGGAGGGCGCCGTCGAGGAGGTCGGACACTCGACGGGAGGGAGGACTTTAAGTAGTCGTTGGATGAGGAGAAGAGGGACTGAGCGGAAAAGCAAGGGAAGGCGACCGGTTCAGCTCATCACTGTCAGTTTGTTAATACTGCCTCGGCCGTCAACAGGGCCAAACACACGCGCCACAGCGGCCGTGACGGCAGGCCCCACTCGAAATAGCATCCAATACAGAACGATGTATATTTAGGCACTCATCACCTCCAAATCCATAATCCATTCTACTTTTTAGATTTTGACCCGGCAGCTGCCACACGGCCCACCCCCCACACGCGCTCACCGCGTCTCCCGCGTCTCCCGCGCCGGCGCACTGCATGCGCTCATCCAGCGCCCGTAGAATGCACACTCGGTATCCTCTCCCCGCCCCCCTCTATATCCGCTGTCCACCATAGCACGAATCAACGCCATTCCCGTTCAGCCGCTTACGCCTTCTTCTGCTTCTTCGGGCGCGGCTTCTCCAAGTCAATCTCCTCCTCATTCTCGTCGTCACTCTCCTCGTCCTCCTCGTCGCTGTCCACATCATCGCCCCCGGCATGGCCCAGGAAATACTCGATCGCCTCAGGGAAAACGTCGTTGGCGATCGTCACCCCAATCTGTTAGCGCCCTCGCCAATCAGGATCTGCACCACAAAAAACTCGCATAATTTGCAACTCACGTCGAACGGATCCTCCGCAACCTCAAAGAAGTTGAAGAAGCTCCCGCCCTCAGACGGCATATCGTCTTCCTCGTCGTCCTTCACGCGAGGGTGCAGCTTCGTCAGGTTCTTTGAATCGTCCTTCCAGTCAATCTTCGTAGCCTACGTTCTTGCTGTCAGCTTCCTGTCCACGCACCCGGTACTTGCTCTCTCCGCGAACAGGGGCCGGTACTCACCTGAGGCTGGACATCGCGCTCCCAGGAGAACTCGAGCATGGTCTCGGTGATGCCATCAGCATCGGGCTTGTCGTCGCTCTCGACCGGGGGCGGGACGTATTTGTACTCCTTCTTCAGGACCGTGTTCGAGAAGTACGGGTTCTCCTTAAAGTGCTGCCAACCCAAAGTGCGTCCTTGTTAGCCACTGTCCACACTCACCACGATCCAGGACCCCCGCTCCGGAAGGACCCGGCGCGTTGTTCGCAGCGCAGGGAAAGAACAAGGGCATGGTACTCACGAACTCGAGCGTGAAGCAGCGCGACTCGGTGGGGTCGCGGACGATCCAGAGGTCCTCCAGGTAGCTCAGCGCGGCCTGGTCGGAGTTGTGTTGCGCGTGCAGCGCGAGCATGCCGTGGTTCATGAGCGCGACGGGCCAGAACTTGGGGATCGCCTTCACGACCTCGCGACGCTTCTCGTACACGGGGACCATCTTCTTCTGCGCGGCACGCTCTGTCGACGCGCGTGCAGGTCAGCGCGCACGCCCCATATAACCACACGAAAAAGGGTAAAGGCACGGGGATGTCGGGAGGAAGATTGGACACTCACCAAGCGCGAGCTCGACGCGAGCGACGTCCTTCTGGATCGCCTGGAGCTTGACAGCATCCTCGTCAGTGAGCTCGACGTCCCCAAGGGGGTTCTTCTCGACGTCGGCACCGGGGGACGCGCGTTTGACACCCTTGTTGCTCATGGCGGTAGGTGTAGTTGAATGTGATGGGTAAATTTCGTCGTCCTTCGCGAGCGCGTTCTCCACTCACGCTCAGCCCCGCGGTCGGAGTTGTCACGCTCGGCAATTCAAACTCCGCTGTGGCAGAGCGCCCGTGTAGGCGCGGGTCCGTTGTAAGTGGCGCTCGCTGCCAAGCTCAAGGGTGTGGCCATTGAGGCAGGCATATACGCAGGGGAGCTCGCGGAGGAGTAGCGATGTTGTTACTTACTGCATGGTACCGGTCGAAGAGTGTTTGGGCGGAGCTGATAGAAAGTATGAACATATCGTGCATTAACATAAATACATAGAATACCAATCCGAGCGTATCACGACCCCCAAGACTAGTTCAAAAGGGCCCGGAAAGCAGTCCAGATGTCCAAAGTACCCACGAGCAAGACGCAAGGAACCTGCCTTCCTCAATCGACACGCTTCGTGCCCATCTCGATCTCGTCGAGCCGCTTGCTCTTGACCCGCCGGTGCTGCTCAGCGATGGCCTTGGCCTGCGCAACGGCGCCCTCCTTGAGATTTTCCAACGCCGGCAGCCCGAGTCCCATGCCCTTGCGTCCAGAACGGAAGCCGGGGCCCTCGTAATAGATGACATCGGTAAGCGGCTGAAGGCGTGGCCAGTTGACATATTCAATGCCGTGCACAAAGATGAACGCGAGCGAGATAGCCGCGACGGTGAACCACAGCAGGAAGTAGTAAAAGAGCGAGTAATCTGTGACGCGGGGGCCATCCGGTTAGCTGCTGCACAGGTTGGTTGCTGCGGAGGACACATACCGGATGTTCGTGGCAGGGTCAAACCGGCACAGATCATGAACAGGGAGAAGAAGAGGATGTAAGGGGGCTGCAGCCGGTGAGTGTGGGATGTGAGCCGAAGCAATACTCCCGGGACCTGAAGGTACTCACAGCACGGATGAGGAGTGGTCTGCGATCTACCACCAACGTGGCGGGGTTCCATCCCCTACGAGGGAACCACGCCCCCGTCATCAAGTCGAATGCATCCTGTGATAGTAGGGAAGGCGGTCTTCAGCACGGAGAAGAAGGGAAGTCGGTGGATATGGTTGCCTCACCTGTCGTGCGCCGTCAAAGAAGTTATTTTTAAGATAGCGCATCACTGAGTTGTAGCCGTCTTCGAGCAGCCCCTTTCGGGTCCGCTTCCCCGTGCGCGTGAAGTCTGTCTTCAATGCACCTGTGCCGCTGTAGGCTAACGAAATGAAATTCGCGTGATCCGTCCACACTGCAGCGCAGCAGACGTGTGTCAACCGCAGTCCAAATTGCCGGTGCATGGTCGTAAACACATACTCTCGCGAAAGTCCCGGATAAGATCGTCATAGTTGTCGACAGAATCATTGTCCTGAATGACCTTGAGCGCCTTCAGTTGACGGTTGAGCGTCCATTTCGCGATGGCAGCCTGGGCGACATTGGTCCGGTCCAGGTTGTCCATGCAGTTGGTCCGGACGACACCGGTTTGCAATTTGAGAGGTTCCGACTTGTTCGAATCAAGGTGGAAGTACCTGTGCTGCGGCGTAAGCCTCACATTTCATCATCAACTTGCGCCCAATGCTTACCCGTATTCTGTCAGTTCGTCCTCGAGCTTGGAAATCAGCACGCTGATTCGGTCCCATCGCATGTTCTTGCACTCGCTGTGGAAGTCGAAGTATTCATACCGAGTCTTGGGCGGCTTCGCCTGCGGGGGCATGCTTATCAGCTTGAAGCATCCGCTAACAGGACCCAACTTTCACAAACCTGTTCAATGTACTTCTCAAAAGCTTCCTTGACGGGCTTCTCGTGGCCCTTGTGATTGACCAAGTTCACGATCGCCTGTTGCCCATACAAGTTGACGTTCTCTTGAAGATGTGCGCGCATAGCGTCAATCTGTAACAGGTCAGCACTGTTGCAAGAGGATCACATCATGTTACTGACTGTGTCCTGCAGTTCCATGATTTGGACGTCGGGCTTGTACCGCAGCGTGTTGATCTCCGCCCAGTAGACAGGAATACTACCCCGTATTTGCACGAAACTGAGCTGAGTCCCAGAATCATCACCGCCGACCAGCAAGATCTGTTCGGTCTCGTTGAAGTTCGCGACATGGCCTTCTGCGTCGATGCCGCGTCGGAAGTAGCGCGTGCCCGCGCGATAGCGGGACCGCCGACTGATGAGGCAGAGGCGAAGTGGGTGGATACCAACGCTGACAGCGCGGATATCGAAAGCTGCATAGCCGAACCGTCATTAGACCTCAGGTAGATGTTGATTGGACGCCGCTACACGCACTGCCGTATATCACCGGAAGGATGTATGCACTCAACTGCGAATGGCCGTGAGTACTTAGATACAGTTTCTAGGCCCATTGCATGCTCACATTTTGGTCAGGGTTTGTTGAGGTGATGTCTATGAGTCTACCCTGCAGGAACCTGTCGGCAAATTCATTAGCGATAGCGGCGTATTAACACCAAGCTCAAAGCGCACTTGTTCCAGAAGAACCTGTCGTCCGCCTGTATAGGTAGTTAATAACACCTTTGCATATTAACACCGGCCGTATGGTGCACTCACAATCTCCCAAAGCGCCTTGTCGCCGTCCTGCTGAAGGGTGGCCCATTGCGCCTGTAGTCTTCGCGTGATGTCCCAAGCATAGCTGAAGTAGAAGCTGCCGCCTTGCAAGTGTGAACGGACGAGTGCCAACAAGTGCGCCTCGACAGCGTTCGGTGGTGACTGGACGGAGACGTCGGGGTTCAATGGTAGGATATCATACTCGGTTGCCCGGTAGATGTTCTGCCTCATGATATGGCCGCGCAGTTCTCGCCCAGTTATCACAATGATGTACTCCGCTACCTAGAAGGTTAGCATAGAGCCACGAGGTGACCGCCAGTTCACGTACACATAGCGAGTGATATCATGCCGTATATCCCGTATATCGTTTTCGGCGAACGTTCAGCCGTGACGGGTAATGGTGTGTTCGGAGCTGCAGCTAGTGAGCTCGGCTCTCAGGTTCTCGTTGGACCACATACCATTGAGTACAATGTCCCCAGAGTTCCGATAGATAGTTAAGGAGCGCGCCCCAACCGGCTCAGCAGGAACGAACGTGTATGTCTCATTGCCGTCGCTGTATCTGTACACGCCAGTGTCAACGCAGAGCCCAGAAAGAGATATGAACACACGCACAGCGTTAGCCTCTGGTGCAGGGACTTCATGGTGGTGGGCGGAGGAAGGAAGAGGGGAGGAGAGTGGATGATGATGCACGCTGAATACGGCCAACGCGCGAGCCAGACTGCAGCAAGGGACCGCAGCGCGCCACGGTGTGATTTCGCGCCACAGCGCCCACGCGCGCTTCCGCTCTGAACCTGCCAGGATTGGTTCGCCTCGTTCGCGCAAGACCACGACCACTACAGGATCGGACTGACCATGGTCAAGCTCACGCCCGAGCTCATTGAGTCCGTCCCTTCGCACATCAACCCCGTCAAGGAGCGGCAGCTTGACCTTCGAGGTGAGCAGCTTCCGTCCATAGCGCGTGAAACATCGCTCAAAACCGCTCGTTGTAGGATATACCATCCCTGCCATCGAAAATCTTGGTATCACCAAGGTGCGTCTTTCGTCCTTCTAGAGATGCTGAGTGTCGCGCTTGCTAATGCACAATGGTAGGATCAAAATGACTGCATAGATTTCACCGACAACTCCATCATCGTCCTGGGGAACATCCCTCTTCTCCGCCGCCTCCGCACTCTCCTCCTCGCGAACAACCGAATATCCTCCATCTCATCGTCCCTCCACCTATCCGTTCCCAATCTCACTACCCTCGTCCTCACGAACAACAACATCTCCGAGCTTGGCGATCTCGAGCCTCTCAAGGACCTCAAGTCTCTCCGATACCTCTCCCTCATCGGCAACCCCGTCCGCGAGAAGAAGTGGTACCGCGAATGGCTAGCGTGGCGTCTCCCTAACTTGAGAGTGTTGGACTTCCAGCGGATTCGGGAAAAGGTGCGCTTGATTCGCAAATACATCTCTCGCGCATTCTCACCATCTTCACCGTCTCAAGGAGCGGCAAGCCGCGCGTTCACTTTTCCTGACTGCAGACAACCTCCCTACCCAGCTCGCAACCACCCTCTCCCAAACAGTCTCGACACACTCGTCGAAACCGCCCGTCACGTCGGACGAGCCGAAGCCTGCATTGCAGCACGGGAAGGCGGGGAGGCTTATGTCCAAGGAGGAGGCAGACAAGGTACGAGAGGCGATCGCGCGCGCGACGTCTGTGGAGGAAATCCGGAGGTTGGAGCGGATGCTCAGGGAGGGATTCCTCCCTGGTATGGATTCTGTCGGTGCATGATCTTGTCCCCCTGTACCATGAATGTACTATTGGTATCGTTGTCTATTCTGTTATTCCATCCCCTGCGTGCAGATCATTGTGCGAAGAAGCTATTCCTTCCGGTTCCATAAGGTTACATTGTACATGCAGCATTGGGATGTTGCTTGAGATCAGAGGATGCTCTTGATACCAGCACCGGTGTTGCCGATCCAGAGGCCGTGGAACAACAGCGCAAGGAATGCCGTGAGGTTGGCGAGCGAGCTGATACCGTGAAGCTGGGCGAAGGTCTTGTTCAAAGCCTTCATCTCAGCCGAAACCTTCGAGGGCATGAGAATCGAGAGAAACCGGTAATGCAGTTGCCAAACGTACAGTCGGCTCGTTGTATGCCTTGCCCTCCTGCTTCTCTAGCTTGTGACGCTTGAACATCGTCCTAGGGGTCGTCAGTCTATTGTGTCCTATACGATGTTGCGCTTCACCGCACTCACTTGCTAGTCAGGGGCCCGATGACGGCATGGTTCGCCGCCTGGCTCAGTACGACAGCCGCAAGTGCATACGCCTGCGCAACATCACCCTCCAGAGGGCTCAAATAGTTCGTGAGCACCGAAGGGTGACTATGAACCCAGAGTCCAAGCAGCCCTGAAGAGAGCGCAATGCTGATGACGAAGTAGATGGGGAATGTGCGATGTTGCAGCGTTCCGAACTGCTGGCGGGGCAGCGTCTTGAATGCGATGGTACCTAGGGTGCACCTAGTATCAGCGCGATAATTCGCGGCAGACGTGCCGGAGACGTACCTCCGATGAAGGTGACCCAAAGGGCTGGGAGAATCCGCATATGAGCTCTCGTTCATGCTGTATGGGTTTCGTAAAGCACTAGTACTCACTCATGCCAAACAGCCACGCATATCCAACCTGATAGAGCCCCTGCGCATTGAACAGCCCCACAAATGAAGACCACGAGAGTGTCAAGACCTTGGCCATATTCCGAATACACGTTATACAAGAATCGAGCAGTGATGGTCGTTGTCAGAGTCTCAGGCGAGGCCCCTGTGTTCCCGGGAACTTATAGGGACGCTCCGGGAACCCTCCACGCAAGCAAGATGTGTCTGCGCGTAGGCCTGGGAAGGTTCGCAGTGTACAGGCGATGATCCAGACATCAGAAGCAGTATGTTCACCCCCAGCCTGGGACTCTGCGGCCCAGCACCGCGCTCCAGCCACAGCGAACGGCGCGTTGCGTTCGCGCGATCGCAATCACGCTCACGTGTGCGGCCACCCTTGGACCGGATGCAGAAGGGATTACAACACCTATGACTTACACTGGATGACAGAAGGTCTGGCAAGGAAGAGACAGGCAATAGACCTCGCAAGAACACAAATATCAGGTGCATGGAGGTATGACGATAAATTGGACGATTGCTAGTACACAGAACATGATACACAGGCGATTGCAGATGGGACGTGTGGTGCGCATGGCAGCCAGAGGAGCAGGGTTTGAGTGTCGGGTCGGAAACCTCAGTGGAAGCCAAAGTCCGTTGGCCGTCCCATCATACCTCGTCGCCTTCCGCCCATCCCTGGGCGGTCCTCGCGGGAGGAGGTCAGAACAACATGCTTATCCACGAGCTAGCAGAAGTGTGAGCAATTGGATGATAGCTGATGAGAGCAATGATACACTCACGTCGTTCAAGAGATTTGCGGACTTTGTCAGAGTAGCAAGGTATGCTGTCAGTTGCACATCCTCGTATTCCTGGTACAACGGTGTGAATCACACTTCGGCATGATATAAGGAAGGTGCCTACCGTGTCAAACTCTTCCCTGAACTCCTTGTTCTCACTTGCGGGTAGGGAAGCAATCAAAGCAGAAAGAGCACGGAGAGTGGCGTGATCCTTCTTGGCGGAGCCTAACGCATAACAGGATGAGAAGAACTCAAGGATGCGGTGGTTGTAAGTGCTTACCTGCGATAACCTCAGTGACGTACTTTACTAGTAGCAATATGCGATCATGGAGCATCTTTACGGCTGCTCGCTGGGTCTGCAGATGTGATTCCACTGCATGGCACGCATGAGTATCTCGACGTATATGTGGAGCTTGCGGATGACTTACAACTGGTACCTCCCGAACCTCCCTTTGCGGTGTAGTCTACCGCAATCCGTTCTGCTTCGCCAGTCTCTACAGAATAGGGCGCCTCAATGAACACTGACCGAGTCTTGCGATCGCGAATCTCCGTCGTGGGTTCGTATGCTTTCAGGGGCAATGACTGTCCGGACGCATCCGCAGATGCAGCGAATACTGTAGATGGTTGAAGGATGAGGAGAAGTGGCGTCGAACTGTATGGCGTGAACTAACAATGCCTTCAGGCAGGTGAAACGTACATATGGAAGAACACTACACACCTGTTCATGAAGTGCGATATGACGGGATGTTGGTCGCTCCGCGACCGTGTACCATCCGATGAATTCTAGTGAGGGGAAGACTTGCTTGTCTGTATGCATAGATGAGGTTTAGGATGGAATGCCGGAATTGCATATCTTCATACCACTCACATTGTTCCTTTCGAGCAATGAGGAAGCCCTGGTCCACAGTTGCACCATCATCCTCCATAGCAAGTTCAAATGTATTGACGATCTCGACATCTCGGCCGTTCTGAGTACCAAGGAGCGCGCCGAGCACTACCACCACGATCATCAGTGTGACTTACGACGCAATGTGTGGTTGGAGCATACCGAAAGGTACTTTCGACCGCGTTTGCAGGCGCAATCGGGTGAGATGTTCAGAGATATTGAGGATAGGCAGCGGGTGGCTGGGATACGGTACGCGTCAGTGGCGGCAGGTAGGCGGGAGCCTTCATTGCAAGACTAACAGTGCGATAGACAGCCCAGACGTGGTGGTTGAAGGGAGCACAACGGGAAGTTCGTCAGTGTCCATGGATGCCATATTGCAGGGATGGCGAAAGCAGTGAGAGGTATGCCGCAGTCTACTGTTTAGCAGTACTAGATGCGTACTGGTACGTACGCGATCAGACTTGCCGAATCTACCTCGATTAGCCGCGCATAAGCTTAAATGTCGGAAAAAGGCAATTGCATCAGGAGGGGCGCTACCCTCGGGCTCGGTTCGGATCAGCCTCCTGCCTCTTCAGGATGGGTTCCTGAGCGCCTCCCGATAAGATTCTGACGCCCAAGGCATCCCGATGATCTCGGGATATCAGTGAGCCATCGCGAGGGTCAGGCGCGCCTCGAAGTGTATCGAGAGGCATCCTGAGGCTTCAGCTTGCTCCCGACCCAGCTCCAGCCCACGCCCAAACACACTCCGGAGCTTGTATATAGTTCGCTAGCTGACGGTCGTAAGTCAGAATTCACCACAACACAACTCAAATATGCGAGAATGAAGTCCTGTTACTGATTCCGATCTAAACCCCGCTATTGGTATCGATATCGTGCAGGCATCGCTAGCGTAGGAGATCGCCTTCAATGGCTCGTGGTCGAAAAGCAAACACTGTCCAAGTTCAATGCGAGCGCTGCGGGCGAAAATTCTTGCAGAATGGGCTTGCAACGCACCAACGTTCATGCGCCCGACTAATGCAAGCGGCGGCAGGGGGGAACTTACTTGTCCTGCCAGCTACTGACGTTCCGGGTTGTAAGTCCGTTCAACGCACGGACATGGAGATGGACTCACTTCTGATGTTTGACATCTATCAGATGTTGAGCCTGGGCGGGAGGGCTCGGGTCGCGATTCTGGTGAGCCTTACAGGGATATGGCGGCTCTGCAGGAAGGTGAGCAAAACACATTGACTATCATATTAACACACATCCTGACGTCTTGCATTCGCACTGGCAGAGCATGCCGATCCACCCCCCTCTGTCAATGAGCGTAGAGGTCCGCTCGAAGTCGTCTTCGGATACAGCAATGGGTTTGAAGGCCAGCACGCGGACGCCAGCACGGCGGTCAACTCGGATGCGAACGCGGCCGGCGTGAACGCTGACGCGGCGACCGATGAGAACGCTGGTGCGGCGGCCCCATCGTCGGCCCTGAAACTGCCTAGCTTCCGACCGCCGACGCTCCGGAATGCGCCCAAACTCGTGCAGGATGACTTCCTGACCGTTCATCACCCTCACGCCCAACGTCCGCCAACAATTCAGCGGTTCGAAGAGTTTGATCGCAGAGCACCCGACGTCGAACCTTCTAAGCTACCCAAGACGCCGTGGGATCCCTTCAGGTCGCGTGCGGACTTTGAGTTCGCTCAGTTCACACAAGACACGTCGCTCAACCAGAAGGAGATCAACAGATTGCTCGATATCATCGACGGCGTTGCGAATGGGAAGGGGGCCATTAGTTTCCGTACCTATCGGGATGTGAAGAACGCTTGGGATGCCGCGTCATATCGCGCGCCTGCTGTTCGTGGTACCGTTCCTCTGTAACTAACGGCCGCTGAGCCACTTCATATGTAGTATACACCCAAGACTCTCACGGTGAGGTACAAGACAGAGGACCGAATGTATGAAATGCACTCGCGAGATCCTTTCGAGTGGGCGATTACCCTTGTCAAGGACCCATTGCTGGCGCCACATTTTGTATGGCATAGTCAGCGTCTTTACAAGTATACCGGGAAGGAGTGGGAGCGTTTCGTGGATGAGCCCAGCACTGCTGACAGATGGTGGGACGTCGATGTAAGTCACGGAATGAAACCTGCGTATACAGATGCTCATAACCATCTCAGTCTGCCCTGCCTGAGGGCGGAAGCGCTCTGTGCTACATCCTGTACGCAGACAAGACTCGCCTATCGTCGTTTGGTACTCAAAAAGGATATCCCATCATGGCACGACTGGCCAATCTGAGTTCACATATCCGAAATGGCGATGGACACGGCGGAGGACAGATCATCGGATTTCTCCCCCTTGTAAGTCATTGTACGATTCAGAACATGCGAGGATATACTAATCAATGAGCGTTCGAAGGTGGAGGACGAGAATGAAGAGAAGAAAAAAGGTTTTACCAATCACAAGCGTATCGTATGGCATGCGGCTTTCGAGGTCCTGCTGGAGAAGGTCAAGGCCTACGGCACCACCGGGTACAGCTGTCATTGTGGGGATGATATCATCCGTATTCTCTACCCTGTTATTCTAATGCTAGTTGCGGACTATGAGGAACAGTAAGCGATCCCCTTCTCAGGATGCCAACTTGGGACAATGTGGGTTTGGCGACTAATCACGCCTTCGTTCTAGAGCGGTGATGGCACTCATACGAGGACCAAATGGTCTTATGCCTTGCCCGTCCTGCGAGGTTCCTGCTGAAGAGCAGAAAAACCTAGCTGTGGAACCTCAGCATCCGACTCGCGACTACCAGCGTATTCAAGAAATTGTCGAGGACGAGTCATTAACAAAGGGCGCGATGGAAAGTCTCCTGAAGCCGCTAGGGCTACGCGCAATCAAGGTAAAGCGTAACTCAACCCTGATCTCACCGCCGTATCGATGCTGAACTCTCACCTAGAACGTCTTCTGGGAGATGCCACATTGTAACGTCTATCGCGCCCTATCGTGGGACCGACTACATGCCTACCACGGAGGATTATTCAGCGACCACCTGTTTGCTGAATTTCAGAGTATATTGGGTGTTCTCGGCAGGCCCGCAGTCACTCAAGTTAATCGACAGTATGTAGCCCTCGACTTCGCTTCCACATGTACTCAACGCATTCTAGGTTCGATGGTATCCCACGTTGGTCGGATCTCAATCATTTCTCAGAGGTTGCGGCGGTGAACTTCACCGACGGTACAAAATATGAAGACATATCAAAGGTACGCTCTGAACCCGGTGTATTGGCGTCTGACATCTACTCACATCGACAAGGTCATTGTTCCAGCAAGCTATAATGTATTCCCGCGGAAAGCATGCCCTCGCGGCTATGCTCTATTGAAATGTTTACGGTGCTACATCGTCTTAGATGTGCTTTCCGGGCTCGACGTCCACACGGCATCCACCTTGGACATGTATACAAAAGGGCTTGTGAAATTCTCTAACTCCGTCAAGGTGCGTAGGCGTCCCCTGGGAAGTCTCTCGGAACAAGTTGTAATACTGACGTATACGCTGGGCCGATCCATAGGAGTATGAACAGGAGTACGATCTGAAGAATTGGAACTTCCCGAAAGATCACACCCATCAGCACGTCAAGGACGATGTGGTAGAAAAAGGCGTTACCAAGAATTACAACGGGAAACTCTTCGAGAGAATGCACGGGTCGGTCAAAGAGATCTATAGCCAGCAAACCAACTTCAAGAACGTGGATGTTCAGGTACGCACCTTCGCAGTGCTTGCAAGGCGACAGTGATCATCTTAGATTGCGTCAGATCGCAGAGATTGAACATCGCCGAATGGTTGCACAGGGCATTCGCGCCCATCTAGATTTCCTGGATAAGGTCGAACAAAAGCGTCGTGAGGAGCTTAGACTCAAGGCGGCAGAAGAGGACGTCGAACGCAAGCGTCGCGAAGAGGGCGAAGCACAAGAGGAGACCCGAAACGCTGTCAGACTGAGGTCTGAATTCTTCCGATTCTCACACATCCAGCTTGGGTCCCTCGAAACGCACACCTTCACCGATGTTGAGCAATCTCACCTTGGAGATACCGCTTTCCATCGCTTTCGACTTCGGCTACAAGAATACCTCAACGAATCGTACTCCACATCAAGGTGGCTGAAACTGCGTTCGGAGGATGAGGTATTGCAGTGCTCCCTTTCTGTCCCTTTCGTCGGCGACATTGCCACTAACTAGTACTGCAACAGATCGTTGTGTCCCGTTATATTCAAGTTGATTACGAGTCTCGCGTTACCTGGAAACTCAGCATCGACTACCTTCGATGCAATCCATCCTTCCACGGTCGCCCGCGTTTTGACTATGTCATCTACAAGGTCGACGACGGGCTCATTGGCTTTGCGCAACTCCGCCTGGTTTTTGTATGTGAGTTCGAAGGTACGCGGTACCCGATTGCGCACATCGACGACTTCGGTGTTGTGGAGCACAGACGTCGTATAGACACGGACTTGGGCCTCTGCCGCGTCCGCAGGAACGAAGGCTCTCGGTTCATCCCAGCAACATCAATAATTCGAGGGGCTCTTTTGGCAGAAGCGTTCACAGTGGATGGGCAGACTGGGCGGGACAAATTCGTTATAGATACGGTGGATGGGGACATGTATTTACGACTTGGAGAGGATGTGCCTATCTGGAGAACATAGTCGGGTAATAAATACGTACGACTTGTGGCCGATACGAGGAGGTTGTGTGTCGCAACTAACGCGTCTATGTGCCCTGACTGGGCGCTTCTTCAGAGTAAGAAAGACGGGCAGGCGCATGACTCTCCGCATGAATAATATTTGATACGGTATCTTAGCCTTTACTTCAAGTTGCTTATAGGGCTTCTAACGGTCTATTGGTTGCCTGCCACGCCCGACAATTCACCTAAGCTTACCTCAAGGTCTCTAGCGCCCTTGCGGGCGCTCAAATATGACCAATGAGGTTTATCCTCACCTCCTCGATTGTGCGAGCAAAATCCCGTGAAAGCCCTCCCTATCTCATGATAGCTACGACTCCACACGACCCCTGCTCTATGCCTGCAGCGGCACTTGTATGTACGCCACGTGCATCGTTGCCAATGCTGAGCATCTCCTATCGTCTTGGCCTTGCCTCAACTTCTCCGTCTTCTACTACGAGATCCTTCACAGCCTCAGACTGTGCGTACCACCTTGCCGAGCAGGCGTTCGATGACACAGGATGACACCATTGTTTAGCTCCAGACACATCAGGGACCGACATTCGCAAATAAGACCGCGTCCGCAGCAACGGACTAGGTGGCGATTTGCTCTTGAGCACACGATTCCGGCGCAAGCACTGGAGCACCATGTGCGCGGCGAAGTGCGCGACACTTCACCTTCGCGACTTCTCACCGCCGCCTTTCATGACTAGGGGGTAGCCCTCAATCGGAGAAATCGGTGTCTGCATCTCCAGGTCAAGCAGCGCCGCGATCTCTTGACTTCGCAGCTTGCGTGTCTACCACGCCTCTGCATGTATTTCTGTCCGCGCTCCATTCTCCGCCCCATCAACCTCCTCGTCAACACCTCACGGCCGTTCCGCTTCCTCCCCAGCAATTGGCGGCAAACTGCCCGCTCCGTCTGTCAACAGGTACGAGTCATGCTCACAAGTACCTGGAAGCTCCAAAAGCAGCAACCTTATTCTGATCAAAGGTTTTGTCCACGAAGTCTCTCGCCGCTCCCAGACCTCGACCGGCCTTTTGCAAACTGCACTGTGCTACCTGGAAGCCGTGCGTATCAAGGTCCCGGAACTGCTCCAAAAGAGAAGACCCAGCTGGCCTCGGAGTACTGCGCGGAAGAAGAGGCCGAGCCCAGAATTGTGCTCGGCGACTTCGACCAGGACGAACACCGGGATGGTAGTGTCAACGGCACTGCATCCGATGTTTCCGACAAAACGTCAGGACCTACCTTGGACACTGTACGAGTCGACGATAGCCACGACGCCACTGCGCTCGAGGCGGACATGCGGTCTCTGTATGCTCCTGGTGCTGCTGCGATCCGCAACAAGGAGCAAGACCCCCTTCCCCCTCTCCCTCCCCTCCCCTCTCCTCTCTGCTGCCCGCGTCGGACGTTCCTCGCCTGTCTCATCCTCGCGTCAAAGTTCATGCAAGACCGGTCGTACTCGAACCGCGCATGGGCGAAACTCGCCGGTCTCCCTCCCCGCGAGATCGGGCGGTGCGAGCGCGCCGTCGGCGAAGCTCTCCAGTGGCGCCTCTGGGTCGGCAAGATTCCTAGCGTACCTGCATCCTCGGCGACGTCTGGCGCGACATCTGGGCGTGCTTTCGCGCGCACCAGGAGCGATGGCGACCTCCTCTCCCCCTCGTCGTCTGGTACTTGTACTTCGTCTGTGACTGCGGCGTGGGCTGCTGCGACTGCGGATGCGGACGCCCAGCAATGGGTTTCGCCTTCGCATGCTGGTCTTACAAGCATCCCCACTCCGCTTCCTACCCCGAAGCATACGCGTACCATTCAGCGCAGCGCGACGGTCCCATCGATCGCGCCAAGTGGCTACACTGCTGCGCACGCAGACGCGTTCTTGATGTCCGCGAGCCGTTTCGACAACACGTCTGCGTTCCTCGACGTCAGATCGGCACCTGGGATGGCTTCTGCGTCCTCGTCAGCGATGGACGTGGAGTCTCAGTCCGAGGTGTCGCCGTCGCTCTCGACGCCCACGTTGTACTACTCGCCGATGTCGACCGCGTGCACGTCGTCGGACGGCTCCGAGGAGCGCACGATCCAGATGTCGATGTTCGTCGACCTGCTGACCCCGTCTCCCTCGTACGCGATGGCTGGCCCCTCTGGCTCCGGCTCTGGCTCATGCTCTGGTGGACCCTGGGTCGCGAGCACGTCGGCGGCCTACACCCCGGCGGACCCGGCGAACCCGTATTGTTCAACCAATCACATCAACGCGTACAATCCGTACTGCACGTACTATAGCAACACGCATTCCGTGTACCTGGACGCTTCTGCGGCCGCCACGGCCGCGGCCGCACCGGTGGAGAGCGCGGAGGAGGAGACGGCAGTAGGCCCGACCCCGGCCTCTGCCCCACTGCGCCCCCGCACACGCGCCTTTGGATGCAAACCAAATAAAACCTCGCTCGTGAAGGCGCGCTGGTGATACGGTGCGGCCATGCTAACGCATGTGCCCTCGACGTATACACAGGTAGTGTGTTCACGAATACAGAAGCTCTCGGCAGAGGTCTTCTTTGCAATGAGCATGAGAGAACTTATGTAGCCCTTGCAGATTTCCCAACGCGAAGTCAATTATCAGTCAGCACATCCGGCATGGGGTCACGATAGACTTGGGAAGTCGTTTGTTCCAATAGGTGAGTCTCGGTGCCCGCTATCGCACATCTCACTTATTGCATCTATCGCCCATCGTTTATTCTCAGATCAATCTATAGAATCCCCTCAAAACCCGCAGCTCAGATGGAACACAACCCTCATGATTTCATTCTGAACTTGGTTCCGATCGAGACCGTTCGCAACGTGAGTCCTTTACGTTCTCTATACACACGCATCACTCCTCCGTGCTGATACATCATATTGCATTGTTATCGCCCCAGCATCTGAGAAGGACCTGTTACGTGTACTGGATTCGCCCAGAGCTTAGGTCCGTCTCGTCTCATTGAGCGTGGACGCTCACCTGATGATTCATCCAGAAGTAGCAGCATCTGGATGCCGGCTGACCTACCTCACAAGAACAACATCCACCCGTGATCGCGCCCCAAGACGCATATATAACATCAGTCGGCACAACCACGTTTCGTCAGATCGAGCAGTGTGCTACCCAAGCACGATCTTAGCCTGTGAGTCCTACGTGCCACCTCTGCCCTGACTAGTACATGACACTCAATCTACGCGCCGCTCAGTTTGCACGATGTACGACTCGGATTCAAGCGGCTCCTTCATCTACGGGACCCAACCCCTCTCGGATCATGAGTGCATCGACATCAATGAAGGCGCTGGAAGCGGCGACGACGACGAATTCGACTACGAGGCGGAGGAACCTCCGCCGACGCAGCCTTTGGTAGCGGCCCAGGCTGCCACGTCGGCCATGCACCCTAGCGTCAACAGCGCCTCGAACGCCGACAGGAAGGTATGTGCATGTCCTCTATATGTGCTATGCCGTCCACTTTTGCTCATGTCGCCACTACAGGAAATTCATCGTCTACAGCTTGAAACTCAGCAAAAAGACGACGCCCTCAAGGCCGCGCAAATGGAGATAGCGAAGCTCAAGGCTCAAGGCTCGGGCAAAGGAAGACGGCAGAAGGCCTCGAGCGCACCGGTGACACCAGACAGCCCGCCGCCGCCGCCAC
Source organism: Cubamyces sp. BRFM 1775 (assembly GCA_022385745.1). Taxonomy (NCBI): domain Eukaryota; kingdom Fungi; phylum Basidiomycota; class Agaricomycetes; order Polyporales; family Polyporaceae; genus Cubamyces; species Cubamyces sp. BRFM 1775. Next base: position 409,787 of record MU278460.1, on the reverse strand, counting down.
AGCAGCAGCAGCAACAGCAACAGCAACAGCAACAGCAACAGCAACAGCAGCAGCAGCAACCAGTGGCGCAGCCGGCGTACGACGCTGACCCGAAGCCTCTGAATGCGTATGCGGAGGTCATCAACAAGCTGGGGAGACGCTACGCTACGTGTTGTCGGCCTTGGCCCCCTTCCATAGCGTCGACTTGGACTTTCAGCGAGCGGCCCCACGTCAACACCCTGGATCTCGACGCGCGGTATCCCGAAGAAGGGGACGACAATAGCAAGTCTGCCGCCCTCGGCAAGGTGTATGCGGCGGAGATCTACGACATTGTTCCAGCCAGCCTTCGCAACCAGGTGACTAACCCATATTTTGCACCGCCAGTAAGTTCGTCCTCCTCGTCTATCGTGCCCCTGCTAATTGCTGTGATAGTTCAACGAGGCCGTCAAGGATCAAAAGAGCAAGATTCTCAGCGCCATGCGAGGGGCCCGCGCAGCGTTGTTCATGGGCACCCCTCAGCTCAACCGCGACATATTCTCCGTCGAGTCGCCGAACGTAGCTATGGGCAAGGACAAGACATGTCAATATTGGCGCGGCGCTGCTCCGAACGCCCTCCTACCGCCGCTGGCGTTTCCCTACAAGCACTGCAACGACATGAACTATGTCTACCGAAGCCCCCTTATCGCGCGGGTATGTGCGCGGATACTGAGTCCTCCAAATACCAGTGCGCTCACGTCCTCCTTGCAGTTTATTCGAGTCTCGCTGTATGGTCCGAGCTCAATCTCGTCCCCACGTCGGCCGAAAGCAAATACCAACGGACGTGCCTGGGGGATCAAGTCCGTCGCACCGCACATGATTGCTTTTGCGGTCATCGGGGTAAGTCGGTCTGGACGCTACCCTCACCCGTTCACGGAGCGGTACTGATCATCTCCTCAGCTGCGCAACATCATTTCAGCAGACGAGAACTTTGAAGAAACCGGTACTACGTCTGGTATCCGGTACGAAGATCAGTGGGAAGAGCACATGAAGATCCTATTGTTTCTGTGGGACTGCGAGACGATGGTGGACACGCGGCGATGGCTAGAGAAGAAGATTTTCAAAGGCGTCATTGCAAAGCCACCGCCCGCCCCAGCCTACGACCCGGCAGTCATCACACGTATGGATCCGCGCATCTTCGCGGCCGTCAAATATGCGTCCGTCAATAGGGAGGCCCAAAGCGACAGCGACAACGATGGCAAAGACGATGGCAAAGGCGACGAGGGGAGCAACCACACTAGCGGACGCAACACACCTGGCGACAACATCGACGCTGACTTCTGCGACACCTCTCCGCCTTCTCTTGCTGCCGCCGGTGCTCGGGCGGTGGGCTCTACGACGCCCGCTGCCGCAACGCTCTCTGTTCCTGGTGCAGCCCACACATCTACCCACGCCACGCGCTCTGTGAGTGGCAGCCGTCGGCCTACCCCAACGTCATCTGCGCCACGCAGCCCATTGGCCACTTCCATCCCTCTCCCACAGTCTTCCCGTGAGACGGCCGCACCTGCCTCAAATGCAGACACCCTCGCGGCCGCCTTGAGCCGTGTCGGACTGGTGCAGGCCCAGCAGCCCGACGGGGGCCCCACTCTAATTAGCCCCATTATCCAGTATGCACAAAGCGACACTCCGGAGGAAGGCCCCACACGCGCCCCCATGCCAAGTCTTCCTTCCCGCAGCAAACCCCGAGGAGGCAAACGTGGGAGCGGTACTTCCAAGCGTACTCAAGCTCAACTCGCTCAAGTGGCGGCATCCTCTGAGCCTTCGGAAGCAGGTCCGCCTCCGCTTGATGCTCCTGCTCCCGCTGCGGCCCCTCGCCGCGTCAGCACAAGGGCCAAAGGGAAATCTCAGGGTGTCTAGTTGTCCGGTGCAATCTATCTAGAGGCCATGTTTTCTCTCATGCGTTATGCGTCCTTGCTTGACTAGTTGTACAGTAGCTTCCGGCTCAAATCATGTAGGAACGAGAAGCGATCCGACCGAGATATTAGGGCTCCCTGTGTACTTATATCGCGAATACTATGACTCGACTTATCTACTATTACCGGCTCGAGAGGAGTGATATCAGCCTCGCTTATCCAGTAAGTAAACCGTTATTAGTGGTAATAACCTCACGCTTGAACCAAGCACTAACAAATGGTCCGTGCGCGTGACCCCACCCATATAAATAAGCCCTGCGTATACCCCGGCTGCCCAACTCCTGGTAAGCGTCTCTTCTAACAGCAATGGTAGTAATAGTGTGGGTCGTAAGTAGGTCATATAAAGCTTAGAACGTATATACTAGCACTATCAATCAGTCCGCGCTATTAATGACATTGAAGTTCGACACTATAGAACGCGAACAACCAGCCCGAGAACAATGTAAGCTCCAGTAACCATCAGGTTCCAGTGAAGTCCCTCGGAGATTAAAAACAAAAGAGGAAAAAAAAAAAGAAGAAAAAAAAAAAAAGGTACCAGCACGACCGCAGGTGTCGCGAGAGGCTCGGGGGTGCATCGGGTGCCTGCCCTGGCCCTCGGGTTGCCCAGAGAGCTGCGTAGCGAGATCTGGATGTCCCCGAAGGCATCGGGTACTTGTTACGGTCCTCGGGATGCCACTCGTGGTCGTGATGCGCGCGCGCAGCCATTGTCACCACTGTATAGGTACCCGAGCCTCGCCAATCTATCTGAAGAGGCACCCGGCATCTGGACGTCCTCGAGATGCCCTCGGGATGTCCGCCCGTTGCCTGCTCGAGGGGTTGCCGAGGGTCTCCCGCAAATTAGTAAGTCATCTCGATGGACGTCTGCCCCTCGGCGCCTCGTGGCACCTCGGCGTCCATCCCGAGGCATCGGGGAGCTCGTCAGAGATTTCCGACAAAGCAGTACGCGGGTCCGACTTTCCTGGCTCCTCACAAATTCACTCTACCGCCAAAATCTACACACATCAGACTGGTGAGGCTCTCTGAGATGTCACCAATGTTCGGCACTCATATGGTGACCACACAAGGAGGGTAACCAAATGCCACGGCAAGGAGTGTGAAAGTCCCCAAAAAGTTTTCCCATTAGCCGACTCGAACGACTGACCTCGTCATAACCCTACTTTAGGGGTACTAGTGACGCGCTCTACCAACTGAGCTAAACGGGAGTTGTAAATGTACTGTCAAAGATTTATACGACAAGCAATGCATGTCAGGAACAGCATTGACGCGAATAGACTTGCCCTAAAGCCTCATATTGTGCGTCGCGTCGCGTCTCCTCCCACTCAGAGCTCGGACTTGTCTCGAGTAGCCGCGTGCTGAGCGTGTCTCATCCCTCTCATCTGTTCCTCAACACCCTCAGCTCAACGCACTGCTTTTACTATGTCCGGCTTCGATGCTGATCGCGTCTACTCCGTCGCAGTGCACGATGTTCCCGAACCAACCGCGCCTGAACTACCCTCCCAGACTGAGAAGCTCCTGCTCGATTTCCTCCTCCAATACCGCGTCGGTGGAGACTTCATCTATCGGTATGCGGCCTCACGTATGTGCAGCCAAGAAGGCGTACTGACATCAAGCATAGTGACAAGCTTCGTGCAAATCTTCTCTTGAAGCAACACCAGGTCGAAGTCGATCTGCGACATGTTGGACTATACAACGATGAACTCGCACATGCCATCCAGGAGAGGCCAGGAGAAATCTTGCCTTTGGTACGTTCGTATGCTTAGATAAAGCGTATGCCGCTAGAATGTGAACACCCTTCAGTTCGAATCTGCCGCTGCAAAAGCTGCGCGCAGCATCCTCTTCCCTCTCTCGAGCAACTCAGAAACAGCACAACAGTCAATACCCAATGTGCAAGTCCTTGTCAAGTCTGGCCTGAACCTGCAGCAGTTCCGTGACCTTACTGCCAACACCATGAACAAGCTCGTCCGCATACCCGGCATCGTCATCTCTGCATCAGTCTTGTCCTCACGCGCCACGAAGCTGCACCTTCAGTGTCGTGCATGTCGATCAACGAAGATCATATACCCCCCTAGCGGACTCGGCGGACTGGGAGGTGGCTCAGACCGAGGCCTTCCACGCGTTTGTGATGCTCCTGAGTTGGAGAACCAGAAAAAGGACTGTCCACTTGACCCATACCTCATCATCCACTCCAAATCCTCCTTCACCGACCACCAAATGTTGAAGCTGCAAGAGGCACCTGACATGGTACCTGTTGGAGAGCTGCCCCGCCACATGCTTCTGTCTGCGGACAGATACCTCACAGGGCAAGTCGTGCCCGGATCTCGAGTGATTGCGACTGGCATCTACTCAACGTATCAGTCTGCGAAGAATGTAAGTACCGAGTCGGTTGCAATTACTAGCATGTTTTGATAGGCATGCAGCGGTCAAAAGGAGCGGCTGCTCTGCGGGACCCATACCTCCGCCTTGTACATCTCGAGGTCTCATCCCCAGCAGCTGGTGGGGCAGGCGGCGCAAACCCGTTCGGTGCCCAGTTCACGCCGGAGGAGGAAGAGGAATTCAGTCAAATGGCTCGTAGCGAGGGCTTCTACGAGAGGTTCGCGAAGAGCGTGGCGCCAAGTATCTACGGCAGCTTGGGTATGTATCCCTCCCATCTGCGTCGGGATGTGTTGTGACCAAGGATCGTATGCAGATATCAAGAAGGCTATTACATGTCTCCTCATGGGCGGTTCAAAGAAGATCCTTCCGGACGGTATGCGACTTCGAGGTGACATTAACGTACTATTGCTGGGTGACCCTGGTACTGCCAAGAGTCAGCTGCTCAAATTCGTCGAGAAGGTGTGCTATTCGTCTCTGTATTCTATCGTTCAAGCGTACTCAAGTATATGTAGGTCGCACCAATTGCCGTGTATACTTCAGGAAAGGGTTCCAGTGCGGCTGGTCTGACGGCCTCAGTCCAACGTGACTCCGTTTCCGTAGGTTTCAACCGATGAGACCGACTCGTATCGTCACTCATAGCTTTGCCTACAGCGGGAGTTCTACCTGGAAGGCGGTGCGATGGTCCTAGCGGATACCGGTGTCGTCTGTATCGACGAGTTCGACAAGATGCGGGATGAGGACCGTGTAGCCATTCACGAAGCTATGGAACAGCAAACAATTTCGATCGCGAAGGCGGGCATCACCACTGTACTGAACTCACGAACGAGCGTGTTGGCTGCGGCTAATCCTGTCTGGGGTCGCTACGACGAGGGACGGAGTCCCGGAGAAGTACGTCTGGCTCCCTTCCCCGTTATCTGCAGCAACTCACTAGTCACTTGCAGAACATCGACTTCCAGACGACGATCTTGTCGCGTTTTGACATGATCTTCATTGTCAAGGATGAGCACAACGAGCAGCGTGATCGGGTATGCTGTCCGCGCCTATGTCCAAAGACAGCACATATATTGACCGGGGACTCGGGGCTGTAGATGATTGCAAAGCACGTCATGAACATCCACATGAACCGTCCAAACCAAAGCACGGACGAGAATGGTGACGCGGTAGGCGATATTGACCTCGACAAGATGAAGCGTTACATCGCGTATTGCAAGGCGTACGTCCTATATCGCTCGATGCCTATTTTGCACACATACTCAAGGGGGTTATAGGAAATGCGCGCCGCGTCTGTCTGCTGAGGCGCAAGAGATGCTGAGCAGCCACTTCGTCTCGCTCCGGAAGCAGGTGAAGCAAGTCGAGCAGGACAACGACGAACGCAGCTCCATCCCCATCACAATTCGGTATGTCTTGCCTGTATGCGTCGGTGGATTGCTGACTGAGAGATATCTGCGCAGTCAACTCGAGGCCATCATCCGTATCTCCGAGTCACTCGCGAAGCTCACGCTTTCCCCGGTGGTGCAAAACCACCACGTCGAGGAGGCTATCCGGCTCTTCAAGTTCTCCACCATGGACGCCGTGTCCGCGGGCTCCGCCGACGGCCTCTCGCGCGGCGCGCTCAATGAGGAGATGAACAAGATCGAGAAGGAGATCCGCCGCCGCCTGCCCATCGGCTGGAGCACGAGCTACCAGAGCCTCGTCCGCGAGTTTGTGACGCAGCAGGGGTACTCGAGCCATGCGCTCGAGCGTACGCTGTTCGTCCTCGAGAAGCGGGAGATCATCCGGTTCTCGGGGCAGAAGAAGGTTGTCCATCGGTGAGCCTTCAGAGATATAGCGTGGTGTGGGACAGCTGCTAATATACCTTTGGTTGCAGCGTTGGCGTATAGACTGTTTCCGCGGATTATTCACGTTCGGTCTCTGGCTTTTTGTTTGCTCTGCTCGCACTGTAGGTTACCCTGTAGCTATTATATTGACGCAATGCGCACTGTATGTTGTACCACTCTTCCTACGACCTCGGCGGATGCGAGGATAGTCGTCGCGCAGCCTTCACTGAGGCTGGCCGCATCGGCCGTGCTGATAATGAGCACGCCTTGACGTGATGCCCGACATGTTTGTCTTACTGCGCATAGGTGAGTCCTTCGGGAGGACGTAGAGAGTGGGGATATGTCCTGCATCGGAGAGAACGACGGATCTATGGGTGAAGCCCCGACCGAGCCCCAGTTCTACTCGATAGTCCGTGGTGCTTGCACGTTAGGGTCCAGCATCCTCGGCGGGAAGTTCTGCAATGGCTCTCTACAACCCCCACAGCACAACACACCCCCGCCATAGATCAACAACCACTCAGAGAAGAGGGGTAGGAAAGCGCACTCACGTCCGGACGTCCCACACGTCCTCGCTGCTCTTGCCCGACCGCCGGCGGGCCCACCACTCGGCGCGGCGCCGGAGCCACACGTCGCGCTTCTCCTCGGGGTGCATGCCCTTGATGCTCATGCAGAACTTGAAGTCCTCGAGCTTCGGCGAGCACGTCGCCATCTCGCCGTACCGGTACAGCGACCGCGCCTGCGAGCTGATCACTGCCCCCGCCACGCCATGTCAGCGTTTCTCGCCCTCGCCTCTTCGCCCAATCAGCAGGTTGAATGGCTTGCGTACCGTTGCAGAGCAGGAAGTCGTCAAAGAGCTTCATGCATCCTGGGATGTCCTCCGGGGTCGGGTGGACCTTCCGCAAGTAGTCTTCCTCTTGCCTGACAATCTCCGGGTTTAGTTGTTCACCAGTAGCCATGCAGCTAGACGCGATGTTGGCGCCAAGTACAATTGGCCTTATACAAAGCAGAGGATCACAGTGTCAAGTAAATAGTGACCGAGCTAGAGATGCTAGACCGTGACGGAACTGCTCAAGCCAAGTATGGCGAGCGTCGCCGCGGAGAATCGTGGCCTTGGTCGTGTATGTACACAAAATATCTTCGACATCGCCCGCCTAGCTCAATCGGATAGAGCGTCAGACTCTTACTAGCGGGTGATCTGAAGGCTGCGAGTTCGACCCTCGCGGTGGGCTAGTTGTTTTTGCGTCTTTCACAGGCATCTCGATCTGTACTTTTACCACCATCAACACGACGTTCGACGACAACGCAACAACCGCGGTATTGCAAGATGTTTTGTTGGTTGGGAGCTGGAGAACGTAACGTACATACATTTCGTAGTCTTACAATACTGTACAATCCAACTGCTTTCCGAAACTGCTCGTAGTCCGCCTGGTTAACTACCTCGTCTTTAGAACGCAACCTTGGACACAAGGCCATCCTTCTCGCGCTCCCAGCAGCGGTGCTTGCTGAGCTCGTACGCGAAGTTCGACACAAAGCCCTTCTCGCCCTGCTTGATGGTGAGTGTGTCCGCGATCGCGGAGCCCACGTCGTATTTGCCTGCAGTGACGACGCCGTACGACGTGGTGACATTGTCGCTGTTAAGGTTCGACGCAAGTTCGACGCCGGGGAGCTGGACCGCCTCGCGCAAGAAGGCCACACCTATCAGAGGATCAGCAAGGATCCGCTAAAGGAGGGACATGTGAAACTTACCTTCGCCAAGTGCACCGATTGCTTTGCAGTGACCGAACGCCTCACGCACCCAGTGGATGGCCCGGCCAGACTCTGCCAACGCCTGAGCGTGCTTTGCGCCGCTGGGGATGATGATGGCGTCGAACATGGTGCTGCGTTGACCCTCGTAGTGGTGGTCGGCACTGTATCCCTTCCCGGAACCAACCTCCTGGCCAGCCGGGTAGACGGTGCCTCGGCGGGGGCCGATGATCCACGTCGTCGCCATGCCGGCCTTGAATGCAGCGCGCAGCGCCTCCACCTCGCCGAGGTTGAAACCATCGGCAACAAGGATGGCGATCCTACGTGACTTGATGGTGGGCTCCTTCGGCGCAAAGGCAAGCTGTGAGACGCGAGTGGTGTGTCCAGGGTTCTCGCGCAAAGGCTTCTCAGGGATGACACCGCCGACATTGATAGCGACTTGCTTGGCGAGGTTGAAGTCGATGTTGTTGAGGAGCTTCGTGTAGGTCTGGTACACCACCGGATCGTCGCAGTGACTCAGCTCGAACGACAAGGCGGACACCAAGTGTGCCTTCTCGTAGTCGGTGAGAGAGTTATAGAACAACTGCGCCTGGTTGTAGTGCTCCTGGAACTTCGCGCTACGCAGACGCTGCTTGATGGCTTGGATCTTTTCAGGGTATCTGAGGGGCCGTTAGCATGAAGTTATGACAACGGGTGAGATTGTACGTACTCAGCGTAACCGCCCTCGGTGGTAGGTACAGGAGGACCGATTGAACGACGGTTAGGCCAGTAGTTGAGATCCTTGGTGATCTTGTGTTGCATAGCGCCGTCGCGGTGGTGGTTGAGGACCGGGCATACTGGACGGTTGATAGGTAGTTGCTGCCAGTTGACTCCCAGACGCGAGATCTGTGTGTCGAAGTACGAGAAGTTGCGGCCCTGAAGGAGAGGGTCGTCGCTGAACCCGATGCCGGGCACGACGTGTGCAGTGCAGAATGCGACCTGCTCAACCTCGGGGAAGTATTCGTCCACAGTGCGGTTAAGAACCATCTCGCCAATGATCTCCACAGGAACGAGCTCCTCAGGCCAGATCTTCGTGGCGTCGAGGATGTCGAAGTCGAAGTCGTTCTCACGAGCTTCGGGAATAACTTGGATGCCGAAGAACCACTTCGGGTAGGCTCCGTTCGTGATCGCCTCCTCAAGGTCCTTACGGTGGAAGTCTAGCGGCATGATCAGTGAGTATATGAATCGATACAACACGAGGCGATGCGAACGCACCAGGATCTTGGCCGCCGATCTTGAGGGCTTCGTCCCACATGAGACTATGGACGCCAAGTTCAGGGATCCAGTGGAACTTCACGAAGAAACGCTCCCCTTGAGCATTCATCAGTGTATCTACAGGAGAGCATCGTACAATTAGCTCTGTGATATCAGTAGTATGATATTTCACCTACAAGTGTTCACACCAAAGCCTTGCATCATGCGATAGGAACGAGGGATCGCACGGTCAGACATAGCCCACATGACCATATGCGCGGCTGTGCAATGTGATCGGTCAGTGGGGGGCAAACCGAAGGCGGACACGAGACCTACATTCCGGTTGAAGACCGACGAAGTCCCAGAAGTTGTTGTGGGCAGATTGGCCCTGTGGTACCTCGTTGTGTGGTTCAGGCTTCACCGCGTGGATGATATCGGGGAATTTGATGGCGTCCTGAATGAAGAACACTGGGATGTTGTTGCCGACGATATCCCAGTTTCCCTCCTGGGTGTAGAACTTCGTCGCGAATCCTCGCACGTCGCGCACGGTATCCTAGATGCCCGTTGTTAACAGAAACAATCATATGCACGCGGCGTAGTAAACTTACAGCACTGCCACGAGAGCCCTGCACGGTACTGAAGCGAACGAAGGTAGGCGTAATTCGAGAGGGATCGGTCAGGACGGGAGCGTATGTGTATTTCTTCGCCTTGTCGTCATAGACCTGTGGGTAGGTTTACGGTCAGCGCAGTTCTGTATGTCGGTCGGACCGAGATGCTTACCTTGAAATATCCGTGCGCACCAGCACCGCGAGCATGGACGACACGCTAGGGAAACATGTCTTATTTGGGGCCCATACGTCGGGCGACTGCGGAACGTACCTCTGGAATACGCTCATGGTCAAAACGCATAATCTTCTCACGGGCGATCTAGGAGAGCGTCAGCGGTCACAATTGATTGAGGGTATACAACAGAAACTCACCTGATCCTCCAGCAGGGAAGGGCCAGGCCGTGCGCCATTTGTTGCTTGCAGCCTGCGGACATTAATCCTTGGTTATACAAGAGATGACAGATGCCATACCAGTTGTCAGTGTCGGAAATGAAGACGCCATGGTCGGTGGTGAGGCCCTTGGTAGGCTTCGACGCAGGGTCGATGGTGTTCTTCTGGAGGTCGGCGACCTTGGCGGTCTGACCAGTGGCGGAGACGAGAGCTTGTTTGACGGAGCCGATGGCAGAGGACATGTTGGGAAACGAAGTGGAGATGTATGGAACGCGACATGGCGAAGACGACGATTATATACGAGGAGCGACGAAGGGAGGGCGGACGATGGAGAGCGTAGACGACGTCACTGCTAGATCACTCTGACGGAGTGAGTACCATATGTGGAAGGCAAGATCGTCCGCGACGCTGGAGGAGCCACCTCGAGTCCAGGTTCGCCTACGAATCCTCTGCGCATGCATTGGCTCGCCTGGGCCCATCATCATTCCCTTCGCCCTCATTGGCTGCACCGCAGTGCTCCAGTTCAGCCAGCATCGCTTGTACTTTACTCCGTCCAGTCGGTGCTGTTCAATCTGTTCTCGTGCGCAAGCTGGTGGTTTGTCTTCCACCTCACGAAGGTTCCACACATACCTTTCCTTGGTCAGGAGGCAGCCAAGACGCGTCCTCGCCATGCACCCGGGTTAGGAGTCGACTATGCAAGCTCACCGATGCACCACTCGCATTCAATTTCCGCGCCGCCCAGAATTCGCAGGAGCGGTCATAAGTTTAAATCGCCCGACGTTCGCTCGAATAACCTGCGTCACAGAGCAAATTCCAGGTCATCAGCGTACCTGAAGTCATCACCAGCGATGACTTCATGAACCCAAAGCATCGTGACCTGAAGGTGCTGGTGACTGAGCAAACGCGGAGGCAGAAACAAACTCGCGCGATAGCACTGTGGCGCGCCTTACTACACAGGTCACGTGACTTGATATTGCACGCAACATTGCTTGTCAGCTGCGCCGCCGTAACACGTCCACCACCGCTCTTGTTCGTCGGAAACCTGGTCGCGAACTGTTCGCGAGTACTTTCTAGGCGAGGATGAAAGACCTACCGCTCCTCTGTGACATCAGCTCAGAAGTACTTGCACTGGGGATCACGTACCTTCACGTACTAACCACCTTGGAATTTCCGTCAGTTTACTTCAGGCTAGACTATCCAGTTTTGCCGAACATCTGAAGTATGTCATGAGACTGTGTCCGAACAGTCCACTAGGAAGATGGTTGGAATGCTGAGCAGCGCGAGGATCCGAACTCTCCGGTATACATTGTACTCCTACAAGATCACTGTCAACATTCGAAGCCATCAATCCTTAGTATCATACACCACTGTGAGCTCGTTACGTTCAGGTATCGTACACTATCGCAAACTGCGTTCTTGCAGTATCGTACAACGTATCCGCTCTTCTGCTTTGCTCTCCGTTACTGATGGTGACTAGTCAATTTGCTCGTCCTTGCGAATCCCGAAAACTAGAACGCCACCTCGGCAACAAACCCAGCCAGCTCGCGCTCCCAGCAGCGGTGTCGAGCAAGCGCGGCAACGAAACTACGCAGGAACTGCTGCGTGTAGTGGGGCGAGGTAATAACGCCATACGACGAGACGAAACTGGCGCGGCTCGGGAACGCTGCAAATTGGACGCCCGGAAGTTTAGCGTCGTCGCGGAGGAACACAATGCCTGTAAGAGCAAGCATGAGCACAGCATACACGAGGACAGGGCGAAAGCAGCTTGCCTGCACCGAGTGCGCCGATAGGCTTGGAGTGACCGAAAGCTTCGCGTACCCAGTGGATGGCCCGACCGGACTTGGCTAAAGCATGCACGTGCTTTTCGCCGCCAGGGACGATGACCGCGTCGTACAACGTACTGCGCTGGCCCTGCCAGTCGAAGTCGGCGCGGATCCCTTTGCCCAGGCCACCGTCCCGCCCAGCGGGGCAGACAAGCCCGCGGCGGGGACCAATAATCCAAGTAGTCGCCTGCCTCTCCCTGAACGCCTCGCGCAGAGCGTTCACCTCGTCGAGGTTGAACCCGTCCGCGACGAGGATGGCGATCCTGCGCGACTTGATGGTGGGCACCTGGCAGGGGACGCAGCACTTTGGGTGGGGCTCTGGCTTCTTGCACCCGCAGTTCGTGGGGTCGGGACAGCCGCACCCGCAGATGAGCGGAGGGATGGTGCACCTGCCTCCGCCGCACGGGTTTCCCGTCTCATCGCAGGGGGGCTTTGGGGGGTCGACGCAGCCGCACTTGTGGCAGTGACACGGGTCGGCGTTGCACTTGCTACACTTGCCCCCGCAATGGCACGGGGTGTCGTCGCAACACTTGTCCTTGCAATGGCACGGGCACCAGCCATCGGGCCGGGGAGGCACGACGCCGCCGACGTTGATGGCGACGCGCTTGGCGAGGCACCAGTCGATCTTCGCCAGGATGTTGATGTAGGTGTTGTACACGATCTTTTCGTCGCAGTGGCTCAACTCGAAGGAAAGGGCGGCTATCAGGTGCTTCCGCCCGATTTTCGAGAGGTTGTGGACGAACTCCCGAGCCTGGTTGAAGTGCTCTTGGAACTTCTTGCTGCGCAGGCGCTGCTTGATGGCCTCCCATTTCTGAGGGTACCTGGATACATCTCAGCACTGAGTACATCTGCGCTATCGTGTCACGTACTCGATGTAGCCGCCCTTCGGACCAGGCACCGGGGCTGGGTGGCCATGACGGTTGGGCCAGTAGTTGAGGCCCTTGTGGATCCGGTGCTGCATAGCGCCATCGCGATGGTTGTTGAGGACCGGGCATATAGGACGGTTGATGGGCAGTTGCTGCCAATTGATACCTAGGCGCGAGATTTGCGTGTCGAGGTACGAGAAGTTACGACCCTGGAGGAGGGGGTCGTCGCTGAAGCCGATGCCAGGCACGACGTTCGCGGTGCAGAATGCGATCTGCTCGACCTCGGGGAAGAACTCGGTCACGGTACGGTTGAGGACCATCTCTCCTATAATTTCTACGGGAACGCAGTCTTCCGGCCAGACCTTGGTGGCATCCAGGATGTCGAAGTCGAACTTGTGCTCGTCCTTCTCACATATGGCCTGGATGCCGAAATACCACTTTGGAAAGACACAGTCTTTGATCGCCGCCTCGAGGTCCTTGCGATGAAAGTCTAAGCTCATGTTCAGCAATCTCCACTTTATATTAATTACGCAAACGTACCGGGGTCTTGGCCGTTGATTTTGAGAGCTTCGTCCCACGTGAGACTGTGCACACCAAGCTCCGGGATCCAGTGGAACTTGACAAAGTGACGCTCAAGCGTTTCGGGAGTATCTCCCTTCGTCAGTATAACTACATAGCAGAAGAGAACAAACTCAGTGCTAGCTCGTGTTCGACGACGTTCAGTGGACGCTTACACGTGTTCACCCCAAAGCCCTCCATCATACGGTAGGAGCGGGGAATGCCACGATCGGACATGACCCACATGATCATGTGAGCAGCTGCGCAACAGATCCAGTGAGTGGGTGTATGCGGACAAACAGCAAAACATGTCCATACATTCCGGCTGGAGACCAACGAAGTCCCAGAAATTGTTGTGGGCGGACTGGCCCTGCGGCACCTCATTTTGAGGCTGAGGCTTTACCGCATGGATGATGTCCGGGAACTTGATAGCGTCTTGGATGAAGAACACCGGGATGTTGTTGCCGACGATGTCCCAGTTGCCCTCAGGGGTGTAGAACTTTGTAGCGAATCCGCGCACGTCACGGACGGTATCCTGCGTCGATGCATGAGAATCGCATGTGGCCGCGCTAGTCGGACAGAGTGGACTTACGGCGCTACCACGAGAGCCTTGGACCGTGCTGAAGCGGACAAACGTAGACGTGGTTCGAGTGATGTCGGTCAAGACAGGCGCGTCCGTGTATTTCTTCGCTGCCTCGCTGCAAAGCTATCGCCGTTTTGTTAGGATTGTCATACACACCGTATCCTCAAGTATCGTACCTTGAAGTAGCCATGCGCACCCGCGCCGCGAGCATGAACGACACGCTGAAGATGATGCTCAGATGAGGAAGAATGGCTCGAGCGAACGTTTGGCACATACCTCCGGGATACGCTCATGGTCGAAGCGCATGATCTTCTCACGAGCGATCTAGCGGGCCCGCAGTGTCAGCGCGTGCGTCTGCAAGTCTCCGCTGCGGATAACCTCACCTGATCCTCGAGCAGGGCGGGCCCCGGGCGCTCCTTGCCATGCCTATCTCTGTTGGTCGCTTGCAACCTGTTGGGGCCCCATAATATTAAGTTTCAACATCCATCGAAAGCAGAGGAGACGGGCTTGCCAATTGTCTGTGTCGGAGATATAAACGCCTTGGTCAGTGGCGAGACCCTTCGAATCGATTTTGTTAGGGTCGATGATATCTGGTCGAAGGTCGCAGATCTTTGCAGTGGGAGGGACACGGCATTTATGATCACAGTTGTTGCTCGGGTTGGGGCACTTGCAGCCGGAGGACATGGAGAGGGGCTCCATGGCGGAAGACGCAGTGGGGAGCTGTTCTATGACAGAGGAGACGGAGGGGATCTCCTCGATGGGCTGCTGGTCAATGGCAGAGGACATATTGTAGAGCGGCGTAAGGCTGTAGGTTGGATGGCGACCATGGCCGACGACGCAAGGGTCTTTATACCAGCAGCGAAGTACGACCGGCGAAAACGTCACCCCTAGATCACTCTGATGAAGTCCCCGCCGAATTGTCGTCTGCACCATTGAAGTAGCCAGAAGGGCAGCTGTCGTAGTAAGTTGTTCATACCTCTGTCAACACTAGCGGCTTCCTTGCTCCCAGTAGGGTAAACACGCGACGACTGTTCGTCCTTCGCCCTCAAAGGATGTGGGTGTGCTTGTTGTGCAGGCTAACTGCATGCGAGGATACATCTTCGCTGTTTCACTGGACAGGCAGCGCTGTACCCTAACCACTGCGACCAACGATGGTTGTGTGTCTTTGCCTTATGAGGGGTCCGCGTTGCTCATTCTGTACAGTTAGACCGCATCCGGGGCGTGCCTTCGCTGTTCCCCCGGAGTCCAAGCCGCTGTACCATAACCACTTATTTGGCAGGTTTGTGCGCCCAAAGACGCACAAGTTATGTGTATTTCCCGATGTTGTTGTTGGTAGTGAATGGTGGCTTCTCGACTTGTGGCATCGAACCAAGCCAGGGCTCTAACCGCAGTATGCGCCTATGGAACGCTGTCTAATCGTCAGCAATGACTTCATCTCTAGGAAGCAAAGCGATAGAACGCTAACGGGGTTGAATGAAGGTGTCGATGGCAGAAGCGTTGGTGATAGCACACTGACTGAGGCGAAGCAGCCGCTGTGGCGCGCACCATATGCGTCACGTGAAGCCATTCATATGCAGCCACCGGTGGCCAACTGAGGGCCGTCAAGGCTGGTTCCTGACTCTGGGAAGGGACCAGTACAGTCCCAGTCTTGCTTTCAACCGCTCTTTCCCCGTGTCGATGGACGGGCAAAGGCTTGCAATGACATCCGCAGCGCCTGCTTGAACTACCGTCAAGTACGGTGCGTCAAAGCTAGGCCTGGGTGGCACACTGGCACCAGTAATCATCCGGTAACAGACCACTTACTACAACCTTCGACTATTCGCTGACTCAAATACTTCTTATAAATCTTCTGAGACTATCTGTAACGCCCTTGCGAGGTCTGTGGACTCCGTACGATGTCAAGCGTTTGGGCTCACGGTCCAATCACACGAAAGGACGGGCATATGGTTAGAAGCGCAATCTCCAAGGCCCTCCTTCCCGGTGCATCAGCCCAACCGCCACCCAACGGTGCCCACGAATCCAGGCAACCGATGGGCTACCTCCGCTACTCCACTACCTTGTTGAACTTGGTATACCGGAAAGCAGTGTACGCCGCGGCCGGCCTTCCCTGACACCGCCGTTCGCACTACTGCCAGTGTCATGCCGTATAACCTCACCGTTGTCTCCGTCGCTTCCCAGCAACAAGCTGCGCCGTCCCCGAGGCGTACGTAGTAGGTGCTCGAGCCCCGCAGTGGTACGCCCAACCACGCTCAAACCTCGGCAACTCACTCGCAAGGACCCGCCACTACTCGGGATCGGTTCGCTGCCCGGGTCCGGCGCCCGCCCCGTCCGCCCCCTGGACGGGCGCCAATGCCAACATTCGTGGACCCACAACCCCATATGTGCAGTGCGGCCCGTCTGATAGCACCCGCACTCGTACACAACGACGGCCACCGTCCGACACCGCCCCGAGATTGGGGAGAGATTCGGTTGGGCGGACTCTGACTGGCGTGCTGCAGATCACCGTCTTGCCGAGGAGCTCGGGCGTTGGAAGCTGGAAACTCGACGGGACGCGCGGGGATGAGATGGCGAGGGTGGGGAAGGGATCTGAGACACCGGGCCAGTGCAGAGGATAGAACCGTGGAAGTGCGTGTCTCCGGCTTGCCGTCACACCGAGCAAGAGGCAAGTGAACATGGCGGGATCGTCCTGGTTCAACGCGTTGCTCCACACGCGGTGGGCGCGCGAGGTTGCAGCGTTGCTCCCCGTTGTTCAGGGCGCTCTCCGCAGCAGGATATCGAGCAACGATTGGCTCGCAATACCCGGAACACCCATGATATGCATGGATCGCTCTGCTGGGAGCTTTGCATCAGTTTATGGATGTATATGCGTAGAGGGAACCTACTGACCAGATACATACAGCAGGTGATCTCACCGCCGCTCTTGTAGGGGGGAGGCGTAAACTTCGGAGCATTGTTTCTTCGGTTCGATAGTTATAACACATAGTCATATATATCATATCGTTCCGCGTACGGTACGGTCCTGTACAACCACGACTAGTGGAGACGTAGGTAAATAGCAAAAGACAACAGCACATATTCACAGACTCAGTCACAGACATCGGGGAGGAATTATATATTTACGGCGTGTGCGAGGGAGAGAGAAAAAATATACGAGCGGAGAGTACGTAAACGAGAGTACACCGGTACGAGAGGCAGACGGACGGGACAGACGACAGCGGTACCAGGAGATGTGAGCATAAGGGGGTTGCCAGACAATCAATCAAGAAGCTCGATGGAAAGGCAAAGAGGGGGACATTCGACGACGCTTGTACACCTAGCAACGGGAAATCTACCGTAACCAAGACCCGGCCAACGACATACAGGCGCGCATCGAACATCATCGTCGTCACGGAGTAGAGCATACCACGGTCAACAGACGTCGGGGAACAATGAAAGGAATCTCTACACCGCTCAGACGGGCGTGATTGTTGCCCAGCGCTGGAGCCCAAAGTAAGCACGTGTAGAACAATAAATATACGGCAAGCGCACGTACGCAAACCAGTGGAGGGAGGGGTGTGTGCACAACGACCGTCATTTACTTGACGTCGTCGCAGTCGCAGCCCTTCTCCTTGCCCTTCCCGACCCAGCTCCGCCCGCACTGCTCGCACCAGGAACGATGTCCGTTATCGACGCCGATAGGACGGTTGGCAGCCGCCGTCAGAGAGGCAACGGACTCAGTGCGGTGGATGGACACCATGTGTCGCGTAAGGTCGTGCTTCCGGCTGAACGACCGGCCGCATGACTTGTGGTGACAGGCGTAGGGCTTAAGTCGGTTGGGGTCGTGAGTCTGAATGTGGGTCTTGAGATTGTAGGCTCGAGCGAACGCTACGAGAGGGGCGGAGTCAGTACGAGCTGTTGGACAATGTCAGGCGCAGCAAATTACCTCTCGGGCACGTGGGGCATTGGTACTTCCTCTTGGGGTCGTCGTGCATCGTCTCGATCTTCGTCCTCTGCGACGTGAGGGAAGGGTGCGACACTCCGGACAGCTGCGACATGCTCGAGGCCGGTCGAATATGCTGCTGCTGCGGCTGCTGGTGGATGACGCGGGCTCCGTACTTGTTGATCTGAACTTGCGCCTGCGGATAGTAGTCGGACGCAGCGGAGGTGCCGAGCCGGACTTGCTGCGGCTGCGCAGGCTCGTAGTCTGAAAAGGAACCGCGGGGAGACGAGTAGGGAGGAGAGTATTGCGAGATGTTCGGGACGCTGCCTGGGGAGCTTCGGATGGAAGGGGAAGACGGGAGGGCCCCGAAGGAGTTGGGGTCCTCGGTGGGCATGCCCATGCGTTGGAAGTCCATGTCGAGGTGGTCTTGGGTGAGAGAGTAGACGCTAGAGGGGTAGTTGTTCGTGGGAGACTGGGCGTTGAGGTTGTAGTAGCTTTCAGAACGACTGGAGATACTGTCGTTGTAGACAGAATCATAACCCGACACCGACTCGGACGAGACGGTGAAGGAGGAGGGAGGGCCGAAGGTAGGCGTTGCCGAGCGGTAAAAAGTAAAATCGGCGGTGTCGATAGGGATGAGGCTCAGCTCAGCGTCGAAAGCTGCAAGAGAGTTGTCGAGCTCGAGTTCGAACTGGTCAGGGTGAGGGGCGACGACGTCTAAGCCTGCTTGAGAGTAGTTGAAGAAGTCGAAGGACTGCTTCTGGTTCTCGTTCGCGTCGAGGGCTACGGTAGGAGGAGGGGCTGCGGCGTCGACCTTGTGATAAGCAGCAGGCTCGAAGGCGGCGGATTGAGGGTAGAACTGGGCGAAAGCTGGGTCGGACATGGCTGGAATGAGGGAGTTTATAACTGCGGAGGGGGAGTATATGAAGGCAGGCGGAGGATGGCAGCGAGAGGGAGTGGTAAGAGGAAGAGGCAGGAGTGCTGCGGATTCATAGGCACACGGCACACGTAGCCTTTCGTTCCCACCCCGCCAAAGCTGTGCCGTCTCTTGCCGAGGCCCTGCCGCAATGAGTTGCAACCAATACACTGCAGCTTCCTTTCCTGGAACGCACGCCAACGCGGCATCCGTACACCATCCCTGCGGTCTACCGTCTCTTTCGTCCCCTCGTCTGCATCGTATTTTCTTGATCACATCTCCAATTATCACGACAAATTCAACTCAATCGTCTTCCCACCTCCCTATTCCCTCCACCCTCGCCGCACCTCGTCCTCGAGCAGTCCGAGCGCGAATATCGCCCTAGGCCTTCCCTCTGCCCCGGTGACGCAACAGCTCGAGAGGCGCTATCAGAACCGGGGCCGCCCTGGGCTAGCAGTGACTCACTTGGCCCTCAGACGCGCAAGGATGACCGTGTGCCCATGACAGCCCGCGCCAGAGTTTGAGGGTTCTATCATCCAAGCGGTCCGCCGCATGAGAGCGGAGGGAGGACGAGATCGTTGGCCCGATCGCAGCCACAGTGGACATCACATTGTAGCTCGCCTTGTCCCCTCTCCGCGAATCATACCCGAATCACAGCCATCAGCTTCGATCCCAGGGCGAGCCTCTCCAGCTCTCTGTCTCTGTCTGAGCTCTTTGCATTTGCGCCTAACGCTCCTCACCTCCTCCTCCGCCATGCACAGCCTTCCGCCGCACCCGCCCCCCGCAATATCTGTATTTTCCCCCTTTTCGCCGCTCAATCGCAGCACTTGTGGGCCCTCCCACCACGCCTCCCCCGCCGGTTTAGACCTAATTGTGATCGTTGTCTCGTATCCGAGATTCCTCTATCTCCCTCCTCATCATCCTTACTAATTTCCTCTCCCTCCTCACCAAACGCACATCCCCATGCTCCGCGACTGATCGGACGCGTGTCCCAATGACTCTCGCTCCATTCGCCTTGAACGGTTCTTCCTCCCAACAGAGTTTCCGAGCCCTCGCCACAGCGGCACTATCCCACGCTCGGTGCGTTCGTTTCGGAATCACGCTGTCTTCGCCGCCGGCTATGTCTCCTCTCCTCAGTCTCGCCTTTCACGGTACGTCCCGTCTTCTCCCGAGCGGCCATTCTACTCCTCAGGGACTCGCAGGGACGGGGAGGGCCATACTCGTCTTGGAAACGGAGGTCATCTCCGAACCCAAGAACACGCGTCCATGCCGGCATACCCTCTTCGCCACCCCCTAGGGCATGTAGTTCCATAGACTATTGTATCCGCGTGCTGCCCAACGTACCATTGGTGGGCTGCGCCCTTGTTGGATGACACAGCTGCATTTCTCGATCTCGAGTTCATCACGGCGAACAGCCTCTCCCGCGGATCCTCGACTGATCTCATTCCTATCTCGTTCGTAAATGCAGATATCACGCACCATCGCCATCTGTCAAAATACTCCTCCCATCTCCAGGATATCCTCCCTCCCGACGCATGCCGCCATCACGGTCGACGCAATGTGCGGGCACAATGTGTGAGTTCCATCACCATCTCGAGAAGCTTGCTTCTAGCGTAACTCTCTTTCTTCCCAAAGAGTCCCTTGCGCGACTTACCGGACGTTCTCGTCCTCCGGTTTCCATCTGCGCTCGAATCGCATGGTAAGAGCAATACTGTGTCGTTGCTCACGCAGACGGATGAAATGTCGCTCGCAGTCGAGCAAGCGTACATGCTCACGTAGGTACCGTATTTCTTTGATGGCGGGCCTCCTCCCCTCCGGCAATCTACGAAGATCAATATCGACGTCGGCATTCGCTTCCCGCTAGCGGACCCGCGTACGGGGCTCCGTCCCTGTCAGGTCCCACTAGTGCGCAGCGACAGTCTTCGATTCGACGACGTGCGGTCAAGGCTCCTGCTACAGCTGTGCCCGCACAAGCCGCGCAGTACGCAGTTAGGCTGTGGTATATGTACGCCTTCGCGCTCGAGCGTGCTGCGGAATTCGCAAGGTGTTTGCTCCTCGGGATGCTCGCCCAACTTCACCTACGTCCCCGGTAGAACTAGCTCAGGACCCGCGTAACGCAGGATATGCGCATGTGAACACAACCCTGAGAAGGTGTACGATTCGTGATGCTCTGTCTCCTCCCATCACTGCCATTACGTTGGTAAGTAACATTCCACGATTTCCCCGGGCCTATTGTTGAGGTGAATTTCACACCTCCCAGACCTCTCGCGATGCGGAGATTTTGGACCTCCACCATCGAACGGTATCGAGGTCGAACCCGGGGACCTCGGCTGGGCGTCCCATGCAGAGCCTGGAGGCCTGCGGTCCGGGATAGTTCATCATATGCGAAGCACCCTATACGCTGCATCGCCTGGATGCGTTGGGCAAGGCCAACGCATTGCTTCCACTCGAAGGGCAACATGACCAACATGCCGTATACGATGGTGGCGATCCAGACGGTTGGCTCCATCGGACGTCGAGGCTGGCCACTTGCGCCCGGACCTTGCCCTCTTGCCGGGATCTGTCAATGGCGCGGTTTGTGGCAGACTGCAGTCACATTGGGCAACAAGGTGGACGTATGTACGTACGGAGTAGCCGTGACAGGATAGGGGCCTCAGGGCGTTCTCGTCCCGGAATCGAATGGTTCCAATGACGAACGCGGCTCTCGCGCCTCCACCTCGCCTAGTGAGTGTTGTACATCTGTCTTCTGTCGTCCATCGGCTGTTCCGTCAAAAAAAGAGGCAGGTACGAAGACTGATTTGTGCACCACTGTTAGATTGTCCCGGCCCAGAGCTGACCGTTCTCAGTTAGACAGCTCGTTTCCATGGTATCGGAATGGAATAGGCTCAGTCGAGGGCCCGCAAGGAGCGGACTCTCTCACCGACGTCAGTGCACTCTGCAGCGAGCGGCGTCTCCATGCCACCACCTCGTGGCCGGCAGAACGGAAGAAGTGCGCCTCTGACAAGGCCTTTGGTGGACGTTTACAGCCAGACCAGGTGTGCGGCGCGTGTACGTATACCTCGAGCCTCGCGGGAATCGCGCTGGGCCGTCACGAGAGCGAATGTGCGGCCCGTGTGGCAACACAATCGTGCTCCTTCCGAGAATTATCGGACCTTCCGAGATGACCGGGACGTGGTGTATACGGGACAACCCCTGACGTGGCATTCCTCTCTTGCTCCGAAGCACCAGGAACGACACGCTTGAAGTTGTTCTTTCGACTACCACAACGTCAGCTCCACGATGGACTGAGTTCAAGGGAGGCGCACGATGCACACCCGGCACAACGGCATTAATCAGAACCATGAAACGAAAGAGGCTCACTTGGCCAGGACAGTGTCGCTATTGTGCACTACAAAGAAGACCATTTCTTGGCGGCCAAAGGCGGCCTCGCGTCGAGTCCATCTTCACCCGTAACGCAGAATGAAACGGGGAGGGACCGAAGCCGACCTATTGATATCCGGGGTTCTGCTATGTCAATGCGGCGTGGACTCTTGGGGCCAGCGAGCAGATTTCTGCGTCAGTAAGAATCCGAAGGTGACAGGACCGCCCGAAGTGCAGTGCAGTCCTTGTTTCCCAGGGCGCCATCGTGCGCACCGCATGCCATCCAGTTCGCCGCCTCGGGCGCTATAGCCTATCGAGTCATGCCCGCCTGTGGCCTTCGGAAGCGTAGGTTGGCGACGGTCCCTTATCCCATGGTCTTCGTGATGGGACCAGTCATGGCGAAGGCGGACTTAGAGAGAGATGCGTGATGTTTGACTGAATGAGTGGGAATAATCAGAATTGTTGTTGGAAACCCAAGCTAAGATTGTGCTGGAGCGCGAGCAGCCTGCAGGTTGCAGTCACGGGCCAAGTAGCCACGGATGATCGCGATCGCGTCCCGAAAAGGAAGTTCGAATCAACAGCATAGCCATCCTCAGTTGATGGCCCACTCACGCCCCTTCCCCTGGCTGCCACTAAGTTCAAACCACCGCCTATCCACATCTCCTTCCCCAGCTTTTTCTCTTTTCCCACTCGCCCGCACCTCGCGCCTTTTTTTGATCTTGGCGAACGGGTAGTAGATCATACACTCCTACAGTACATCCTTTCTCTTCCTGATTATCCTTTCGTTGCATCCGCGCACATGCTCGTACACGCGCCCGCGTGGGCCATTTTTACGGGCATTCTGCCCGCCGTCACACAGGTGCTTGCCGGTCAAGTGCCATCCTACAATGGCGTCATTGGCGGTCGCCCGGATAATGCCACCCGTGCCCGAACCAAGAGCGGCGTTCTGGCCGCTACTGACGGGAGTGCGGACGTGACCACCACCCCCGGGAAGCTTCGGGTCGTCGAGAACAGTGGAGTGTGCGAGACCACTCCCGGGGTGTACCAGGCCTCCGGCTATGGCGACCTGACCAGCACTGAAAGCCTTTGGTAAGCATTCTGACAGCTTTGCGTTTCACGCTAACCCTTGCACCATTCGCATCTCTATTCCGACCCTCTTGCATCCGTGCTGACATCTGGCGGCCGCCCCCGGCCGCTTCTGTTGATCTAGGTTCTGGTTCTTTGCCTCTCGGAACAACTCAGACTCAGCCCCTCTGACCTTATGGCTGAACGGCGGCGTAAGTTGGTTCTCGTTCTGGCTTCTGCGGCTGTGTGGAGAGAAGATTTGAACTTTGACCCTTCCGACAGCCGGGCAGCTCATCCATGATAGGGTTGTTCCAGGAGAATGGACCGTGCAGGATAACGAACGACAGCTCCAGCGTCACGTACAACCCATATTCATGGAACAACGTATCCAACATGTACGCCAACAGCTCATTGAATCTGGCTGGCCCTGTGCCCTGATCATTGACCCTTTCCTTGCAGGCTGTACCTGGATCAGCCGGTGGGCACAGGGTTCTCCCATGGCACTACCAACGTGGGCACGTCGCAAGAGGCTGCAGAAGACGTTTGGAAGGTGCGCGAGCGGCCGTCCCAAGTCCGCATGCTCCCAACTGCCCCCGTGACGGGCTGAGCCTGAGCCGCCCACAACCATGTGCTAACAGACTGCCTTGTAGTTTCTGCAGATGTTCCTCGCGGACTCCAAGTTCTCAAAGTACCAGAAGGCGGACTTCGCTCTCTGGACCGAGTCGTCAGTGTCGTTGTCTCACCGTGATGATCACTGCACAGCATGCTTACCGAGATTTGATACAGCTACGGTGGTCACTATGGCCCTACAATCGCTTCGTAAGCATGATATATTTGTTTGTTGTTGCGGAAGAAACTGAGCTCCGTTAATTAGTTACATTCTGGACCAGAACGCGGGCATCGCCAATGGAACCGTCAACGGTACCAGAATAAACCTGAAATTCCTGGGCATAGGCGACGGTCTCACGGTGCGTGGGGCATCTATCTGTTGCAAAACATCGTCCATAGCCAACTGATAAGATGCTGCGCTGCTCCTTAGGATCCCCTTGAACAATATCCAGGTTATCTGACCTATTCAGCTTCAAATCCGTGAGTCAACTAATTGCGCTCTGTGCTCATGGCGACAATGCTCATACAGCACTGTGGAGTTATTACCCTTTGGTCCCCGACTCCGAGTTGCAGACCGCTATCGAGGCGTGGAACAAGACCGGAGGTTGCAAGGACAAGGTAGGATGCCAAATGCTGGGCGAATGATCCAATGTGCATTTTGATCACTATTCAATGCAGATCACGAGCTGCTACAACGGCGGCTCCGATGACGTCTGTTCGGATGCTCAGGACTTCTGCAACAGCGAGGTGCTGACAACGCCTGTCGGCCCGTACGATTTGTACTACGTCCTTAGCAAGAGGCCAGACGCCTACCCTCCGGACATCACCCATTATCTCATGGACTCGTCCCTGATGGCCAAAATTGGAGCCGAGTCGGTCTGGCAGATGTCCAGCGACGACGTGTACTTCAATTTTGCGGACACAGGCGACTGGATGCGGAACTCGCGTCCCTTGCTCGAGAAGGTGATCGACGCCGGCGTGCGGACGATCATCTACGACGGCGACGCGGTATGCGCTATCGCCTAATTATCTCATCACCGAACTTACTCCTCGTTAGGACTACATACTCAACTTTTACGGCGTGGAGTCTATGGTGGGCGTCTTGCACGCATACATTGATCCTGTTTACTAATCTTAACGCTAGGTCAACGCCCTGCAGACCAAGTTCAGTAGCGAGTTCGCCAAACAACAATTTGCCAACTTCACCGTGCAGGGTCAGGCCGCCGGACTGTACAAGAACGCCGGCACCTTCTCCTACGTCCGCATCTTTGGAGCGTGAGTTTCCGTTGCCACTTACCGATCCTCGCATCCTTCGAGTCTGAGTAATCGCTGACCACGCGGCGTTCCAACAGGGGCCACGAAGTCCCCGCGTACACACACGGGTCGCTGGCGGTAGGCGAGACCGCGTTTCAGATGTTCTCGCAGATCATGAGCAACAGCTCCCTCTCGCCTACCGCCCTCCAGCCTGGCGGTGTCGGGAGTACTAGTAAGACGGGTGGGGCTGCGGCCGATCCAACTTCGACGCAGCCCAATTCTTCAGCATTGATCTCAACTTCCTTCTGGGCTTTTGTCGCTTGTGTGTTGGCAGTAGCATTTGTCCCACTGTAGTACACTACCGCGCATGCTGCGCGCATGTTTGTATGCTGTCGGGCATGCGGTATCCGCAACCTAGACGCATGTATACCCATATTATTTTGTAGAGGGAACCATTTGGTTATCATAACTAGATTTTGGCACTAAGATAATATCGCCCGCCTAGCTCAATCGGATAGAGCGTCAGACTCTTACTAGCGGGTGATCTGAAGGCTGCGAGTTCGACCCTCGCGGTGGGCTAGTGTCTTTTTCGTAATTGGACGTCAATCGCTCAGGGTTGCATGGTCGGAGGTCTCTGCATGCGATCCTCGATGATATAAGCGAATTCAATTTTGTCCGTCTCGGTAGAGAAGAATACAAATTCTACTGTACAATCGTCTAGCGATATCAGCTTCCCTCTCCCAGAGCCAACATCACGATGGCGTAAACGTTCGCCGCTAGAATGATGAGGAATATGAGAGACGAGATGGCGGTCACCAACCAGTGATTCGCGAACGAGATGTAGCCATCCTCCACCTCCGCCACCGACGCGTCTTCCGACTGATCGTGCGGCGGGAGCTCGTCTTTGTCTACGGCGGCTGTGGCGTCCTTCTCGTCTTCGTCGATGGGGAAGGTTGCCGCCGTTTCTAGATGCGAACCTTGCTCGATGCGATCCGATATCGGGAGAGCCGGCGGTACAGCTGGGAGTGGCGTCGACAGTTCGTTGACAAGTGCGGCAGGGCCCTGCGCAGCAGGTGGGCCTCGTCTCACGGACATGACAGATTTAGACGACGTCAGCAATATGAGAGGCGCCGCGACAAAGGGGAGTACGATTGCCAGCGCGACCTGCGAAGCGACGAGGAGGGTGTCGATGCCCCGCTTTCCGACCGCGATGGCAACCACGACGGACGGTATCAGGCCAATGAGGCGCGTGATAATGCGTCGCAGGAACGGCTGTGAACATGTAACGCGTGCAATGAGGAACGCGTGCATGGGATTGGACCGGGGGTGCTACTTACAGAGACCCGCCATTCAAGGAACCCTTCGGAGACAATCTGGCCGGCGAGGGTCGCTGTGATGCTCGCGGTCTGGCCTGCGCAGAGCAATGCGAGAGCGAAAATGAAGGCAGCAGCTAGATGTACGTGATCTCATCAGTCAAAAAGCAACGGATGCGATAAACAAAGAGAGGCCAATCACACCTTTGCCGATGTGCGCCATAATCAGATCGTGCGCGTCGAAGAGCCCTGCCGGTGCAGCGGCACCTGATGATCCATCTTTGAAGAATACCGCGGACGCAATGACAAGGATGCTGTCGCGGGACGCATGAGGTCGCAGACGCGAGATCCCGATACGGTAATGCAACGTACGCAGAATTGATTGGCACAGCAACGGCCAACAAGCTCGCAATCACATCCACCAATCCGTGCGACAGGTGGGCCCGGACAAAGCTCAGCTCATTGTTCTGACGTCCGTACTTGTCGCGGTACTCTCTCGTCGCAGCGATCCGTTCCGCTCGCGAGATCGTAAACAGGGATTTGAACCATTCCGTGACTTTTCCTCTGAACGTGGCAGCCTCCGACGATACGGGGATCGGGAGCGTTGGTGCTGGTGCGATCCGGTCTTGCGTCGCAAGGTACGAACCAAGGAAGAGTGCATGAGGCATTACGGTAGCCCCGAGAATCCCGACGGCTGTATAGAAGGCTGTAAGTGAGTGATAGGATGTCAGCGACAGGAAGATAGATCGCGCCACTTGCCCGTGTATAGGGCATCGGGTTCCGTCTGGAAGAGGCCTTTGGATGGAATAAAGCCTAGAAACGTTGCTCCCCAGTCTGGACTCACTCTTACGAGGAGGATGAGGAAACAGACGAACACGGCAGCCACCTGGAAGCGTTCCGTAAGCTCCGATGAACGGACGGTATGCAACTCTACTACACACCAGTGCCATAACAGTGAATTCAAAGACCTTCACAGGACGACCACGCCCACGGGAAGGGTCACCAAGAACGAGGAAAATCAGAACGTCGGAAGCAGTTATGAGAACCGCGGCCCAAAGGGGAATAGACGGGAAGATGAGGCAGAGACCTATGGCAGACCCTATGAGTTCTGCCAGGTCAGTGCTGACTATCGCGATCTCCGAGAGCACATAGAGCGGATAGAGTATGGCATATCGAACGACGCGTTTGTATCGCGGACGGTCGTGGAGGAGGATTCGACAGTGTGAGGCCAAATCTGAAGCAAACGTCTCAGCGCTATACGAATTTAGAGCGGCTGGGTGCCCGATCCTGCGCACCTAGGCCGGTTACGCAGCCCAATTTGAAGGCAAGGGACTGGGACCGGACGTCAGGATGAGCACCAACCCGGGCGATTGGGCATTCACCTGTAAGACCATGGCACCGAGCCCGGCCATTAAGACGACGAAGAGCATGGGCCTGTACCCAAACAGGGAACCGGCCTGGAGATCTACGCTCCAGTTGCCTCTGTGACATTTCATACCGGCGGTGAGTATGACGTTGTGTTGCGCGCGCAGCACGATGCATGGATCTAGACTCACGGATCAAAGTAGGCGACCGAGCAGACTATGCCTACGCCTATGTGCTTTGTGACATGACGGCTTACTTTGCTGAAGCTATAGCTCAACCTCGCACGCCAGCCCGGCGCGTGGTTGAGAGCAGGCGTCTGGTAGACGGCGGTGCGCTCTGGATGGTCCAGGAGGGACATCGGGGATTGTGGGGGCAGGGTGGGTGCATGCTGGGGACGACATGGTGGAGAGCAGAAGTACTCGGTGAAGACGAGAGTACCAGGAGAGCGGTAGAAACAAGAGAGCGGTAACGGACGGATTATTGAGAACGAGCTGCTCGCTATGGGCAAGCCGGTCGGGCCCACTGGGAAAGTTACCGTTCGCTGTGAGAGGCGCCTCTTCCCGTTCGCGCGGCCCGCCGCCAATCGCCGCTCAGCCACACCGTCGGCTCGCCCTTCTTGCTCCCCGTCCACCACCACCGTCGTCCGCGACGAACATCCTCGACGACCAGAAACGCGAAATGGACGTCGACCTCCACCCACCTGACGACTATAGCCACCGTTTCTTCATCTGGCACGAGTGGATCCAGGTCCTCGTTTCGCTCTCTCCACCAAAGGTCCCATCGCGCTCACACATCCTGTCTTAGGCACATGGCCCGCTCACTGCCGAGAACGCGTTCGATTACTTCACCACGTCCATGTTCTACGACAAGCAGAGCAACAACCAGGTCCTGCGTATGCAGACAATGCATACCGGCGTTCCGTTGGTCAACGAAGCGGAAGAACTCAAGTCGGTTCATCTATTGCTCTATGCACCATGCTGCGGCCCTGACCCGATATGTTCTCAGACGCTTCACCGGCATCGAATTCGCTCTCGTGCATGCCGAGCCACCCTCGCTGTTTATAATACACAAGCGAGAACGCCTCTCACCAGATGAAGGTAAGTCCTGAGGTGAGTCTCCCTCTCCCACCTGTCTGAGACTTCCGATGGCGTAGTTCGGCCCCTCGCGGTGTACTTCATCCTCAACAATCGCATCTACCAATCACCAGACGTGTACACTTTGATTTCCAACAGGCTTGTAGGTGCACGTGTCTTCGGAGTGCACCGACCCACCTCACCTCGATTCAGCTCACGTCCCTACACTCGTTGCAAAAGTCCCTTGACACGCTCCGATCGAACAGGCCCGCATACACACCTCGGACGGGCTTTGTGTGGCCGATCGCAGAACCCTCAGATGCTGCCTCTGGCAAGAAGCGTGCTGCCGAGGGCGAGTCTGAGCCTGCCGCAGAAGCACCCGAGGACGTCCCTGGGGACCGTGGATTGGCTGCGAGCTCCAAGGACACGAAACGACAGCAGAACAGCATGCTGCTTTTGAACGCCATGCGGACCACGGCCGTTCATGCGCGCGAGTCGTTTCAATTGCCGGCTGCTCCTTCCGAGGAGCCTGTTCCGGAAACGCCTCTTACAGCGACGGCTGGTCGGTCCTCCGTCACACCGGCACCCGTACCGAGAGTAGGGACTCCAAAGGGTCCGTCCAACGCACCTACGCCTCAAGACCCTCCTGTCAAGGGTCCACCAGGAGGGGGAAAGAAGAAGAGGAAGCGTAAGCATTCGTATTATGACCCTTTCATTAATACCGGATCTTACGCGCCTTGACGCAAAGGGACCTCGACCATACCCCCGCAAACATCATGACCAGGCAGGGTGTAGTTGCGAACTTCCTCCGGGGTCAGCTCTGCCGGCGGCGATCGCGGTGCAAGCAGCCATGCCGCATTGAATGGTCCCTATTGAGACACCTGAGGTCATATCCGCGGCAGACGTCCTCCCACCACCTACACATGATCTGGACTTATGTTTAGCTTCAATGAGCCATCGTCGTGGCGTCAGTCATGTATATCGATATTGTATGATACATTCCGGCCTATTCCAGCTGCCTGCCAGCTCTGTCTCTCGACCTGCTCCTCCCTGCAGTCGTATATCGCCTATCGCATCACGCACTGCCTCTAGCGAGCGAACGAGCGACCCAGGTCTCCCATTCCCCGGCTTTGGCACTGCAATGCCCTTATCGAGCGTGGGCATTTCCTCGGGGTCGGACCCAGGCACCCAGGATAGCATATGCCGCCTCGGGTCGCGTGTGTGCGCATTCCCGCAGCAGCGCACGGGGAGCTGGAGGGGATCCGCCTCCCCGGCTACCTCGCACCAACCCCTGTGAGCCTGCCCGCGAGCCAGCCGAGGGGGGACTGCAGACCGGCACTGCGAGAGCCGACCGCGCCGCCGCCCCCTAGGGAGAGCGGGTTCGCAGACGCGAAGGATTCTTTCCGGGCGCGTGCGGCTTCTTGGACTGCGCAGGAAGAGGGCGAGTGAGCGGACGCGTGTGTGCGGGAAATACTCGGCGGTGATGGCTGGGCGTGGTGAGGGAGGTATAGGAGGAGCACGTACCTGCACGGTCGATCTCGGTGACGTTCGTTTCGAGGACGAGGCCGCCTTGGATGATCTCTGCGAGGATGTGATGGGCCTACGGACGGACATGAGCAATGTAGGGGCCAAGGATTGAACGTGTAGCAAGAAATTTACCTCGTCGAAGTTGAATACCAGATCGAGCTCACAGACGTTTTCGAACGCACTATCCAGAGATTCCACGAAGACCTGACGGCACACCTGATCGACCCAGCTCACACGCCGCACCAGAGGGACGGACACTCACCTGGATCAAGTCCAGAATCCCGAGCTCGCTCTCCGCATGGTCGACGACGAACACAAAGTAGAGCGTCGCGTAGTTGCGGTACACGACCCGCAGCTTCTCGCCGTCCGCGGGACCGTCCTTGGGCTTCAGGAACGTCTCGAGCTCGGGCGCGTCGAGGAAGTTGCACAGACCGGGCTGGCGCGACGAGACGAGCGCGAAGATGCGCTCGACGAGCGTTTGCGCCGAGTGTGCGATCGGCGAGTAGAACTTGGTGAGCCGGGGCACCCCGGACGTGTTGACTGCAACGGAGAAGTAGGGCGTGAGCAGCAGGATGTACGACGCAGACGAATGATACTCGTACAGATGAGTACCGCGTGAATCATAGCGTTGTGCGGCGAACGTTACATTCGCTCGTCTGTCTTGCTTCACTAGACAGTTCGTTCACTGAGCCCACCGGGGTCAGGATCAGAGGCAAGAGTCCGAGAGCTAGCTCAAAGTGGTCGATCGCAAACAGACTATCGTCGTAATAGCGCGCCTCTGCTGTATTGCGGGGATCCGGTCCGGCTTCTCCGCCATACCTCTAACCCCTGCCACCCAGCGCGACTCTCGCGTCGGGGAGTTGCACTCGACGGGACGCACAGTACCACGCAATAGCAACAGCTACAAGCGGATGCACAAGGTCGACCCTTGCACCCGTAATCTTGGCTGGCTGTGTTCAACCCTAGGGCATCGATCACTTAAGCTGCAATACCCAGCAAGTGCTAGAATCTGAGACAAAGAGGAAGAAGTACGAGAAGATGATTAGAAAGTATAGCATGTGTCCAACAAGCTAAACGAAGCAATAGCAATATCCAAGAACTGAATACACGATTGGAACCAGTCCGTTGGCATGAACAGCGCCACTTCAGAGCCCACAACATAGAATCAAATAACGAAAAGGGACATCACTAGGAAGTTGTTCACTCGGCTTTGATACCAGCCTCCTGATAGATCCCACCTTTGGACCATACGGGGAACACAGTTCGGCACATAAACAATGCTCAGCCGCAGACTGTCGCAAGAAGGCGTTCAAGGTGCCTCGCCACGCGTAGGCTTGCATAGATGCTGTCGGACAAGTGTGCCAATATCAGCGCCGGCCGAACCTTGTCACAGTGCCATGGGCTCAGCAACGTTCGAATTTGCACTCACGTTCAGCTTCATAGCGTGCGCCGACCTGTGAGTCATAGTGCGACAATTATAGCCGTACCTGCAGAAGAGGGGGTGTCAAAGACTGTGATTAGATTCATGTGGTCAAAGGGACGTACCAGCAGTCATCTTGAGCGGGCGCACCGCCTGGAGAACAGAAATCAGACGATGGTGAGTCCACCGAAGGACAAGGACAGGGGCGTATGCCGTTTGGTGCTCACCCTGCCGCTTTGCCTCGCGCCACCACAGCATGAAGCGATTCCGGAACAGCTGCTTGATGCACTCCATGCAGTACCACTCGTCCTTGGACCACTGCTCGCCATCTGTATCTTCGCCTTCTGGTTCCATGGCCATCATCTCGTGGACAATGGTCTCGGTCGCAATTAGGCGTTGCGTGTTCTTGATGTGGTACTGGAGGAGGCGCATCTCATCGCGATTCCGGTGCAATGCGCCTGGAAGCAGCGCGGTCTGCTCCCCGGAGCCTATCAGTCCTCCGAGCAGGAACATGTCTTGCGAACTCATCAGCGCCCATACAACCGACGTCGAGCGCATTCCTTACTTGTTGATCCAAACAAGCCCGTGCCACATACAGCTTGACAGCGTGAGCCTACAGAACACGCGAACTTAGTACAAGTCGTAGTGCGGGTGGGATTGGATCATACAACAGTCTTGCGATCCATTCGCTGATGTGACTATCACCCTGAGGTTGGGGTCCGCCAAACGGTCCTCAGGCACCTTCCGGAGTCGAAGCACACGTCGCGCTGCATTAGGTATAAGGTCGTTGTCGCTGTAGCCACGGAAGTAATCTTCTTGTGGCCTATGCGCCTCGACGTGCCGCGCGAGCTGCATTGGGTCGACCGGCGTCCACGGGGTGTGGACTGGGTACAAGTTGAACTTCAGCACCAAGATTGCTAGTACTCAACTCACTATAGGCGTCATAGGCGTAGTAGGATTTCCAGTACGCTTTCCCCATCCATGTCTCAGTGTCCTTGAGGAACGTACACATCTCCAGGATCTCGAACAGCTCCTCCGAAGGAAGGTGTGTGAACTCGGTCAAGAATCCGTCACGCGTCAGTCTGCGATCCTTGTCCAAGCCTTCCTCTTCATCGTTATTGTGTGGAGCTTGGTAGCCGTCCTCGTCGTCTTCATCGTCTTCGTCCTCATCGTCGTCCTCGCCCGGTTTGTATGTGAACGCCACATTCTTCAGAAGTTCGTAGCATAACCAGTAACGGTACATTGCTCGTCCAAAACGCAACGATTCCTTGGGATCCAATCGACTAGAACGACAGCTGCGGTCCTTGAAGCTGTGATGCTCTTATGTTGAGGTCATCAAGACACGTACGAGGCAGACAACGTACCGTATGCTGTAGAAATCTTCAAGAATCCGTACGGCGTTTGCGGATCTCTCCATGGACATAGCACTCGCTCTGGTTAGTTTGAGATGGGACCCTCGGAAATGCTCTTCGTTTGGCAAAGTGAGTATACGAGGGTCTTCCGTTGACGCCACATTCTCCTTGTATTGTTCCAACCGTGCTGCCTGCGGCAAGGCAGGGCCAACAGCGTTATTCAGCACCGCATGGACGATAAGATTGGGACGGGCTTGAAAGGTGTCGTAGAAGCTCTTGGACACTCGGATTGCAGCAGACAACGTCGAGAAATCGGACAACAACACCAAAATCTCGTGGATCACGTCGGCAGGGATCTGGCCCCGAGTAGTCATGTTGGACGAGGCAGGAAGAGCACACGGAGAGCAGGACGGCCTGAGGTCTTATGTAGTGGGAGATTAGCAAGGGGAGTCAGGTCCTGGCGCGAGTACTTGAGGCCCCGGAACCGGTACAGAATAGAGCAGCGACGCGTTGCAAGGACAGGTGTGGTGGAGGCTGTGCACACCTGTTGACTCCATGGGATAACCGCCCTTGAAAATCTTTGGATTTAACCATCCAAGAACGGATTGGATTTAACCGACCAAGGCATGTTTGGATGGTTTAGTCCAAATAGCCCAATCGGGCTAATCTCAGCGCTAACATTTGCTCGGCGGCTCTCGCTTCGCCTTTCCCTTTCCCTCATATATACCCTCCCTCTTTCTCCTCCTTTCCCCGCCGTCCTCGTCGATGGCGTCGTGCTGTCTGGCGGCGGTAACGCACCGCTCGCCTTCGGCGTGGTGCTGCTCGCAGGCGAGCGGCCCAGCCTCGTCCTACCTTCGTCCTACCTTCCTCGATACTCCTCGCTGCCGCGCTGCCTCTCCTGCCCCTGCGGGTCTCTACGGCTTTTCTCGTGCACTCCCAAAATGACTTCCCACCGTGCTGAGCGACTATCTATGCAACTCATGCCCCGTGCCCCGCGCTGCATGCGCAGATCTGCGAATCCGAGGTAAGTTGGCAGTGTTTCACCACTTCTTAGGATCACTAGCACTATGGATTGTGCTTCAGCTTACGGACAATGAACCCGGGTATGCCAGTCAAATCGGCGTCTGCGGCTAAGCAAACCATTAACCTTAGGCTTGCAGTAGTGTAGTTAGACTTAGCAGAGCTTCTGCGCGATATACTAGGGTACTGACGTTTGCGCTGGACGCCAATAGATCTGCGTTTAACCGGCCATCACCCGGGCCACCCGCCCCCATCCTCCAGCGTACGGTACTGATGATGGCCCAACGATGGGCGACCCACATTGCTATTACTATCGCCAGCATTATCCCGTATCTCTGATGCACGGCATCGCTATTTTACCCGATAGCGGCTTCTCCAGGACTAGGGACGGTTGCTGCCATGGACTGGCTCCCGCCCTGTACTAGGCGGATTCCCTTAGTACTGCTTGTATACGGTAGTAGTCACATAGAGAAATAGATTGGTTTATTCGGAATGACCATTGCGTCTGAGTGTACCTTCGCGCAACGACTGTACATTGCATTGAGCAGGATACAGTTTGAAACTCCCGCTAGAATGCTCACATTAATCCATTGCTTTGCCAACACTTGAGCACGCGTCGTGTGTACATCTCAGTGAATAGGCCCTGCCCCGCCCCATGTGAGATCCACAAAGCCCCAATAAACGAAGCCCCTCTCGAAAGGAAGATCACATAAGGACTGGTATCGACGTATCAGCGTTCTGCTGCCAATGTGGCGTGCGTAATTACTGGCACTATTCTGGATGTGCGATGCATTCTTGACCGTCTGGTCTACCTGTAGGGCTCGCACTCGGAGGGCAACGCATGGATTGTACAAGTGGGTGATTACACGCTTCGAGCTCGATGCCTAGTATGTACATGCATATGGCGCTACGGGCCAGTACTGACAGAGTCGCAGAGATTCTGCGGACAGCATCAAATAAGAACGTGAGCACGCTGCATACAAGTCAGGTAGACATGCCCGAAGGGTGAGAGTTCGCCAGCATATTCTCTTAGTATATGTGAATGGGCAACTCAAGCGGTGGAACTATGTACTTTAAATGTACGTTGCTCTGTGCAGTTGCACATCTACGGGGGCTCCTGCAAGACGCGGAGTGGTATAATATCAGCGGCGGATTAAGCATCTCGTACAACATATCCTGCCGGAGAAGAGAAAACGCTCTCATTGGTTCTAACTAATGAACTCACTCAATAGAGGAGTGCAGCAGACTTCACGAGACAATATAAGTCGAGAAGCGATCAACTGCCATATATACACTCGACTTCAGTACGATCCCTGAAGGATATTTGTCAAAGTGATTCTATTCATGTGTATACGTGGTATGTACATCAGATGATAGTAGCCGTAATATAGTGGTACACATCACGCACATACCGTTACTTACAATGTACCAGTGGCGGTAAGTACGAGAGTCCCCACCGCCGTACATGGACCGCTACTGTCTACTACTAAAGTGAGATTATCCCTACACCCGACAGCAAACCTTTATGAATACAAAACCTCGGCCGTAAGCCTAAAGGCTAATATGAACGTAGTCTACTGGAGTAAAGGGTATACTTACCAAGTCCGCCACCTACGCCAGCCGGGCGGCCGAGCGTTGAATAGTTAGCGCTATGTAAGTCAACGAGAAGGTTAATGACTGAAGCAAACGATCACTTACCTACCGAGCATGGACTCTTGACATACAATGTACCACGCATACGCAATGTTTAATGACGCCATCTGGGCAGTGATGGAAGGAAGTCCGGAGAGGCGGGCTCGGAGAGGCGGCGCGGCAGCGAGGAGTATCGAGGAAGGTAGGACGAAGGTAGGACGAGGCTGGGCCGCTCGCCTGCGAGCAGCACCACGCCGAAGGCGAGCGGTGCGTTACCGCCGCCAGACAGCACGACGCCATCGACGAGGACGGCGGGGAAAGGAGGAGAAAGAGGGAGGGTATATATGAGGGAAAGGGAAAGGCGAAGCGAGAGCCGCCGAGCAAATGTTAGCGCTGAGATTAGCCCGATTGGGCTATTTGGACTAAACCATCCAAACATGCCTTGGTCGGTTAAATCCAATCCGTTCTTGGATGGTTAAATCCAAAGATTTTCAAGGGCGGTTATCCCGTTAAATCCAAAGATTTTCAAGGGCGGTTATCCCGACTCCATTCGCGTCGTGTCTGTCATGTGATGGGAATATGTGACAGATGTTGTGACACGGCGATACAGGTGCGTGCGAGTAAGAAGGATGAGCTCATCTCAGCTCAGAAGGACGCGAGTCGCCGTTCACGACTGCAGATCTGCGACTCAACCACAGAAGACCGGATGGAGCTCAAACGCGCATTGAAGGACTCATGAATATCGCCCTCGCGTAGTTGCGCCGATGGGAGTGGCGGTAATAATCCGACCTTATTTAAAAGGTAGGGAACTTGTGATTGACAAGTATATTCATAGTCGTCGGGATGGCGCGAATAGGGCGAACGCATTTCCCAGAGTCAACTTGCTGACGGCAAGAAGGGACGTCTGGATGGGCCGGGAGGGCGATAGGTTTAATTGGACGGGGAAATGCGGAAGATATAGCGGAGGCTGAGAGGACTTGGCTCTTGCTTGGCAGTAACAGCTCTAATTCTGGATCATTCATGCATTTGATGTGCCAGTGGCGGAAAGCGGTGGCCATGGGTGATGGGACGGGGGATCATGAGGTGCACGAGACATTACTCAGAAGGACACATGCATTACACACGGCTCGGATAAGTGGCCTAGGAGGCTGCGGAGGGGAGTGGGGGGGCGGACTGAAGAGGGGGTACTGAGAAAGAGTGGGCGCGTGCGAGGGTGCGATTGCGGCTGCGAGTGCGAGGAGTGGGACTGGGTGGCAGAGTCGGACAGGAGCATGAGCGGGAAGAGGAAGGCACACAAAAATAGGCTCGGATTAAATTGATGATAAGTCGAATGTCAAGTTATCAGTTGCTGTTTTGGGAGTGCCAAGCCCAAGTCGCACAAGAATAGCTGCAACGCCGATGCTTATTTTCGGCAGACGCCACCATCCTCGTCCTCCTCCTCGTCCTTGAACGAATGAGTCGCGCTGCTGCTGCTCGTCGCTGCCTCTGATCTACGACTGTTACGGCCAAGAACGGCATACCGCGCGATGGAACGCGTACGGGCGCAGAGGCGAAGCAGGGTGCAGCCGGGGTGAACGGCGGAAGAGGTGTGGTGGGATGGGTTCCGAGCAAGTCTTGGCACGCTAAAATTACTCTCTGGACACTCGAGACGGAGAGTCAAAGATAGTCCATCGACTTGGCTTTGCTCAAATACGCAGCGGATCTCTTTCATGCCTCACCACCAAGCCCTCGCCGCCCCCACAGGCCCCTCCTCGTCCCATGAGCATCCTCCCATCCCCGCCTCACATCCCCCTCTCGCCAGAACCTGCATACCCAACACAATACTACCACCGCCAAGTCGACTCTAACATGAAGACCCTCCTCTCATCCTCTTGGCGCGTTTTGGAACAGGTCAGTGCTCCACAGTGCATACAGCCAAGGTTAGTACTCAAGTCGCCAAAATGCAGCCACCACCGCCCAGTTTGCGCGAAATCCTCGAGGCATACAAAGCCAGAGGCGACGGCGACAGGGAAATGCTCCTTGCCATGCTCAACGCCAAGAGCTCAGAAGACCAGGTTAGCCCGCTTGTCGTGCGAACCGTGCCTGTCGGCCCGTGCTTACATTCGTCACCTATCGCAGCGTCTTGCATCAATTGCGACTCTCCATCGCACAATGCTCGATATGTATCAAACGCCGCACATTCAGACAGGGCCTCCGGTGATACCGCTGCACGTACCGGACGCGCACCATCCTCACTCGTACTCCCATGCTCACCAATTTCCATCCCCGCCCACGTCGTACCATCACTCGCCACACGCCCATACCTCTCAGCAGCTGCACCACGAGGACATGCAGATGCGCCAAGGACGGCACCGCGCTGATTCGTCTTCGTCAATGAATGATTATCGGGAGAGGAGTTACGCAACTTCGCCGCCCAGCCCACAGTCGCGTAAGCGCCGTCGATCGTCGCGCTCTCCGCCGCCGCAGTACGAATCTCGTATTCGCACATCAGCCTCGCAAGACGGCACGTCGATCCACGACCTTCCCCCGTCGCCGTACTCATCAGCTTCCTCCGCGCAAAGTAGCGGTGGTTCGCCCCGTTCCCGCGAGTCCATGGCGATAAACTCGCTGCTTCTCAGCTCCCACGCAGATAGGGCCGACGACACACCGAAACGGAATACTAGCTCCGAACGGAGCACGACGACCTCGCGAGACCGATGAGTGCGATCCGGACCTTTTCTCCCCTCTGTGTGATCCGTCCTGGCTGCTGTTGTCATGTTCGCATTTGTAGGATACGTTACCCACTGCTAGGTGCTTACGTGGTCCGCCGACCCTGGCCCTAGGTTGTAATATTCCCCGCCTTCCCCCTCTCGCTGTCGTCGCATGTATCACGAGCCGTGCATTGTGTTGTACTAGAACCCGCATGGTAATATGACTCGTATTTGCCGTATCGTCGTCCCCAAAACGTGCAGCAGGGCCATCGGATGCTGACTCTCCTGCGCGCTTCATAGGCAAAGCTTACTGCTCAAGCGGGACCGCCGGTGTGTGCCCGTATGTTTCAACTTGCAGCGCCCGCCGCAATATATCACAAGCGTGCGGGCCGAAGGGAGTACGCAAGCATCGTCTGGGGCACCATGCCGGCCCATTTTGGCGAATCGCAGTCCACCGGCATGCGCACAGTACTCTGCCCCGAGGAGCGCAGCGTGGACCTGTGCGCATCGCACCGCCGATTCTCAATCGGACGTTCGACTGGTCGGAATCGGCTCCAGATATCCAAGGATAGGCCGTCGCTCCTCGAGCTCCTCGGACCTTCCGCAGTGGTCGGATGGTATGTTATGATGGCATGGTGCCGTAGCTCCGAGGTGCTACTATAATCAGCACGTTCAGTGTCAGCCACCTAGCTGGTCGACTGCTATCTTCAGTGACTCCTCCTGCCACCGTTCCCGCCAGGACCCGCCACCCACTCCGCCCGAGTCCTGTCCACAAGACACCGGTGTAGTATTAATTGCTACTTACACCCGGGCTCTGCGGAGCGCGCCCAGGGTGGTGACGCCGACAACGCCGCCGCACGTCTACGATCCTACTGCGGGCGGTGATAGTTGTGGTCGTGGTGGTGAGTCTATCTTACTCGCTTGATCACTGCCGCAGCTGCACATAGTAGTATCTGGACCCCCCGATGCGTTGCCTCGCGAGCGTGTAAATATGCACGAGCTTACTCATGTCTCGCAGGGTTGCCAGGACGGGGCCTATTTTAGTCCCGCCCCCGGGATGTCTGCGACGTGCCGTCGCCTGCAGCTGAATGTGTGGTGGCCCTCTTGGTGACAGAACTCTCTTCGGTCTGCATTCTCTGGGACTTCCCCCGAGATCGCCCTGGCCGGTTCGAGGCCGGGATGCAATGTCCTAGTGACGAGAAGCCGACGCCCCCATTCGTACTGTATGTCGGGCTGCAGACTAGTCACTCAGCACGGGCACCTTGTGATTCTATCGTGTGATTTGGAAGGCATTTTGAGATGCGTATTTCTGGCACGGAGACATGGATAGCTTCCCTCCGGGTTGTTTTAGGCATGCAGCGAAGCAGTACGAAGCGGCTGCCCTCGGATTGGATGCTGTAAGGCTATAGGTAAGCCAATGTGCTCCGAGTCCACCGTAACGTGACTGAAATATGGATGTACATGCAGTGCCCTCCGAGTCTGCCCACGGCCACGATCATGTCCGAAGGCAACGTAGCCCCGGCAGGACCCGTATAAACTCTTGCCAAGGTGAACCCTGCAGGGAACAGCCTGTCTCCTCTAAGCAGACAATGTTCGGACGTGCAGTACCACGGGGACAATCGGTCTAAAGATGGAGTTCCAGCACCAGTTCCAAGTCGCTTGGCCACCACAATAGCACTACTACCCTGGGCCACGCTGATCAGGGTCCCAGGAACCATTGCGAAGGTATGTTCAACCGCATAAGAGCCACAGGACAAGACTAGTGAACTGTTCTGACTACGACTGCATAGTACATCAACGCCCAGGCTGTCTTCTCCCCCCGGTGCCAGTATCAATGCAATACAGATCGATTACGGAAGGCTACCTGAGAACCTCTGTACGTGCTTCGTCTGCGCCCAATTGCCTGGCCATCTCCAGCACATCAGAACGCATTCTTCCTTCCCTTGTTACGACAGGACCAGGTAGGACACAGGAGGTAGCCCGGGGCTATCGCCACTTGCGGTGGCCTAGGCTTACAGCTAGTATCTGAGATTCAATGGCCATCCCTAAACATACGCAGCATAGAACAGGTATCAGGGTACCCATTACGCCGGCGAGATTAGTGCAAGGCCAGTATGTCCCTGAAGCGCTCTTCGCATCGCAAACACACGCTCACCGTCCCTCGTATCCGTGCATCCAGTGAATGACGGCACGCTTCGGGCTAGCGTCGAACCAACGTATGACGCCCGGCATTGCAAGACGTACTCGGACGAAGTTCAACATCGTCGGTAGGGTAAATCGCGCTATAACTTGATCCACAACCACGCTCATTGAATTGAAATACAGATACATACACATGCGCCCGAAACTCTACGAGCCGGGAGCCCCCCTGAACCTACAGTGCCAAGCGCATTAGAGCGTTGGCTAGAAGCGCGGCCTCTCGTAAACAGTACAAGGAACTTCATCAAATGCGTATCCTCGTGGTAGGTCATCCGAACAGTCGTCATCATGAAATACGTCAATAAAGAAATAGATACCTCCTTAGTTGAAGCCAGAATGGAAGATTGGCCCATGAACTAGTGCGACAGATCGGCGCGTTAAGGCTTCAGGTCGCGGGCGGGCATCGGGTGCGTCTCTCGGTCACAAGCGGAAGAACCGAGAGGGCGTGCGCGGACGGACGGCCGCGGGAGCCTCCTCCCGCTTGCTGCTTGAGCATGCGCCGTCATCTGTCCAGACGCCGACCGAGCCTTTGATAATGTGAGTCACCAATGAGACTTATCGGGGGTAGAAGGAACGTACTGCCGGGGAGGTCGCCTTGGGTCCACCATTTGGCGGTCCACAGGTGTCCGCTGAGTTGGTTTAGGACATCAACATGGACTCGCGGAGCGCGGGCGGGGGATGCTGAGGACGCACTTGTACGTGACTTGCTGCCCGCCGGTGTACACCGAGCTGGAGCTCCAGGCGGCTACGCCAGAGCAGCTACCAGAGGTCGGGCCAGTACCCGGGGCAGTCGAAGTGGACGACGGCGCATTGCCAGCGCAAGCGCTGACTGTAAATGGAACTCAGTATCTAGACCTCCAAAGAGAATGACGAGGCTGTCCACGTACTGGGCATCCAATCGCCGTTGGGGTCGTTGGTGGGCGTGGACGACGCGTACCATTTCGCCTGTACGGGTAGACCTCCTGTGAGTTCTCAAGCCTTCCGCCAGAACACACGTCCAGTGCTGACCTCCCAAATATACCTGCATGATGCGCCACAGAATCAGAACGTCACGTAACCTCGGGCAGTCCGACGTGCGCAAGGAACGTACCCATTGTACGACACCTGGCTGCTGCCGGGATAGTTGTTGCCCTTCACGTAGGCCTGAGCAGAGCACGCCGGGAAGGTGAAGCCAGTTCCGCCGGCGGCGACGAGCGCGTTCTTAGCCGCCAGGTCATATCGGTTGTTCTCTGTGGCGTGGCGGAGCTGCCTGGGTGAGCGTCTGGCAGCGTGTTTCGAGAAACGCATACTGACGGTACGCTTGCGACGCATCCCACATCATGACACCTGGCACATCGCATATGACTATTTGCAGGACCACGAGGCCTTTGGGGGCTCACCTCCGAAAGACGGGAATCGGTTACGAGTCGTCGTCAGAATGTTTGCTAGAGTCGCGGGATCCTGGTATCCCGATCCTGCCGCGGTGGTCGACGCCGGGGCGCCGACGTACACCTTTACGTCGGGGTTCGGACTGATAGTGCGTGCCCAGATATCCCTAGATCCCCATCATGGTGCCAGCATCAGCATCGGACGCAAGGACGCCGCTGTGGAAAGACCGACCAAATGCCGAAATTGAAGCCCTGCAGATGGAGACGCATTC
This sequence comes from Cubamyces sp. BRFM 1775, assembly GCA_022385745.1. Taxonomy (NCBI): domain Eukaryota; kingdom Fungi; phylum Basidiomycota; class Agaricomycetes; order Polyporales; family Polyporaceae; genus Cubamyces; species Cubamyces sp. BRFM 1775. The sequence continues at coordinate 367,512 of MU278460.1, read as the reverse complement.
CATGGTACGGGAGCCCGGCGGAGCACGTCAGAGTCAACTCTGGAGCTGGTAGAGCGGGAGACTTACAGAAGCAGAGTTGAACACCTGCAGTCCGCATGGGTTGTTGTCTAAGCGAGATGGTGAGCATCGAACAGATCAGGCAAATCGCAGGCTGCGTACAGAACTGAACGTATATGGCGTCGAACGCTACCGCGTTGATAACTGACCCCAAGGAAGCATCCGGATAGACGCATTGAGGTGCGCCAGTGATGTAGTATCTAGGACGTTGAGGAATCAGACCGAAGGGACTGCGTATGCGACGTAATCTGCCTTACTTCTTGCTTGCACCGTTGAAGTACGAACGTAAGCGCGTCACGAACGCCGCATATCCAGTGGAACCACCTTGCTCTATATCGAGGTCGACGCTAAAGGGACGAGGTACTGGTGAGCATCTGACTGGAGCGCTACTGACGAGGCGTTGGAGTTACCCATCGAGGACTGCACTGCCGAAGGGTCGCGTAGAACTTGAACCTCCCAAGAAGTCATTCCAGATGGTGTCCGCGAAAGCCTCGGCCTGGCTATCAGATTGGAACCCAACGCTGGCGCCACCGCCTCCAAGGCTTATGGTAAGGACCTTGCCCTTGGACTGGCAGGTTTGGATATCATCTGCCAAGAACGAGCAGTCGAGAAGACCGGTGCCTGAGAAGGTAGAGTCTATAGAAGTGTTGCACGTCTGCGGGCCAAGTAAGTCCAGCGTAAATCCTAAGTACGAAATACTTACGTTACCGAGGTCCAGGACGGGTGCGTTCCCGGTGCCGTAGAACTTGTTGATGAAGGCAATAGGGATCACGTCGATGGCATCATCCTACAGTGTACACATCGATGGAAAGGTCAAGACGTGCGGCGTTGTGAGGTACGAGCGGCCTTCTTGCTTACCTGGCAATAGAACGACAATCGCTTCTGGTAGTTCGCGACATCGGTATGGGTAGCACCATACGAATCCTGACCCCAGTAACTGGTGAAGGTCAGCATGCAATGTTATCACATTGCGGCTCCACCAGGCATTCTTACATCGCGACCTGTTGTATGGGGCGGAGAAGTTGAGAACACGCTTGTCATCGGATAACGCAGTACGAATGCTCACGTTGTCATATCTAGAGTTGTCGAAGGCATCGACACCTACTGCCGCGAGGCCTACTGCCAGCGCGGCAAAAGCTCGGGTAGCACGGAATAGAGTGGTCCAAGCCATTGCACGCTGCAGAGATCAGTTGGAGGCCCTGTCGACAACGCTTTGCCCTCGCATCTTGTGCCTTTATATCATTGCATGCAGGTAGTGCTCGGGATAACCAGAACGCAATCTGCCGCCAGAAGTCGCGGCATCGAGAACGCCTCATCACGGGATAAGCGGAAAGACCTGCAAGCATGCGGCCACATGCGGCACACCGGAGGGCCAGCGTGCATCCACGGCTTGGGTTGGATGGCAGTCTGTCTCGAAAGGTCATGCTTCGCGATAGAACGGTCACAAAACATATGGCACATTTGATCCTGCAAGACTTCGTGCCTGCTGCACACGTCCAGGCAGGACAAAATTTGGCGTTCGGAAGGTGGACACGTGCTGCTTCGCCGCTCCATCGTGATAAGAATATAGTTAGATAGCAACACACCTCTTCCTCCTGCCTTTAGTACAGTATAATAGCCGACGCCCACATGCTCGGGCTACAACGTTCCGTCTCGTACCAAATGGCTCGTCGTCTGCAAGAACACACAAGTCGATTCCGATCAGGGCAGTCTACGATGCCGAGCCACCATTCTCAACCTCGTGCATCGCGGCGTTGCGAACGGGATCTGACATGAGAAGCCAAGTCATGAGGAGCGGCGCAGCATGAGCTAGCAAGAGTCATACCGAAGTAGGGGTGTGCTTGCGCTTCTCGCGCTGTCAGGCGTTCCTGGTGATCGTACCGGAGCAGCCTGTCAAGCAGGTCGATAGCTTCATTGGAGATATATCTTTGGTTCTCTGAGGTCGTGAACCGTGCCCAGGCTTTCTTCGGGTAGCTAGAGCAATGTTGAGACGAAGGCGATCTCTCTAACGGTGCCTTCACTTACTTTCCGAGCAACTCGTCGTACTGCGGGTCGAGTGCGATGTCGTACTTGTCTATGTATTGGTACAACCCCTCAGTCCCTAGCACCTTGGTGATCTTGACCAGCTGGTCGTAGTTGTCATGGCCATGGAAGAAGGGCTCCTTCCTGAAAATCTGCGAAGCATTGTCACATCTCTTCTCGCGGCGCACATCCCCCACTGATGCACTCACCATCGACGCGAACATGCATCCATAACTCCACATGTCCAAGCTGTAATCATACTCTTGGAAGTCTACCAACAACTCGGGACCCTTGAAATAACGGGACGCAACGCGGACGTTGTAAGCTGTTCTTGGGTGATAGAATTCGGCCAAACCCCAGTCAATCAAACGAAGCTGCGAGAGCGTATGGGTATTAGCATATTAGGGCGAGACGTAATAGCCCACCTTCCGTTTTTCGTGGTCTATCATTACATTGTGCGGCTTCACATCGCGGTGCATGATTCCCTTGGAATGGCAGTAATCCAAGGCCTAGAACAGGTAGATTCAGTCAAGTATACTGCGTCTGCAGGGGCAAGGACGCACCTTCAGCAACTCAAACATATAGAAGCGGACGTCAAAGTCCGTGAAACGAGGATACAAGACTTTGAAGTCGACATTATGGACGTATTCTGTGATTAAACTGGGGATTTTGGAGGATGGGTCGCGGACGACATCGAGGAGCGCGACAATGTTAGGCCCTCCAGCCAGGTTCTGTAGGATCTTGATCTCTCGCTTGATTTTCTTCTTCTTAACGGGTTTCAAGACCTTGATGATGCACTTTTCGTCGGCGACGATGTTGATGCCTTCAAAAACCTATCCCGAGTACGTCTGAATGCGCATATACAGAGCGAGAACAGTGGCACCTGCGCACCTCTGAGTATTTCCCCCTCCCTACTTTGCGTACGATCTCGTAGTGGTCTTGGGAACCCCATTGCACCTGGAGGTTGTCTAGGCACACGCTCAGACGCGGTATTGAATGCGAAACCGGAAATTGTCCCGACCATACTCATACCATGAGGGACCGAGCTTGCTATTGACATCCGCATAGACACGTGCAACCGACTTGGTTGTCGTCCGCCCCATGATTAAGAGACAGATGGGAGAGGGGAGGAGGACAACGAGGTGGAAATGAAGATGAGGAGAGCTTGCCTGCCACTTGGAGGTGAATGAAGATCAGCCGTGCGTAGTGCGCATGGCTATCGGACTTCTTCCTTGGGCGCTTCTCTCTTCACTCTCAGCCACCAGCATCCATCGAGTCCTGGAGTCCACGCCATTGAAGCAGGTACCCTCCCAGTCTGCTTCAATTCGCTGCTGCTATCCCATTCCATGCCACGCAATGTATCTACGCGACTTCCAGCACACTGGCCCAACAATGTTCGCTATATCTCTGAGCTCGTGTATCATTCATCCGTGCCTAAACACATTCGTGATTTCCTGCTTTCGGGTGGTTCCCCCCAGGCGTCACAATCGATGTCATCTTCCAGCCACCCTCAGAAGTCCATGGTACTCATCCAACGTATCTCTGGCGCTTCGCATCCTGCTAATGGACAGCACGGCTTGTTTGCCACCAAGAAAATACCCCCGCGCACACTGATCCTAGACTACATCGGAGAGGTCCACTGTGACGAAAGACCGGAGTCTGATTATGACCTCTCACTCCACCGAACTCCAGATCATATCAGCGTCGGTGTGGATGCACATTCAGCCGGAAACGAGGCTAGATTCGTGAACGACTATCGAGGCGTCAAGTCGAGGCCCAATGTCATCTTTCAAGAGCGTAGGACCGACCGTGGCGAGCTGCGAATGAGCGTCTGGAGCGGAAGCGAACCCATCAAGAAAGGAGACGAATTGCTGGTCTCGTACGGGAAATCATGGTGGCGGGCAAGACAGCATCCGGATGTATGCGATCTGCAGTAAGACGGCGGTTTGCACCTCGTGACGGCCGTTGATTGAATTCTGAAGCTCGGTACTTGTTCGTTCAGAGATTAGGCGACTGAAATCTTCTCTGTGCCTCAAGTGACCGATAGCTTGATTGTTGGCCGGGTATCAACTGGTAGCTGCGACCGAGTCGTCGTGAGCTGATGTTGTCCACCTCGTAAGTCACGCAACGGCGATCACATGAGCAGAGATATCCTGACCGATTAACCTGGGATGTAGGTGACAGCATCCTGGCGGCGCGTTCAGAGAGGATGTCGCGCAACCTCTCAAAGAAGCTATACGGCTCTCCGCGCGGAGTCGTTTGTGTGATAACTGGCCTCGCGCCATGGTGAGCCATCTAGACCATGTATGCGACGTGTTAGCTAAGAGTTAGATAGCCGTGAAGGGCTGGGGGGCCTCAAGGCTAGCTTCCCGCGTTTGTGCTCACGCCGTTACGTATACCCAGAATATCTCTTACCCGATTGAATGCGGAAGAGCAGGGCGTCCCGAACACGTCCCTTCATATAGCTTCGATGCTGACCCCATGTTCTACGACAGTCTATTTCGTGTGTAGCAGATCCTTCCCGAGTACTATGATCTGATGAACGATGCCCTCGGTGGCAATTCCATACATCGTGGACGATGTGGTGTGTAAATACACACCGGCTTTCCGCGACGCCATGGTACGAAGTCGTCCGTGGTAGCTATAGCGAGAGAAGCCGACAGCCTTGTGCAGTAAGAGCTGTCACAAGACTTCACCAGATTACGAACGGTGTCGCGCACGTACGATCACGAATCTCAGTTCTGAGGCTCGATGCAGAAAACATACGAGCCCGGGTCAGGTTTTCCGATTGCACGAGAGACAATGTCATCGACCTGAATTGTCGGGTACACTTCCGATGTCCGGCGATATGTGCGTGCTCAAATGGGGTACCCACGATGGCCGGGCCCCTCAACATTGTTCAGACCATCAGATACTCTCGTGAGCTGGCTCTCCCTATAGATCACCCTACGTCAAGCGGTACCGGGGGCATGGTAAGCCTAGAGCCTGACGGTCACCGAAGACGTAGCATTAGACAAAAAAGCACCGATACTTCTTCCGCGAGGCCTTCAAATGCCCTGGCCCCCTCGGTAGCTCGGAAGTCGTACCCGGCGGGAAGGGGCGGCCAGGGCGAAGTCTGAACGACGTTACCTGCCAAATTTGTGCCGGTTCACGAAGTATCTGGAAAGTAGCTCCCACGTGGTTAAGCGCTCTACACGTGACATCTCAAAATTCCGGTCGTCCCGACGTCAGTGCTGCTGCTCGTCTGTCTGCTACTGTTCCTGCTCACGTCTGCTTTTCGTACCGTTCTTGCTTCTACTCCTAGACTACGTCCTTTAATGTCTCCTAGACTGCCTTCTAAGAGGGTCCTTTCGTTCAACTCGTTCCACACCTGTTACCCACGAAACATCTCAATAACAGCGCGTTCACGCGCCTTCGTCACCTGTGCGAATCCCCATACGGCATGCGCGACCAGGAGACCAGCATGTCAAGCCAATAGAGCGGGGTCATCAGTCAGTATCACAGGGCCTAAGTTTGAATGGTGACTAATATCTAGCAGAGGTCGTTCCACGCATCTGCCGTGCACTCAGCACCAAAGGACCCATACCAGGTCCTGGGTGTCAAGAGGGATGCATCTCCTGCCGAGATCAAGAAGACGTACTTTTCCGTACGTGTATGCTGAATCCTTTGCGATTGCGGCTACTCAACTACCCTTAGCTTGCCAGGAAATACCATCCCGATACCAATCCGGACAAGAATGCCCAGGAGAAGTTCTTGGAGATACAAGAAGCTTATGATGTAGGTGGTCGACGCGTGTGCATCGCTATCTCGGGTCTTGATGTTCGGCTCTATAGATCCTGAAGGACGAGAAGAAACGTGCCGACTACGACAAGTATGGCGCGGCGTCTCAGCAGCCGGGCTTCGACTCGAATGCGTATGAGAACGCTCGGTCGGCATTCGGCGGAGGCGGATTCCATCCCTTCGGCCGGTCGTCGTTTACGGGGGGAGGGAGCTTCGAGGACCTTGCGGGTCTATTTGGAGGTCGTGGAAGGCGCAGAGGTGGTCCCAACATATTCGACACGCTCTTCGAGGGAATGTCCGATCAAGGCTTCGAAAGAGCCACGCGCGGTGCGGACATCGAGACGACGGTCGGTATCAGCTTCATGGAAGCCTGTAAGGGCACTTCGCGCACGGTCAACATCCGCCCAGTCGTACAGTGTAGCAGCTGCACCGGAACAGGCCTGAAAGCAGGAGCACAGCGGTCCACTTGCGCGGCTTGCCACGGAACTGGCATGCGGTCTTACGTGATCCAAAACGGCTTCCATATGCAAACGACGTGCAATCAATGTGCGGGAACCGGTTCGGTCATCCCTCCAGGCTCAAGTTGCGGTACTTGCGGTGGTATGGGCCACGTGAAGGTCAAGAAAACGGTCAAGATTGATATCCCTGCGGGTGAGTGGACATGTGGCTTATGCGTCAACATCAGCTTGAACAGCTCATTTGGCTCTAGGTGTGGAGGATGGCACGCATCTCCAGATTCCTGGCGAAGGCGACGCTGCGACTGGCGGCTCCGGTCCTGCAGGCAACTTGATTGTTCGTATAAACGTCGCAGCCTCGAAGACGTTCAAACGCCAGGGTACCAACCTCTATCACGACATTCGCATTCCAGTGCATACTGCACTTCTCGGCGGCAAGGTTCGCGTCCCCACCCTAGATGGGGAAGTCGATGTACGGGTCCCTTCCGGCACGCAGCCCGGCGAACAAATGGTCTTGAGGGGTCATGGCATACCGCACCCCGTCCAGCCGCAGAGCAACAAGGGTGATCTATACGTGACGTTCAATGTACAGCTGCCCAGGTGCGTGATCTCGGCTGGTGGTGTAATAATGGCATTGACGATCCTGCTATAGAGCATTGACGCCTCGGCAACGCGAGCTCTTGCAGCAGTATGCCGATGACGTGGAGGGTAGGACATCGACGTCTACACGTTCATCGACTACCTCTACCGATGGGGCCTCGTCTCCAGGCGGTGGTTCGCAGAGTCGATCGGATAGCAGTACAAACGGTACGGATTCCCCTTCCTCTTCATCCCCAGACACCTGGGTATCTCGTACGTTGAATGGGCTTAAGAGACTCATCGGGTTTTAATTTTTCCATGTGACGTTCAATTCGATCTACACCTTCGGGCGTACCGTTTGCGTTCTGCAGGTGCATCCCGCTCTTCAGATGAGCACGACAGTGACGAACGGAAACGCGACCAAGAGCGCACGAAGGCGACTGCGTAGAATGTCGAGACGTCAGGCCCTCCCCGAGGATGACCGCGCCCCGCCGTTCGGCTCGACGCCTTAGGCTGTCAGTATCTACTAGACTACATCTCTCGCGAACTAATTAGTACGTATTTGCGGATCAGGACAGGAGCCGCCGAAGGAGCGACCATGTGCGTGTCTCGACTGTCGCCGGTACCACTTGTACGGCACGTCAAGAGTACTTCATGACCGGGGCGGTGGTACAGTAGGCCCTCGCCCCACAGGGGACGGACGACTCGATCCGGGTCACGGTCAATGCCCAAATTCGTACAGGGGATTTCGACTCGACTAGACTCGACCCCGGAGAATATTCCTCTCGATGCAGCAAAGGCGCTCCGTAATCTGATACACTTACAGCCTTCTGATTCCCAAGCTTGATTGGAATTCCACCGCGAGTCAGACGTGACGTGCGCATCGTGTTTGCTGCTTCCCGCGTTCGATGGCACGGGCGCGAGGGCTTGACCTGCGCTTCCTACGCTGTTATAAGCGATAGGCAGAAGAGGCAGAGACGCACGGGACCTAGAAAAGCACCGATAAGGGGAGAGTCCCGGATTTGGGCAATAGAGGATGCAGTCACGGTGCACTTTAGAGGGACTCGCTGCGCGCGCGCTCAGATTCGCTGGCTCACATGTTGGCTCACGCTTGCCGTCCGCTCGGACTTCCTCATTTTGGACTTTCTAGCCAGCACGTGCGGGAAGCTTGAGCTCGCGCGAGATGTGATCGGGAGGCAGCTACGTAAAGGTCTACGAGGGGCTCGGATGGAGAGTCCATATTCCCTCTGCGAGCTTCTTGTAGCCCCTACGCGCGCATGCAGATGCAGACCCATCATATCCGTACCCCTTCATGACGGGTTCCTGGAGCTCACGCCGAGCCCAGATCCACCCTGCCGCACAAAGGAGTCTTCGCATCCCGACCCCCGGGTCCCCTCTAAGAACTTCTCTGGATCTTCTCTTCAAGGGCTGCACGAATCTCCGACAACGAGGGTCCAAAGCCTCTCCGAGATCTGCAGTTCTCGCACAATTAACCCAACAGATCCTTTCTACAGCTTCGCATCCGAATTTTCCGGTCAACTGGTCCTGGCTTTTTCTCGCCGTTTTTGCAGCGTGTCAGGGTAACCCTCTCGACTGCATGCACATTACGCAGCCGACACGTCAATTTGGAACCCTCGCTCCGTATAAAGTGGCGCGCTCAGGAGGACGATGTCGCCCCGACCACATACCTCAGCCTCCGGGACAAGCTCGCCAGCTCGCATACCCCCCTCTCACCCATGTCGAACCCCATCCTCGACTCACCATGCACCTCCGAAAAGTCCACCGTCATGGTGGACACCACATCCCCCTCCCTTCGGGATTGCTCTCCTGATACCCCCTCGACGCGTCGTTCATACGACTCGTCGCATTCGAGCCAGTACTCGAGCCCCACGATCGCCCCTACACCCAAAACCGCGTCGAGCTCGACCCTGGTCGCGTATGATACCCAAAAGGTCGTGCCACAGCTGTCGACGGCACGGCTCGTCATCGCACACGCAGGGTGAGATTTGCGGGTGGCCGATATCGCTCGTGACGGAGTTCGCTGACCCAAATGACACTCAGCGCTGCGTTAACTCTATTCCTCGCAACCACAGACGCGGTATGATCTGCATTGCAGGCTCCTTCCTTACGCCATGTCGAGGGGCTCGGCTGACACGGGCCGACAGACGATCGTGTCCACCACCCTACCCACCATTACGAGCGAGTTCCACGCCAATCAGGCTGAGTATACTTGGGTGTCCGTGACGTACATGCTCACCCAGACCGCGTTCCAACCATTATACGGGAAGCTCTCGGACCTTGTCGGACGCATGGTCAGTCTCAGAATGTCTCTGGTCATGATGTAAACGGGCTGTATTCTGATGAGACTGTGTTATAACAGTCTGTTCTTTACGGCAGCATATTCATTTTTGCAACAGGCTCTGTGCTGTGTGGGTGTGCACAAGTGAGTAGGCTCTGATGCGACTAGCTACGTCCCGTCGTCATCTCACACGTTATGGCTGCAGAGCATAGAGTGGCTGATTATTGCGCGAGCGATTGCTGGAGTCGGTGGTGGCGGAATCGTGTCCTTGGTATGGACGATTACGTCAGAGATTGTGGACGCCCGCAATCAGGCCAAATGGTCCCAGGCGCTCAGCGTCACCTGGGCCTGCTCCGCCGTCGCGGGGCCCCTCCTAGGCGGAGTCTTCAGTGGTCAGTCACTCTCCTACTTACTCTAGCCAACGGTCCGGAGCATGCGCATCGCGCTTACCATCTTCCTCGATGTCTAGAACGCGAGGGGCCATTGAACTGGAGATGGGCCTGTAAGCCACCGGATTTAATGAAGCGAGCGCTCCACTGCTGACCTAGGATTTACCGCAGTTTACATGAACCTGCCTATTTGTGCGGTCTCGTTCGTGACGCTGTGGCTATCGCTACGCCATGTGTTCGTGGGACGATCGTCGGGCGTATCGTGGAGAACTTTCGGTCGAACGTTTGACTTTGCGGGACTGTAAGTATACGCTCCACATGCGCTCGGCCCCGTCACAGCTGACTGGGTCTTGTGCAATAGGCTCCTTTTCATGGGAGGCAGCTGCTGCATCGTGATCGGCTTCAATTTTGCCACACAGCTCGGGTGTAAGTTCCATGTCCCGACCCGTCAACCCCTCTGTTCTGACAGGGCCATCACACACAGGGACTTCCGCTTCGACGCTCACCCTCATCATCATTGGCATCCTCGTCCTGGTCGCAGGCGCCTTCTACGAAGTTCGAACCAAGCGTGATGCGCTCTTTCCCCCGATCGCCTTCAAGGATCGCACGATCGGTTTGTCCCCATCAGCGCGGCGCATAGAATCCCTGGCTAACTATAGGGCCTCACAGTCATCACGCTCGCAACGAGTTTTCTACACAACTTTGCGTTCAACGCTGGGACGTTCTATCTCGCACTGTACTTCCAGGTCAGTCCCTTCCGCAGGCGTTTGTCGCGACCACGAACGTCTGATCGCTGATCGGTCGGCAGGCCGTAAATGGCCTCTCTCCCATCCAAGCTGGAGTCACCATGCTCCCGTACTCGTTAGGCTCATCGCTTGCGTCCATGCCGAGTGAGCTGAGCTCGTCTCTCACATTCTGATCCATTGCTTACGCGAATACGTTCGCTCCCCTCTTCCCATAGCGGCGTGGCTCATCGGGTACTGGGCGAAGCGCAGGAATGACACAGCGTGCCAAAAGTACCTCATATGCGCCGGGCTCGCGTTATCCTCGGTGGGCTTCGGTGCGGGCGTTTCGTGCCATCGCCTCTCCGCACAGTCGGCTCACGAACAATCCCAACTCCCCGTCTTCACAGGTTTAATGATGCTGATGTCGGAGCATAGCTCCCGCGTTCAGCAGACAGTTTTCCCCCTAATCGCCGGCATGGGCTTGGGGATGCTCTTCCATGCGCCATACCAGGTCTTCACACGCGCGCTACGACGACAAGAAGTCGCCTCAGGGACGAGCGCGTTTTTCCTCGTGCGGTTCACGGGCGCAACAGTAGGGCTGGTAGGTATCCTTACCCCCTCGGATGTCCGCAGACCCTAATACGATCACGTTCTTTCTTCCTGTTCCTCCCTTTCCCCCTTCCCTTGCATGTCTCGCACAGGCTGGCGCGGGCGCCGTGTTCCTCGGCCGCCTGTCAAACACTCTGCCGCCCGGCGTGGACGGGTCGGTCATTCTGGAATCGGTCAACACGCTCCAGATGCGGGAGGACTGGCCACAGATCCTACATGACATGGCATGCGCAATCAAGGTGCGTCGCGGACGCGCGCGCTCCTCCGGCGGCGAGCCGCACTGCTACCGGACGCGCCCTGAGACCAGAGTCAAGCTGACGTTTACATTTTACCCTTGCAGGCCATATGGGCCGTCTGCTGCCCATGCCTTGGCGTGGCTCTGTTGGTCGGTGTCTATATTCCTCGCTCCGCGTCGAGAGCCCCGTCAGACCACATACTGACTGCGCCCATCATGTTTTGCTTTTTTTTTCGCATCACGCGAGCAGATCTCGATGTTTACACGTAAAATCTCTCTCGACTCGGACGCGACGGCTGCGCGGGGCGAGGAGAAATCAGCCGGGGCGACCGCTCCTGGAGCGATTGCGGTTACCCCTGCTGCGTTGGAGGGAGTGTGAGCATCTCGTGGTCGGAACGGGTTAGCACGCCTCGTGGGTCTCCCTGGCATTGATTCTCTGTAATTCTCGCACTTCTTTTCTGCGCGGTTCTTTTCGCTCTCTCCCATCTCGGTATCCTTATTGCCCCCCATCCACTCACCGTTTTGCCATCACCATCACCTCGCCTCTTGCTCTCCTTGCTTTGGGACGCTCGCTCTGGGAACGCACGCAATTTGTTGTTGTTGTTTTAGAGTTCTGGTCGCAATAGAGAGTCCTATCGGACTGTGGGTCGTCGTATCCCGAATCCAAGGACACACCTCCCCCGCTCCTCCTCTGGCGTCGTATGCCCCACCCTCGCCCCCTCCCCCTTAACCGCGGCCAAGATCGATCGAGAATGCGGGTCAGCAGCTTATGACCGCAGATCAGCATCGATGCTATATTGCCGATCCCGTCGCGCCTTCGTTCACACAGGGGGAGAGAAGACGGACGGTCGGGGGCTCTTGATGCTTCGCCCCCGCGTCCTGGGCCCGATTGGAAGCGACGGCAGCGCGTTCGCGTTCGCGTCCGTGCCCACACATGCGCCCCGTGGGCCCCGCTGGCGAGTGACATGATTCGTGGCATGGGCCCACGGCGCATTCGCGGCGAGCCGTCGCACAAAGCCCACGCGGCAGCCGCGCGCTGCGACGACTATCGCCTGCGAAGCATTTAAGCATCCCGTGCTCGCGGCATGCGCTTCCGCGAAAGTGGGCGCCGCGTGGAGGGGCCTGGCGAGGGGGAGGGAAGTCGGGGAAGGCGTCCCGTGCTTGGCGGGACAGATGGCAGGGGGGGGCCTATGGGCATCAAGCTGTGACAGTGCTGCTGGCGTGGCCGCGGGGGAGGCGTAGACAGCCGGCGCCTGCGCACCGTCGAGAGGCGGAATCGGATGAGACGCCGGTGCGAGTCTGTCAGTAGAATTGAATGAGAGCCTGGGCCATTTCGACCCAGGGGAGCGGCGGGGCGACTGCAACCGAGGCCTTCGAAGAGATACGCAGAAGATTAGGTTCAAACAAGAGTCTAGCAGGTAACGCACCGTATTCTGCGAGCAACCTGAGCGCAGCGAGCGCGGCATCGCGTCACGGTCGACCGGGCACTTAGGCTCGCTCAGGCCGGTGCGTGGACGTGATTCGACCAGGCGGTGGTGACCCTCGTTCGGAGGCATTGAGAAGCGCAGGAAGGGCGTTGGAGAGAAAGACACACAAAACGCGCTGGTAGTTTGGAACGTTCTCCGACGTCCACCCATGGACCGGGTCGCCATAGTCTGTGAAGACTCGCCGACGGTGATGGCAGGCGGACACCAGGCGAACAGCTCGAGCATGACGTGGTCGCATCGCCCATTTTATAGACCTGGAATCCGGAGTTACCAAACGCATACGATGGTCGAGAGCGGTGCAACATGAACCCGCAACCGAGGTCCGCACCGGCTCGGTATTGAATATGTAAGAACCAGGTGAGGGAGGTAGGACCGCGCTTCTGCGCCGAGCGCGAAGGCTCGGGGTATACTAGGGCGAATCAGCGGCGTTCCTACTACGGAACGTACGGATCGGCTGTGGCTGGGCCTTATGGCATCTCCGTACGCTGAGCTTGTAGAGGGTGGTTGACAGGACGCGTCGGGCACTGGAAAAGGAGAGAAAGTCAGGCCGGGTGCGGAGTGCAGCAGCATCACTCTGTTAGAGCTGACGGTTTACAGCACGCTGACGTCGGATCTAAAGGGACGTGTGCTGGGTTCGGGGGGAGGTGGGCAGATTAAGCTCTTACGGGACGGTCTAGTCCTAATGGTTGCAAATGGTGGTTGAGCGTGTACGTAGGCCCTGGAATTGAATGTACGCGAAGCTACAAGCCTTCGCATTCGAGAACGAAGGGAGGAGGTGACAGCGGACGCAATAACCGCCTAAACGAAGAGAGCACAAGGAAAGGCGACTTCCTCAAAACGCTGAGTCCGGAGTAAGGAACATACCTCGTTGGCCGTCGCGAAACGCTTCGCTGCGCACGAGGCGGTCATGATGGCCTGGTGAAGAATACGGATGACGCAGAGTGCGGGGATAGAGTGCTGAACGGATACTGAACGAGTGGCTTACCTCCACGCTCGCCATGGACTTCCCACAGCCTGGAATATACTGGGACCTCTACACGTGCAAGCCGTGTCATGAACAACTTTCTGACGAACGCTGTACGTGTTCGTGTGTGCAGGAGGTATGCAAGTGGTTAAGAGCCAACCTGTGCGTGGTGTTTGCCAAGACCGCTAACTTATCTTTATGTGTATCTGATAAGTCCAGATAAGTCGGTAAAGCGATAAGCCCAAGGCTTGTGATTTTATCTTTCAGCGTCTATCAATTTGTGGCCATTATTGGGCGGGATGTCCGCTTTCGTCGACCACTTTGCTCCTCTTGCCCTGACCGCCCGCTCGTCGCTCGTGTGACAAGCTCATTTACTCCTCTTCCTCCATCTCCAGGCTCTGGCTAGCGCATACTTGCTGTCGTTCTCGTAAAACACGCTTTTTGCAACATAAGCTTGTGGTGAATGGCAAGGTTGCCGTCGAAACCCCGCACGACATCTTCTCTATTCAGCAAACTTCTCAACCTACTTCGCGAAGCGGGCATCGTACCTCAGCCCAGCGACAACACCATGTCACCCACAATCGGCCCTGACCTTGCCCCCTCCTCCTCTATCGCCCAGTTCAGGCCCCAGGGCAGACCTCTCAACAGGTCATCGACCAGCTCCTCGCGCTCGCTGCCCGATAACGCCTCTGTCGGCACCTCGCCAGCTTACTCCACATCGTCGCTGTCCATCCCGTTAGAGGAGAGCGAGGTTGACGTTGTTCGCGTAGAGGGCCTTCGCCATGCCAACCTCAGACTGGAAGCACGGTGAGTATCCGAGCGTCGCTCATGGACCCGTGGCAGAACTGCTCGGACACCCTCCGGCAAGCTAACCACTTGTGGGACAGGACGGAGTGCTCTATCCTGGTCTGGTGTCCGCCTGCTTCCGCCTCACGCATTCGTGCTGACCTCACCTGCCGACAGACGTTACAACACTGTGCCGTTTGCAGAACAGCTGCTCAAAATCTTGCACACCATTCGTGCACCTTCTTGGTCTGAACCGGAGATTACACCAGAGTCCATCAGCATCCAGAAGGTGTCCGGCTCTCTCACGAATGCCGTATTCTTCGTGTCGTGCCCCCCGGTCGCCAAGGCGCGTACGGTTCTGCTTCGAGTGTACGGGCCCTCGTCTGGGTCGCTCATCTTCCGGCCGCGGGAGCTGCACACGCTACACGTGTTGTCCTCGCGTTATCATATTGGACCGCGTGTGTACGGGACGTTCGAGAACGGGCGCGTCGAGGAATACTTTGACGCGGCCGCGCTGTCCGCTGCCGACTTGCGCGACCCTGCGATCAGCTCTTGGATCGGCGCTCGAATGGCCGAGCTCCATGGCGTCGACATTGACGTCGTCGCATATGACGCCCAGTCCGCCGACGGCCCGGAGAGAGGCATCCGAATCGGGGTAAAGAAGAACGTCAGGTCCTGGCTTGCCTCCGCGCGCGACGTGCTCGCCCTCCCAGGCGCACCCGCACACGTGCGCCAGTCCCTCGACCTGGACGTGTTCGAGCGCGAGTGGTCTTCGTACTTGCAGTGGATTGATCAGAAGGAGGCATCCGACGGCAGCAGCCCCAGGGTCTTCTCGCACAATGACGCCCAGTACGGCAACCTCTTGCGTCTACGCACCCTCAACGAAGGCCAGCCCGCGCATCGCCAGGTGGGTCACTTTCTTCTCGCTCTCGTACCCTCCCCCACAATCTCCACACGCACGTCTTGCACAATGCGGGTAGCTGACGAAACCTCCGTGCACCCCCCGCGCTCGCTTTATCCGACTTTCATCATCTAAACTAAACGATATCACAGATCATCGTCGTCGACTTCGAGTACGCGTCGCCCAACCCTGCCGCGTTCGACATCGCGAACCACTTCCACGAGTGGACCGCCGACTACCACGGGCCCACGCCCCACCTCCTCGACCCCAGCCGCTACCCGACGGCCGAGCAGCGGCGGAACTTCTACCACGCTTACCTCACCCACACCCAGTCTTCCGCCAACGCGCCCACCACAACCGCTCCCGCGAACGCTCCGCCGCACGTGTCGGAGGCGGCCCTGCGCACGCTGGACGACCAGGTCCGTGCCTGGAGCCCCGCGTCGCACGCGATGTGGGCCGTCTGGGGCGTCGTCCAGGCGCGCGAGTTCGTGGAAGGGAAGGACGGCGAGCCCGAGTTTGACTACCTCGGCTACGCCCAGTGCCGCATGGACGGCTTCCGCAGGGAGATACGCGCGTTGGGAATCGCACCCGTTGCGTAATTGACAAATCGTGCCAAGGGACAGTGGGACGGTAGGACAGCTAGGCCCCCTGCCCCCGACTTCCTCCTCTCCCCAAACCTTTCCCCCGGATTCGTACGTTCGGACACGTCCACCTTCTGGCTGGGCCCCACCATCTTCGAATTCGGATGCGAACCGAGTCAAGGGCTCGCGGCGTTTTTATGATATCTTGGTTTAGCGCGACGCTCTTTATACCACCAGCCCGATGCTTCGCAGACGATGTTGTGCTTACACGAGGCGTAGACTTCTCTCTCGGGTAGATGTCACGTACCTTACGACGATGTATATACCGCTATATCCCTACGTGGATAATTAACGTCATTTGGCCACCACGAACGCTTCGATGTGCACCGTCGGTCTTTGTTGTGCGCTCCACACGGAGAGAAGGGCGGCAGAAGGAGAGAGAGCGTAAGCATGATGTATTAATGTCATAAGATAACATGTGTGGGCGTCGACGATGGATGGATTGGATGGACGGAGGCGGTGGTGATGTGGGGGAGAGAGGGTGAGAGAGATGGGAGATGGAGAGATGTAGTGAGCTATCCGGATTGTCAAGAGAATAAGTCAGACTTGCTTCGACGAGATGAGCGGACAGAGAAGCTGCGCGACGAGACGAGACGAGACGAGAGAAGAGCGGGAAAGACAAAACAAAAGAAGACTACAGAAAACATACGCGAAGACGGTCGGTCAAAAGGAGGGAGGTGGGGCGTTGGCAAGAGAAGGGAAAGAAAAGGAGATGTGGTAGCGTAGCGTGTCCAGCGGGGTGTGTTCGCATCTAGCAAAATGGGGGCAGGACAGCCACTGCAGCAGCCTTGGCACGCCCTCTCACACACTCGGCAGAGGCGAGAGGGAGGGGAGCGCGCCAGGCAGGAGCGGCCCAATCGTCTTTGTGTGTGTCAAAACGACGGCCACGCCGTGACGTGGCCCCAGCGTCCGCGCCTGCGCCGTGCTTCACGTCCAATTTTTCTCGGCCAGACGGGAGCCGACATTGTTGTAGTCGGCCCAGGGCGAGGTCGTCTTGAGCTCGTTGCCCGGGATGGACGAGAGCGGGTACGCGGTGAGGTGGCTGCTGCGCGTCGCGCTCGCCCAGTTCCCCGCGCTGCCGGAGCGCACATGGCCGTTGATTCGGGACACCTTTGGCGCCTCCGGGGAGGCGTTCAGCTGAGCGTTCGGGTTCGCAGCGGTGGGAGTGACGACGCTGCTGAGGTCCAGCTGGATCTCGCTGCCGTTGAACGAATGACGAACGTTAGGGTTCACTGCCGTCTTCGGGCCGCCACGCTGCAGGAGGATGGGATGAGCGACATGTTATCGCGAACCCTGCATCACGGCATGCCACATACCTGCGAGCCCACGATATCCAGTCTAGAACTCGCGTGTCTGCCGAAGTCAGGGCCTGCAGTCACCGGACCAGGCGACCTCGCTGTCGTGTCCTCTCCCGCAGGAATGAGGACCCCATTGTGCGCGAACGTCGGGTACGCGGACTTGTTTTGTTTGGAGATCGTCGCCGTGTCCGTCACGTTCGTGTTGACACGCAGGTGGTCGGGCCGCCCGTTGACCTGGAACCCGGCTGACGGGGGCGTCGTGCTCAAGCTTCCCGAACCAGAGTTCATCGCATTCTCTTGCGTGCGCTTCGCGGTGATACGCGCAAGCAGCGAGCTCGAGGACACATCATTCGGATCGCTATTCGTGCTCGATGACCGCGCACGCCCGTCAGGGTTACTCGGCGGCGGCGTCCCGTCAGCACCAGGTGCGGCACCATTCGCAGGGAGCTCTGTATGGATGAAGCAGCACCGCTTTCCATACGGGCAGGACCCAGATACCCAGAACGTCTGATAACGTGATGGTCAGCGATCCGAACTGCACTAAGGGTCGCGCTTCGGTGAGAAAGAACACGTACCCTGCAGATTTCCGTCTTGTACTGCAAATTCAAAAGCAAAACCGGGATTGTCAGCCGGATGAACCTTATAAGCGTCATAGGTTGGGAAAGGTACGAACCTTGGGGTGCCGCTGGACCTTCCGTAATTCCTCCTCACCGTGAGCGAACTGGCACTTGGCCCCGTAACGACAGCTTCCCTTCTCCTCCCAGCTCCTGCACAACTCAGTCTTGTACAGACCCAGCTTGCGGTTGTTCGCGCTAGGACCGCTTCCGTTCGACGTTGTCGAGATAGACGATCCAGTGTTCGTCAAACTCACGCCTGGCGTGGGCAGAGGTACGCCGTAAGGACCGGTATATTGCGCTTGGAGGCGTGCCATCATCTGGGCGGCAGCGAGCTCAGGCGACGGGTACGGCTCCGTAGGTGCTCCATAGAACTGGTTCGCGAACATCGAGAGCGCAGGGGGACCCATAGCAGGGGCGTACATCTGCCCAGCAGCAAAAGCGTTGTTCAGCAGAGCCAGTGTAGCGGGGTCACGAAGTGAAGCAGGATCCGAAGCAGAATGTTGGTGAGTACGTTGGAAGACGCCAGATTGCTGTTGAAGACGTGCCATCGTGGGGTTTTCGAGAGGCGGTGTGGGCAACACCATGTTGTACAGCTCTTGCTGCGGGCCGCCCACAGGCATAGCCCCAGGGTGGACCGGTGCAGGATATGCACCAAAGTTTGTTGGACTAGGGACCACAGGGGGGATGGCCGGGTTGAAGGCACGAGGTGGCGGCTGCCGGTATGGGATGTTGGTAGCAACATTAGGAGGCCGGCCATGCACGAAGGGGGGCGCAGGTGCTCCACCCTGTGGTGGAGGGACACCATGGTTGACAGCGTTGAACTGATGCTGCTGTTGGACCTGGAAGTCCGCTGAAAGGTCTTCCTGAGAACGAGGCAGGGCGCTCGGCTGCAGAGGCTGTTCGGCGAGACGAGCGGCGGAGCCGTTGTGTGATCCAAGCAAAGATGGGTAAGTCAACTGTTCGGCCTGTTGTTGCTGTCGCTCCGGAGTTCCGTTCGGAGAGGTCCAAGCATCCGTGTTACCGGGGCTGCCGCCCGCCTGCTGCAGGCGGATGAGGTCAGTGCTGGACAGACCGCCGCTGTACGAGTGCGGGCGGTTCCTGGATTCGCCTACGGCGCCTACTTTGAGTGGTGTGACAGGCGGAGCGCGCAGGGTTTGACTGTTGGAGGACAAGACAGAGCCATGAGAACCAGTGGTGTCGGCTGACGATTCACGCGAATGCGATGCGAGATTTACGCTCTGGTTCAAGGAATTAGTTGATGAGGACTCGAGGCTGGCCTGCGACGCAGTGCCCAGCGGAGAAGATTCCTGCACAGACACTCGTCCAGAGACGGCTGAATTGAATCGTGGAAAATGACGAACCTGATTGTCTTTCGCGTCACCGCCGAGCTGAAGCTTGACGATCTCATCGGCCAAGTCCCAGTCTGAAGAATCCACGATTTGTCCGTTCGAGTTGAGGCGCCAATGACCGTTGCCGTTGGGGGGCGTGACCATATTTCTGTCGGAAATATCTGCTGCGACGCGTCAAATGGAAATCGCCATAGCATAAGCGGGAAAAGACGCGTACCCTTGCTTAGAGCCGAAGTGGGAGTACGTCTAGCGGCCATGGTAGTGGATAACATGTACACTGGACGGATGCTTGGGGATGTTTTTGCGAGGAAGTAAGGGGGCGAGTCGTGAATAGAGAGGTTCGTCGCGTCGATGAAGGGATTCGTAACTGTGGAGAGCATGGTGGGGGCATCTGGGTGAGGACGCGTACGGGGGACCACGAGGTTATAAAGAGGCGGCTTACGAATTAGCAATAAGTTGCCGATACCACGTCCTTAGTGTTTGAATGATAAAAAAGAGGCGAGATGCTTGCTAGGCAAGACGAGAGAGTTGAGGGAGGAGAGGCGGGGATATACGTGAGTCGTGCGCGCGGGATTTGAAAGCGGAAGGATGGCGACCAGCCCTTGCCCTACGGATGGCTTCGTCGCGTTGAGACGATAGAACCAAGCGGAGTAGGATATCTAGTGTATGGAGGAAGAAATGGTATAAACAATTGGAAGAAAAGCGCGGCGCGGGTCGTGATGCAATGCGAGGAGCGAGATGCGAGATAGATAGGATGGCTTGATGGATAGTGCGGAAAGCTTGAGGCTGTCGAGGATCTTGCGAGCCGAAACGGAGAGGAAGGGGAGGCCTCTTGGATGGTGGCAGAGGAGAAGGAGGAGGGGGAGAGGCGGCGGAGGGGAGAGCCTTGCGCCTGCCTTACGGAAGAAGCTTCAGGGTCTGATTGCAACGTGCCCGTCTTGCGGCGGCGATTGCCAACGCCTGCAACGACTCGCTCTGAGTCTTCAATCTGCACAACTCC
Organism: Cubamyces sp. BRFM 1775; assembly: GCA_022385745.1. Classification (NCBI taxonomy): domain Eukaryota; kingdom Fungi; phylum Basidiomycota; class Agaricomycetes; order Polyporales; family Polyporaceae; genus Cubamyces; species Cubamyces sp. BRFM 1775. The sequence continues at coordinate 347,319 of MU278460.1, read as the reverse complement.
ACGTTCAAACGTCGTGTATCGTATCCTCATCGATCCTATATTCTCCTCTCTACCATTCCAATCGATCCCAACACGTCTTCCTGCACGAGCGGCACCCCCTTCCTGCACAACTCTTGCCGCGAGTGAGACCAAGTCGCCGTGCAATGCTCCGTCCCACACCCCGCCACGTGGGGCCGCGCAGCTAGGCGCCCATTTTACGCCAGACGCGCTTTGGCGAGACTCGAGAGCTCTCCATGTCGCGTTCGGAAGTCTCCCCCCGCTCTTCTATTCCTTCAATTTTCTCAAACCATCATTCTGCACCACGCTCGGAGGCAAATACGCCCTTTTGGTGAAGGAGTGGCCAGAGGTGGATGTCTCTACCCGAGTGGCACCACAAAGCCGCCGGACTGTTCGGACTGGGGCAGGCGTCTAGTCAAATACACTGTCGCCGGTGGCGGGGTTTCCTCTTATAGCCATCTCCTTCACCGTCGCCTCCTCGGTGCCCTAGCCTAAGCCCGTTCTCAACCCCGACCAGCACATGTTGCCCGCTCTTCGTCTTCCGTTTGCACACAAGGTCTATCATTTTGGCTTTTACACACTACGGTTCCGGTCGCGATCCCCCCGATGCCCGAGGACCACCACACGTGGTCCTTAGTGAGCACCGCAACTTGCTCGCTAGAGCCATCACAGCGGGAATGCCTATCGCTTCCCAGGCCACGGTGCGTTGCTCCAAATTTCATGATAGACTATGCGGACCGCGGACACGCAATAAAACGCGTCCATATCATGCTGACATCTCACCCTAATCCTTTCTTACGTCCGAGGTCATGTGCCGTCAATGCAAGGAATATGAGAAATACTGTGTCTCCACGGTTCAGCGGGTCTACACGAAACTAAGGCCCTTCATGATTCAACGAACAGACTGGACGGCATTTCTTCGACGGTACAGGTGTACGCACTTGACGTCTTCGGTCTCGCGCGCCGTCCGCCTTGATGGGTGCGGCAGGGTCAATGTACGCTCGGTGCCATAACCGAAGCAACTATGCTCCGCCCATGCACCATGTTCCGCCGCTTTGTCACCGCACATCCATACCCAATCCATCCATATCTTACCGTCACTCCCCACCCGAAGCCTGCTCTGATCTTGCCTCCACAGCGGTAGCCATTGCGCCCGACCTCGCGCTCCCCACATGCCTATCTCATTGATCACCGAGACGCTCCGTATGCACGTGTTCCGCGCACCCGCCACGCTCGCTGCTTCGCGCCGGTACCTAGTAGTAGGGCCACAGTGCTACTCGCCTCGCGGGGACCGCACGCGCACCGCGACAGGCGCGAAGCCGGGCCCAGCAGAAGAAGCGGAACGTTCGAACGCGACGCGAGCCTAAGAAACGTCAATTTGGCTCCGAGGGCGTGGCTGCCGCCCCTGCCTGGATAACGTACGAGGGCAGACCGCCTCCCCGCAGAGTCCCCCCGGCGCATATCGCATTATCGATCGTGCTTGGTTGGCTGCAATTCCGTAGGACGCGATCGGGGCGGGCCTGGACTGCGAGCACGGCCAATCTCTGGCTGCATCGAACGACGGGCTCTCCGCTGTCGACTCGGCAACTCTCGGTCGCATCGCGCTATGCTAGAACTGTGCTGTCATTAGGGACGGCCGACTTCTCGCGGCCTGGGTTTATGTACTCGGGCTCTGTAGAGCGAACCGTGACGCCGGCGGCTGCCTTCATATGGCCGCCTGTATACCAATCGCCTGGGGCAGGAGGGATCGAGGACCTAATGGACCGTTGCGTGCGTCGAAATGAACGATTCCCCGAAGCCAAGATGCTGCCTTGTTCCCAGGCCTGGCGCGACGGTGACGTGAAGCTGGACGCTTCCCCGTGCCCCACCCCAGACGGGCTAGCAGCACGTCCAACGGGTCCCCGCGCCCTCCCCTTGAACTTTGCCACGAAAATGCACCCAGCCGCCTTCTTGGCCGCCCTGATTGCTATGTGTCGTGCGCGTTACATACATACCATTAGTATTGTAGGTGCCAGTGCGCCCCCGCCCCGATCGGGGACACGCCGCCGCCGCCATCCTTCGTCTGACAGGATGCATCGATGAGGTACAGCCTGAGGTGCCCGCGGGGAGGAAGTTCCGGTCAGAACGACCCCTTGGTTCGTCATTATCGCCGTTTGGGTCCGTCGGCCCCCTCCCCCCTTGTAGCTGCGGATTTTTTGTCATGCCAGGTGTATACGGAACGAAGTTCCTGCCCGAATGCCGTTTGTGGCGCCGCCATTCTGATGATAGTAGCTGCAGCTGCCACTCTTGTGGCCATACATTCCCTATTGCGCTCCCTATTGAATCTATCAGACGGCCCGTCTCGTATTATGAGACCTTCTCCGAATAACGAGAGGCGGTTTGAGAGGCTTTAAGCGAAATTTTCTAGTCTGTGACCGCTCACGAGATGTATGCATATTCTACAGCACTTTCCGAGTACCACTGTACGGCATCCCAGGACCCACTACCTTCCGAGGCACCGTCGCTAGGGTCTTGGGACTGTGGGGGGTACCTCCTTCTGGTGTAGGATATGCCAATTCGCACAATAAGCTTGCATGAGATTGAGTGAGGATAAGCTCATTTTGATTTTTGGCGACACCTCCGTCATCTGGATTTTGTGCTGTCGTCTTTGGGAAGGAAGGACGCTGGAATCCTGGAGCACTTGATGTACTCGAGCAATGCTAGGCAGGTCGACGACCTCAGTGTAGCAGTGGCACATCGTGACAGAACGAAGACATTGTGATTGCTATAGAGGCGGTAATGATACAAGCAGCAGTGGCAATGCAATGCGACGATGATACAAATCCATTAGCGGTCGAGACGAGAAGCGACGGAGCGTGCAGATCATGCATCTGCGGTACATGTCGGTGAGCAAGAGAGGGCTCGCAGGAGATATCTCGGAGAAACGTACAGTACGACGTGCCAACAAGCATCGTAGACAGACTCTGAAGCTGATCCTCGTTGAATGCGAGCTGGTCCTTGTGCCAGGTGTCCTAGGTGCGAGTCTGTTAGCTACGTGTACGCAGGAACAACATGTTCACCCCATACCTGATGAGTCTGCAGCGCAAAAGAGGCGAAGAAGCGAGGCCAGCACAAGGTCAATATGCGTATATGCGTCAAGGTTACGTAGCCACTCACCTTCTTGAACTCTGATGCACATTTGCGGATCGTCTTCGAGATCGGCAGAGGATCCGTAGCATGGTTGGCGAGGACTTCGCGGGCACGAGTCAGCAATTGCAAAAAACCAGTACGCCGAGTGGTCGTCTTACCTTCAGTAAGCGGCGGCATCCAAGGCTCTACGGAATAGGGGAAGCTCTCTACCAATGCGCAGATGCCGAGGATGGCAGAGTGCAGCGCGCGCAACGAGTCCTGATAGGAGGGATCGCCTCGCTTAGGCAGCCTTGTGCGGCGCAGCGTGTTGACAAATCGATCCTGGTGAAATGCGCGTTAGACGTACGAGAACCATGAACGCTTCGTGTGCGCTCACCTTCAGCGGGATAATGCTCTGCCGTTGCGAGCACCTCACTACACCAGACAGCATCTTTGACGCCATCTCTCGGACCTCGATATTCTCATCAGACAGGCATTCGAGGAGGACGCTCATGAGGCGCGAGACCAGCTCGCTTGACATGCTGAGCAAGTTCCGGTAGAAGAATACTATCAAGGTTGGCAGCGCGTTGACTCGGATGCGCCACGACTAGAATGTGGACCGTGTTCAGCACTTCTATCCTCTCCCGCGTCGAGTCTCACTTACGGTCGACGATTTGATGGCGTTGATGAAGTTGTCGGCGATCACTTCGATGAACTCTGGAGGGGGCGTGACAGCCGACAGCACATAGAGGACTGCTGAGCTGTAGGTCTGCAGCTCGGAGCTGTCATTGAGCTCAGACATTCGGATGATCTCGGGCCTGGGCTAAGAATGAGCATCGCGGCTGTCCAACCAGAAGTGTGCTGACGTACAGTAGAACGATGATGTAGGGGAATATTAGCGGCGCTTGCGGACCGTGCGCGAAGTCCCAGACCCATTGCAATACTGTACAGCGCTCAGCGGAGGAACAACAGTACGTCCGTATGTGAAACTCACTCGTGAGGCCCACTTTGTCGTACTGGGATTGGCTGACTCGCGGGGGCGGCAGCCGCTCTCCTTTCCATGCCGGCAGTTGACTAACAATCTGGGAGATACGAGCGATGTATCGGGCTTCGCTGTACGTGAATGAGCAAGCCGCCTCACAATAATAGCGGGAATACAAACCGAATGCGGAGCGGATCATGCGTTGTCGTGCAAGCTGTGATAAAGTCCTCGGCGGTAGGATATGTCGGGCGCCATTGAATACTGAGAATAGCGTAGATATTTTGCGCAATCTGGGAACGGATCTACCGGACATGGTCTTGTCAGATGTTGGCACACAGTGTGAAGGGGAGATAGAATACCTCAGCGTAGCCGGTATTGGCGTTGTCCAAGAATAGGTTGATATACCGATCAGCCAAAGGGAGGAAGCGCAGATCAAGGCAGTCGACCAGGATGTTGAAGATAGACAACGACTTGCTCACTATAGCCCTATGAGTGAATGCCAGCGAAAACGAGGCAGCAATGACGTACTGGCAAAGGCGGAGTCCCCATGGAACTCTAGTGGAAGAGACAGGATCCATTTGACCAGTGGCGTTGTCCGTCGGGGGTCTCGGTCCACGAGTTGCTCCTATGTTACCGTAGTCAGCATATGTTACCCAAGAGGGCATTCTTCTAGACGTACGCTGAGCAGGTTCTCCCAGAAGGATACGGTGTCAGGCTTCATCTGGGCATAGATGCGATCGAACCGTGCGGCGATCCAGGACCAGAGATGGTCCGCATGTTGTTTAGGCCAATGCTTGGAGCCTGCGGAGGATCGACATTAATTGGGAGAGTATATGCGCCAGTTCAACATACCCCTCGATAGCCCCGCTAACAGCTCAGCGCCAGACCGCTGTTTGTAACGGTCACCATCTGCCAAAAGCGGATCAATCGTGTCTAGAATGGCTTGCAGGTTCTCGTGCTCAAACATTTTAGCTGTGGTTCTACTTTAGTGCGCGGAATTTGCAAGAGTACAGTTGACATACCGAGCGACTTCATGAACGTGACATTCTCAGCCCGGAGCTCCGGTGTCGTGTTATTCTTCATAGACTCCTGACCCCATAGTAGCGCCAAGACAGTGAAGAAGTTGTTCTGACCCATGACCTCGCTCATTGCTTGGAGGATCGGTCTCGATGCCGCTTCCCACGCAAATGGTGACGACCCAGCGGGTACAGCTCGATAGCCTTTCACTGTCGACGTCCAGACCAGGAATCCTGTCTCGACCTTGTCGACGCGGAGGTCCCTGCCAATGATGTCAGCCACCAATTCAATACAATTGTGCCTGACGAGGCTTACCCCTCTTGCCCTGCAGGATAGCCAGGTTGGGCATGGCGCCGCAAGAAGTCCGCAGGGTCGGTCACAGGAATATCTGCCTTCAGAGGGTTCTCCCACTCATCCAACCACAGCTGGTCGCTCGTCTTGGAGAAGGTCCGAATCTTGACATGGGCGCAAACCTTGACAACCGCTCTGGACGTTCGAGATTAATCATAGCGCGCGTGTGATAGAGCGAGTGGTATTACTTCTGTGCAGTCACCCGAATAGTCGTGTGAGGGCTGATGCTCTGCTTCAAGAAGAAAGCCGCCAAAGCCGGCGGAGGAGCTGAGTCTCTCCGGAGCAGCCCATACAGGAAGCGGATGGCAAATTGAATGTATCTCCACTGCAACCATGTCAGTAAATCTGGGGTTCATCAGGGATACGTTCAAGTCTCACATGCGTCCCCGGGCGTTCTGCCATCTCCAGCACCGCGTTGACCTAAGATGCGTGAATGTCTGCGCGAAATGACAAGAGCTAGGAATACCATACCGTTTCCGTGTATCGCTGGCGTTTGAGCGCTACGCGCGCGCTGGACTTCGCGACAGCTTCTTGAAGTATTGCTTGGTCCACGACAGATGGTGCAAACTCCTGCTTCAGCTCGTTTAACGCCTGCAGCACACCAGCGACCGGTTCTGTGAAGGCGTCTGTGTGACAAGACTCCTCGTTGAGATACACCAGCGCATCTTGTGCCACATTCCCGACCAGCTTCTGGACAGATGGCTGTATACCCCTGTCAGCTAGTGTTTAGCATTGAATGGCGGATGACAGCACCTTCTCCTCATGTTGACAGCTGAGCAGTGAGACCAGGTACTGTCCATGGAAGTTGATATCTGCGATGTGTCCCTTAATTGAGATAGCCACAAACAAGTGTACTCTGTCTTACCGGCGAGAGCGTACGCCGCGGTGCCTTTGTTCCACAGAACGTACAGAGCGCCCTTCATATGATCGGGATCGTTCTTCTTCTCCAGGGCGCGGAAGAGGTACGGCAACATGAACCGCGTTGATCGTACGAAGTACTGTAGCAAAATTAGCTTCCAACAATCGTTCAGCGAGGGCAAGCGTGTACTTACCCCGCAAGCGTTATGGAGGATAGCCTGAGCATGTCTGAAAATGTGCTCATTCGCGTCAATCATAGCAGATCTTCGGACAGAAGTTCCGCCTTACCTCCGTACTCTCGTATACTGCGAGAGCGACATCTCGATGAGGTCAACAAGGAGCTGGTCATCCAACGCGTCTCGCCTGCGATACAACGCATGCATGTACAAGCGGCCCGCATTATACACCTGTGCCCGTTTCAGGAAGACCACGCGAGAATTCTCCTTCTGCTTCGGCCAGACGCGGTTAGAGCTAGGATATGGGGATCAGTGGCCACTCGCATTTGTCATTGAAGTCACCACTCACTCCCGCGCTTGGCGGTATGCTTTGGTCAAGCTCTCGAAGTTGCTACGCGTAATCGCGTACTCGAGCAGATACACGTCGATGGCGCGAGAGACCCCAATGACAGCATCAATGTGGTCCTCGCCTTCACTCTCTTGTCGTAGCACGTTTGCCGCCCTGTGCACGATCTGTCCGAAACGCGCGCGGTGCGCCATCGCCCGCTGGTATCGCGGGTCATTGGGATCTGTCAGCACAAAGCCGGCTTTGACATCAAGCGCGGTCACGAGCAGCTCGGCCACTTCAACGTCCGTGTTCATGCAAGGGTTCACGACTTCCTTGGCGCCTTGGAGGAGGAACGTTGGAAGTCCTCCCCACACCGAGCGCGCGGCGTGCAAATACCTATTGATTTGTCTGAGCACTTCGTGATCCTGAGCCGAGCAAGAAACGCACCGGCAGAAGTCGTTGCGTGCGACGCTGTCCCACTTCCCTACGTTCTGGAGCAGCGCTTCGACCTTGTCCAGTGCCGGGGCAGCGATCTTCTCCAGGATCTCTAAGACGAACTCGATCTCCTCGTGGTTCGGCACTATCAAAAGTTCAGTGCCAGTCTAACTCGCCCATCGGGAGCACTCGGATGCATACCGTGCCACACGACCTCGACGTCGTCCGCGTCGTACATCTTGCCCCATTGAGTCGTCAGGTTCCGGTTGAACTCTGCAGGAAAAAGGATAGATTCGAGTGAGACCTAGGGGTTCGCGACGCCATAGCCAATTGGTCAGACCTGGAGAGTCCCACTCGTCTGGGTTCACGTAGCGGGAGTTGAGCGTGTAGATCGTCGCGGCCGTATGCAGGATGCGGTTGATTAGGCGGCCTGTACCAGTGTACCCGCGCTCGCTCTTGGTCTTCTCGACGAGCAAAGCCATGAGGCCGAGCAGCTGATCCTTGTACTTCAGAATCTGTTTCGGAAGCAATCAGAGTCTGCGGCACGCGTGCTTCGTGCAATCTCACCGTTGCGCCGCCGTACCCGAAGCATCCGCGGAGAATGGACATATCTATCGATGAATGTCAGCTCAGATCCTGCAGACGATGCAGAGGCACACGTACTCCAATGCAACGTCGTGTCAGACGGTACTGCTTCATGGGTAGAGGTCGTCCGGATGCTTGACGCGCCATGCCTGAGCTCCTCCTGAATTTGGGCGATGCAGAAGGGCAAGAAGCGGTCAATCGTCTTCTCAGGGCGAGCACGTGCGAGACATGATACGAGCTGCCCGAATGCGCGCACGGCATTGGACTTCGCGTTCGTACTCGCGTAGTCGAACACGAGCTTCAACACCAAGTCGAAGAGCGAGTCGGACAGGTGCAAGCACACGGTGTCGAGGGCGCCCTTGATCGCTTTGAGTACGGCCTCCTCCATCTTACCTCCCGTCGTGCCCTTCTTCCCGCCCTCTTCGGGCAGGTTCTCAAACAACGCAAGTACTCGTCGGAACAGCGAAGTCACCCAGTCTGCCCATGCTGCCGTGCTCTCACGTGCAAGCGCGCGTTCTTCCTCTCGGCTGAGGGTGGGCATGCCTGGGGCGTCGACGCCTGCGGGCAACTGTTCGGCGGTTGCGGGATCCACGTCCATGATATCTTCAGCGGGTGCATCGCTCGACAAGTCGACGCCGACTTGGTGCATAGAGACATCCGCTATCTTCATGTGTTGCACAACCGATGTGATAAACATCGTTGCGCAAATCGTCTTGACCGGGTCATTCTAGGAGTGTGGTTCGTCAACGAATCCATGCATAGGGGTATACGAGAAACACTGACGAGATCGATGCCAGGTATGCATAGCTCGAGCAAGGGGACGATGTGCTTCTGACCACCCAGGTATATCTTCTCGCTCACCAGTGGGAGTGCGACGGCGGACAGCATCGTCATCACCGCAGTCGTCCGGTGAGTCTCGTTCACAACCTCCAGCCCGCTGTATGCACGCTCGAGGATCTCTGGCATCACCAGAGTAGGCTCGAGGAGGGCCATAGCACGGATCGCTGCTTGTGAGTAGCTAATCGTGAACGGATCCTTCGAAAACATGGAAAGCAGGACCGGGGTGCGCAGGATGACGATGAAATTGCGTCGGATCTCAGGCGTAAGACGTCGGGTCTGCAAGACAAGATGAGACTTTATGCAAGAACGGGTCGCTGCTTACGCACCACCGGGGTCTTGCAGAAAGGTTGCTGCTCCTCCTTCCAACGCTTCGAGAACTCGGCCATCAGCCGTTGCACGAAGTGCGTGAGCTACCCATTACGTGAGTGCAGTCACCTCCGGGGACAAAGCGATGGTCTTACATTCAAGCTCCAGATGCCGTAGTTCGATGGGTGGAAGAACGATTCGACGCTTGTGATGAGCTTGTCTAGGGAGTCCAGAGCTCTCGATCCAGCAACGAAGCCCTCGGACGATGGGGCTCCCCCGTTGCCACCGTTGTCACGGACTGGTCCATCTAAGGAAAGCGAGTATACGATCAACTTGGCAAGCGCACCTGGGGCGTATGTGAGATTGTGATATGGTAGCCACGCGATACGAAATACTCACTGCTGCGATTGATGAGCTTCTTGATTCTCAGAGACTGCTTGTCGGCCATGGTATCGGCATGTCCGGCGGTTGTACTCGCACCCTGTACACAAGGTCAAGATGTCTCCTCTGCCTTATAAGTTGGATTCGCATACCCTTGTGGCTCCGACTGGGACATCTACAAGGCAGACAGTTCAGCAACTTGATCATAAGTGATCCTACGCTCAGCGTAACTCACTCATAGATCCCAATGCCTTTCCGATTAGGAAAGTCCATTCGGCCTCACTCCATATACCTACAGTCTTCCATTCTGCAGTACCTTCTGGGCCGTATTCACTGAACTGGCCTGCGACGTGCTCTTCGGAGAGTTCTCCGCATAGCTCAATGAACCTGTCATCTATAACCGATGAGTTGAACGCTTCCCAAAGCTTGAACACGACAGGCATGTAGAGATGGCTATGCGATGGAGGCAAGAAAGATGTTAGGACGGGGACCATAGTCAGCACAGACTATAAGAACGTCATGAGCTGCCATGTCTTCAGGGCGAGATACTATGTCGCGACGTACATCCTTAGTCAGCTTGGGCAAGAATACTGAAAGCATCTCTGGAATCTCGCTAGCAGAGAAGTAGCGTCTACATTGCTCGGCGACAAAGAGAAGGATGTTGACGACATTCCGCCTAGGGTACCGTATAAGTCTCGGACGCGGAAGTCGGCGTATGCGAACTTGGACATACGAGGAGTCGTGCATCCTCTTCTTGGGCCAGAGCTCTTTCTGCAGCACACGCCACAGAGGCTGCCATGGGAGCTGAAGGTCCGAAGCATCGAGCTTACGGCGGCTGTCTGGCTTGTTGCAGATGAGGCGGGACAGCATGTCTGCCCAGCTCCTCATGACGCGGGGCTCGATGCCCGGCACGAGGCATAGCTCGTAGTATAGACGGGTGAGTTTGGCACGAATCGGCTTGGACATTGGATAGCGCATGAGCAGCCAGCTGCGGACGATATAATATTAGGGCGTGTGCATGATCGGGGTGGCTGTGGCGGGGACGTACCATTGCAGCATACCATCCCATGTCGTAAGGACGAGCCAATTCTTCGTTTCGGCGCAGATGCAGATGCGTCCGACAATATACTCGAGCCGGGCGTGCATCTCCTCGGGAGACTCGCATTCGTATGGAAGAGCATTGAGGTAGGATTGGAGGGATGCGCGCTGCTTCTCGAGAGAACCTGGGGAGTAGGTGCCGGACTCGGAGGAAGGGGAGTCGGGCACGGAGACGTCGTCGTCTTCCATGTCAAGTTCGCTGATGACGAGCGAGAGGTAATCTAGGGCGACCGCACTGGGTACACTGGACATTGTGGCGTGCGTTAGCGTAAGCGGTCGGTAGCAGTGTGGAGGGTGGGAATCAGAGGGGACTGACCTTGTGGAGAATATATGCGGTTGAGAAGGCTTACGAGTCGAAGGCTGACGCGTACAGGGACCGCAGCGAGATGATCAAGGTCAGATGCAGATTGCTGAGAGAGCTGCTCTAGTCGGTCGACGTCTTCTCTACCACTCTTGCCACTCGCTTGGCCCAAGGCGACGCGTACCCACCCCGCTCTCCTTAGGCGCTCACGTCACGCCCCTCGTATGCGCGCACGTGCTGCGTCCCCGGATCCAATTTGGCAAGCGCGATCGGCGCGTCGCGACTCTGTCCAGACTGCCTCTTCCTCCTCTCCGTCGTTCTCTCTTCTACTCTCTCGCGACGACGGCGACAACCATGAGCTGGATCCAGCCGAGGCTAGTGCGCAGCTTTGCGCAAAGCTGCCGCGCGTTCTCTGCATCGGCTTCTTCACAGCTTGCCTCTCAATCGAATGTCCTTGCGAAGGCGGCTCGCTCCCACCAGAAGTCCTTTGCGTCTTCTGCGCTCTTCTGGGGCTCCGCGTTTGCTGTGGCTGCTGGCTTCACTCTTCAGTCGACTGTCCATCTTGATGCGGAGCCTGCACCGGAACCGGCAGAAGAGGAGACTCGCGGTCCGTACTTGTGCGCTCCTTGCCTGCATCTCTGCGTATGCTTACGCTTCGTGTAGTCGATCCCGCGACGTCCATCGCATTCCCTACAACGCTGAAGATTCAGTCGAAGACTCCCTTGCCCACGTTCACCCTCGTGGGCGTGGGTGTGAGAACGGTGTCCTTCCTTGGTATCAAGGTGTACTCTGTAGGTTTCTACGCAGACCTCTCCAACCCCAATCTCGCGGTATGTGCCATCTACGCTGAGCGTGAAATGGCTCTGATCGTTGGGACAGATTCCCAAGGATGCTACGCCGGAGGAGAAGATTGAGCACATCGTCAAGAACTCTGCCTGTGTATTGCGTATCAGTAAGTGCACATTCTGAGAGTATTGCTGCAAGATGCTTCACGGCTTCCCTTAGTTCCGACACGGTCAACATCTTATGGGCATTTGAGGGACGGATTCATGCGTGCGCTGCAGGCACGACAGGTGCTATGCAAACAACGTGGCCAACTTACGCCGGATGAGGAGCTCGCCATTCAGTCACCGCTGCGCAAACTGAAGTCTATGTTCCCGAGCACTCCCTTGGCAAAGCACACGCCGCTGGACATCTTGATTACAGCCCCATCACCTAAGCAACCCCGGACGCTCATTGTACGCGACCTTGGTTCAGTACAAAGTGACTGGCTTGCGCGTGAATTCGTGCTAGCATACTTTGAGGGCAAGGGCCTCAGTCCTCCTGTAAGCCGTCTTCTCTCTTCCGGAACAGAACCCGATGCTTACCGTCGCATAGTTGAAGGAATCTGTCGTTGAGTACGTTCAGACACACCTGTGAATGGGTGTATCCTATCACCATCCCTCTATACGTAGTGTAGCGTAGAGTACCTTGGATAATCGCATGTCTACTCCGTCAAAAACATGCTCAGACCGTTCACATAGACAGCCGCGCATAAAGTTGCGGATACGGCTGGTCACGGGCGCCACATACGCGCCTTTGCGCACGTGGTCATCCCCGCGTCGAAGATCGAGCGTGCAGCTTCTTCACCCAAGGCTCAGCTCACCGAGCTCAGTGCTCACCATGAACCTCCCTCGGACATCATCTCTCCTACATCGCGCCCTCCGGCTCTGCGCGTCGTCGCCGCACCCGGCGCGGATCGTCATCGTGCCGCGCTCGTACGCCACGCACGCGCAGAACGTCCCGGGCAATTCCTCTTCGGGCAGCAGCAGGCCGACCGCGGCGTCCCTCCTCTCGAACGCGTTGGACCAGAGGCAGCGGGCGGCGCGCAGGGATGACTCGGCGGGGCCGTTTCAGCTGGGGATTACGCCGCCGAGGGCGGACGAGGTGCCTCCGGAGAAGAAGTGGTCTGAACTGAGCGTGGGCGGGAAAGGTGTGTGAATGGGCTTGCTGCAGATGAGATGGCGTTATGGGTTTCTCATGGGTCTTGGATGTGTGTGCGGCGTATAGTGATGCGTACGACTGCGCGGACGACGAACTTGGCTGTCATTCTGGCCGGCGCGGGCCTGTCGATCGTGCTCATATATGCCCTCACCTCGGAGCTCTTCTCGCGGAACTCCCCTACGGTGTTATACAACAAGGCGTGCGACCTCATCAAATCCTCGCCTCAGGTGCGTTCTGCTCAGCTTCCCACCCATCCCCTCACCTACATCAGTATTCTGCATGTAGGTGCACCAGTACCTCCAGGAACCCCTAGTGTTCCACAACCACCCGCCAACCGTCTCTCGTCCACGACACCGGAACCACTATGTCTCCTCGCAGATTTTCGTAGACTCTTCCGGACGGGAGCATATGCTCCTGAACTTCTACGTGCAGGGCAGGCCCCCAGGGTCGCCCGCCTCGGCATATGACTCGGAGGAGGGCTTTTTTGCCGGCTTGATGCATAAGGCACAGGAGAAGGTGGAGGCGCTGCAGACCATGTCGTGGGACGAGATCAAGGAAGATGTAGAAAGGCGGGGAGAGCGTGCGGTGGATATGATGAAGGGGCTTTTCAGATTCTTGACCGGAGAAGAGGTTGAGAGGCCCAGGCCTCCTCCGATGCCGGTGCAGGAGAGGAAGGTGGAAGAGGAAAAGAAGGGCTGGCTCGCATCCGTCACTGGTCTGTTCTCTGGGATCAAAGGGGCGAGCCGAAGTGGCTCGGGGTCAGGCTCAGATGCATGGAATGGGCCTGCGTTCACTGAGGGAGAGGTGCACGCAGATCTGGTCATGGTGCGTACAGTCCGTAATTGTGACCTGTCTTATGCTGAAGCTGCGCAGAACGACAAGGGCTACTACGAGTTCCGGTACCTCCTCATTGACATGCCCAGTAAGACTATCCATGCCTCCGGTGACTCCGCCAATACTCACCTCTTGGTAGATTCGAACACACGGAATCCGCGCCGGATCTTCATCCAGAGGACAGAGGGCGTCCGGGAGACGGAGCCTATAGTTCGCTGGTACCGGTAGTCCGAGCGGTTTGCCATAGCCCCTTTCGCGTATCGTACATTCCTTATAGTCAACGCATTCACCGCTCATGCTACGGCCGGAGACCACGTTGGGGTATATCGCCGTTGTACATGTACCAAGTGCTGAATAGTATACAGATGAGAAACGTCCTGAGCCGACGGATGTCCGATCGCCTGGCGTGAGATGTTCATTCTCCGAAGAGCTTCTGTACGCGCTTCAGTATAGAATCCTTGCTGGGATCTACGGATGTATGTGAGTACAGGAGCACCGGTAGAGCAAGGGTGGTACGCAAACCGTATGGGTGGTCTTTGGAGGGTATCTCAAGCAGTGCAGGGAATGGCTCTTGATACTTGTCTACCATTGGACGAATCTTCTCGGCAACCTATAAGAGTGTAAATGCCTTCCGTACTTCACAGGGTAACGGTTGCGCATACATGCTGGTTGATGAGGAGGATAGCGATATCCTTCCGCTGAGTGAACTCTTCGAACGCGGCCTCGATCGTGGGTACTTGTGTTTCTGTACCAACCATTTAGAATCATCCCTCGGAGATCACATATGAAGACACAAACTTGAGTCTACGACGAGGAAGTTCTTCTTCTGGTTCTGGCTCACGTTGCCAATACCCGCGAGGAGCATACCGGTTACAGTGTCCTAATAGTAGTTCACCGAGATCAGATTTGCGCGTAACCGTTATTGCGCTCGCTACTCACCTCATCCCCAATCACAGCGAGTAAGTTCCTGTCCTGGGAAGGCGCAGCCATGGTGCACAGTCAAGGTGGCGGACGTAGAGCAAGTCGCGCTCACCGAGTGCCTCGACGTCGATGCTGTTCCCGGAATGGCAGGTGCATCCCACCACGTGATATGACGCGGGGTGAGATCGAGATTAGGGGACTCTGATCTTTTCTAGGCTTACTCACTTTCAGTTCCGACCTTAACCAAAGTCTCTGGACTGCACTTCCTGGATCACTCTCGTCAGGACGCAAAGATGGTGTCCATACACGACATATTCAACCGTCCTCCCTCAATCTCGGAGGACACCCTCCAGTACCTCCTCTACCTGCCCCCAGGCCAGACGGATCGTGTCTCTGCAACCACTCTTGCTGCTCTCATGACAGACTATGCGAAGTCTCTGCTGCCTGAACACCTGTGGCATCGCGACTCGTTCGAGCTCAAGGTAGCACACGATCCCGAGGATAACGACTCCTGGGTGCTCGAGGGCCTTATGCGCGTCGGAGACTGCATCGACGATGAATGGTGCGCCGTTTGGCTGCTGCGAGAGATAACTCGCAAGTGGGATGTCGCTGTTAGGTATGTCCCCACCTCATACTATGTCGGTTTGAGAACTGACCATTGACGCAGCGTATGGGATTCGGACGGAGAGTTCTTGCTTATAGAGGCTGCCGACGAATTGCCTTCATGGGTCACCCCATCCAATGCCGAGAACAGGGTGCGTACCGTCAAGCCATGATCCAGTGGGTAAAGTGCTCACAGTGCATCTCTAGGTCTGGATCCATAACTCCCGCCTCCATCTCGTACCGCTCTCACACGTCTCTGCACCATCTAGCAAAACCCGCCGTCGCCGGTATCTCCCCCATCAGAGCGCAGAAGAAGGAGAGGAGATACATGAAGACGAAGACGAGGATGATTTGATCACCGCCACCGACGCCGTCAAGCTCGTGCGCGATCCTCTTGTGGAAACCACGGCACCGACTAACGTCGAGGAAGTAGTGTGGAAGCGGATATCTGGGTACGTCCTTCAATTAGCGGCTGACACTCGTGAGACTCATCCATTTCTTGCCAGATACCCCGCAGCATCTCGCAAGCATATGCATATCACCAAAGCATACCTACCGAATGATGTCGCCAAAGCACTTGCTGTGAATCCGCCTCTAGTGCAGAAGGCCGTTGAGGCTTTTTACACGCGTGATGCCCTCCAGCTCCGGGTACGAACACCCATCCTTCATTTCGACCGCAATATTTGACCCCAATACTGACACTTTCACGCAGTCTGCTCAGAAGATGGCGCGTTTCCCACCGGAGCCGTCGGCACTGGTGTCCGTGAAGATGACCCGCACGGCATATGCCCAGCTCGTCGGCCAGAGGTTCCATCCACCAAAGGTGTTTGGTAGGTGGTCAGAGAGGGAAGGGTCGAAGGAATGGCGTTGGAGAGATGTCGGCATGAAGATTGTAGGTCATTTCTGTACACCTCTTGGATCTGTGCTTATTATCTTCTTCTTCGCAGGCCTGCGGCTTTGAGATGCTTTACCAAGAGAGCAAGAATCGCAAGGAGAGCCTGTCTGCCAACTTCGATGGTTCCGCTGCATCGGTCAGTCTCCCTTCGTCTGCATTGATTTGCGTCAGCGTATGCTCATCTACTGCCTAGCTCGAAGCTCTGAAGGATAACCTGCGCCGGAACCCTGAGTACACGCAGTACGTCCAGCGTCTTGTTACGGCCGGCTACTTCAAAGGCGAGCTCGAGGGCTCGCAGAAGTGGACGGAACTGGAAAATAACGCCGCGAATGCCTTCGTCGCTGCTCGTAAAGAAGAGTGCGTATACAGTACGGCTTGCTAGAATGCTTTGCTGACCATCATCCCAGCGACTCTTCGAGACCATCGTTTGCCACTGCCGTGCAAACAGCTCTTAGCCAGTACACAGACGACCGCAGCCTCCAGTCCGGGGAAGAAGACTTGGACGGCTGGCTGAACGTCGACGCCGCCGACTTCGACGCGATGTTGGAGAAGACCGCGGGCGATAAGAAGGGTAAAGGGAAGGCCACCGACGCGATGGACGTCGACAACGCCGAAGGCGAGGACGAAGACGAGCGTATTGCCAAGGCGCAGGCGGCTCGCCTGAAAGACCTGGCAAAGAAGGTGGAGGAGTTTGTCGAGGGAGAGGGCGACATCGAGGGCGCACGCTTTGCCGAGTAGGTGGCAATCTCATGGGTTCGTTTGTCTCATCCTTGCTAATCGGCACGTACAGCGAGTCCTTCTCAGATGAGGGCGATAGCGACGACACCGACGGAGGCGGGCAAAGCGACGAGGAGGAAGAAGCGATGGACCAGGACGAGCCTGCACCTGCACCCGCGTCCCAGGGCACGCAGCTGACCGAGGAGCAACGCAAGGCGCGCCAGGAAGCCATGGACAAACTCGTCCCGGCGCTCGACCCCTCCGAGTACGGCAAGATGCCCCCCTCCTTCCACAGCAACTCGCAGCGCACGGCACCCGTCACGCTCGAGACCGAAGTGCGCGACGAGATCTCTCCCAGCGCAAGCGGGGTCCAGTCTGCCGCGGGAGGCGTACGCATGCGGTCCATCCGGCCGCCGATCCTCCCGCGGGATAAGTACGACGGCGTCGACTCCGACGACGAGACCGACGAAGAGGGCGATGCCGACCCGGAGGACGAAGAAGAGCAGCCGCAGGTCGTCGGCGAAGTAGAGATCGACATGGCCGAAGAGGAGGACGAGTTCATCGAGTTTGCTCGTCAGGCACTCGGGGTTAGCGATGAGCAGTGGAAAGATATTTTGAGAGAAAGAGGCGAACGAGGCGGTAAGTATCATGTCTCTGGTCCGTCGACGAGCCTCATTTTTGCGTCTACAGCCTATGTTCCTGCGCACGTTACAACCGAGAATCAATTCACGCCCAAGAAACCTCAGATGCCAACCCACCCCACCCGACCTCAGGATCACGGGCCAAAAAGTCAAGGGTCCAATGTGAACAACAGTCTTGACTCCTTCGAAGCTGTGATGCGTGCCATGGATGCAGAGCTTGCTCGTGCACGTGGCGGAGCCCCACGCGCTGATGAAGACATGGCCAAGCAATCCTCGCCCAAGGGAAAAGGGAAGGCGGATGACGATGAAGAGATGGGTATTGAGGCTGCTATGGAAGCTGAACTCAGACAGTCGCTCGAGGAAGAGGCGGGCGACCATGAAGACGGTGAGGAGATCGAGGAAGTCGACTATCAACTCATCAAGAATTTCCTGGAGAGCTTCAAAAGTCAGGCAGGAATGTCAGGGCCAGTTAGCAATCTTGTGGGACGACTGCAGCAGGGCTGGACGCTCCCTAGGGACGATTCATAACCGTGAATATATACTGTCACTGTATTGATAGCCATCCTGACAACCCAAAGGCTTAGTCGGCCGCAAAGTGGCTGCTCAGTGAGGCCGTTCATACTGGTGAGTTATTAAGAATTGATATGCATTAGAGAACGTGGGTATAGACTGTCAACCACCTGATAGATACTACTCATGAAGCGCCGTAAAGATTCTCTGCGACTCGACCG
This sequence comes from Cubamyces sp. BRFM 1775, assembly GCA_022385745.1. Lineage (NCBI taxonomy): Eukaryota > Fungi > Basidiomycota > Agaricomycetes > Polyporales > Polyporaceae > Cubamyces > Cubamyces sp. BRFM 1775. Next base: position 329,231 of record MU278460.1, on the reverse strand, counting down.
ACCCTTAAGCCCTTCCACCAGTGGCGTCGCCAGTCTGGCTGACACCGCCGCCACCAGCAGCGTCTACAAAAGGACTCGTGAGATTCAATGCGCCCTACGGTGAGGAAGTACTCACTCGAGTCTGCCGCGTTGTCAATGGCACCGCCAGCGTTGTAGACGCTACCGCCGACAGCAGGGCCGGAAGCACCGGTGTATGCGTTACCACCGGGGCCGAAGCCATTGCCGTTACCGCCATCAGCGTCACCAGAGAACGTAGTACCAGCGCCGCCGGCAGTGTCTGGTAGATGGAATCATCAGAGAGTGTTGTATACAAACCTGGCAATTTGCACTTACTGCCACCGTCGTTGGCGATGTCGCCCTCGTCATCAGCCGCGTTGACCACCGAACCACCAGAGACGTCGTTGGTCGCACCACTGTACGCGTTACCACCAGCCGTGCCCGCGTCGCCGGCACGCTTCCGGATGCCGTCGGGGATCTGAGGACCAGAGGCGTCACCACCTTCGGCGCTGCCGCTCTCAGAGAAGCCTCCGCCACCCGCGTTGTCTTGAGAGTAAACATGATGAGATTCCGTCATGGTATTTGAACAAGATGCAATACTTACTGGCAGTGGTGTTGTCGATGGCCGTGGCGTCGCCATCACCGGCACCTCCAGCACCGCCAGCCGCACCAGTCTCAGTGCCCTCAGAAGAGTTGATGACGTTGCCGCCACGGGAAGCACCGGTAGCACCGGTGTACGCGTTACCACCAGGACCGTGACCCTGGCCGTTGCCGCCGAAAGCGAAGCCGCTGAACGAAGAGCCAGCACCACCAGCAGCGTCTGGTATCCCTGGTATTAGCGATAGCTATCGTGAAGCTGGAAGGGAGAATATACTGACTCGAGCCATCCGCGTTGGTGACTTCGCCCCTGTCGGCCTCGTTGACGACGTCGCCACCAGAGGAATCACTCGCCGCACCGGAGTAAGCGTTACCACCAGCGGTGCCATTGTCACCCGCACGCTTGCCCTTCTTGGCAGCGACGGCGGGCATAGCGGGAGCCTTGACGGGCGCATCCTGTTGATTGGCCTGCTGCTTCGCCGCCTTCATAGCCTTCGTGCGATCAACGGGGTTACCCGAAGGGGCAGAGGGCGTGGCGGGGGCAGAAGCAGACGGGAAGCCGGGGATGGAGATGGGGACATCGCCAAGTGCGCTAGGGGGGCCCGCGGGAACGGCACGGATTTGGTGGGCCTGAGTGGCCGCAGCCTCGGTGTGGGCGATAGCATTGTCAAGCTTAGGAGAGGCAGGAGCGCCAGAAACGAGGGTGGGGCTGACTGCAGCAGCAAGGAGAGAGAACGCGATGACGGGGCTACGCATGTTGATGACGATAGATTGTCGACGGAGCGGTCTTGACGGCGATTAGACGAGGCTAGACTAGAAGAAAGAGAGAAGGGAGGCGGGATGAGGAGTCGAGCTGTTCTGGGGGGTCTTATATACTGCCCCAGCATCTAGTTCAAACCCAGCCACGTCTTCTCGAGCAAGCCGCGGGGGATCGACGGTCAGTGAAGGGCATACACCGTATTTGGAGCGGTTCCTGCTGCATTCGACAAAACTGCCTGAGTGCGCGGCGGTGGTGGGGCGATGTGAAGGCGTCCTGACATACGATATCACACGGGGTTCTCCTTCTAGTTCTGCTCCATTCGTCGACATTTGTCAACCTTCACGCGTACGGCGAGAAGCGGGACCAGCGGACCTCGACACTACCAACATGACGGGCGGCCTCAGCGGTCTCCAGTATTGAAGACTCCGTCTCAAGGCTTAGCGCTGCTTGCAGGGTGTGAACAATCACTGCCTACGAGTAAGCACACGTTCTATACAAGAGATCCAATGCACAGACCCACCTGGAGCTGTTAATTCAAGAGCGAGCCAATCGATCCATACTGGGGGCGATCGATAGCTCGTCACGGCTGTGTATGCCAGAACGGTACTTTCTATGCCAAATCGAGCAGCTAATGAATTTCATGAACAACCAAGTTCATTGTCGCGATGTCTGACATCCGAGACCTTGATTGATTCCGCACTAGGGTCTGCATGGAGGCCGGTGCTAGCGATCTCCTCGAAGTGACGAAGTGAGTGGTTGAGTAGCGCCCCCAAAGCGCCCGTGGCTAAGAAGTTTCGTGTGACGGACGAACATGTCACATTGTGTGGCTAAGTTGAGCGCCCTACCCAAGTTCCCAGGCAACTCTCAACACTGCCGCAGCGTACAGCTTATGCCTCACCACCACGACACCCCCCGTCGCAGCCTGCGGGGTCTCCGAGAAATCCTTTCGTAGATACCACTCTTGCCGCTGACCACCGTGCGCCATGGCGGATGAATACGACGACCTCCCAGATCCGTTCGAAGGGGTGGACTTCGATGCGATCCCCGAGCTGTCAACGGTAGTGGAGGACAAGTCCGATTACGAAGACTTCTTTGACGACATCGATCCAAGCGCACTCGACGGCGTCCCCCACCTTGGCCCTGTTCGCTCCCGTCGGGCCACCCCAGCGCCGGTCGCCCCAGCTCCAGCAGGGGCACCAGCCGGACCCGACGCTGACTTGGATATTAATCTTGAAATTCCCCAGCCTGGGAATATCTTAGTAGCTGGGGAGGAGGGCCGTGGGGCGGGTCATCTGTCTACTCAGCCGTCGCAGGCGGTCTCTGCTACGTCGACGCAGTACAGCTTCGACGACATCGATGACGCCTTCCTGCACCAGGTCGGGGAGCTCGAGCAAGGCGCCATCAACCAAGCCAGCTTGCCAGGTAGGAGATAGCCACTGTCTTAGTCAGTCGACACACCTGAATTGACGACGGCCCCGGTCAGGCAATCGCAGAGACTCGGTCGATTCTGCGGTTCTGAGTCGTGCGCCTTCAACGCAGGGGCAGCTCTCTGGTAAATATTTCCTCAGAAGACCCTCATGTGCCTGGACGACGTCGCTGATACACTGATACCTCCAGGAGACAGACCCTCACAGAAGCGCATCCTCAAGCGCAAGATTTCCGACGTTACCAACGCGCCCTCGGCGTCTGCCGGCAAGCGCAGCAAACTCGGTAGAGTCAACTCGAAGAACGTCGACTCTCATGCCTCCGCGCGGAAGGTACTCGAGAAGATTGAGGAAGAGCTAACCTGCCCTATGTTCGTTCTTCTCGACTTTCTCTCTGCTGCTACACGCTGACACACATTCCATAGTTGCTATGATCTTCTGTAGGTCTCCGGACATACTCACACGATGTATCTTGGGCTCACACCACATCACAGCGTTGCCGCGTACTCGACGAACCCATGTGGGCACTCGTGCTGCGGAGAGTGCTACTTGAATTTCTTCAAGACTGTGGTACGTACAGCCGGTACCATCAGCGACCGCCCTACCCTGACCATCGACGACACACACGTCAGCCCGTACGGAAGCCCACTTGCCCCGTCTGCCGCACGCCTCTGGACATTCACCGCCCGCTCATACCCAACTTCACCGTGGACGGCATCGTCCGGAGCCACGTCCTCGCCTTGGCCGACACGGGGAGCGTCGACTGGCAGCCCAACGGTGCGCGTCACCAGGACCACGCTAAGCGCAAAGAGTGCGTAGCGTCACCGAATTACCATACCAATGCTTCAGAGGACTCATACTAGTCGCCCTCAGGGAAGCGCCCAAGGTGGCTGAGCAGATCACGCAGCTCAGGTTTAGGCCCGCCCTTCCTGCCGCCTGGACCGACTCGCAGGTGATGGCGATCGTGGACGGCATGGAAGAGGAAGACTCTGACTTCGTGGACGAAGGCGATGATGAGGAGTAGACATCCCTCGAAGGTACGCAGGCGTTGCTGTCTCGCGATATATTCGATGTCGACGTCTACTCTTCTAGCGCAGCACCGGCACGCCGGGACGACAATGGCGGAGCGAAGCCATACGAACAACTCCACTATGTAGCATCAAGATCGAGGAGCAAAGGAAGGAAGGACCAACGGATGTACACGCACGGACACTGTAGCATAGAATTTTCCCTCATATGTTGGCACGCTATGGACGGAGCTCAGGGTAGCATGATTTCAAATTCCAATGAACATTGCGATATCCGAAACAGGTCGTGGCGTACATGACGGTCGTGCGGTACATGAATACTGAGTGGGCGACGATGAGACTACAAAACGATACAGACAGCACGTAGTAGCGGATGCGGGGTAGGGAGATGGTGCGGTCCGGCCGGTAGAAACACAACAAAAGGATGGGACAAATACATGGGGTCCGAGAAATGTATGGGCCGACTCTATGGTCGTCGGCGGGTTAGAGGTTGATGAGGACCTCAAGGTGTTTTCCATCCTCAATGGCACCGAATTTGAGCAGCTGTACCCCGCCTGCTGGAGAGATGACACTTGGTGAAGATATGGACTTCCCGTCTATCGTAGCGCGCGTGTCCTTTAGCGTGTCAATTCCTCGCAGCGCTATCACCGGGGCCTCAGATAGAATGCCAACGGAAAGCGTGAGACGGGAGGGAAGTTGGTTGTCATGAGCTTCTGGGGACTTGTTCACGGAGTGTCGAGGCAAAGGGGTGGAAACTGGAGGAGTGTCCGGTTCCTCCGCCTCTTGCGCAGCAGCATTGGAACCTTGACTGCTAGTATCCGAAGCATCCTCGCGGACATCACGGGCATCTTCTTCAGGGCGCGGGAGGCCGTTCGAGGCCTTCGGAGGTGCAGGATACGCCGTCTTCAGCAATGCGAGGCCAAGTAGACCAGATACGCGTCGAGCCATCGACTCGCCAACTAGACGCACAGTAAGGGAACGGACAAAGACACTCCAGAACCAGAACACGACGTTGAGAACCATATGCAGGTATCGACGGAAGAGGCGCGGTGACTCGTAAGGGATGAGCGCAGTTGAGCGGGAACGCGGCGGTCGAGACAGAGCACGCCGCTTCTCCCGTGCACCCGCGGGCCGTGGCGAAGACCGGGACACAGGGTCGCGCGGGGTGACAGGTCTTGGCTCTTGCGGAGGATCGGCAGGTGTCCGCGATTGCGCGCTGGAAGGAGGTGGGGAAGGCGGAGGCGTAGGGAGAGTTTGAGCGACGGACCTATCGATCTCTGCGAGTAGCCCCTGATGTGGCGTGAGGAGAGCGACATGGCAAGTACGAGGGCCAACGACGGCTTCGCGCGCGGGGCTGACGATGAGCTCTCCACCAGCAGCGCCGACCCAGGCTACAACGTCCTTCTGCGGAACCGCGCCAGGCACAAATTTGACGGTTTGCATATCTGGGGATGACAATACCATCCCGTCCCACTCCGCCACCGCCTTCGGTAACGCGGAAGCCTTCAAGGGGAACACGGAGCGTCCATCCAGATTGTCGATCATCGGGAGAATGACGAGATGCATGGGAAGCTCGGCCCCGGGAACGCAGCAAGCGAGCACGGCCGCATCATCATCGAAGGCCGCCACTTCCCCGCCGCAAAGCGAGACGATTCCCTCCAGCAAGTCCCGCGAATGCTCAAGCACGCTGAAGGAGACGCGCGCGAAAGGGCTGGACGAGTGGAGGATGATCTGGCCTTGCTCTGTAATCTTGAGCGAGGTGGAATGGCTTGCTACGAACACCAGCGGCCTCAGGACGTTGACCTCCCGCGCGTATGGCCGGGGAGGTAAAACCATAGCGAGCCCCTCGCTCGCTTCAGATGCCCCGGTGAACTTCGGTAGACTATGGGTTGTTGATGAACATGACATACTGTCCGGCAAATGCGCGTGCCGAACTCACCTAGACGACTGCCATGACCAGCAAGACCAGGCACGCGGGTCGGTCAAGTATCCCAGGACACGGTCTCCTGGGAAAGCGTGGGTCCGATAAGTACCATCGTCGGATATGTTCCATCCTTCGCGCAAATCGACGCCCGGAAGCCCCTGCTCAATCACAAGCTCTCCATTGCGGCCGAACTCTCCCAGCCACTTGACTTCGCCCGAGGGGTACACCAGCCGGTAGGTGAAGTGGAAGTGCGCACGGATATGCTCGTGGAACGGCGCGCGGACATGGACGTACAGCGAGTTCTCCCGGTGCGCGCCGTCGTCTTCATCCTGCGCATCCGAGGCCAGAGAGAAGCACGGCGCACCGTGAGGCACGCTCGTCGCTTCGAGCTCTCTGAACGGGAGCGCGCCCCACTCTCCGTAGGATCGTCCATCAACGGGGATGTCCGACCAGACCTCAACCTTTACACCATCCGCCCGCGCCTTGAGCAGTGTCTCGCGATCGTTGAAAGTTGCCTTGAAGAGCACAGACTGAGAAGCAGGCCGTCCAGATGCGACCGGGGCCACCTTCAACACAGTCTGCTCGCCAAGTGCAGGAGAGAACGTGAGCTGCATCGAGAGGTAAGACGTTGCCCGCCAGGGGTATCGAGGTGAGAGAGAAGAAGGGTATGGGCCGTTGGCCTGCAGCGAAAGTTGCCTAGGCACGAGTGAGATGCAGCCGAGTCCAGGTGATTATCAGTATACAACGATTGCCTGCAGGAGTCAATGAGGCATGGAGCAGTGTTCCTGTAAGTTGGGCATAGACGCTGGCGCTTGCCTCGGTTAGGCTCGGGAATCGCGAACTCTCCATAGGTGCGCCCAGACGCGCACTCGAATTGTCCAGAGAAATTACAGTACTAAGTATGCAGCAGTAGTATCCCCATGCCATACCGTCTGAATATCATGCCTAGAAGCACATACGCCATCCCTTTCGTATGGCATTGACTTGATGTAGAACCACCCTATGCGTACAAGCTGCTCATGACGTCTTCAAGTATCAATACAACAACTTAAATTCAGCTTCAAGCTACCTAATCATCGTCCATATCATAATCTGATTCTCTAGGCCGTTTACGTCGAGGCTCGTCTCCAAAACTGCTACGGTCGGAAGCACGTGATACTGTTTGTGCGACCAGATCGTCTAGCAGCTCTGGAGGTATATCGAATTCTGACGTCCGCACGACTACAGCGTACGTTGCTACACGGTACATCAATGTCAGTTATCCCTGCAACATCAATATATGACAGACCATCTTCGATTTTTTCGAGGGATTGGCTGGTCACTGACTGTTTCTTGCGCAGCTCTTTGAAGTAGGGGGTCAGACCCTCGAAGTCTGTACAGCAACGGTTCAGTGGGCTGCGCGCTGATTGGAGAGGAAAGTCCATACCTGCTTTGCAGGCCCTTACGAAGCTGCAAACATCGCTAGCCTTCTGTCGGCCTCCGCGCCTAGGAATGGCTGCGATCGCGAAGCGCATGAGCTCTCCAGTAAGGTCCGCGAGGCCCAGTAGATAGTCCTCAAGGGGTAATGGGAAGTACTGCAAGATCTAGCATCAGACAAAGCCGTGCCAATATGTAATTGGAATGCTCACGACGTTGCCTTCCCGATCGGTGAGGGTTGTTTGCACTTGGTCGTACGATATCAGAGACCTATGCTCGAGATAATGCGCAAAGCTCAAAGCTTCGATATACTCCTGCAGACCAGGAGAGACGTTTCGTTGATAGCGCCAGAAGCGGTCTCCCGCCAATTCGTCGCGCATATTAGCGAAGAGGGTTTGGATCTCAGCCAATTTGCCTTTGGCGCGGGCGGCGGCTCGGAGACCGAGCGTATGGTCGTCAGACTGGGACTCATCCTCCGTGACAGTGCGGTGTAGGAGGAATATGAGCTTTTTCGAGAGGTTGGTGATGTCGCGGCTGGACTGGCGGCGGTATGTGCCTCAGATGGGACGCACACGAGGATGACAGGTAAGATGGAGACTCGAGGAGCACGACAGACCTTTATGAGACGCTCCCGTCTGTCGTTGTGGTCGTCGAGCTCTTGCCTGAATGATTCAAAGGCGCTGAGTACAGACTCTCGGGATTTGAGTGTGCCTGATGTCATGGTGGTTGAAGAGACGCCCACTGGACACATTCGCGCCCGACGCGTCACGGAGTTCATACGGTGTGACTAGCTGCGGCATTATTTATATCAAGGTCTGAAGATCTCAGGCTCGCATTCGCGATAGTCAGGCTACTGAATGCTAATCACCACTTACAGCGCGATCAGGCATGGCCCCGACCGGCAACGCGAGGTGCGTACCCTACCGTGAGTATGCATTCAACGGCCTTTAAGTCCAAGACACGATATAAGTTATACTACGATCTATACTACGATCGTTTCGTATACATTACAGGGATGGTGTACAGAGCCGCTAATCTTGGAATCAAGGCCTGGACCCGAAGTATTCTGGTACTATGCATGCAATCTATGAATATATGGACCTTCCTGAGAACGCTAAATTGCGGTTCTATCACCACGATGACTGCAGACGTGGTACTAGCTGCGCGTAATGACCAGACACTCTTTCTTCTGTTCTGTTTTCCAAGAGTATTGCAGCGTCCGAGTATTTCTGTGTCAAGGCCCGTTAGCCGGTCGCCTGTGCGGTGAGCGGGTGTGAGAGGAGGGCACTGCCACCGGCCAGGGGGAGCGGTGGGCGCCAATCGGCGGAGGCGACTGCGGACTTGGGGACAGATGGGCGCTCGTCTCGAGACACAACGCTCCGGTGAGACTGAAGAGACTGGCTGCGACTGGCTGCACACTCGCTCTCTCCGCCCTCCACCGTCTCCCTCCGGCCGTCCCAGCTCGCTTATGCTCCTCTGCCTGCCTCAACGCACATCCGTCCACGCTCTCTGCCCATAGTCTCTGCTCTTACGATTTCCTGCTGCCTACTAGTCCCAACTCAATATCCCTACCTACCCGTCAAGCTCACGACACCATGGCTTTCGCCCCTAAGCCCGGTTGCCCTATGTGCGGCATAGTCTCTGCCGCCTCGGCTGCTGCCACTTCCCCAGCATCCCCATCCCGCTCCCCAAGCGCGCCAGAGATCCTCTGGAGAGACGACAACTTTACTGTCTACCGTGAGACCGCGAATCCCGTCTCCAGCAAGGGTCACATCATCGTAGTCTTCAAGTAACCGCCTTCACCCGCCTCGTCTTCGCTTCTTTCTACTCACCTATGCCCTTCTCAGCTTGCATGTTCCGTCACTATATACCCTCGTCAGTTCAACTCAAGTCTCGCTCGCAGCCTCTGTTGACACCGTTGATCCCCCCCGCAGTCGTCAAGTGATCTCCCGCTCCTCGTCTCCCTTCGAGACATCTCCCACCGTATCCTTACGTCCCTCCAGACACCATCCTCACCATTAGCCTCGCCCGTATCCGCCCAGCCCCAACATCTCCTTGGTGCCACTCCGAACCTGCGCAGCACGCGCGAGACGTTCCGCGTCGGCTTCATCACCCCTCCATTCAAAGACACCAAAATTCCCGTTACCGACCATCTCCACGCGCACGCATACGTCCTCCCCGCGGACCGCATGGGCTGGTGGCGGCGCGTCGCGTACAGTCCTATCGCCTGGTACGACGTCGATGACCTCATCGCAGAGATTCGGTGCGTGCATTTCCATTCCTGCGGAGCCTCAGCATATCATATCATAACCGGCATGCACGCTCACATCCCGCACGTCTCACCTGCAGCGAGGAGTCGACCAACAACCGCGTGCGCTCCAGTGTCAACCCTCGACCCATCGACTTCGTACCCGACGCCGGCGCGCGACGTGGCACGGCCGATGGCGTTGAGACCACCGACGCAAGCCTCCTCGTGGCCGACCCCGAACGAGGCGAGATCAGCCCCAACCTCCTCCCGCCCACGCCAGGCTCCTCGCGAGCGCGGCAGCAATCAGGACCCACTTCGGATGCATCTATACCCCACCTTCAGGTCTGACCGGCTCCTCTGGCTCGATACCATAAGCGCTAGTTGTACTCTTTCATTTCGTAATCAATCCTGGGAACACGTCGTGGCTATTATTGACTCTGGTTCGTGCGTCGCCCCGACGCTGCTCGTGCCATCCGCTGGTCGGTCGCGGGCGCGCTCGAGCGCGACGAGGACGGTGCAACGCATGGTGTACATACATATCGATTACATTCGAGATATTCGTAGACTACACCCAAGAACGGGTTGCTGGTAGAACAAGAAAAGTCCGAGTAGATGTCATTACTCTTTCATTGACGGAGGTCCATTTATGCGTCTGGTGCGACGTGGGTCAGTATGCATGGCAGAGCGTCGGTGAACTGTAAAACCCACAGTACGACGACCCTGAAAGCAGGGTCGAGAGCGCGGCGAGCTGCTCTTCGGAGAACTTCTTCGAATCTTCATGCCAAGTGTCTTGGTGGGTCTTGCGGAACGTGCTCGCGCACTTCCTCACGGTCGTCGAGATGGGGATCTGCTTGGCTTCAGCCACCTGCCGTCAACGGCACGACAGCCAAGCAATGAACTCACCGGATCGTACGTATGCTCGGCCAGGACGTTCGTCAGCAGCTCTGGCATCCACCGTTCGATGGTATACGGGTAGCTGTCGATGAGCGCGCAGACGCCGAGGATCGCCGCATGCAGTTGGCGCAGGGCGACGCTGTATGCAGGCGACTTCCTGTCCTGGGGCAGCTTGACGTTCTTGATGAGGCGAACAAACCGATCCTGGGTGACGCAGATAGGGCATGAGTGGCCGTAACATAGGATGCAAGGCTTGATCTAGCCGTACCTTCAATGCAATGATGCTACGCCGAGGAGACAGGCGGAGGATGCCAGAAAGGGTCCTAGAACGGCCTCAGCAAGCATGCTTGACCCTAGTGCCATCAAAGACTTACGTCGCAGCCATCTCGCGCACTTCAACCACTTCATCGTCAAGGCATCTGCAGATGACCTACGAAAATGAACAACATGTCAGCATCGGCTTTCGCTAGACTTCACGTTGACAACATACCTCAATCATCTCCACCAGCTTCTTGTCGCTGATGAGGAATGACTGGCGGAAGTAGAATACTGAAAATCAAATGTTAGCCATCGACACGAAGCAACGAGAAGATCTCCACGCACCTTGTACCAAAGGAAGGATCTTGAGGCGCACTTTCCAGGACTACCAAGTATCGTTCAGGAACGCCGTTACGTCTTAACCATGTAGCTACTCACTGGGAAGGTCGTGATCGCGTTGAAAATTTCGTCAAGAAGGGGATTGATGAACTGGCGGGGGATGATCACGCCGCACATGCGGACCATCAGGAGCTTAGAACGGTACGCAAGCTCGTCATTGTCGTTGACTGTTATACGAACACAAAAATGTCAGCATTGGACCGACCTCCTCATTTCCAATAACACGTACCTTCGGTGAACCGGATGAGTTCAGGCTATAGAGCATATTAGTGCGATACGGTACGTCATTTCGCGTAGAAACGCACCATCAGCGGTAGTATGCAGTCGAACGCGGAACCGGCATTTGTATCGTGGATCAACTGGAACAGCCACTTGCAAACCAGGATGCCCACACTACAAAGTGGTCAGACACTGCGGATCCGGCGCCTCGTCGGCATACTCACCGGTCGTAAGTGGACTGGAAAGCGCGTACTCCCGGCAGCCGCTCCTTGCGCCATACCGGGAACTGCTTCACGAGCTCCGCGACACGTTCCTCATAGAAGACTCCCCGACTACCCATGATGTCTGCGAACTCTGGCAGAGTCCGGCATTCGCGGACAAACGTCTCCGGGGTGAGGAGAGAGGGGTTCGGTCGCCACTGTAACAAGATTTAGAAGAGCACACTCGGTAACTTGCAAAGTACTCACCATAACTTTGCCGCAGAAGGCGAAGATCTCGCTGAAGTAAGCAAGGACCTGCAACAACGCACGTTAGTTCTGTAGACGGCCGGCGCACAGACGCGTACGACAAACTCACGTCTTCGTGTTCGCACTTCAGCTCAGCCCAACACCGCGCAAGGACATCCTCGACCCAAGGCGTGAACTTGAGGCCAAGCTGCTCATAGAACGCACGGAAGAAGCATAGAACTTGGATGATCTCGAACGTCGACTCTCCATTAAAGTCGACAGTTTCGAATTCTTCGATGATGCGGTCAACGATCGGCTGGAGCCGACGAGGATCCTTGTTATAAAAGACGTGCTGCGGCGAAGTCAGCAGCATTCAACCTAGGAAAGCCAGGTACATTACCTCAAAGAAGGAGGACCAAACGGAGAGTGATTCATTGCTCTTCTGGTTGAATATTGTGTCCATCATAGGCGTGAACCACTTCCACAGCTTGACTTGAGATTCTGTCGGCCAGTGCTTTGAGCCTAGCAAAAGCTCGTCAGCCGTACCGAAGGATCATAATTCAGAAGATCGCGTACCAGCAATGATTCCCGCCAGGAATTCCGCAGCTGCACGTTGTTTGTTCTTGTCCTTGTCCTGAAGCAGCTCCTCTACTATCGGCTTCAATACCTCTAGAGGCTCATCATCGAGAAGTTGGACTGTGGCCACAAAGATCGACATCAGCACAGGAGCTGATCACATGCGACCAACACTGACATATCGACTTCACGCAACACAGGTTGTCTTGGAGGATCACGTCCGAGCTGTTCTCGGTGGAGTAATGCGTCGACAGCTTCTTCCAGAACGCTGCGTCTGTGGCAATCGCACGTATGGCCGACACTGCGTCGTCGCTGCCAGCATCCCAAGGCTGGAAGGTCGACTTGGTGGGATGAGGAGCCAGGAAGTAATCAGCCGTCTTGCCGCAGACAAGCCACCCAGATGAGATCTTGTCGCGGATGAGGCTACGTTATAGTGAGCACAAAGTATGTAAGAGGCTGAAGGTCTGCGCTTACGGTTCTTGGTGTGCGCGTGTCAGATCAAGCGGTGTCCGATAGTCCCTTAGTGCACGCTCTGTGGACTCGCGCGTGAATCCCTGCATCGGCACCTTCTTCCGCAGAGGGTTGTGATTCTGCTCTACTGCCAGATCCACAGGCCCTTGGGCAAGGGACCGTAGCTTGATGAAACGCGAGATCTTCATCACCGCCCGCTGGGAGTACTGTTGGGAAGCATCTATCAGTATCTACGCCAGATTGGACGGACTGAAGGTCGAGTTCTTACATAGCGCTGTAACAAAGCATCAGCTCACTGCGTTTCACTCGAACGAGTTTGTTCCCAACTCACCATGCTCGCATTCGAGTCGTATGTCTTTTCAAACAGGTAGCGCACGTGATCAGCCGTCAACGGTGCATCTCGCCTGAGCAACGAGCGAAGGAGCCTGACGGCCGCTATCGCATACCTCCAGTGCGTGCGAGGATTGTTCGCAATCTCGAGCAGGGTTTCCGTCTTTTTCCATGGTCAGCATATTGCGTTTCTCTCGAGGACTTGGACCTACTGTCAGCGAGACTGCCTGATCGAACCTAGAGATGCGATCTATACGCTGTTTCCTGCATCTCACGATGACCTCGTCCTCTCCCGCCTTCGCCGGCACCAACGACTTGAGCGCATAGGCCGCTGCGTTGAGATCGCCGTTCTCTATATCGTACACCACATGACACGGCTCCCCGAAGTTGCCCATGCCTGCGAAGAGTGTGAGACGTCCGCAGAGCAACGACAACAATAGCACTCACATGTTTCTGACAATGAAGCGACGCAGTCTTGAATTGAAGCCTACCATGGATATCGGAAATGAGTGGGTGTCAACTTCAAGCGATGTGCGAAACATACCTTCTCGTTGTGTTGGCAGGCAAACAGTTTCTTAACGAACTCCGTCGCGAGGGTGGGTTGGCCGCTAGCATATTTGGCTTAATACGCAGAGTGTATGTGAGCTTTACCTGGGTGGCGATGATTCTATAAGAGGCTTACCGAAGACGGAGAGGTTCAGCGTCCAGAGAGCTCCCTTCATACGATCGTCTTCTGTGCCCGGTTCGAGCGCTTTGTAGAGAGCTGGAAGGCATCGACGCCTTACGCCATCGAACGTCTGAGAAGCAGTCACTATGCCATCTCTATATCGCATACAGATGGGCTTACATTGCAAAGGCTTTCAAGAAGCGCCTGACTTGACCTATGACGCATGGTTAGTTGGGCGGAGGAGATTCAACCTGCTCAGCCGCTTACTCTCTGACTATAGGAGACGTTAGCGAGTACGATAACGGTGGCAGCCAAGGTACTTACCGGTCGCATAGTTCCACATGGACCATTGTGTCACATCATCAACTAGGAGGTTCTCCAGGGAGCCCCTTCTCCTCTCGATGGAGTTCCATCGTAGACGAGCTGCGTGATAGAGTCTAGACGTACGGTAAAAACCTTTGCTGATCGGCTCCAACTCAAGACACATACCTGGCTCGCCTAACGTAGAGTGCTCGAGGCCACACTTTCTGCCCAGCGTAGTGGCGTGCGATATTCTGTTCAGTGACATACCGATCGGATTGCAGGTAATAGCTATCGCGACTGTCCCCATATTCAAGGAGGAATGTGCGAATTGACCTCAGCTTATGAACAAGTCAATCAACCCTCTACTCGAACTCGCAGACAGAACGACCCACCAGACCATGCACGGCGTCCACCGTGTTCTCTTCCCCTTGTTGTTGCAACGACACGGATGCTTTGTGCAAGAACTCGCCGAATTTGCGTCGCAAACCAGTGATGTACTGGTGACGGGGATCAGCTGGGTCTGACAATGCGAAGCCCGAGTTGAGAGGCTCGATGGTAGCGATCATCTCAGGGATTTCAAACCTGGTGGGTGCGTCAGTTGCGTCGAGCGCGCGAATTGAACGCCATGCTCACAGTATGTCACTCGATTCCATCGTCGCACGAAGTTCTTCGGGTGTGAGGACTTCCTTTGCAAGCGTGGGGATGCCGGAGAAGGCGTTCCGCACAAAGCTCAGATGTCTGCCATATCATGTCAGCTACTTGCATGCATGTGTACATTTGGCATCGACATCAACGAACCTGCAGAAGTCGTTTCGCCACACCTCATCTCGTACAATCCCTGTGCCTCGTCAGCAATTATCGATAGGGCGGCAACTCAAACCTAAACTGACCTGGCTGGAGAAGTCCGTGCAATTTGTCGAGGATTGGTTCGATCACTTCACGGAAGATTCGCAAGACGAAGTCTATCTCCTCCTCATTAGGGACATGCCATGTGAGCTGTACTCCCCGTCAGCACGTGGGATCGTTTGTCCTTGCCATGCGACATGTACCTTCACATCTTCGGGATGGTACAGCTTGCCCCAGTACTTGTGATGATTAGCCTTGAACTCTGCTCGCGCGACGGAGTTAATTTTGCACACTCGCCATTAGCTTTTTAACTACCAACCTTCAGAATCCCACTCGTCAGGGTTCACGAACTTGTTCTCGAGAGGGTACGTGTGGCTGAGAGTCAGAAGAGTGCTAGAAAGGAGCTTGCCACTAGATGAATAGCCACGCTTGGAGAAGGTCTTCTCGTTCAGGAGCTTGAACAGCGAGATGAGCCGGTCGCTGTACTTCAGCGTCTGTCGATGATCAGTCAGCATCGACAGCAATGTGTGAGTAATATTGTTATGCGTACCACACGTCCATCGCTGCACAGAGTATAGCGCATTCAGCGTAACTTCCTATGCCAGACCTGAGCTCACTTACTTGTACATCGCGCCTCGGAGTATGGCAAGGTCTACGGGTGGTCAGTACATCTGCAACCGAAAGCGATCGGAACTGCTTACTCCAGTGAAGCGTTGCATCAGACGGCAAAGGTGTAGAATGGGACGACGTGATCCGTAGCGAGCTAGCACCATGTTCTAGCTCGGTGCGTATGCTACGTTCACAATATGGCAGGAATCGATCGAGGGTCTTCGCCGGGTTTGCATTCGCTACGCATTCCACAAGCTGGTGGATGGCACGAACGGCGTTTGATCGAACGTTCTGCGTTGCATAGTCGTAGACCAGCCCGAGCACCATGTCGTACAATGGCTCAGAGAGGTGTATGCATATTTGGCTGAAAGCGCCGGAGACGGAATCCACAAGTTGAACTAGGTAACGTCCAGTCAGTATGAGGTCTGCGCGCGTTGACTAGCTTCCATACCTTCAGTGGCACCGCCT
This sequence comes from Cubamyces sp. BRFM 1775, assembly GCA_022385745.1. Taxonomy (NCBI): domain Eukaryota; kingdom Fungi; phylum Basidiomycota; class Agaricomycetes; order Polyporales; family Polyporaceae; genus Cubamyces; species Cubamyces sp. BRFM 1775. The sequence goes on along the minus strand of MU278460.1, from coordinate 313,351 downwards.
GCCGATCCGTTAGGACCTTCCTCAGGTAGGTTCTCGAAGAGGAGAATCACGCGACGCAGGAACGCAGCAACCCAGTCCGCAAAGGTGCCGGCTGTATCCCTCAGGAGAGCATCCTCTTCTTCATTGGAGAGCTGCTGCTCGCTCCCAAGCTCGACCCCTTCCGGGAATTGTTCTATCTCGAGAACAGGCAACTCCTTCGAAGCAGGAGGCAACAGGTCCACACCGTCTCCCATCGTAACGCCAGGATGCGCTAGTTCGCCAAACTTGATGTATTGAGCAATCTCGGAGATGAAGGACGTTGTGCAGAACTGGGTGTAACCAACGTCAATTCAGTCCAATTCAAAAGAGACATGGAGCATACCGTCTTGGGAGGGTCGTTCTATGCCATACAGTCATTTGTTAGTAATGACCATGGTACAAAAGCGTATGAGCTTACCAAATCAATCCCTGGCAGTAGGAGGTCGAGGATTGGGATGAGGTGTTTGGCACCGGGATAGTATACATGACGACAGACCATCGCCGGAGCAACCGCCCCAAGTGCTTTGATAACAGCGATAGTGCGGTGGGTCTAGTGAAGATGTGGGTGTGAGCAAGAACGATTGTGCGGTTGTTGTAGGCCTTACCTCGACGAGAGCTTCGAGTGCAGGCACTGCTCGCTCCAGGATCGGATGTAGAACAAGGTCCGGCTCCATGATACTCATTGACTTCATGCAACTCTGGATATTGGAGATAGTTGTGGTGTCCTGGGAGAACATTGCGAGCAGCGTCACAGTACGCAGGCACTTAACGAGTTCGCGCTTGATCTCCTTCGTAAGGCGTCGGTGCTATGAGACCGTTCAGCTACCACCTTCAAGCTAAACGTGCCGATAAGCATACCGTAGGCGTTTTGCATTCTGGTTGCTGTTCCTCATACCATCCTAACACACAGTGAGCAGCTATCGGTGCGATATCAAGATGTCACCTACGCTTATTAAAGTCGTAGACAAGGTACTTGATGAAAGCGCTCAGCTGTGTCGCAACGTCGTCAGTGCCCACAATATTACGAACGAGCTAGATCACGAGAACGTGCATACATCTGATGTCCAACTGCCGGAATTGGTCGGGTGGAAGAAGCTCTCTGTGGAGGCAATCAGCTTCGCCAGTGAATCAAGCGCTTTGCAGCCAGCAAGGTATGTCTTCGTCTTCAGGCGGTTGCCCTTCCCTAGAGGAGAGGACAGATAGTCGCCTAGACCGCCATTCTGCTGCTGTGGCAGGGGAGTACTTGCCCCGGATGCCAGGGGCGTGAACAAAGGGGTTGGCGCAGTCGATGCCGGGTTTGGCAACCCGTCTGGTGCCATAGAATAGACAAAGATTCGAGCGAGGGACGCTTAACGTACGATATGAGACTTGGTTGCTACGTAAATTCTGTACGTACTCACCAATACGCCAGTTGGGTTTAGGCAGACGATTCATCTCAAACGTGGCTTGGCCATCGGCATTAGGTCCAGTCGTCAATGAACCGGCGTCGGCGAGAGGTATCTCTGTGCGTTCGGATGACGTCTCAGCATTCGTTGCTGGGCTACGGCACTCAGTAACATACCCATCGATGCCATGCATTTGGCCATGATGAAATTCCACTCTGTCTCTGAGTAGATGCCGACGTCTGAGAAGAGACCTGACCATCGCCATTTCGTCTCGAGGTCGTCTTTGGGCCATTCCGGCCGTCCTTCCTCTTCCGACCTCGCGTCGTCGGGAATATCTTGAATTCTATGAGGGTCACTCACAGTAGGATCTACATGTATCTCCGAAAGCCGCGCGAGGAACTGCAGCATGCGGTCGTCGAACATGTAGGAGTTGATGGACTCCCAGACTCGGAAGAGCATCGGTAGATAGGATTGAGGGTGTGATAGTGGCAGGAAAGTCAACATATAGTATTGTGAGGCGAGGATGCTCTACGTGGAAGGCGTTAACGCCACTCAAGTGCGGCCATTGCGCCGTACTCACGTTCAAGCTAGTGCCGTTCATCATAGGCAGGAAGGTGGACAGCATTTCGTCAATAGCTGCTGGGTGAAAGAAGCGGCGGACATTATCGGCGATATAGCCCATGTACCACGAAGTCTGGCTGCACGGTTCATCAGCACCTCTCCTTGGCTTCAGGAACATGCGCAGGGACTTACCTGATCTCAAACTGTCGCCGAGTCAGGAACAAGTCCTTGCTGAGAATCTTGTAAATGGGCATCCAGGGCAGCCTCATGTCTTCTATTGAGAGCTTCTTCTTGGATCGCGCGAGCACCTGCAGTCCGTCCGCGCAGGCTGCCACAATATGGTTTGGCATTCCTGGTGTCGTGCATATAGTGAAGTAGATCTTGATGAGGGCGATACGCTTCTCCTTCGGAATGGGATACTTGAGCATGCACCAGCTAGGGTGCTCGCAGGTCAGCAGAGTGTACACGCGACCTGACAAGAAAGCGCCTACTATGTGAGCATGCTATCCCACTGCAGCAACCCTGGATCGTAGTCCTTCGCTTCAACACTCTGCGCGATACGAAGAAGGATGAAGTCGAGCATTTGCTGCATCTTGGAGTTCGGCTCGACCGAGTATGGTATGGATTTGGCATAGTTCTGTAGCTTGACCATGTAACGGTCGCCGCTGTTCATGATATCATCCGGAATGTGCGATGACTGGGGAGGCCCAGTATCGCCGAGCGACAAGGTAGAGACATCCGGTATGTTCATCGTGGAGGAGTTCAAGGTTGTGTGAGACGAGGGTATGCGTTGAGCGGGACAGGAAGGGATCCGTATGCAGGCGCGACGTCAGAGCCGGCCAACAACCGACGGCGGCGGTGCACCTCTGGTGGCGCCGTGCTTTGTGGCGCGAGATGCGCCTTTCCGCGCGCGACTGCCATGGTCCCCTTTGCTCATCTCATTGACACTGACCACCACTTTCTGCATTATCGATACTACTTGCACGAGAATACACATAACAATCAGGTACATCATGCAGAAGCTGAGTGCTTGACTGTCGAGCACAGGCACGATCAGCACAGTCCAAATGGTACATATGGTCTACATCAAAGAGACGGGTATGAGCTATCTGCACTCGAGAATCCCTACGATGCTGCTGCGGTGGAAGCAGCGTCCTGTAGTTCCTGGATTGCCTTCTTCCGCACTAGATCCCACACACCGCTCCTCTGAGTCCTAACCTCACCTAAACCCTCCCGTATCTCTTCTAGCCGCTCCACGTACTCCCGACCATCATCTTGTAGTTCGCGCAAGGTAGCAAGTGACTTCTCGAGGCTTTCTAGTTGCAACTCCGCATGCGAGAACTGTGTGCCATCGAATATCGACTCCCGGTTGGGAGATAGGAAAAGCTTGTGCGCGACCGGAGTAAGGTCTGGAGCTCTTGTGAAGCGGCCTTCCGGATTGTGGTTATCACTATCTTCATCCTCTCTCTTGGGTACCAGGGACGTCCCAACTCCAACTTCGTCTGGATTCTCGCTCATGACTTGCCAGAGTCTTCCTAGCGCCATCCGCAGGTTCGTCTCCCCTTCGATGAGGGTATTTGTCGAGTCTTCAAGCTCGTCGAATACATCCGAACGGAACGAATGTGTGGCTGCTTTGTCCATGACGAGTGAGGTATATGAGAGGTGATGCACTTGTGGATTAGGGTAAGGGGCCATCAAAGGGGGAGAAGGGGAGCGTAGGTGGGGGAGGGTGAGAGGTGCGGCGGCATCCTCTTCTTCCTGGTTCGGTAGCAGTTGTCGTAGACGTTTTCTAGCGCGGTCCTCAGACTGAGTTTGTGAAGTCAGACTATACGCCATGCCCTGTACAACGCCAAGCACTCACCTCCCAATCCTCCATCCACGGCGCCCAAGCCGTCATCTTCCCCTTTCGGATCCATTTGGCCTCGTTGTAGGTCTTGATACCCCAGTTACCTCGGAAGGGCGAGTGGGGAAGATCTACGTCGTTGGGTTCAAAGCCATATGACGGGTAATACCAAGCATCGTTGTCATTGCAGGGGAGGCTCATGTAGCTAGAGGCCTGGTCAGCTACTACAGTGCACCATCAACATTGTGGGCTCGCACCTTGGGTCTTCGTAGCGAGCTTCATCTAGGTGGGTGAAACTCCTCTTAATTCCGTTCACTTGAGCGGTGAGATGCTGTCCACTGGTGGAGGGTCGCGAGGAGGATGGGTCGTGGATAGCTACTTCGGAGGCCATGGCGATGCGCGTATTTCGCGACGCTTTTTCGCGCGTTTCTCGAGCGATAGTTGGATAGATAGTAGGAAAGCACGTCAAGGCTGCGAGCTGCGGTAGGACAAGGTGGCGACTACGGTGGGTTGGGTCCCTGCAACGAGTAGTAGACGCCCGCTGAGGGTGCGAATGTGCCGCTCGGCAAAAGCCGTGGGCGGTCTTGCATTTGGTGAAGCTTCAGCTGGTCGACGGCGAGCAACCTCGCAGCTCCTGAGCTTGTCCGGACTCGCAGCCACTCCCTGCTCTCCATTCTCTCCGGGCTTCGTCTACTTATACTCAGCTCCGGACGACCTCTTTCTCCTATTCGCCATACGACAAACTCGTCTGTGCGTCTCTAGACGCGTCTATGGCTAGTACCGACGGCGCAAACCCAGTTCAGCAGTCTCTCAAGGAGGAACATCTCGATGCTAACCAGGCGGGCTTGACCACTACCAAGGATAATGCTTCCACTGCACACGGAGCAACCAAGCCCGGCCAGGATGCTAACGAAAGGCCTGGAGGTGAAGCGAGCCCCGTGCCATCCTCTCCAGCTTCTGGCATCTCTACAACGAAAGGTGGCACACAGTCCCCCTCTACATCCGGACAGACAAATCCACCACCTCTGAGCATGCCCCACCCCAAGAAGTTCAGCCATGTTAACATCAATAAGAAGTTCCTCGAGAAGACATCGGCGTCTACTCCTAGCCACACGCACCCGGCCTCGCCAGTGACGAAAACGCCTAGCACAACTCGTAAGTACTGCGGTGCATACATGAACTCTATGTAACGTTTGTACCCATGTAGAGAAACCCGTACTCCAGACGTCTACGTCGCATCCACGCCTCGTGACCGCCAAGCTCACAGCAACGCCGCAACCTAGTACTACTACTGGCCCTGGTTGGTCCCGTCCATCTTCTGTGGTTCCTTCCACTACACCTACGCCACTTCCTACTGGTAATGGCAAAATGTCGTCTAGTCCTGCCGCAGCTTCTGGTGTGACACCTTTGCCCCCACCTGGTGGAAAGGTCATCCAACCTCAACCTCGCTCGGTTCAAGATGCTGCACCACAGAAAAAAGATACTGCGAATAGATCCGCATGGGGAAATGCTAAGAGTAGCCCTCTCAGCGCGCCCAAGCCTGATGGTGTGCAGAAAGAGTTCCCTACCGCCGCAGAGGTGGCCCAAGGTATGCTCAGTACATAGTTCCGCAGGAATGTCACAGATAGAGAAAGTCTTCAATAGGCCGCATGTCAGCAAAGCAACCCGAGCAGGACGGGGGCCAGGACGCTGCTGCTGTGCATAAGCAAGCTGTTATGGCGGAACTCCAAGCAGAAGAGGATACCTTTCGTGGAGTGCATCTAGATCCTAACGCCCATCACTGGGACGAGGTTCGGTTCAGTCATTGGGTGTCTCGCAGCTGTCCTAACTGTAATTTTAGATGGAGGAGGATGATGACAACTTCCTAGGCGGCGTCATCGAGTTTGAGGATGGCCGTCAATACAAGGTTCAGTCAACGGAAGGCCCTCAGCATCAAGCCCAAGAGTCGACGACGCAAGCACCTGCGCATGGTACGGAAGCGCCGGGCCATAGTGGTCTAACCGACCAGCCCGTCAGTAAGGAGGAACGGTTCGCGGATGACTTTGACAGGAGCTGGCCTCGTTCCGGGCCAAGCCAACGAGCACCTGGGCATCATCGCGATCAACGACCCGATAGTATCCCCATTTCTCCATCAGCAACTTCGCACTCGCCTCAGGAAACCTCGAGGGTCCTATTCAACGAACGGTCGAACAGATTGGAGCCGTATTCTCACCAACGAAGTGCCCCTGGTGTCCCCTTCAATCGGAGGGGTGGACGTCCTGACCCTATGATCTCACCCATCGAACCACGGCGGGATGCGCCTCCTCACACCCACCTTCAGGGAGGAGTGCAACTTCTTCAAAAGGGTGCACGTGCCGATGGTCCTCATTTCTCCAAGGCACCGGGAGACCGGTCCCCAGTTTTCCCCCAAGATACTCTTCGCTTCCGTGACAGACAACCGTCCCAGCGAGATCATAGCCGATGGCCAGGTAACGGTCCTCACGGACACGATCGTAACTTCGGCGTCAACGGATCTCCCCATCCCTCACGAGACGCTCCCTTCGACGATCGTGTGCGACGCCCTCCCGGCTTCGAGCCACCTTCATCCCCAGATGCTCGGAGACAGATGCCTCCGCATTTGTCAGCTGTTGGACCCAGCCACCCACCTCCTTTGCGGACAGATGGTCCTACTCAACTACAACCGACGGCACCGCACGTCCCAGTCGTTGCGCAACACGAACCAGCCCCGCCTTCCTCTAGTTCGCAAGCAGCGGTTTCGCCTGCGATCACAGACAAGGCGCTCCCAACTCCTGGAGCGTCTACGATTGACCAAGAAGAGGCTCGCAAAGTGGCTATGCACGAAGCTGCGGAGCGCGCTAGGTTGCGGCGTCAACAGGAGGAAGAACAACGGGAGAAGGAACGGGAACGGGCACGCCAAAAGGCGGCGGAACTTGAGGCGAAGATCAAAGCTATGGAAGAGGAGAAGGCTCGTGAACGTGAGAAGGCTGAAGCCGAGAAGAAACGCGTTGAAGCGGAGGTATGTCTCTGTTTGATCGGAAGGCTTGACTTGAGCTCATATATTCTAGGCTATCGGGTTCATCGAGAAAGCAGTATCATCCAGTCCCTCCGCTGAGAGCAAAGCAATCATTGCAGATGGGGCATCGCAGCAGACACATGAAGCTCGTCCGCCGATGGCACGGGATGCGTCCGCGCGCGGCACGGCTAGACCATTCACTGCACGGAGACCATCATTCACCCCTTCCAATCAAGCAGCCCAAGCACCTGTTCATCCGTCTCCAGCTTCAGAAGCGGACTCATGGCGACGGAAGGCCCCGCTACATACTACAGTGATATCTGCTGTGTCGAGCGATCTCGAACCTCAGCAACCCGTGAAGTCTATGATGCCGCCACCGGTTCTCGCGCATGCCGGTTTGGAGGTGAAAGCGGGTGAAGAAATTGAAGTCTTGGACTTCTCTGATCATGGCAAACTCGCCGCACCTGAGAACAAGGCCCCGCCAACGGCCCCCCGCCCCCCTCGCGCAGTTGCTTCAGACTTCTTCGGCGATTCGCCTCAGCGCCCCCGACCGCCACCCTCCCGAGGCGATGAGACATGGCGACGATCCTCTCATACAGCACTTGAAAAGCCCCTTCCTTCCGTTACTTCGGAAGACGTCGACAGGCCCAGCCAAGCCGTGTCTCACGACCTTCAAACCACCACGGGTTCGCAACCCCCAATGCACGACGATCACTCTCGGCGCGCGTCCTCTCATTTCCAGAACGGAATGCACCGACCTCCAACTGGACCGTCGTATCGCGAGGCGTCTATGTCTTCTCTGGACGACGCGATGTCGCGCATCAAGGGTGCTATCGATGTCATGCATAACGAGACGGAGCCTCCCAAGGCGAAGTGGCTGCCGCCGGCACTGCGCCCCAAGCCTGCACATGCTGACTTTGCACCTCCACAAGAGGTTTTCGATGTGACGGCGATAGAGCCTCCCAAGTCCCCGAAACCAGCGTGGAATATCTTCCACGTGAACCTCCCGCACGTCATACGCCCAGTTGCTCCGCCTCCGAAGACCGAGCTCGTCTGGCCGCGAGGACAACGTCAGCCTCGTCTGGAGATATACTCGTTCAACCCTCCGATCGACGCCTTGCATCGTCGAGACACAACGGTAAATGACGTCCTCTTCAACAGGCCGCGCATCTTGCGAGGACAGCCCAAGTACTTTGTCTCTTTACCTCGCCGCTGGGTCACACGTCGGCGTCCATCAGCAGTCACAGAGACATCGACGTCGCCCATCGTCAACTTGCCATCGACCCCAACTCGCCTACGAAACCCCCCTCTTCCTAAAGAGACAGCCTCCACTACCGCATCCAGCTGGCGTAAGGCGCCCTCTTCTCCGACGTCATCGTGGCGTCCTGGGCGTGAAGATGTGCAGACTGCAGCTGAGCTAGACACTGTCAGCCGGTCACCGCCTCCAGAGGTTCCTCCAGCAAGTTCTACGCTTTCATCTGTGAGAAGAGCCTCAGAGTCCGTGTCAGCTTCGGCAACTGCTGTTCCTCACTCTTCGAAGCATAAGCCTGAACCCAAGCTCCCGGTGGGTTCTGATGTTGCATTCTACCGCGATGCTCCAGTAGATGCCGCCGTGGAACCTAAACCATCCATGCAGTTCATTGTGTCAAGCGAACTGGAGGGCGAATCACAGTCGGGTACTAGAGAGACTTCTGAGGCAAAGGGTATCCTGCCCCCAGAATCTCGAGTTGTTGGTGCACCTATGACAACGTCAAATGACACGGCGCCAGAACAGAAACGTTCAACAACGTTGGGCTCGACAGTACGTGTCTGATTACCCCAATGCTTGCAACAGTCAGCTAACGCACATGTAGAACGGAGCCACTACCCCTCCCCCACAGCCACATCCCAGCTTATCGCCGTGGAAGTCACCTAAGCCGTTCTCGACCAAGGAGTCTCCCGCGCGGGCTCCCGACCCGGAACACCTCAAGGCCGTCTGGTCGCAGACCGCGGACAAGGCCCAGATCCAGCCGGTCAACTCGCTCAAGGGCATTGCCGACGATCTTACCGGTGTTCCCTTCACACTGCAGGATGTCAAGTCGGATGATGGCGAAACACCCCCTCCATCGAGCTCGGGTCCATGGTCTAGGATGTCTTCGTATGAAGTCACCCGCGCATTCCAACAGGTTCCTTCGCCCTCGTCTAGTTCGTCACAACGGCCAGCACCTATCGCACCCTCCAGCAGCTCCTCCACGAACGGCTCAGCTCCTCGTCATCCAGGGTTTGCTATTTCACCACCTCCCATGAGCCAGCCGGCTCTTCGGCCAGCGTATCCTTCGTACCCGCCCATGGCGAGCCATTCGCCCACTCCAACAGTCATGTATGGTCATCCCAGCCCCGTACCGAGGCACATGGTGATGAACGGCAACTCCCCTGCGTACAGCCAAGCCGTTTGGGTTCCCGGTATGCCTGGAACTGCACCCCCTCCGTCGGCGAGCATGGTTCGATCTCCTTACCCCGCGCACGTCATGCCATATCCTCCAGGAGGCGCCGTCCCTATGTATGCTGCGCCGATGCCAATGCAGAACCCGTCGCCGCAGAACGGAGCCCAGGGCCGCCCTCCGAACATGGCTATGATGAGTCCTGCCATGCAACCGGCCATGTCACCGATGTACGCTGGTAGCCCAGTGCTTATGCCGGCCGCACCTGTCATGGTTCCAGGTCAAGGATATCCCGTGCCGAGTCCAGCAAGTCGGGCCCCTGGTCCGATGCGTCCTTACGATCAGAACCCTATGAACGGCGCACATATGCATCCCTCCCCAATGCGCCAACCCCCTCAGAACGGGTACCATCCTGTCCCTTCGAACTACGCCAGACTGCCTTGGTGAACTATAGTAACTAGCCCGCCGCATTGTATCTTACTTGTTCTCATTGCTGTTTTTGGTACCTTCATCTAATTATACCCACTGGGATCGAATACCAGAGTCTGGGCCCATATTAGCGTGCTCTGAGATATCTCTAGTGCTGAAACAACAGGAGTAAGGTACATTCATGAGTCGCCGCCTGCTCATACCGCCAACTTAACGGCGTTCTGAGCAGCCTCGTCAAGATCATCGAAGGGTATAATCTTAAGACCTGATTGACGGATCATCCTACAGGAATCGGTTAGGGCAGGGTCACTAGGAAGACAACAAAGCGAGCTTACTCCTTGGCCTCCGGCTCCTTCGTGCCCTTCAAGCGGACGATGAGGGGCACTTGGAGGGAGAGTTCCTTCGCAGCATTGATGACACCCTCGGCGATATAATCGCAGCGCATGATGCCGCCAAAGATGTTGATGAAGATGCTCTTAACCTTGGGGTCAGACACAAGGATCTCGAATGCCTTCTTGACCGTCTCAGGCGTGGCACCGCTGTGAAATATGTTAACGGAAATGGCTGGACAACCGAGGAATTGTATGACATACCCTCCAACGTCAAGGAAGTTCGCGGGGTTACCGCCGTGCAGGGCAAGAACATCCATAGTCGCCATGGCCAGACCGGCACCGTTGACCAGGCAGCCGATGCTACCATCGAGCTTGATGAAGTTCAAGTTGTACTTCTGCGCCTCGACCTCAGAGGGTTCCTCCTGGGAGATGTCCCGAAGGGCGAAGACATCCTTCTGGCGGAACTCAGCGTTGTCGTCGAAGCCGAACTTGGCGTCCATGCTGTAAGGCCTCGTTAGTGAGTGACGATGGCAGCACATTTGTATTCTCACCAAAGGACATGGCCATCAGAGGTCTCACCCATGGGGTTGATCTCGATCTGAGTTGCATCCTTGTCCTTGAAGATCTTGTACAAGCGGATGAAGATGTCTGCGGCTTCGTTCTGAGCACCCTCAGACTTGAAACCAAGCTTCTTCGCAAGATCGAGAGCCTCGGCCTTGCTGAGACCGTTCTCGAAGTCAATGGGAGTAGTGATAATGGCGTTCGGATCCTTGGCGGCAACCTCCTCGATGTTCATGCCACCCTGGGAAGACGCGACGAGTACAGGGCCACCGATGTTGCGGTCGTTAAGGACAGCAACGTAGTACTCATGAGAGGGGTCACGGCGCTCAGCGAGCATCACCTTCCGGTCCATTGTGCTTTAGGCGAATTAGCGCGTAGAGTTAACTGAAGAACATACGGCATTGCAGATACGGCCGGCAGCACCTGTTTGCTTCGTGATGAGCTTCGCACCGATCATCTTGCTTGCATAGTCCTTGGCTTGCTCGGGCCTGGAATGCCTTGAACACGAATGCATAGGGAACAGATAAGATGCACTGACGTTTGGACGACATGCACACCACCCTGCAGCCCGTTATCGAAGTGACCCTTTCCACGACCACCGGCAAGCACTTGCGCCTTGATAACGCATCCAGTAGAAGCTGCGACAAGGTGTCGGTATCGGTGGAGGCGCGAATAATTTCACTAAATACCGACCGAACTGCTTCGCTGCGTCAAACGCCTCTTCGGGGGTCTTAGCAGCAATGCTTTTGGGCGTAGGTATACCGTACTGCGAACATTCCGTCAGCCTTGCGCGCAATCATCCCCAGCCCGCGGAATGAACATACCGAGTTCAAGAGGTTCACTGATTGGTATTCGTGGATAGAGAGAAAGCGCCTCTGACCCGCAGACGCGGCCTGTCCGGAGTTCGCGTCAACAGACGGCTTTGGAGAAGCTCGAGTCAACGTACGCGAGCCAAAGAACCGGCCTTCCTGAGTGTCGCAAGCATTTGGAAGAAATTAGGCGTGGAGGAAGTCGGAGGAGGTGCTGGCAGCGCGGGCGGTGAGCGACGTGATTCCGGTAGGCCTTGCTTAGTCAGCAGGCTCCGGCTTTTGAATGGCGGCGCCCAGCTGATGGTCATCTTCATCCAGGACGACGACGACGGTTGATTTTTTGCTTGTGGTCTACCTGTCTCTCACCGCCTTGGTCTCTGCGATCATCTGCTGCGGCGAAGTTCTGGTAGATGGATGCTATTCTCGCTTTGAGTTCGGGCTGCTCATACTAAGGAGTTGCTCGAAATTATGTCGAGAAACATACACATACGTTCGTACTCTGTCTGGACATCGCCTGCTCATGTATTTCCTGTTTCGCGGCTAGGAATATCATCACTGCTTAGCATACCGTGGTCCGGCCTCGTCTAGGAGGGGACGAGCTTCCCTGCATGGGCGGGCCTCGTGTGAGCCGTGCACTCACCTGACCTTACGCCAGCGCTGCCATACACGTCTGTGGAGTTCCTGCAAGTCGCGTTAGAACTACAATCATGTCTTCCTCTCCCTCATTGTCCGCCGCCTCTCCTGATTCAAATGGCTTCTCAGACGAAGCCACCTCGCGCTCTCGTCTGCTAGACGTGTCCGTCATCATCCTACGACAAGCAGTCGGGCTCCTGGAGGATAATCTCACCACTGACGAACAACTTACAACACATTCGAACTACATCCCGGGCTCTACCATAGGTATGTCCTAACAACACACAGCGCGCGCATACTTCTAACGCGCCGATTCTCAGGCAAGCACCTAAGACATGCGCGAGATCACTTTGTGTTGCTCCTGGATGCAATCTCCTCCCCTCCGCCACATGTACTGAGTTACGACAAGAGACTGCGCAACACTCCTATGGAGACAAGTCGCAAAGCCGCCGTGGATGCATTAAACGAAGCCATCTCCCGACTTCAAGAAATTGTGCCGTCTGCACGTATGCAAGAATCTATCACATTACACGCTGTCACTCCGTACCCCCAGGTGCTAGAGACCACGTTCGGTCGAGAGGTATGTCATAACTGTCGGACCTTTTCCCGTACTCACGCTGCGCAAGCTCTGGTTTGCGGGACTCCATGCTATCCATCACTGGTCTATGGTAAGTCTGTACGAACATTCGCGCCAGGTAGTCTTAACAGTTGCATCTCCTAGATTCGAGTAATTGCCGGCGAACTTGTGAGCTTCTTTAGGCATCGTGAAGCTGAATTAATTCTAATACGACGGTGCAGGGCATCAAGATGGACGAATCGTTCGGCTTTGCGCCCTCGACCCTCGTCCATATGGAGTCCAAGGCGTCTCTTGGGAAACCCAAGATGTGACGTACTGGTAGACGAATCCTTCTTTCTGCGTCACTGTAATTTCCGGGGTACTGTCATACAAATAATCATACTTCCATGTTTTCGCACCGTACAACGATGCTCGATTGAACCATTCCCTGAGCTGACATTTGGTCAGTGGCTTGTACTTAGCTGTTTGCAGCAATTAATTGCATGGCTGCTGAAGCGCTCGTGGGCCTTACGGGTGCAAGCGCCCTAGATTGATCGGGGAAGCTCCCGTGGTGGCGCGCGGGATGAGTGCAAGCCTGAGTCTCTCAACTTGTCTTCCTATCGAGCAGACGTTTTGCCACCCACGGCCAAGCGGTCTGTCGCCTCGCACAACCTTCGCTATGTCTCCAGAAATGATACCAATGGATGGGGAGGAGAAAAAGCGCGTGGTACGTTGACTCAAAACCCCCCTCGTATCGTAGCTATACTCAATTGCTACCGCATGTAGTGTTACTTCTTCGACTCGGACGTCAGCGGATTCCACTACGGCCCAGGACACCCGTATGCACATCTCGTGTTTGTTTCCTCTGAATCCCACGCCAATCACACACAGGATGAAGCCAACCCGTATACGGATGTGCCATTCACTTGTTATGAACTATGGCCTGTACAAACGGATGGAGATCTTCGTGAGTTCACGCGTATCTTCGTCGTCCTGGTCGTGTCTGAGCTCTCCGCATATGTTATAGCGAGCTAAACCCGCGACTAAACGCGAGATGACCCAATTCCATTCTGATGAATATGTCGATTTCTTAAGCAAGATTACACCGGTCAACATGAACTCCTTCATCAAGGAACAGCACAAATGTATGGTGCAATACCGCTTTACACTGTTCCTTCTCAAACTGACTCATCTCTTTGGTGTACAGATAATGTGGGGGACGACTGCCCAGTATTTGATGGTCTGTTCGATTACTGTGCCATCTCTGCTGGTGGTTCTATGGGTACGCTGTGCTCAATAGATTGGTGTTCGCTGGGAGGGCTTACGCACCATCTTAGAGGGCGCTGCACGACTAAGTAGAGATAAGTGTGACATCGCAGTCAACTGGGCAGGTGGTCTACACCATGCTAAGAAGAGCGAAGCGAGTGGTTTCTGCTATGTCAACGGTGTGTTCTACCCTATATGCGTCTACTTACATCTGTTCTTATACCGCAACAGATATCGTGCTAGGCATACTCGAGCTTCTGAGGTGGGTCGTCCTGGTTTGACTGATTGCCAGTTTCCCAATCAACTTGTGTCCAGGTATCATACGCGAGTGCTCTACATCGACATCGACGTCCATCATGGAGATGGCGTGGAGGAGGCGTTCTACACCACTGATCGTGTGATGACTGTTAGCTTCCACAAGTACGGCGAGTTTTTCCCTGGTACTGGAGAGCTACGGGTAAGCACCCGCTTCTACAGCATTGAACCTACAGACTAATCACAAAGAGCGCATTCCAGGATGTCGGGATTGGCAAGGGGAAGTACTACGCTCTCAACTTCCCCCTGCGCGACGGTATCACGAACGAGAACTACAAAAGCGTGTTCGAACCGGTATGTACAAGTACATCATGTCCAGTCCGTGTGCCTGAACGAGTGGGTTACAGGTCATCCGACAAGTCATGGAGTCGTATGATCCCGGCGCAGTTGTGTTGCAGTGTGGAACGGATTCACTTTCAGGGGACAAACTTGGTTGCTTCAACCTGTCTATGCGAGGTTGGTCATGATGATACTATTCAAGGGACACCTCCGCTGACGGATTGCCTTGGTTATAGGACACGCGAACTGTGTGAAGTTCGTGAAGTCATTCAACAAGCCTTTGCTACTAGTTGGTGGCGGCGGTTATACGATGCGGAATGTCAGCCGATGTTGGGCGTACGAGACTGGTCTCGCAGCAGGTGTCGAATTGGGCAAAGGTAAAGTGGGCAAGATTGACCCTAATGGCCATTGCGCTGACATCTCGCAGAAATCCCAATGAACGAGTACTACGAGTATTTCGGGCCCGACTACGAGTTGGATGTGAAGTCATCAAACATGGATGACATGAACTCGCCAGAATACCTCGATCGCGTGAAGAACATCGTACTGGAGCACCTGCGCCAAGTCGGCGGCCCGCCCAGCGTCCAGATGTCAGGTATGTGTTCTCGCATGATGCTTCTACGTGGCTCTCAACGGCATCGACAGACGTTCCCCGCATGCCTGTGGACGAAGTTGTCGAGGACGATCCGGATGAAGATATGGACGACCCCAACGATCGACGACCACAGCGTCTGCTAGACGCGCGGAGACAGGCCGACGGCGAATTGTCTGACTCGGACGACGAAGGAGAAGGCGGTCGGAGGAACCACGCCAGCCACAAAGAGGCCGATTCCCCCTCTTCAGGCCGCAGGTTTGGCGCACCCGTTGGAATCATGAGTACGGGTACGACCCACGGTGTAGGACCCAGCGGTGTACCTTGTGCTGCTGGTGTCCCACCCGGTGCCACTGTCGGGCAGGGTGGCGCTGAGCAGTCTGACATGGAAGTGGATGATGGCATTCCCCTCTCTCAGACTGCAAAGAACAAAGCCTCGGCAGCCCCAGCTAGCACGAACGGTGCAGGTCCCGCACCACCACCGAAGGAAGAAGGGGAGCGCACATAGCGATCGTGTTGCCCGTACTCTTTTCTCTGTTGTGCTACTAGATCCCCTTGGTGTATTCCCTGATGCTTTCCTCTGTCCTTTTGTACCAACGATCAGATTAACGTGCGCGTGACCACGGCCGCACAATGTATGGCACGACGGGCATTACCCTGTTCTCTTTGGCGGAAAACGCAACAAAAAAGCATCGCCGGTGGTTACCTGTGCTCCAGAACTACCAAAAGCCGTCGAAAAGGCATTGAAAAGGCCCGTACACGTGACCTATCGCAGGAAAAGTGCTAGGCAGGTAACAACCGACTTCGGTTTTTCGTCGAGTTTTCTACCAAAGGTAACCGCGTAAATGCCCGTCGTGCATGGCAGCCTCTTGGGCGTTCAAGATCACGAGAAAAGATCACGAGATCGTCACGCGTAACGCGACTGAGTAAAGGTCGGACGCGAATGTGGCTGAGCCTCCTCGTCTGACTCCGTGGTGCACACAGTACCGCAGCATTGGTTACTTATCCTTCCACCGTTCTACCTTGCAACATGGACACGCCTGGGGCCTCTAGCTCTCGCTTCACGACGCCACCTCCTAGAGAGCCTCAGAACTTGGATCTAACGCCGGAGCAAGTGAAGCGCATAGAGCTTAACCGTTTGAAAGGTACGCCCAGTATTCTCGGATACTATCGTACGTACTCATAACATACCAGCGAAGGCAAGACAACGTGAGCGTGAGGAGCAAGCATCCTCTTCTACGCTCCCCAACGCAAATGGCAAACGTCCTCTCGGCGTGGTGCCTGCAACATCCACCTCGCCGACCGCTCCGAAACCTCCTCCTAAGCTGAAACGGGACTCCCGGTTGGGCAAATACTTCGAGTATGACCTGTCTAAAATGGTCAACTCCAAGGGTGGTTTCTTGGTTGAGGATGGCAAGGAAGTCGATGAGGATGTGCGAGCGAAAGAGAAGGAGCGAGAGCGGCAGAGGGCAATGCAGAACCTGGAACCTCGTACGTGCTCTCTCTTCCGCGCAAATGTCATGTTAGTGCTGATACATCGTAGCAATAATGCTCGACCCGAAGCTGAACCCTCGATGCAAAGAGTGCAACTCTATGGACATTGACCAGACCTACAAGAAGGTCTTTGGTTGTCTCGTCTGCAACAAATGCAAGAACGAGAAACCGGAGAAGTATAGTCTCCTGACGAAGACCGAGTGTAAAGAGGTCAGTTCCCGGCTAGGTCTGGCATCGTACAGGCTAACTTACTGGTATCTTTTCCTCAGGACTACCTCCTGACCGATGGTGAGTAACCCGCTCGTGAAGCAAGTCGCTATCTGCAACTCACACCGCCCAGCGGAGCTCCGAGACCAAGAGCTTATGCCGCATTTGCTCAAAGCAAATCCGCACAAGTCCACTTTCGCCAACATGATGCTCTTCTTACGTTGTCAGGTAGAAGACTTCGCGTGGAAGAAGTGGGGGTCTCCAGAGGCCCTCGACGCTGAGTGGCAGCGGCGCGTGGACGAGAAGAAAAAGAAAAAGAATAAGAAATTCGAAGAGAGCCTCAAAGAGCTACGCCGTCGGACGCGAGAGACCGTATGGCAGAAGCGCAAGGATAAGGAGCACAAGCATATATTTGGTGTGGTAGAGAAGGGTCCCAACGGCGTCGGAAAGCAGATTTGTCATGAGTGTGGTTTTTCGATAGATGTCGAGGAGTTTTAGTTTTATTCGAACAGCTCCCGGTTGTAAGTAATGGATTCACATAGGATAGATACGAGCGGTATGCGTCTATTGTATAGGATATTAACACATAGGAGTCTCGCGCAACGTCGCAATTCAGTCGTCACGGTAGCAGAGTGCAAACCGGCATTCGGCAACCTGGATAGCCGGCGCCGATCACCAAGGGGCGTCATAGAGAGGTATCGACTCGGACTTGTTGCACTGGTCCCGGTCACCGTTTGGCCGGAAAGGAGGGACTCATCGGACGCCGAAAGTACTTGCTTCCATCTCATCGTTTCAGAGTGCTCGTGTTTTATCATACTTATAACTGGCTGGGCCGTGGATAACGCTCTCTCTCTTCTGTTCCTCTATCTCTCTCCTTGCTCACAGTCTCAGCATACCTCATGTCTGAAGCCGACAGCCAGTGGAACCATGAACAGATATCCTCTGCTCTTGAAGTAGAGCAGCTGGACGTGAACCTCTACCGGTCAAAAACTCTATACTTGCCACCTCGAGCAAGAGGTGTCTTCGGAGGCCAAGTCATTTCGCAGGCGTTGGTATCAGCGAACAACTGCGTCGACCCTGCTTTCAGCCTGCACGTACGTATGACAACGTTCATGTCATGTCGCGAGTCTAACTCATTGGCATGGTTTCCGTAGTCTTTGCATGTGAGCAACTGCTGTTCTACGCCAACCCAGAACGCTAATGCTGACTTGAACCAGTGTTACTTCCTCCTGAGTGCATCAGCCGCCGTACCAATCCTATACAACGTTGACCGTGTACGCGATGGCCGTTCCTACGCGACGCGTGCGGTTCGCGCCGTTCAACGGGGACGCACCATATTCCTCATGCTCTGCTCTTTCCAACGACCGGAGCCCCGGCAACCCACGTTCCAGCTCCCCATGCCACCCAACGTCCCCTCTCCAGATGCGTGCGAAGGTATCGAGGTCATCTACGAGAGGCTGTTCAAGGAGACGACCGATGCCAAAGTGAAGGACTTCTGCCTCACGGCACTCGAGGTACGAAGACACCTCCGCTACTGCCTCTGCCTCTGCTCACTCAGTTGTACAGGAGCGCCGCCGTAGTCCTATAGACGTGAAGCTTGCAGGCGTTAGGGAGTCGGAGGACGGCATTCCGATATTCCTCTACTGGCACAAAGCAAGGAACACTCCCGTGCGCTACGATCCGGCGTTCCAGAAGGTAAGATTCTTTGACGTCGTTTGTCCCGCTTTGCTCATGACCCTCTGTAGTGTATTCTCGCATACATTTCGGACTCACAATTGTGAGATGCCTCTCAATCTTAGCTCATGTTTATGGTGTCTAACGCTACTACAGCATCAGTGCGGCTCGTCGCACGCTCACACAACTCAACCAGGGTGGCAAGGGCCCAACAAAAGTCGTGATGCAGGTCAGTCATTCATTGACGCCTTGCGCAATAGCCCGCTCAAATCGCGCTTTGGTTGTAGACATCGCTAGACCATAACATCAGCTACTACGAGTGAGTTGGCACCAAATCTTCACAGGTATCTCCGTATTAACTTGACGCAGCGATGACTTCGACTGTGGCGACTGGCTGCTCTACGTTGTGCGTACTCGAAGTTGTAATCGTCGTGCCCTGCTAAACCTTTTGTATAGATTATCAGCGAGCGTGCTGCGAGTGGACGGGCTGCTGTGCACGGGAGGGTAAGTCAATTACTGCTCCTCGGACCCGGCGGGGGAACTGACCGAAGCTTTTCCAAGATGTACACACCCTCTGGCACCCTGGTCGCGGTATGCAACCAGGAGGGCGTCGTTCGGGTTGACGACAGAGAGAACATCCTGGCTACGGCAGCCAAGTTGTGATCTCATGCAGCCGCGGAGGTCGTGCTTAGACATGTGCTTAGACTTACTGGTGGCTTCAAAGCTTGTGGCTTCAAAGCTTGTGGCTTCAAGGCTTGTGGCAGGACATGGGATATATGATCGCATACGGCATCACATACTGTACTTCACATACATAATGAACACGGCAGCCTACACCCTAGCACCACACCGGTCGGCCCGATGGAACCTGGCGCAAACTGAATGTGCGGGAGATATGCAGGGAAATAGATTGCGTAAGTATACACTACCCGCGGTAGAGAGCTTTTCAAGCGTGACAGAAAGCGTGGTGAGACATCGATGCGATAATCCAGGCGGCTATGCTACTGCATGGAGGGCGAAGGGAGGGAGACCCAGGATCCACGAAAAGACCGCTTAGTTCTTCCGACGGTACGAGCTCCCTGTGTGAAATTCCTGAATCAGCATCCTGCACAGAAAGGACAAGGAGCATAGATCGTACCCTCCGTCAGTCTTGCCTTACCACCGGTGGGCTGGCAGAGGACGCTGCCGCATGCGGCGCAGAGGACGACGGTCTGCGCGTGCGAGAAAACGGTCGTGATGGCGAAGCAGCCTAGATAGATGGAAACACTCCATGAGCATACCGTCGTACTATCGGGCAGGGGCTACGCACCAGGGCACTTGACGTCCATGAAGTAAGAGTTGGGGGACTGCACAAGACGCTTGAGCTTGTGCCTGCGCTTCTCCGACTCAGCAGAGGGGTTGAGGAGGTCGACGGCGAGGGTCTGTGTGCAGACAGGAGATCAGTCTGATGTTCTTCACCCGAACAGCAACATAAGCGTTCGGGTGGGTAGGGTACGCACCATTTTGAAGACGACGAAGGGAGCTGGAAGAAGGGAAGGTCAGCGACGAAAGGGAGTGGACTTTTTTGCACGACGCCGAGGTCGACCTGCGTGGATGGAGGGTCGAAATAAGGTTTGGAATGTCCTACTGACTAACAGTCGGGGTTCAAATTTTCTTACTCCCGGGTGGCTGAACCGGCGCTTCTCTACTCCCTGGCTTCCGCCTCCGTGTGTCGACTCATGCGGCGTCGGCGACGGCTCCTAGCGGCTCCTACATGTAAAGCTGACATATCTTGGACATCTGACTTTCGGATTTGAACCCGGTGTGCCTCTCGGTAACCTCATGGACTGGTCAATTTGACCCTGTCGGTTCCAACGTCCTCTCAGACGGATCCAAGTACGACCAGAGGCAAGTCGTCAGTACGTCAGAATTGCGCTAGAGCGGAAGTCGAAATCTGTCGATCAGAGTTGGATTGAGCAAATATACGGTGAAGTCTGCTTTACGCAAGGTGTGGATGTAGCAGGCGGCGTGGATGCTAGACATGCAAAGGAGGCCTAGGGTGGTCAGGATCATTGGAAGGAAGACGAATGGCGTGAGTCGATCCAAGTACCTCTTTCCTTTGATGTCCCCGCACGCACACCGCTGGCTGCGCCCAGCCCTCTACGTAAAGATGTCAACTGGTACGCGTTGTAGTGGAACAAGCGGTGATGGTAATGGAAGGGTACCAGATAGTCAGAAAACGATATGGAAAGTATGAAATTGTGGCCGGTCGCCAATGTCCATACTTAATTGTTGAAGGCGTGAGCAAACATGCCGCATCAACTTCGCGACTCAGTTCACAAACAAGCTCAACATGGCGCGCGGCGGATCCCCCGAGGAACAATGAGCAGGAGCTGTGCGCGGGACGTTAATTGACGCACTTGCAATTGTTCTCCAAGGGGCGCGAGGAAAGTCCCGGGCGCTCGGCCACGTGCGGGTGAAACGCGGGAGCACATGCGCCTTGTGCCTGGAATAGGCAACTGTTGAGGATGGCTTTTGTTGAGTGCACGTCCTTTTGTTCTCGCCTCGCTACGCGACTCTCGCCCTTCAGCCCCATTGTCTCGAGTAGACGCCTCTTCAATGCGTGTTCAGGCTATAAGTACACTACCTTCTTCCCCGGTAACTGTCTCCTCACTCCGGACACTAGTTCCAACAGCCTCTCTCCTGTTCCCTCGTTCCAGGCCAGCTCTTGTTAGGTAAGTCCTCATCATCGAACTCTCTTGAGCATCTCTGTTCAGACGTGGACTCAACGTCTTCTTCAGACTTTCGTTATCAGTCGACTCTCGACTCGACTCGACTGCCTCACGCTACACGACTACGTTCGACCGTATCATCACAGCATCATCTCGATCTCCTTTGCATCTCATTCAGCGAGTATACCACCGCGCATCCTCATCGCAGGTCGATCAAAGCATTCACGACTCCCAGCGTTCATTACACCAGCATTCACCCTCACTTTCATAAGAATTCTACGCCCTCTCTCGCAATGGCCTCTTCCAACGTTGTCTTCGGTTCCCTCTCTGTCGCCCTCGCGCAGGCTATCACCTACATCACGCGCCCCCTCATTGCTCGCTACTCTGCCGTGACCATCATCAAGCTCCAGCTCGCACTCGAGGCCAACCTCACCACCCAGTTTACCCCCTCCTGGGTCCCCACTGAGCCTCTCCGTGGCTCAGGTCGTCGCTGCCTCACGCTCTCCCCCTTCGGCATCCCCCCTCGTGCTATCTACAACGCTTGCAAGTCCGCTGGCGTTGAGTGGTCCGAGTGGATCGCGCTCCTTGGTAACTTCGAGTTCGACCTCTTCATCGATCCCGGCTGCGTCTCCGTCCGCTTCGGCAGCGCAGGCGTTGGCAAGTTCTTCACTGTCTGGTCAGAAGACGTCAGCATGGTCGAACAGAAGAAGGCAGCTGCGGAGAAGGAGTCTCGTCTTGACGCTCAGCTGAGGCTGCAGGCTGCAACGCGCGCAGCCTCCGTCAAGCCAACGAAGACCTTCGCACAGCAGCTCCTCGAGGACGAACAGGACGAGGAGGAGCTCTTTGCACTCATCGCCGACGAGGTTCGCGAGCCGACCTGGCTTACTCCCATCCTCAGCGAGTTTCCTCCCATCCCAGCGCCGGAGCGCTCGATCACGTCCTCTCCCATGTCAGCAGTCTCCACCCTGTCTTCCCACTCGCGCTCCAGCTCCTCGAGCTCGAGCTCCGGCTTCACGTTCTCGTCCGTCGGCAGCACCGACTCTTTCGGTTCCGCCACCACCGTCTCCCAGGCGTCGTGCTCCGCGGCGTCTTCGCCTTCGGACGAGAAGCCCAAGTTCAAGCTCTCTCGTCGCGAGCGCGCCCGCCAGGCGCGCGTCTTCATAGACACCACCAAGACGGCTGTCACGAACTACGACGGCGGCAAGACCACGGTGCTCACTGGTGGCGTTATGCTTGGCGGTGGGAACAAGCCCAAGCCCACCACCGCCCCAAAGAAGGCCAACGTCACCAACGCGAACTGGCGCGCTCTCCGCGCTTGAAGGCAACCACTTTCTTTTCGACTTCGATTCTTACTCTGGACGAGCTCCATGACCCCGACGTGCACGGCCACGCTCAGAACGCCCCTCACGCAACCCCATGAAAACCATCAAGACATTGCCTACCCTACAACGCGCCCCGCGCACTTATTCTTGTCAGTCTCATCCTCACTGTTTCCATTGCTGGTCGAATGTGTAGCATGAACTCCCCGCTGTGTCGAACACTGGACTCCGGTATCCCCTAGGCATTTTGTAATTAGTACTTCGCATTGCCCCCCTCTTCTGTTTCCATATTTTGCTGGTCTGGATTCGTTTGTATATTCGTATCTTCATGTTGCAATAGCTGTCGTCGCTGTAGTATAACAGAGCTGGTTTGGTTACCCCTTCTCTCAGTGTCCTCAGAGCGTGTTTGGTGTTTGACGTCAGCTCTCAAGATTTCATCATCAAAGAGTAGCCGGTGTGTCCACATGCGATGCAAGTTAGAGGGGTTCAGAGTTCTTATTGCAACTCGCGTCGTAGTCGGCGCCATCGTTCTCCAGCTGATGGAATATCGTTATGGCGTGTCGAATACCATGCGAGTCAGCGGTGGACCTATGGCGCTACTCGACTTACTTGGCCAGAAGACGATCATCGACCATGATCGGAGCCGGCGCAACGTTACCTCTGTAGAAGTCCAGTCACGCTCCGCGCACAACTGCTGGCCGAGGAGACGTGGTTGATCTGGAGGCCTTCTGTCGTGGCATCATTCTGGGGCGTTGCGGAGCTCTGCTGGCTTCCCTTGGCAAGCGGTGATTACAGCGAGGATATCCGACTGAGCGGACTGGGGTAGAAATGGAGGGGAAAAGGCCCACCTAGAAGGACGACGAACGGTGCCAGAGGAGCTGGACCTGTGCGAGTGCCACGGGCGCTTGGCGTGTGACGGCCGGATCGGGGACGGCCGAGCCACTTGAACTTGAAAACCTTCCGAATATGGACCATTGTCGTCATTAGGCCTGTATCCGTAGTGGTGCATTGCAGTGGATTCGAAGGAGTTGGTCGCCGCATAACATCATGCTCTCCCAGTACGACATGCCTATAAATCCTCCCTGCCCTCCCTTTACCCGGTTCCTCAAGATCTAGACGTTACCAACCGTTCCTTTTCCCTGCACTCGCCCACCCATCCTCCCCAACGTTCACAATGACCGCTGCACGCGACTCTCAATCCATTGAAGCCCGCAAAGCACGCTATTCCCGCGAACTTGCTGCCTACACACTCCGTCAATGGGATCTTGTTCGCCAATCTATGGAGGATGGCGAGAACAAAGACAAGTCTACCGATTCGCCTGGCTTACCGCCCCGACAAGGTATTTCCCGCGCTCTACGAAAGGGCTTCGGCATGTCTTCTACGGCTCAAAGGATGACTGACCTTGGGTGGTGCAGGGAACGCCAGCGATCGCGAACACCGTTCTACACCAGGTGTCCATGCGCACGACTATGCACGAAGTCCGTACAGGCAGAGCAACAGGGCCGTCGCTGGCAACGCCTGAGGTTAGTGGAAACCGTGGGCGTAGTTCCGTAAGTCTCCTTAACCCACATGAGTGCTTGCACTGGGTCTCATACTCCCGTGTACCCTCACAGTGTACCTGCTGCAGCCGCGTGGCGTCATAGTGGTTTTGTTTTTTCGCACCTTCATGGGACATTCGTAGCGTTTGTACTTCTTGCTCTCCTTCGCATACCTTTGGTCTCTACTTCGAACGCTAGAGCCACATCACATATTGTATCAATAGTAGACTTGCCAGAAATTCCGCTCGTGAATCAGATCCCCTGTGGTTCCTGAGGCCAGAGTTGTTACCGCCACCATGAGGAAGTGGAGTTGTCGACGACATTGCACGCCCAATTTAGTAGAAGATACATCTCGATGCCGCCACTGTATAATCGGACTTTGATGACGTCGAAACACCACCGGGTAAGGTCGTAATCTTACTCGAGCTGTCATCGTAACGACTCTAGGGATTGGCTTCGACCGTGTTCAGTACTCGGTTTCGTGGAACTGCAGGGAGAATCGCGTGAGTTCAGCTAAAATCTGAGGAATTCGCACATGGAGCCTTGACGCTTGAGGCAAGCTAGTGTCGCGAGACATGTATGGTCAAAAACCAGCCATGTGACGGTCCCGCTTCGGGCCAGCTCTGTTGTACAAGCGGCGAAGTGGAGATCGCCCACTGTAAAGCGTCGCCGTGTGCACTGCTGACGTCCTTCTGGTGATGTAGTGCACCACAACCTTGCTTCGCAGGAAGTGCGCTATGATGTTGCTTCAAAGTTGTCGTAACAGTGTTGGCTCAATGTTCAGCGTCATTAGCAAGCGGTGGGCTTCAATGAATATACGAACAAGTGAAATAGGATGGAGAGCTCCGCAATCGCCGCCCTTCAACTTGCGCTCGTTCTGAAGAGTGACATAGTCCGGACTATAGAAGCTGTGCGTGGGTTAGCCAATCCTGCCGCGAGCAATCGCGTAATGATACCAGCGATTAGCGTAGTAGTACTACGGTAGGTAGCCTTGACCTTGCTTCTGGCGTTGCTCCATCCAGGGATAGTATAGGACTACTCTATTAAGATCCGCATTCAACTGTGGATCCTGTATGTAGCAACGAACGATTCCGTAAGAGTGATTGGATGAACGGAGATGAGTTGTGTAGAGAAGGCCGAAAAGACGCGCTGTGTAAGTAATCGCGCGCATCCCACTTGTCGCGTCTGGATCCAATCACGTGGGGTGACATAGATTAGATCTGAGATCCATGAGTGCCGGATCTCCTCCCCAAGCATTCCCCAAGCCTTTTGCGCACATCCGCTTTTCCGTTCTTCCACTCAAACCCCACCCCGTCCTCTCTTCCTTAACCGCCGCACACAACCCCAGTAGCAGGGGAACGTAGACGTGTTTGCCGCCGCCCTCCATCTTCAAGCCATGTTTCGCGCAGGTCCCTCCGTACGCCTCACCCTTCAGTTCAGGCGAGCTCTCGCGACACACGCGACGACACCGGCCGCTCCTCCGACGCGTCACTCATGGACGAAGCAAGAGATCCAGGAGATTTACGACAGCCCTCTCCTTGACCTGGTCTTCCGAGCAGCATCCGTGCATAGACAGTACCACGATCCGAGCAAGATTCAGTTATGTACTCTGATGAACATCAAGAGTGAGTCCCATCACGGATGTTGATCGAGGGTCATCCTGACGTTCTTGTGTTTTCTCAAGCTGGTGGCTGCTCAGAGGATTGTACGTCCGGACATACAATGAGGCTCTTTCTGTATCTAAACGCTCTCCGCAGGCTCGTACTGTTCCCAGTCTTCACGTTATGCAACTCCCACCAAGGCGTCCCGGCTTGTTGACGTAGAGCCTGTCCTTGAAGCTGCTCGGAAAGCTAAAGAGAACGGCAGCACTCGCTTTTGCATGGGTGCCGCGTGGAGGGACCTTTCAGGTCGGAAGCGCGGGTTCGAGCGCATCCTCACGATGGTGCGCGAGATCCGAGGCATGGGAATGGAAGTATGCACGACGCTCGGGATGCTGAGCCCCGAGCAAGCGCGGCAGCTCAAAGAAGCGTAGGTACCCACCTGCCAGAGCTTCTGTCATCCGCTAACGCACGACACTACAGCGGGCTCACCGCTTACAACCATAATCTCGACACGTCTCGTGAATACTACCCTGAGGTCGGTACGAATTTTTAGGAGCCGTCTCACGGAACTGAATGGGCCATGCCTGCAGGTCATCACCACACGATCTTACGACGACCGGTTGAGCACTATTGCCGCCGTTCGGGACGCTGGAATCAGCGTCTGTTCTGGCGGTATCCTTGGCCTGGGTGAATCCGACAAGGACCGTGTTGGCCTTATATGGGAGGTGGCAAAGTCAGACCGTCCGCCATCTATTCTCGGATAGGGATAAGTGAGCTGAACCCACACAGTATGCCAGAACACCCCGAGTCGTTCCCCGTCAACGCGCTAGTGCCCATTAAGGGAACGCCGCTAGAGGATAACGAGGTGAGTCTAGTGTGTACGTTAGCGTGGGGACGGGATGCTCAACTTGTTGCAGCCTGTGCCATACCAGACCATCCTTCGCACGATTTCGACGGCGCGCATTGTCATGCCCGCAACGATCATCCGGCTCGCCGCCGGACGGCAGACGCTGGACGAGACGCAGCAGGCCATGTGTTTCATGGCTGGCGCCAACGCGGTGTTCACGGGCGAACAGATGTTGACCACGCCTTGTGAGTATTGGAAGCTGGCCGCGTCGATCTGATGCTGAACTGTCGTCCGCCGCCAGGCTCGCCATGGGACGAAGATAAGGCGATGATGGGCCGCTGGGGGCTGGAGGGCATGCGCAGCTTTGAACAAGTTGGCGTGGCGCGGAAAGAAGGGGCGAGACTTGAAGCTCGCTCCGAGACGCAAGCTGCACCAGCCTCGGGAACGTCCGCCTCCGTCGGTGCTCAACCGAGCGCTTGATTGACCATCCCCCAATCCGTTTGGCTTTCTGCCCGGTTCCGCGCCATCGGACGTTTTGCCGGTTTAGATGACGGTGACTTGAGCTCACTATTACTGCATATGCACTGATGACAGGAGGAAGATTGTGCGGGAGCGGAGAAAGTAGTTGGAGTGGTGTCCTACCGTCGCGAGCGGGTCCTCTTGCACACCAACGACTGTATTGCTAGCATGTTTGATAAATTGGGGGCGGCAAGCGATTTACACGCATACGTAGATCTCCATCTAGATTACATCCCGCGACCCGCGAGCCATCTCGCGTGCCTTGCGATCGTCGAGGGATTGGACGGTGCAGACCGAGGTTCGAATTCGAGATGCGACGCCGAGGAATTGAGCGTGTTGACGTTTGGTGTGTGTAGCGCTCGTTTCCAGATTGGGTTTATGGTTCGTTTAGGTGTCCCGCACAGACCGAATCTGTATCTCGAGACTCGCGCCCCCTCGTGGACGTTGGACCTCAATCCAGTCAGCTTCCCTCGCTGCCCACGGAACGCGTGGCCAAGTTCGGGTCGGTTTCTCAGGAGCCCAGTCCGTTCAATCGCCCGATGGACACTCCTTCAACGCCGTTCCTCCAACCCTCCGCCGTCCACCGCTTACGTTGCGCGCTGCTAGTGCCCATGCGCAACGCCTCGCGACGTGCGATTTAGGTAAATTGCTTGAGAGCCGTGGAGTCTAACACATCTCACTGTCAGTATTGCATGCGAAAGCTTGCTGCTGCTCGGGTTCCGGGATCGTTCCAAGACCCCACACCGCGGGCTCTTGACGGATCGCAACAATCTCCGGTCCTTGACGCTTGCAGATGCAGAGATGTGATAGCACTGCGAGGGACTCGGAACGTCGCAGGTTGCCGCCAGGGTGCTGCTACATATGTGCAATTGTGAGCACCGCATCGTCTCGAGTTCTTTTGACTGATGTGAACGTGGACAGACGGTGTCCTAGGCGATCTCCGACTGCCCGCTTGACTTTTTCCAACTGAATATCGTCGGCGTGAGGGGGCGGTCTGGCTCTGGAGTAGGCCGCGACACACGCTAAGACAAAGAGCTGCTCTGGGCCGTGGTTGAGCGAATAAGGTGTTTGCACAGCTTCCTGTGCTTCCCGGGCAGCGGCGCGACAGGCTTTGCGGGTGCAGCGGAGGCATTCGAGGGCCAGTCCATCGGCAGCGCCAACAAGCCCTTCCTTGCATGTCCTGGCCCCTTGATATGACTCTTTTCATCCTCAACCGCCCACGCCGAGTTCCGAATCGGCCACCTTCCAGCGTCGGGGCCAATCGCAGCCGCGCCCGGGGCTGTCGCTTCTCTGACCAAGAGACATCTACTTCGGCCCTTATCGTGAATGGAGCAACCCAATTCAATAATTCCGGCATATTCTTTGCCACAGGCGAAAGCATGCCTGGCGTTCCTCGCTGAGACACAGGACCGTCTGCTGATGCGCGTCCTTGTGTCTTGCGTTTAATTCCGGGGGCAAGTCGCCTGCCCCCCTTTGTGGTGGCCTCGGCGTCCGTCCTGGATCCATAGAAAAGGCAGCGCTTTCGACGTCCGTTCAGGCCATCCTGCATGGCGCTCCACCCCACGCAAAAGGACTACGTGTTTCAGCTCCCCGCCCTGACGCTAGATAGTATGACTTCCTCGACCCCCAACTATGCAAACGCCGGCCCCGCTCAGGCGGGCACCAACAGTCGGGCGCAGAGGTTCTTCCCGCCCGAGAGGTATGTCCGCCCCCGCCGATGCTACCCGCCCCTCGTCCTCGGGCTTACAGTCGTTGTGTCAGATACGTCGCCGCACAGGCACAGTACGTGTACTATGGCATTGTCTCCAGATTGCCTATGGTGGCGTACGTTTGCCCTCGTGCCTCGTCTCCCGTGACAGGCCCTCGTGCTGACGGCTTGATTGGCTCTAACACAGCCGTGTAACGTTGACCGACTACCGAGGTACCGTTTTGCTCGACACCTGCGTCCGTCCTACGTGAGCGATCTGCGTCGCCTACATCTGTCTCCAAGCTGACAGCGGTGGTCTCCGCAGACAACCAGTCTGTGACTATAGAACGGCCGAGACGGGGTTACAGCCGCACCACCTGGCAGAAGGTGCGCTCGTTCAACTCCGACCCCCCGCGACGATCGTACATATTGATGACCCTTTGCACCTCCGCCTCGCAGCGCCTGTCTTTATCGACGTTCAGCGCCAAGTTGCGTCAATCATCCGCGACAAAATTCTGGTGGGCTATGCTTTGTGGGATTTCCTCTCCGTATGTTTGCCCTCGTCGTCCGCCGAATTCTGGGGTGCTTACCACCGCTCCGTCTTAGGTTATGGGCTTGTCCCATCCTGCCATCAACACCCGGGACACCGCGCTGTTCATGTCATTTCGCCGTACTCTCGGACACAAGCCGACGACAATGATTCCGCTCGAGACTCTCGTGAAACACTTCATGGGAAGGGACATTGGGCAGAGTGGTGACATTCCGGTGAGTGTCATGGTCGGGCCAGGCGACTATTGTGCATTGTGGGACTCACGAAGGCTCGAGCAGGTGGAAAGGGCCCGTGCAGCTCTGGACCTCTTCCGCTCCTGCGAACAGACCTGGGAAGGGATCATTGCTACCGGGGCGTGGCCATGTGCGCTTCCCCCAACTGAGTATCGACGATGCTTCACCTAAGAATCTTCCCATCGTCATTCAGTGCCGGTACGGCCGACCCCTCGCCGAAATCAGTTGTAGGCTATCGCGAGGACGTTTGTTGTTCTTGATCAGGATAAAGTCGTCCCATAGACATACGAGCTGCGACTATTGTGTAATGCTGGACGTCACGTCCTGTTGAGCAGGTTGTGTTACCATATGGCAACAAATTTATCATGCTGTTCTCTGTCTGATGCGTGGGCGATGACGCGTGTTCCAATAATGCAACTGGTATGACACAAACACTAGAAATACAGAAGGCTGAGGGAAAGAAGCAGATTACAAAGCGGCAGCGAGTTCGACCTCCCGCTTGTTTAGGCGGTCGATTTCCACTTCAAGCGCGACGTTCGCCATCTCAATTTGGAGTATACTTGAGATCAGCTCCGTCCATCTCGTTTCAAGCGAAGTCAACTGAGTGCCCAGCCGAGTCTGTAGATGTGTTTGAGCGCGAGTGTTAAGCGGTAGTGATGCACCGAGTACTGCTCACCTGGAAGTTCTTCCTTTCCCGGTTGACATCTACGGTCAGGTTCTTCAAGTCCTCAAGAGCCTTTTCAACGTTCTTCGCGGATGCTTCATTAAGATAATTGTGAATTCGCCACGCATTGGGACCATACTGCTGTAGCAGAGCCAGGTTGGTTTGCCTATACGACGCACGCGACTCAGTACTTGGCCTGCACATAAGCATATAGATGAGTACTCACCTCAGTTTCTGGTGCTCTAGCTGCGCGCGAGCATTCTTCAGGGCCTCTAACCATTCTTCCTCGTCCTCTGGCTTCACGGGGCCCGGTAGTTGATACCGAGCAGTGTCTAGTGGCGGAAGTGGCTGATGATTTGAGACGCGCTCAAGCTCAGCTTGCAGCAATGGATGGTCCTAAGTTATTGATTCGGTGAGCACCCAGCACAGACGTCGGATGATAGGCATGGCGCACGAACAGCAAACAACGTTGGCGCAGGCGGTACTTTAGGATGCAGGCTTTGTGGTGGCTTGCCTTCCCGTGCCAATTCCTTCTCGACTTTCTGCTTCAGCACGGGGTACTTCTCAAGCTCGTCATCATAGTATGGAAGCGCGTCGAAGATTGCTGGAGGCTGAGCGTCGCCGTTTGCGATATTAGACATTTTAGAACGAGGTCACGGTGGTCAGAGGTGAGGGAGGTGGTGTAAGCGCCCATGCAGCGCGTCGGGATCCCAGCGCCTCAGCCGCGACGGTCGTTCCCGCACATCCTCGACGTCGACAACCATGTCCCTCCGGCTGGCGTGCAGAACAGGCCGCCTCCTCCGCCATGCGCCCCCTCGCTCTGCGTTGGCTGCTGCTACAAAGCTGAGCCGTGCTATCCACTCGTCGAAGCCTTCAAAAGGTACGCTCTCGTGGTCAACAATTGTGCTCTCAACTAACGACAAGCAGCTTCGGCGTCCCCGTTCACGGAGCCCACCTCTCCCAACCCGGCCCTCACGAAATACGCTGATGCGACTGAGAAGCTGCACTCCTATGGCTCCTACCTCATCCAGTGTCTCCCCAAATACATCCAGCAGTTCTCTGTTCTCAAGGATGAACTTACGCTCTACATCTGCCCCTCTGGCGTCATTCCTGTGCTCACTTTCCTTCGCGACCACTCTCAATGCCAGTACAAGAGCGTTATGGACATCTCTGGCGTCGACTTTCCTGAGCGCGACAAGCGGTTCGAGGTCGTTTACCACCTGCTCAGCGTGAAGTACGCTAGCCGCATCCGGGTGAAGACCTATGCGAGCGAGGTGGACGCCGTCCCAAGTGCCATGGCGGTGTTCAAGGGTGCGGATTGGTGTGTATTAAACCTAAACGCTTCTTTTCGGTCCCTCGCTAAATGCAAATAGGTACGAGCGCGAGGTTTGGGACCTGTTCGGTGTGTTCTTCAAGGACCACCCTGACCTGTGCGTACCGTCCAATGACTGACATTGTATGACATCTGACCGAGTACGCCGTAGCCGTCGCATCCTTACGGATTACGGTACGGCAATTGAATGAGATGGCAATGTCGCGCACTAACAGCGTGTTCCAGGCTTCGAGGGTCACCCGCTCCGCAAGGACTTCCCGCTTACGGTGAGTCGCAGTCGCAATCACTCCATCCGGCGTAGCACTCGGGCTCATCAGCTTTCACACAGGGTTACACTGAATTGCGTTATGATGAAGAGCGGAAACGGGTCGTCTACGAGCCGCTGCAGCTTACCCAGGCGTTCCGGTATGACCCCGTGTTCTGTTCATCGTGGCGCCGGGCTGAGTTTGTTTGAACGTCAGGAACTTCGATGCACTGTCGCCCTGGGAGCAAGTCGGTGATGGCACCTCACCCAAGAGGCCGGACGAACTCAAGCCTGTGCCTCCCCCGCCGCCTCCCGCAGAGGAGAAGAAGTAGAGATAGGGCACGAGCGATTTCCTATAATACATACAGTTTCAATCGCGTTACACTCCTGTACCTGGGCAATCCATACAATGAGGCCGATCGAGCTGTCGCGAATTCCGATGGTATATGCGTGTCCTTGTCACAGATTAGGGTGCAGCCTTCTCGTTTCCCGAACCCTCTTCCGAGCCCTCTTTCACAGATCCCTTCTTGTCCCACCCCATCCGCGCTCCGATGTACTCCTGTCCAATGACCTCAACGCCGATTCTGATGGCTTCAACGACCAAGTCTTCCACCCAATCATATTCGTCCCAGAGGTCCAACCACTTCGTGGGAACGGATTGAGTGACGGTGGACTGAATCATGTTATGGTGGGGATCCGAAAGACAGACAAGGAACTGCAGAGATGACTGCGAAGCAGGACTTGCGGCCGCAGGACCCTCATTGGCCGAATGAACCTGGGGAAGCGCATACGTAGTCGTGAATGGCTGGACGCGGAGGTAGACGTAAGAATATGTGGTCGGGTTCTGAGCCGAGGATGACGTGGTTTCTTCAGGCTTAGCGTTCCGCTTCATCAGTTCCTCAAGGTTCGCCTGCGATCCAAGCTCAGCATATGCCCAAGTCGTACGGTCTATTGCTTTACCTGGGCGAGCTTGAGAGCCGCGTCATAGCCGTCGACGGCGTTCAGGTCTCGTTGGTTGTCCGCGGCATCCTTGGGACGCGACTCATCGCCGCGATTTACGACAAGGTCACCACCCTCGACCTGTTCCATAATCTTGATAGACATTCATGAGCAATATTGTCTTTTGCCGAAGCGAAGAGCGCAGCCGCCTAACCCGTGAAAGCGCTCGGTACACGAGACTCTCGATCCCCTCGTATCCTTGCATGTCATGGCTCAGCCAGACCTGGATGACTTCGTGCTCCGAGATGGGCGGTGCGACCACGTTGAGAATGTCCGTTAGAGTCGAAAGTCCGACCCGCTTGAAGTCTTGGCCTATGCATTTATTTCCAAAGGTCGTTAGAGCCTCTCAAACGCCGAGATAGGCAGAAACCACCCACCAAGCTTGTCTAGCTGCGCGGCCTTTGCATACTCAAGGACGCCCTCGCCCCATTTCCGGGCCTGTTCGTTCTTCGGGAGGTTCTTGACCTGCTCATCGACCACAGACTTTGCCTGCTGCAGCGCGCTGCTCGCCGTGGACCACACACTTCCCCATCCCCACCCGCCTGCTGCAGGTGCCGCAGACGCTGCCTGGCTGTCCTGACGCGGGGCTTCCGGTTGCTTCGTGGATGCAACGCTGACTCGGGAACTCGAGGATTCCGTCCTAGAGAGGGGAACTGAGCCCGGAAGGAGGGGCGTGGGGGTACCCACTTTGACGCGCTCGGTACTCTTCCTCACGGTTGGGGTACCGGCTCGTGACAACGGGCGGTCAATATGCACGCTGGCCGAGCGCGGAGGCTCCGAGCTCTTCTGGGTGATCTCGTCGATAAAAGCGAAGACTTCGGCCTCTCCCTCGGTAGGGGGTTGCGCGGCAGGCGCCGCGGAGGACGGCGCGTCCGCGGGAGGAGCGAGGTTATCAAGGTCGTCCAGGAACTGCAGAGCCTCCTGCTGTTTGGACTTGGATTTGGTAGACATAACCGTCGGAGCTATTGTGAAAGAGCGTTGTACACAGTGGAAGACGATGTCGAGACTGAAACAAGACTGTAGCAGAGGTGGACGGAGGAGAGTGAATCGTGAAGCGCAGTACAGGCGCGTGTGTATGCTCGCGAAGCGCTCGTATGAATCGCGGGGTGGCTGTAGTGGTCATCGCGCTCTGTGTTGCATACTACTTGCCGCCACCATACGGCTAGCTCGTTCGTCCACCCAGCTTGACGTTCAATTTCGCGCTCGCACTCAAAGCAAACGCTTCTCTCATCTACAAGGATCATACCGGAGGTATTGGAGTTCAAGTTCTTGGAATCCGGCTGCTCCGCGCGTTCTAGAGCTCCCGCCAGGGTTACTGCTCAAACCACTCCGTGCGCGCACATCATTACTTCTGCGGACACAACCCAGCAGCGCTCTCCGCCTGAGAAACTGTTGCATCTGGTTGTATAATGCCAAGGAAGAAACAAGCGTCTCCGCCATCTAGGGAGAGCTCAGAGGATCCGCAATTCGTCGTCGGTTAGTGCCTTCTTATGAGATAACCACGCAGCTTTACTGACATCAAGCGTGTATCGAGAGGTCGTCAAGGCGGCGAGAGTAAAGGATGGGGCATGGGTGCGTTCTGTCATCACGACTACCATAGAGCCCTCGCTAACTGAGGACTGTTGATAGGAATATCTTGTGAAGGTGAACTCCCACTGCTACCGCGATTCGAACATGCCTTCGTTAACTTGGCTATGTAGTGGGCGAACTACGACTCTGATGATGATACGTGGGTGTCCCTGCTACCCTGCTATGGTATTCACACAGCATACGCTTATCTCGCCGCGATGTAGCTGGGAACCCGATGAGCATCTGCAGGACAACTGCAAACGCTTGCTGGAGAGCTTCTGGGATGATATTGGCATGGATGACGATGATTACTATGAAGGCTACACCGTACATGCGACACCGTCTTGGATCAGTCAGTTACCTGAGTTTAAGTGCCTTGGATAACACTTACGACATCCACAGAACGCGAGAAGAAGCTTTTCGCACGTACATTGGGTGGGAACCAATCCTCCGAAGACGAATCTAGCGAAGACGGCGAGCCCTCGACATCAAACATCAAGGAAGAGCCCGTCTCCTCAGCGGCAAAAGACAAGGGCAAGGGCAAAGGGAAGGTAAACGTGTGCTCACAAATTGTGCAGTACCGCCGCTTCATTATATACTCGCGTTCTCTAGGCCGTCGCCGTCTCTACAACAGGGAGGAAGCGAGGCCGTCCGCCAAAAATCTTGCCTGCTAAACCGAAAGAAGAACCCAAAGTAGGACCCTCGTAACCATGGTCCCATGACGCACGCATGCGGAGCTGATAACCTAGAATCGTGTAGAGGATTCGGATGACGCGCCGTTATCTAGTACTCAAAGGAAGAGAAAAAGGCGCGCTCGGCCTGCCACGCCTACTGTATGTTCTATTGTTCGCCTTTATGGTCGTTTTGCTGATGGCCATGGGTTAGTCAGATGAGGATGACCTTCCGCTACATAAGCTCAGGAAACCTAAGCCTACCCAATCCACGACGTCTGCCGCACCTGCCCTATCGGCTTCTGTAGGACATATCTCACAGACTTCCGCGAGGTCCTGCTTATAATCCTTACGCAGAAAGCGTCTGCTCGAAAACGAGAACCTGACGACGACGCTAGGAGCGAGTCTGGTGGCTCGCTCTTTTCTGGAAGGGCATCCTCGCCGGAGGTCGCCTTGGGCGCGTCCGTATCGACCAGTACCGCACAAGGTTCGAAGAGCACGTCCATCCCGATGAAGCGCCCGTCGTTAGATGATGGGGCCCCGGGCCACCATCGCAAACGCCAGGTCATGGAGATGCCCATGCCGATCACTGGTGCAGTAGGCAATTCTACCAAGGCGCGTTTAGCCCAGCGGGGCCAACAACCACCACCGGCTGCTCCTGCACCCCCGGTCCCGGGGGTGCGGCCGAAGTTGGACCTGTCCACATTGTCGTTCAAGAAGAAGAGTACAGCTCCTGTTGGTACTGGAGGACCGTCCCCCGTGCGAACAGACAGTCCGACGACCCCTGCCCTGCCAAGAAGAGCAAGTGACATTGTCCAATCGCCCTTGGCGGTTGATCCTCCGCCTGCAACTGAATCACAGCATGCACCTCCTTTGCCGCGGACGAGCGAACTGAGGTATTCCAATATATGCGCGCTCGGAATGAGTCGCTGACGATCGCATACAAGGCGAGCATCTATCCCACTGCCCCGACGTTCGACCTTGAAAGCGCCTTCGCAACAAGACCTAGTGGCGGAAACCAATCAATTCCTATCTAGCATCATGCCCGCGGAGTAAGTGGTTCTGTCTATAAACATCTTCGGTTTTGGTGATCTGATCTCCACTATTTTGCAGTATGGCTGGACCTATGCGGTAAGTATGGATTGTTAGGCTCCCATCAACCACTGACCCCTTGCGTAGCGAGGAGTCTACTCCGGAGACACCTACTACCCCAAGTGTACCTGCTGCGTCCGGCAAGCCGAAAGTGCCGCCGCTTCCTCGGTAAGTGGTCCTCGTTGCCTGTTTGCGTCGTACTAACTGTGTCATAGTATTGGGAAGAAATGGAAATGGTCGGGCCAGATGTTCATGGACGCTACTGAAGAGAGGGCGGAAAGAGTCTGCAGTATCCTCCTGCACGATCCAACCGAACCCCTCCCCAATGGCTTGCGGTTCAGTATCTGCTTGAGAGACGACGCCGTTCGCTTCTCCGCCTTTCTCAATCTTGCGTCCTTGCCATTACTACTGGATGCCTGCACACGGGTACAACAATTCGCAAAAGTCGCACCCGCAGCCGACGATGACGCCGATGCCCTCAGGCAGCTTGGGATCTACATGATGAAGAGATCGTTCGTACGTATTCATGGTTATTTCTCAATCTGAGCATGTACTCAGCTGAATGGATGACACAACAGTTTTGTTATGCACACCTGTATATGGAGGAGACGTCTGTTGCCTTACTGTTGTTGTTTCCTGCTGGACATCCACTTGCGACAAAATTCTTGAAGGTCCCTCCCGGCCATGCGGGTGAAGCGCCCCTACAAGCTGCGCTTGTACCCTGGGAGTTGACTGCAAAAGAATTCTGTCAGGCGCACTGGAAGCCTAGGACATCAACCCTCAACTCACAACTGGACCCTGACTTTGCCCTCACTCTCGACGCTGAAGGACGCAAAGTCGTTACTCAACGGCGGTACCACCAAGCCCTCCACATCCTTGGTTTCCCCAAGGCACTGTACGACTTCATGAGCGGTCCTAACCGTTCGTACTGCATATGGAGCGCGCCTGGAGATGAGACGGCCTCAGGTCCGGGATATGAAACACTTCTTCTGAGAGAGATCCTCTCGACGTGCCAATCTCAAGAAGTTGGGTACAAGGCCGACGCGCGAGTCGTCTTTGTACATGTCGGTGCGCTCGACAAGCTTCACTGTTTGAGTGCGCTGGCGGAAAGGCGCGCCAAGCGTGCGGATGTACGTTTTGTGACCTATGGAACGCACCCGAACGTTTCAAGCGAACGATGGGGTGTGCGGGAGCTCTACCCTATGGGTATGTTCAGGTTTCATGCCGCGATCTGCCTTATCAGTGCTGACGCTATGGCAAGGCGGCATCGTCACCTTCACGCCATCTGCGATCATACAGGGACACTATCGTATATTCGAACGAATGAGACAGATAGCAGAGCATCCTGCATGGGAATGCTATGTGCTGCCATCGGTTGTAGCCATGGTGGCAAAGCTAAGTTGTCAAGGCGTTCACCCACTACAGATCTATGACGAGTAAGTTACACAGGATCAAGGTTGGGTAATTTCATTCAACTGACCACCAAACCAGGGGTAATTTTGTGTACGAAGATCTTCTCAAGGCAATTGCGGACGGATCTGTCGCGTTGTTACAAGCCCCTCCGCTGGTCCGCGATCCGCCTGCCCAACAGAACCCCGCAATTCTCTGGACGCGATGGCAGCTCCGTGTCTCTGGACTTGATGCCCGAGGTGTCCTAGAAGAGTGCCTCGAGCGCGCAGCGGAACAGTTCGCAAACACCTCAGACGCAGACCTTCCAGCTGCGATCGAGAAGGAGATCGCCCGCGACCTAGTGCGCATGCAGGTCCGGCCAGCCATCATGGACCACTACAGGCGATTTGTCCTCTTCAGGACGAAACAAGATGCCTTCTTTGCGGACGACAGCAAGGTCGGGGTGAGCACGTTTCCGTCCCATCAGCTTGACGGACCTTAACTAACCCAGGTCTGGCGCGCCCCAGATCGAGTGCACTACGCACGATAAATTCGACTTCAGGGACGGATTCTTCTCGTCGAACGACTCGGAGAAGAAACGAGGCTAACGCCGTGAATCTCTTCCCACATGTATTTCTTGCATCATCTGGGCTGTTGGGCTGTGTTCTGGTATTGAAACATTAGCACTGTATATTGCATCTCGAATCGTATCCTTTGTTCTTAGACGCAAGGCTCTGAGCAGCAACCTCGTACGGTCCCATCACTATCCGAGTGGTCATATGTGCAGCAGCGCCCGGCATGTGATAGTTCGGTGCGGGCGTCTAAGAGATCGGCTTCTTTGCCAGTGGTGCCAGCGGCATCATAGCACACCTCGCACTCGATACATATACAGCCTGTTGCGGTCCCCCGCGGGGATCCTTTCCTACCTCTCCTTGCTCCGTCGGTCTGCTACAATGTCCGGACTAGAGGCTATCCTAAGCAACCCAGCATATCATGACTACCTGGCCATCCTCAAAGGGGCTCGTAATGGCTTCGTCTACGGCGTGAAAGTACGCTTCCCGCATGCGCTAATTATGGCTATTCTCTTCGGCCGGGGAGAGTCAGTACTGCTGCATTCTCAACTTCTGATACCTTGTTAACCTTGTGGTCATAGTTGGCAGACCCGATTGAAGGCCATCTACCGTGCGACGAAGCAGCACGCGCTCAATCTTGCCAAGTTCGTCTCGCTCTACAAGACGCTACTGCTCATCCAGAAGAAGATGAACGGCGGCAAGGAGCGCAGCTTTGACACTTTCATTGCCGGCCTGATTGGCGGCTATGCAGTCTTCGGAGAGCGGAACGCGGTGAACGAGCAGGTGTGTTTCTTGCATTGTGGCGTTTAGCGTACATGGTCGCTCACCGTAGGCCAGATCGTCCTGTACGTTTGCTCGCGAGTCGTCGCGTCCTTCCTCTCGCGCGCGAAGGCACCCTACAATATGTCTTCTGCCGGCTCGTCCGGTGTGAGGCCCCTCCCGCCCGACTCGACGCAGTTCTCCATTTTCGCAGCCGTTTGCTGGGGCGCAGTCATGTGGCTATTCAACGAGCGCGGGGAGACCATCCAACCGGGAATGTTCAACTCGATGTCATACCTCTACCGCGACTCGGAGCACTGGAATAGCCTGCGGACGCTGCTGTGGCACAACAAGTGACCGTTCCCTCCCACACCCGGATGGACCTTATCTACCACGGAGCTAGAAGTGTACGTCGCCATGTAGATTATACCTGCGCGCGCGACAGGTGGACGCGTCGCCTAACACATCTGTCCACGCAAACCCTAATTGTTGACAAGTAAACTTTGGGTACAGTCCATACCACGCACAGACCAGTGGCAGGGACACGCAGAGTCCGTGAAGCCTTCGAAGTGCTGATTTCCGCTGTACTCGGACATGCTTCAGCGTCACCTTGTTGACGTTGTATACCCAGACCGACGTTATAACAGGAACGCCATCGGTCCGCGACCAGCTGCTCTTCTGATTGGAAGAGGCGCGCAGACTCTTCGCAATATGACCGGAGATGGTGCTTGAGTCCACAAAGCAGTGGTGCCCTCCGCATCGAGTGCGACCCATGTCGCGCCTGTGTACCAGGATCTGCCAGGGACAGCAGCCGCGTATACGTCGTGATGATCTCGCGAGCGAAATCAGGGTAGGAATGCCAAGTGGCTGACGCCTGCGGCGTCGTACGCGATGACGCTGAAATCGTATACAGCATGCCACTCGTACGTGAGTACATAAGTACTAGGACACTCGACCTGCCACGCTGCATGCATCGATGCTGATTATCCGTCGAATCTAAACATGCGACGGTGTACTTGGATTTCGAACAACACGGAGCTCGGCGACCTTTCTGACCTGGGGTTGCCCTCAGCCCTCGCCTCAGAGTTTGCACAGGTGTTCGTAAGAGGCTCAACCACACGAGCGCGTATCCGAAGCTACTGTCGTCCACGCAATCCGAGAAGGGCGGAAGAGGGGCCTCCGCATCGCCCCATCAATCCAGCACCTCACGCCGCATCGGACGCTGAGGACGCTCTCGACCATCGGCGACAACCCCTCCACTTCGCCACACGCCCAAGTCCCGACCGCCCAGGGAGAAAGACAAGAATCAGAGCTGCATGTGGACGAACCGTCCCGAGGGCCATTGTCATTGCGTCGACGTCTCTTCCATCCGACCACCGATGCACCCGTGTGTCGCTTCTCTCCGCGCTCGGACTTGGGGAACGTGGGGATCGGTCGTGGAAGCCGATGCTGCCTGCCGCAGGGGCCTTCCGAGGCCCACCTCCCTCGGGGACGCGTGCAGAGGCGCGGTCGGACCTGCCCTCGGCGCGGAGCTGGGAGGACCGATGTATGCACACCCGAGGCACGGACGCTTCCAATCCATTATGCGTGAGAGCATGCGCGAGGCGCATTACGCACAAGAGTGGCCGCCGCATGCGCCAGTGTTCTCGTTGCGCCCCAGGTGACCCCGTTATCTGTCATGGATGGATGGATAGCAGTCGCTTGCTAGGCGAACGAATTCGCTCGCTGTGGACGTACCAGACGACGGTGGCTGCAGCGCTGCAGGGTTAGGTGGCATGTGTCGATCTGTCAAGGTCAGATGCTGTATGCGAGATATACCGCAGAGAATTTGTGGCAGTTGCTACGGAAAGCTATGATTATCGTCTTGGTACGCATATGCATCATACTTGGCTGTCGGTACCGGTGCTATCCGCCCAGCGCTAGAGAGTACTGGGCAGCAGCAGCGATCAGCACACCCATGTCAACGACGTACTCACCATGCAACGACGGACGGTCGTCGATCTCTTGAGCGATGTCGGGCTCACGACCAAGACGTTCAGCAAAAAGGACATCCACAGCAATGTACAGCCACTTTACGTGAGAGGGGATATATGTACATTGGAAGCAAAGGAGGAGAAGATCGCCCAAGGGCCATGCAGGGCCCCCTGGAACGGACCCCGAAGACGTAATAAACCCAACGAGAAAGGAAGAGGGAAGACGTGGTATCATAAAAGGAGGTAAGTAGGTAGAAAGATGGGTCAGTTCTATATAGTCCTGAATGTGCCCTACATGATAATACACTTGCGCCCTTTCTTCTCCTTCTCGGATGACCGTACGGGACCTTGTACACCTTGTTCCTGTTGCTTCGTGGCTCGTAGCAAGCGGACCAGGTTCATGAAGAGGCGTTCCACGTTGTGCGCCGTTTTTGCTGATGTTTCTAGGAACTCGCAGCCGAACTGCCGCGCCAGCGCCGCACCCTCCTCTCTCGATACTTCCCGCTCGAACTGTTTGTCGCACTTGTTCCCGACAAGCATGAAGACCGGCTTCTGTCGCTTGACCTTCAGCATCGCCTGCCGGAAGACGTCGAGGCGCTCGAATGTTGCCCTCGACGCGATCGAGTAAACCAGAATAAAGCCCTGGCCTTCCCTGTGGAGAGATATTCGCATCCAAAGAAGGCTGTGTCAGGGACCAGTGTGGCTTACCTGACCCACTGATCGCGAAGCGTCGCGTACTCCTCTGTGTGTCGTGACACAGCGTGAGTAGCCGTCGATGCGGGAAGGCATATCCACATACCTTGTCCCGCTGTATCGATCACCTCCACGAAACACATGCGATTGTCGACTACGAGTTGCTTGCGATATGCGTCTTCTATCGTTGGGTCGTAGGTCTGTGTGTTGTTAGCACTCTAGCATTGTAATATGTGGGGAGAACGATGCCGACCTCTGTGGGACGAACGCCGAACGGATCACACACCCTTGAGAAGATGGCCGAGGAAAGGAGGCGTTACAACGTACCAACGAAGCAATTGAGCGTAAACTGAGCGACATAGTTTAGTTTCCGACGACCACGACGAGGATGGGGGGTGATGAGCTTACTTGTACAGCTAGTGCAGTCTTTCCTACACCACCATCACCAAGAACGGCTACTCTCCAGCTATCCATGACTGCTGGCAGAGAGTGTGTCAACAGGCGAGTCGGAGTGGGGAAGATGCGTGTGGGGAGCGACGGACCTGAAAGTGGCGAAACGAGAGTATAGAATGTGCAGATCTGGAGGGATGAGGATTAGTGTTGCTGCGCGGATGAACAATAAGGCACGGTAGTACCTCAAGCGTGAAGGATGCAAGGGGCGGAGAGGGAGTCGTGAAGACAGGGCGTTGGCTGGGAGGGGTTCGGGGGACGATGAAAGATAAAAAGTCGATATCTGAACGTCGTGCAAGTTCGTGCAAGGTCGTAAAGAAAAGGCCGGGGCGGGAGCCTTTGCCGGAGACTGAGACTGGGAGTGGTGGACGTAGACAGAAGAGAGTACAGAATTGTGCTTCCACGCGCGGAGAGCGCCCCCGGGTATTTCTACTCAATCACAAACACAGCCAACTTTTCGCCCCCTTTTCGCCCAGATTCACCCGCCACGTATGGCAATATCCCGGCCCTCTTTCGCCCCATTTCCCTCTTTCGGCCGGTCTGCACCGCCGAAATATATGCGCCTCTTCCGGAAGTCGGCTGTTCCGGCGTCTGCAAGTGGATGAATGCAGCTGGGCACACGGCACACGGCCACGCATATGCATTTCTATCTTACCTTCCTCACTCGCGAGTCGCCCTTGGACCAAGTTGGATAAGGACGACGCCCAAAGGCTACGGTTCATGGGGACCGCCTTCCTATTTCTTCCGTGCTTCTCTCTTTATGGGCGGTCTTCTCCCTCTTCTCTCTCCAGCTTCTGTTCTCCATCCTCCCTCCGGCAGACGCCTCCATGCCGGTCCCCCCAAATATCCGCCCCGAACGCACCACTGCCCACTGCCCACCGCCCACAGCATCCGCAGGCGCAAGCGCAGTCGGACACAAGGGTCGATTAGTATTCGTATACGCCCTCCTCGAGGTACACTTCCAGCGGTCCAGATGAGGCACCGGACATCGCCGATTCCCCGGGGGGACGTATCAGCACTCTTATGGCCACATCTCAGGCACCCTTTGCCTCTTGCGTTCATGCCCTCTCGCAATCAAAATGATTTAAGTTGTATTTCCGCCTCATCTACGTCTGCTGCGACCATATCACCATATGCTCTCTGCTACTCCGGTAACCTGACATCGTTTTCTGCCACCTTCCCTCCTATCCGTTCATGACCCGCCCGTGCGCATGCTCGCCACTCGCGTTGCTCTCTCACAGAATTCCTAGAATTCCTCCTTCCCTGCCTGCTCTCTCTCTTCTCCGAGACATAGGTCCAGTCCAGATCTCCGCACGCTCTCCTTGACCAGGGCCCGCGCGGTCATCACAGACTTGATTGCAGCCGCGAACCTCGTGTGATAAACCGCGATTGCCTTCCCACTATACACGATCCCTGTACGTAAGTGCCCAGGAGGGCCTCTGTCTGCTCATTGTGAGCCGTTCCTCATGTCAGTTTATGATCATCGGTGCCTGCCTGACAAGTGCCGGATTCCGGCGTTTGTGCGGCAAAAGCACCAGATATCTTCAGATACACCTAGAAAAGGGCTAATGCCTGTCTGACTCGAAATTTGCACCAATGTCTGTCGGACACTGAGGGAGGAGCTGAAAACATATGACCACTGATACCACG
Organism: Cubamyces sp. BRFM 1775; assembly: GCA_022385745.1. NCBI lineage: Eukaryota > Fungi > Basidiomycota > Agaricomycetes > Polyporales > Polyporaceae > Cubamyces > Cubamyces sp. BRFM 1775. The sequence goes on along the minus strand of MU278460.1, from coordinate 269,900 downwards.
CAGCAGCCTCAGCAAATTGATGAGCCGTCCGCCCCGGAGGTTCACTCCGTCCAGATGACACCCCTGGGTGTTCCTGACTGTCGCGAGCAAGGAGGGTTATCAGATTGTGCACGGGGTATCTAGTAGAACGCCGCCGAGTAAGTAAGATTAGATCATTCACCCCTTTCAATGAAGCGGGGCTCCTCTTGACTGACCGTCTCCTTCATCAATAGGCGCAGTCGTCCACCCCCTGCCTTCCAAGCTCCGCACTCACGACAGCGCCGAACAGCAGACGGCCACGGCTGGCTCAGATAGGGATCACTGGGACAGTAGGACTTGCCTGGATTGGTGCTGTATGAAGCCTCGAGGCCGCCGGTGACGCAAGATGATTCACTTCAGTACACGCCGTACGCGTGCCTCAATCGGGGCGTTGTGCGAAAACTGCCGAAGTGAACGCGGCTTCCAATGTGCCCGATTGCAGCCTCTTCGAGCGCCGATGACCAAGCCTGATGCAAGCTACTTGCTACGCGGAGTCATCAGAGCCGTGAAGGTCCGCGAGCGCACCAAGCTCGTCAGCAGTGCAATGTCAGAGCTCACTGCTCACTATCTGAAGTAGTTTGCCGCCTTGCGATGGCCATAAGGGGGAGCGGGGATCGCGGCGGGATGAGCGAACGCCTGCGAACGCGTCAGCGCGAGGCCGGACGGGGAAGGGCGCATCGAACCGCGAACTCATCTCACTTGAGCATGCAGGACTCACACACGGCGCCCCGGTCGTGGCACGGTACGAGAGCACTGAAGGCTCAGGTGAGGTGGTCTCAACCGATGGAGAGGAAAGTGCGACTTTATGTAAGGCGGAGGGCTACACGCTGCAGCGCCAGCCGCCTTGCCTCGAGCATCGAGCGACGTACAGGATTCGTCAGAGGATTTCTGCTCGGGCCGGCTGATTCAGAGCTACATGAACCCATGGCGGCGGCGGCACGGAAAGCGGTGGTAGTCAGAGGATGGTCGCTCGCTCGGACGGTGTATTCGAGCGCTGGCTTCATTAAAAGGCCAGATCCTTGGTCCGATAGAGGTGCGTCACAAGCGACGCAGGCGTCCATCGTTCCGGACCCATCGGGGAAAACGAAGCGACCGTAGAAGTCGAGGCTGCTGCCATTGTGGCCGAACCTGCCACCTCGCTCGACGTCCTGTCCTACAGCGTGGTGAGCGGTCGACAAATTCTAACAACGATGCGGCAGCACACTGACCCGGACGCACCTATCCAGCCTCAGCCTTCTCACGCAGCACGCCCCGATGTCGTTCGCCGTTTGCCGGATCTATATCAGGGCCGCCTATGCGAGTGTGAAAGAGTCCAGGCGGCCAAGGACACGACACCCTCAACTCTACACTCGCGGCATCTGTTCTGCTCCAACCACTACGAGCCAGCTTGTGGGCCCTCGTATGGCGTCGGCGTGTCCTTATGACCACAGCTCACCGGCTAGACCGGCTCGATTCAGCCTATTGCATACGCCTCACTGCAATCGGTGTGTACTCTTAAGCCACCCGTGATCGTTCCGTATGTTGTACACGCCATTCACGTACGATCTACAGCGATTCTCTGCCCCCGAGCGCGGTGCAGACGGCGACGCGTAGCCCTCCGGGACTCCCCCGGAGATTGCTGACGCAGGCAAGGGACGGGACGGAGTCTTTCGGAGGGCCTTCGTTCCTTCTTTACTCAGAAATTACGGTTGCCGACATCGCCCAGAAAGGATAAAGTAACCCATCTTGCCTGCCTTGCATGCGCAATAGGATATGTGGCAGTGCTCTCAGAGCTAGCCGAGGTGGATGGTACAGTGTGCTTTTTGGGCTGCGCTTATACTTACTGACGGCTTTGTGGCGTTCAGTACGCCGCTGGACAGAACGCCGCGCTAGCCGAGGGGAGTGAAATACGCATCTAGCATAAGGCGAAGTACGGCGCGCTGGCGTACGAGTAATCGTATTGCCGAGAACACGTATTCCGTCTACGTCGAAGCGCTGATGCTGCAAGTGACCGCCACGATGCTTGTGCTTGGTCTTCACAAGACTATGGAAAGTTCCCAGGAGCCGTTGGCATCGCCCGACACGGCGATGCCCAGTCGATAACAGGAGCGGCCGGCCACCGTGAGGCTCGAGCACACCGCGCATCGCGTTCTCAGGTTTCTCCCCGTGCCCTTCCTAGTCTTCCTCTGCATGCGACCAGCTCAGTGGCACCCGGCCGCTTTACCACATCGCGCATACAATGGGATAACGAGGACGTGTAAGGCCTCTATGCAGAGAACAATCTAGCTCTCGTAGAACGCTGTTGTGGAGTCGTGCGAGGTCATGCTTGCCGTGAGTGCTCTCTCTAGAAGATCTGGTTGAACGGTCGGACAAACCTGACATGCTCACAAGGTTATGGGGTGCACCACGGCCGCCTTCGGACCGCAGGCCATACCCACAACCCTGTCCCCAATCTGTCCATCTCAGGTGAGAGATTTCCTGTCCTCGTACATTCTGGGACAATCCGGCGATGATATGGAATTTATAGGTTTGCGCCCATACGCCGAGAGCGGTTGATTTTGCTGTCATGCACGCTTCTTTTCTCTGCGCCACACGACATCGTCCGCCGGGCAGACCTACCGGCCCCTGACCTTGTGCTGAGTATGTACCATCGCTTGGTGCCCGTCGGTAGCTGCCGCCCTCTGCGGCGAGTGCTTGTGATCGATGACTAGCACATGATGCTCCGCGGCCTCCTTCAACACCCCCCTCTTGCCTAATCATCTGCTCGATGGTGTTATCGCTCACACGCTACCGGCTGGTGAGTAGATTACCCATAAGCGAACCGCAATGATGCAGGCTACCGAGCCTTAGCGAGGGCTTCTGCAGGCACTGTTCGCACTAGAACGCCGTCGTCCGTGAGCGGTGATGGCGGGGTCAAGGCTACGATGCGACCGACCCGATGAATGGAATCAACTCATGTGCTGGCAATTTTGCGCTCGAGTATATGTATTACCCCGCGTCAATGTCGTTAACCGAACGCGCAAAAGCCGAGTCTACTCAACGCCAGGAGTCCACGCTCGACCCCTTGCCTCCGGATTTCAGAGTAACTTTAACCGCATCGGATCTTGTTAATTATCGCAAACGCTAACTATCCCCTTTCATAACAAAGATGTCAAGCGTACCCTTCCCGCGCGCCAGGCAGCCCCTTTCGGCATCTCAATGAGGCCCAATATGCAGGATCATCGCCGGTCAGCCTGGGCAGGCCTACCCTGCTGACGCCCCAGATTCCGATCATACACGTCGTCGTCTGCAGCTGCGCCCATCTATTGGCGATACGCCGGCCATGCTTCTCGCGCGCAACGTGAGCGTCCTACAATGCTTCGTGACGAGCGGGCGATGTGGAGGAGGCAGCCACTCGTACACGCGTATCCACAGTGCAGTGTTTTCCCCATCATTCCGGCGAATTTCTGTACTCATGATGCCCGTGTGTGCTGCGTATAGACACCGTGGGGTAGTGTGCGTTGTGGGTCGGAGTACGTGCAGCGCTCACTCCTTGCTTCTCTACTAAAACTTACGGCACGCTTCTCAGAACCGCCCACCAGGAGGCCGGTCTACCTCCTGGCCTCAGCAAGACCGAGCCTTGTACATTGATGGTGCTCTAGTCACCACGTTCTCGCGCCGAAGATTGGCGCACTACACGCCTCCGCGGTGACCGTGTACGTCGGTTGACGCTTCAATCATTAGGCTTTGAGTACCGCGCGGCGAGGCGCAGAGGCGAGATGACATTGACCGGCGTCGTATTCGGAATGTGTGCCGCTCAGCCTGAAAGATTGCCGGCAGATGTTTGGTCGTCTTTCTTGCAAATTTCTGTTCACCGCCTTCTGACATATCTTGCAACTTATCCACCGGTCACGGGCGGAGGTCCCGGACAAGTGTACAATTGTTTTCGACCCACCAAGGTATTAGTCATCTCGCCCTGGTTCATGGACACAACCCTAGGCTGACATATCACCTCCGATGTTCGTCAGCGTGTACTTGTTATGGCCGGGCTCTATACAATACTCCCGCCCCGCAGCGCACAACCATTTGGCATCCACAGCCGCTGCATCGGACTACGTCTCGCCCATGTGTACTCGACGATGTGACAGCTCTCCCGCCCGCTCCTTCGTTGTCCGGATTCTTGCGTCCACAAGCTGTGGATGCGATGTTAGCAAGCGCCCGTCACGGTCAACGTGATAGATCCGACCACATGCATCTTAGTTCTGTGGTAATCTCCGGCCGTGATTTACTCGCATGCGTACCGCAACAATGAGCTGAAGCGGAGAATTCCAGGTCAGCGAACATGGGCATCCGGTCCACACACTGAATTGCGTGCCTATGCGGTTGCTACATCATCAGCATATCATCATGAAGACTCCATCGACTCTGGGCCGCACACAGCTAGAGCCTCATCACGGCATTGGCATACCCGACCAATCAGTTCCGCTCGGTACCTACAGTCTGCTAGCAAACGATGCCCCGGACGCAGGACATTTTCTTGCTTACAGAGCCGGAGTCTCTTGCGTCCGCCTAGGCCTTGACGTTCCAGACCATGGTAGCTGTGAGTTCATGCTTCCATTCCTTCTTTGAGTTCAAGCCCCTGCGGCGCAGTGATTGTCCTGAAATAGGACGATGCTGAACGGGCTCGGAGGTTCTACGGTACTTTGAATGCTAGAGCGCAACATAGGTATGTCCGCGATGATGAGTCGTCTCTACGTCTCGTCTGTTCCAAGCCCATGGATACCACGAGTGATGCATCTGCGGGATGTGTCAAGCCCGCTTTTCGAGCATTTTGAGTTACTAGGACATTGGCCATGGGCGCCAATTACTGTCAGTGCTACGATGCCGTTACGGCGTTACCATTTCCTTGAACTCACACGCGTTGCGTGTAACCACGTAGATGCGCAACTAGGCGCAACTGCTTCACGTTTAACATCCATTTCTAAAACTTCGGGGGACTGAGTTCCGTTCAGTACGCCTTGCAGTAAAGGCGTATATATTCGCGCCTGTCTTGAACCGCCGCTGTTGCTTCGGTGAGGACGTCCGGTGAGCGGGTATTCACACTGGCAGTGCCTTCTAACGCTAACGCCAGTTTCCAGGATTCGCTTTCATGCTTACCGCCCGATTCATGGCGTCAACCCCAGGCTAACAGTGCCCTCGAGCACGATTTCCTCGGTTCCGGTGGGACGTCTATCTCCATGGAACGCTAGCTATAGTATTGCCCTACTAGGCGTTCGTCGTAAAGTGTATTGGTAAGAGCAATTCAATAGCAACCAGTTAATTTTCTCATCCGGGACGCCCACTCTTTCCTTTCTTCAAGACGGCGCGCGATGACGAGTATCGAAGTTCTCATAGGTCATGCCACCACTTCAGTTGTATCTGTCCGCGCCAACAGCCTCGCCCCGCCTGGTTTGCTCACATGGTACGCGTCTGCTCCATCGCACCTGTCTTGGATGCAGAACAGGTTCGTTGACGTCGTAACACAGCGGCTGTACCTGTCCAGATCTGGCACCAGGTGTCAGCCACAACCACACGCCGTATGAATAGCCACGACAGGGCCCATACCCCCAGAATATCCTTGGTGCCTTTCCGCAGCGGCTAACCTTGGAAGTATCCCCACCGAGCAGCGCCAAAGCGCTCCCGCGCACGATTGTCGTACGTTATGCGCGCCGCCAGCATCAGCGTCGTCTATCTCTTTGCTAGACCGCTGGCAGCATCACCCCTCCTGGGCTCGTACTGTCGACCTGTCGTGCCGCCGCCGTTACCTATGCCATGCGGTCGCACCCGCGTCCATCACCCGCGCTGTGCAGTCTCGGGCTTGCTCCGATGCTTTCGTGTGAGGCTACGTGCTACTTTGAGACAACGCCTCGCGTCTGTGCTCTACGTCTCCGACTGTGCACACCCTGGATTGATGTCGGAGACCCCGGCCTGGTTTGCGACGATATATGGGCAAGCTAGAACGGTGCTAGGCGTTATGAGTGCGCCTTTCCAACGTTATTATTGTATCGTATGCTGATGGTCCTGTTGGCTACCTGCAGCAGCGCTGACCTGGCCGGGCATTGCGTATACACGTATTCGGCGCCCACAATCCCGTCGGCCTCTAGCAGCGGCTCGGATTCCTGTCGCGAGGCCCAGACGGGTAGTACCTGTACCCACGCCGCTGGAACCCTCGCACTGGTTTTGCTGCCTCAGGAGCCCCTGGTGCAACGTCATCCACGTTCTCCCTCCGCTCAGACTTTGCCCGCCACCGCCTCAAGCCCTAGCATTCAACAGGAGAGACGTGCCTGACAACGACCCTGTACTCGCCATGTGCTCCGTATTGAAAGGCTCCTCTTACCGATGGCATCCGACGTCTGCGATCTGCCTTCAGTCTTCTGCGGTCTGCAACCATAGACTAGCTGCCGCAGAAGTGGTCAAAATGGCGCCCCCGCTGTGGAGCGATGCGGGGATTACCACCGTATGGAGGTTCCAGCCCTCTGCGCCCCGGAAAGAAAATCATGAATGTTAGCTTGACCGCCGTCAGCAGGCGGCGACACCTCCCACAAGTCAGGTCACCCGGGACGCTTTCATGGTGAGCACATTATTGAATGCGCAGATTGACGATCTAACGCTGTTACTGCTTATCTCATCTACACGAAGCGCCAGCCGAGGACAGCGAACCCTCCGGGACGCTCACGACGCGGTCTTTGTCCATTACCTAGTGGGATGTCGCCGATGGCACTCCGCTTCCTCGCACTACAGCATAGCCCACACGCACATTCGAATCCACGCTCGAGCCGAGCCTCCAGCTAACCTATCGGTGCCGTAGCCTGACGCCTACTCCGGAGTCCGCAGTCAAGGTGCAACTGCCCCCAGGCGCAGCGTTACCATACTCCTCGGATCTGCAGCCGGCCAGGAACTGAGCATCCGGGGAAACGACGCCTTCTCGCGGCACGCTTTACGCGTTGGCCGTAATGCGTAGCACCATGGCGTCACCCCCGGGGCCAGGACTAGCGTTACACGCCACTCTCACTACTTCCCAGACGGTTGGGGCTATGGTACCGTTTAGCGTTCACGCGTACGGTTCGACGCGCCCGCGCCTCACGCCGCCACCCTCGGGCCCGCCCTGCACAAATGTCGTGAACGCCAGCTCGGGATCACCTCATCCTATGCTCTCCCACCGCCCGCTGCCTCAACCCCGAGCCCGAAGTCGTTCCATGCTCGACAAGTCTCGCGATTACGATGGCCGACGAACCTGTTGCGGGCGTAAATGGCGAGATATATCAGTGGCTAAACGCGCTGGACGTTGATCCTCTGGTCCCCTCCACTGCCAGTGTCAAACATTAGCGTCGACCTGGGTCAGATCGCTCCGAGGCCCTAAGGGCGTCCTTGCCCCCCAGACAACTTAACGATCGAACGATAGTAGGTGAGCTACCACACGTCGACATCTGGGAGACGCTCAAATTCCTCACTGTCCGCCTGTCCAACTCTAGAGATCTCACCTACCCGGTCCTTAGGTGGTCGCACAACGCACGCACATCGTACCGAAGCACGCACGAAGCGTCACGGCGAGCTTACACTATCGCAAGATCTGCGTTGAGTCCAAAGCTCACAGTAAATCATCGTAACACTCGTCCTCTGCTACAGTGATGATCTTTGCAGCTGTGCGCCCCATCAGTATGCGAATCCCGGCCCACCGAATTCGTGGCCTAGATGGGTAGCAGCAACGCTTCGCTCTTCCCAGGAAACGCTTCCTACAGTCGCTCGCACATGCTGCACATCATCCAACCGCGGCCCCGGTGCTACTAGTGGCACAGTTGAGCGCGTGGCCCGATACCTCCCCCATACCGATCCTGGTACCGCGTCTCTGTTCAACGTCAATCTCGCCGCTCGGTGTCCCATGCCCACCTTCGACTCCGAATGCGGTGATCATCGCACGTTATGCATGTGGTGTGCCATGGCATCAAGCTACGCCAGGGCCATATGTCATAGCACACCATCACCATCAGTCGCAGCGTCGGGCCCATGTGCACGCTTCGTCGTGCGCCACTGCAGGCGTCCGACGTTGGCGCATTCGACGACGATAGCCTCGGTTTACAGCGCGAGAACGCGCGCTCCAATGTCCGGGCTCTGCAACCCCGACTCGTTCGAAGATCCATGTTGGCGTCCAGGCTGCTTGACATTATGCACGTACTTCCATCCTATAGCCCCCTCCTTGACCCAATGGGGGTTGTTGTCGGAGGCCCCGGAGGATCCTCTCAACCTATCATGGCGTCTCGAGACCGGAGCTGTTTCTCCGCCACGGATACAAGGACGCAGGACGCAGGACGGTGCCGCGCACGCACAACCGGCGTATCCGAGACTCTGAGACTCGACCTTCGAACGTGTCTCCAATCTAGACGCATATACCACTTCAAGCTGGGTATGGGCCATCCGGCGGGGCACTGCCGTTCTTGAGCCGTCTCGTATTACTTCCGAAACTCCAATACGAGCTTCAATCTGAACTCTATAGCTTGTATGCACAGACAACAGTGGAACCATGGGCCCACCTATGCGCATACATGCTGGTCTGCCCTAGACCTCAATCGTTCCAGCTGTGGATCTACGCACGACCCCTGTGGCCTAGACTAGACCCTACAATTGAATTCATTGACTACTCTTGACGTCAGAGCAGCATAGCACTCGACTCGCGAACTTACAATGACGAATGAACCCATTGTTCGTCTCACCCGCACCATTGAAACGCATCTCAGGAGTGCAAACAGGACATCATCGAAGGAGGCTCGGGGGCTATATTCGGCGTGTTACAACAACACATCAGAAGCCTAGGCTAGGTACGCTATTAGGAGACAGGGCAAAAGGGAGGGGGGGGATGGTACTCTGCATAAAGTAACGCGCGCGCGCCCCTCTCCGCCCTACCTGCAGTACTAGCCGCAGCCATTCGGAATTGACTGCTCTTCTAGTGGGCTTCAGCAGCGAGAGCACTGCCCGGCGGGCATATGCGTGAGGGTAGGTGGGCAAGGGCTACGTGCGACGTGAAAGGCATAAGGGGCCGATATACACGTACAAGCTGGGGGGATGGCCGAGGGAAGAGGAGTACTAAACAAGTCGTAACCAGTACTTTCTATTCTACAGCTCTCGTGTGGAAGAAGCCCACGCGGAGGTGCCGTCAGCCCCGTGGACGGCCCGCGCGCGGTCGATGGTGATAATGCAGGGAGGGCACACGGAGCGAAGCCCGGGTATGGCAGACGAGTGGAAGCCGCGCGAGATAGATGGAGACTGCTAGAAGGGAAGCCAGTTAGCCACCACGGACTAGGACAGTAGAATGTATGCGTTTTTCACTAACCTCTACATATCCTCCAACATAAGAGACCTATGGAACCCGCGATAGAAGGAAAATGGAGGGAAGGCCGGACAAGCGTGGGGAGTGGCTTAGTCTTGCCTGCTGAGCTCTGCCTGGGTGAGGTTGAGGACGAACGCGCCCTTGAAGTTGGCGGGAGGCTCGATAATCTTTACAGGCTTTCGTGATGACGCCTTGGAGGTGTTTACGGCGAGCGAGGGGAAAGGGCGGAGAGGGCGAGATGTGGGGAAGGAGTGCGTTCGGGAGGAGACGGGTCGCGACTGCGCTGAGGCGGCGAGCGGTGACGAGACGCGAGGACGAGACGCGGTGGGGTTGAAGGGAGAAGGTACGGCAGCGGTGACAGTCATGACAGCTGAAGTGTAAAGGTCAGAGACGCGCTCGAGATAGGGCAAGGACGCGTCGGGAGACTTACTCATGGTGAATGAGTCGGGAGGGTCGGGCGGTGCGGAAGAAGCAGGGGCGTTTTTTGATGAGCAGGAAAAGACGGAGGCAGAGGACGCTTGACCGGCTTGAGGAGAGGGGGGCAGCGGGTAGTAGAGGAGGACTGGGCGTGTGCAGGAAAGGAGTGAGGCGAAAGGAGGGGAAGGGCTGGGGTATAATATATATTCGCAACGACTGTGGCTGCGAGCAAAGGGTTCCAGCTTAAGCGCTAAGCGCTGCCAAAGTTGAAACGACGCATCCCCAACGAGTTGTCCATATCTATTCCTGCCCGATCCGGTAGCCCGCGACAACAACCGCCAACCGCCAACGCCCTTCCCCGGCCGGCCGGCGCCCCCAGCGCTTCTTTTTGCCTTTCCCCGCCCTCAATCCGCCGGCCCCGCCCTCCCGTCTACTCACCTCCGTCGTTCGATTTCCTCTTTTTATTTCCCCTGGCGCGTATAACAAGAACGCCTGCACAGGACATACGCCCCTTCCTCCCACCACCCACCTCGGTCTGCCCACAGAGGCTGAGTGCGCAGACAAGGGAGGCGGGCTGGCCCGTCCGTTCCAGCGTCGCACGCTGTGTCATCAACTTGATCTCATCCGCTTACGTCTGGCATTCCCCAACAACTTCGGCGCGGCCGTCCTCTCCCTCCCTGGGCCTCTGCCCCGTCGCGCGGACGCCCTCTCTTGCCCCAGAGCTCCAGCGGCCCTTCCTCCAGGATTCCAAATTTCCACTCTCCGCCCGTGCCCGATTTTCTCCCAACAACATCCCCGCCTCATATCCGAACCCTCCTACGCCTGCCAGCCACGTCGTTCGGCCGAATTCCGTCCGCCCACGCGATCGCTCTCTAACGGCTTCTGCTCTCTTCTCCCTTCCTGCGCTCTTGGGATCGGACGCTCTTTGCACGGCGCATCTCCACGCCTCCTCGGCGCGACGCTCCTGATGTCCACGTCCATGTCATCTCTCCAACCCCAAGACTTCTCGTCCTCGTCCTTCCGCATCGAGCTCCCGGTCTTCCTTTCCTCCCCTCCGCCACTATCTATACCGCTCGGGCACACGCTATCCCTCTTCCGCCATGTCTACCCTTGCGTGGCGTCCTTGTCCTGGCTTCGCCCCTCGCCTTGCCTCAGAGTTCACTCAGATAACGCCTCGAGCTTATGAACACTCTGCGTCATCCATCGTCATAGGGTCCTTCTCGCCTCGCCCCGAATCCTACCGCTGTGGTTGCTCCTCCTGTCTACAGTGCTCAGACTGCTTGCTCCATGCTATCTCGCTCTTCTCTGACATGCTTGATCCTGATACGAGGACCGCGGCATCCTATCTCGAATCCCTTTGTCATCTCACCTCAGCGCGTGGTCGTCCCGGAGTCCATGTTCTGCGGTTCTCCATTGTAGAAACCTCTGGGCTAGGCTTTGGTATTATATATCACAGAAGTCAGGTAGCAGGCCAATGTTACTGGTACAGCATTGCGCATGCCTTGGATTTCTGCGGCCGTGTGTTGCGACCGGCAGTTTGACAGCTATCCCGAGATTCGAGCTCATATCGCGCGTCGGTGCCTGTTGACGATCCCCCGCAATCATTATGACAGAGACCGCCCGCCCTGTGCCCATCATCGCTAAGTTCCGTGCAGCGTTCATACCGCGCTACAGTATCAGGACTCCCGAGTCCAAACCGCGCGCAGTCCGCCCGCAACCAACTACAGCCTACGCACACAAACGACCAAGGTGACGACGGTTCCGGTAAGGCACATATGTACTCTTGGCACCCGAGGCGACGCAACACGCCGCATGCTCCAACCTCCAGGTCTCCGCCTGCCTATTCCGTTTTTGACTTCGGCTTCTGGGCGAGCACGCCTACCATAGAGCCTAGAGGGCCGGCGACTTCGCTGAACTCTCCACGCGAGTCGTTCGCCGAATCGTCTCGCATGGCCGACGAGCTCAGCGAAGCTTTCGGTCGAGTACGTATACGCGTTCGACGCGTTCGGCAGAGACCAAGGCTCTCCTCTTGCGAGCGGTCCTGCACGCGAAGAGCTGATGCCATAAATGTTGGGGCAAAGCCACAAGCTCAGACGATACCTGTTCGGATAGTATGCATGTCTAGACAGTACTCATGAGACTTGTGAAACAGAAACGAAACCTCCTATCCATTTTTCCGCGTGCAAAGCAATATACATACATTCGAATTCGGTCTATACAGGAACTTCCTCCGCTACGCGCGCGTCGCATATATACAGTAACATACATCCGTCCTCGGTCTCCAAGAATATGTATATGGGCGTAAGGAAGCGAAAAGTGGCTGAAACGGACATGTAGAAGGGGAAAACGAACAGCGGGGTAAGGGGGAAGGAGGAGGAGGAGGAAGGGAGCACGGAGCACCTGACCTACTGTATGCCGACGGCGAGCGATGGAACGGAGTGCGCGTAGACGTAAGGCCGGGCGGTGCGTGCGCAACGCGTGCACGCGAGGGTAATTAGTGGTACATAGCGGGCCATGACGCGCGTACGTAGAAGGCGTGGCCGCCGAGGTGAGGGGCGAAAGGAAGGGAATCCGAAGCGGGAGGAGCTGAACTCTAAGGCGGTTGAATAGAGCGTGCGTCCGAGAGGATGCGGGCGGTACGCCCCGAGAACCGCGATATGATCCGGAGAGTAGGTGGATAGGTGGGAGGTGGGGGCAGGAGGATAGAAGGACACGGGGAGATGTACAGGGTAGAAGAGCAGGTGGGGGCAGGTAGCATGCCATTGTCTATGCGGTCGCCGCGCGGCAGCAGCACCAAGGGCATGGTCCCGCGAACCGCAGAGCTACAGAGGAAGCCCTGTTGCGGTTACTGTCGGGATCGCCAACGTGGACAATTCCTGCACCGCCGACGTTCCAGCTGGGAGCTCAAGAAGGCCGTGGAAGACGTGAGCTTATGCAGCTTGCGCATGATGCGTTAGTGGTGAGGATGACTGAGCGCCGTTCGCATGACCAAGCTCGCGAGGTCGTGACAAAGGCGGCGAACGGCGGTGGCGGGTGCGATGGGTGCCAAGTGGATGATGGGTTGAGAGGGTGAGAGAAACCTGGAGGATCGGTGACGCAGGACCAAGATTGTATGTGAACCGTCAGACGTGGAGGTAGACGCCGTGTGCGCGCCCTCCGGACATGGCGGGCGAGGACGTGGTGCAGCAGCCCCTGCAGCGAGATTGAACGATTGGGAGCTGCCAGCGTCCAGCCCGCCACATGCCTCGGGAAAAGGGCGCGCGGCGTCGGCCGCCAGTGGCGCAGCGCGTGTGCGCCCGTCACTGCACGTCGACGAGCAGGTTGCGCTCGAGGATGTACTTGCCCTCTTTGTACTTCTGCGTGGGCTCGTACGCATAGTCCTGTGAAACGTCGCGGTTCGCGCGCAGGCGCACCATGTCAGCATCACGACATTCCTTGAGACCGCCCCCACCACGGCCCTCCCCCGGATATGAAGGAGAATCCGTTGGGTACTAAGACAGGTATGAACGGGAATGGAGGAAACGTACGTATTTCCAGCCGAGCGTCTGTCCGCATTTGACGCAGTATATGTCGCGCACGGTGTGGTTCCCAGTGGTCATCTGCCGGTCATTGGGCTCACCCTCGATCACGTTCACACTGCGGCAGGGGCGAGAGCAGATAGTCCATGAGCGACGGCCGCAGGAGTATCCGGATACGTATTGCCAAATATAGCGTGTGCAGACGCGGTTATTGGAACGAGGGTACGGGCGTGAAACAACGCTGGGTAAGCAGACAATTTGAGCGAGATATGAAGGGGTTGTACGCACACGCCGTCAAAGAGATAGGCCCGCCCGTGCTGCCCGTTGAATGCCTGCGAAATGTGAGTATGTTGCGACGGGAAAGATAGGATACGGGAAATTAGCGGACGTACTCGGGAGATCATGGAGTGAATGGTGGCGAGATGCGTCTTGCACTTGCAGCACCCGTAGATGCGTGCACCAGAAAGGTAGCGGCGGTAGCTCATGCCCATGTTGCCTGTAGTGTTATGAGGGAGAGTGGTTCAGGAGAGAATGCGTCTGAGTCGCTGCGGCGGACGGGTGTCTTGAAGGGATTGCGGCGGTGTCGGTGATCACACGAGGGCCTCAGAATGTGCTCGAATCGAGATAGGCGAGTGACAAAGGATCTGTAGGACGGGGTCGGGTCGGTCGGCGGAAAGGTACGTACACGGAGAGGTGAGTGCAGGAAAGCTCGGACTCGGCGCTGGGGAGGCGCAAGGCTGGGCTGAACAGGGACCCTCTGGGACGACTGTGGGGGATGTAGATTGGAGGGAAAGATGGAAGAAAGGGCGAGTGGAGGGTTATATAGGAGGCGAGACGTGTGAAGGGGGGAAGAGGTGATAAGGCCGGGAGCAAGGGAGGTCGGGAGCAAGCTCGGACGGCTGGAGACTGGAGTCAGGAGACAACCGCCCACAACGCTGAAGTGACCGCGATCTGTGCTCATTCCCTCACTCCCCTCCCTCCGACCCTCTCCGCCCCGGCCGGCTCATCTGCGTCCTCGGACGTCCCATATTCTCTCTAGTCTCCTCTCTCCAGCGGCCGTTCCATCGCTCGACTTTCTCCAACCTTCTCTCTCCCTATAGCACATGCTCAGTCCCGACTGCATTGACATGGGCCGCGGCGCGCCTTGCTGCAGCTAAACAGATCGATTATTCAGACTTCCTTTCCCCATGTGCTGCGTGGAAACCGTGTGCGATCTGATAATTGCCTCGCACCCGCAACCCCCTGCAGCTGTAATCCGGTACCATATGGCACGCATGTGGTTCTGTCGGCGGCTGCAGGTGGTGGGCGAGCGGATGTGACATGCGCAGAGCGCGTAAAGTACTGCAGCTGCAGTGCCTTGCAATTACAACTGTCGGTGAAACCGGATTAATCATTTCCTATGACGTCGCGAACTTAACAGCGACCGCCTGCGACCGCCCGGCGCTGTTCAAGTTGCCTGTGGCGAAGCTCCCGCCCAACCATACCAAGATGCCGGCATGTGTGGGTCGCGCGCTGCACATACACAACCCACGCAACTGTGCCACATATCAAGTAGGCCTATTCTCTCTTTTCGCCACACGATATTAAGCTGACCCGCCGCCAAGGTGCCGCTCCCTCAGGTGAGGCCTCCAAGGGCGCACACACTCCTGGGTGCAACCCTCACGGTACCTGCCCAGTTGTCCTTGGCACCGCGGGAATCTCGACGATCGTCCGCCCTTCTTCGCCTTCCCTATCTGCCGCGCGCGCTCTGAGTTCCCGCCCGGACACACGGGGCATCGTATTTACGCTTTAACCCCATCCCAATGGACCCCGCGCCCCGCGCGGAGGGCGCGTCTCGAACCAACGCGAACATTCAACAGGCTCTTAATGGACGGCTCGAATGTTCAATTGGTCGCAAATGGTGCGTTAGGCCCTTGTTGTTGGTATCTGCCAGAATATACGGGGGACCTGGAGCGGTTGCGACGCACTGCGACATTTCGGCGATTCGCTGCGTTCTCCATGAAGTGATCGAAGGCGAAAATGGTCCTTTGTCGACGGTCTCGCCTCCGCCTATGCCCTAGGGTTCAGAAACGCTATCGTCGACGTTCGGTCGTACGTGGACGAGCACCAACCTCTCTTTCTTCCCCGTATTTGTGGCATGATGCGCTTGCTCCGGGTCCACACATGAAGATTGCGAGACGCCATGCGTACTTACCGGAACGCCGCTCGTGCATCGAACCGTAGCGTCATCATCCCTCCAGTGCGTCAGGCGCACCAAGCATCCGCATCGACGCGCCCATTAGCGTGCAGTCTACACAGTGAGTTTAATGAGATAATTGACTTAGCGGGTACCTTTGACTACTGATATGTCTGTTACAGGGACAATATCGCCTCTACTACAATCCTGCTACACGCGTATGGCGCGCCTCTATCCGCTAGTTACCATCGAAACCACCATAGGCAACCCCAGACCCGCACCCCAAGGCTTCCGCCCTCGTGGTTGGCATATCCGCTGGAGTAGAGCGACCTGGGTTGCGCTAGACCCTCGTGTTCGCGGGACCGAGGTCCAGGGCGCGGCAGACCACGCGACGATCGACGACGCCGGTGAGCGTATCCGACTCGAGGTAGCTTGAAGCGTTCTTCGGGCGTGGCTGTACCGTGAGGTGCCCGGCAGAGAAAGGCACACTTCCGGCCAGGATCACAATACCACGTCGGGTATTGCGATCTTGACCGATGATGTTGTCGAGTGCCGCTGGTTTAGTATTCTAGGACCTGCGGCTGCGCTCCGGACTACGCGGACGTCAGAATATGGACTGATGGGTCTCCGAATTATACGGGATATGGCTGCAGTACAACGGTAGTGCAGTTCGACGATGTTGCACGGTGTTCAACATCGTCTCTACCACGCAATCTTGTCAGAATACATCTGAGGGCTGGATCGTTCAGCACAGACTCCAGGAAATATAATTTTGTATGTTGTCTGTGCGACAGTCGCGTCGTAAAGTCCTTGTTGGGCTACCGCACAATTCGGAAGGGTGTGCGGGCTCGATCACAATCCCGGGGACTAAACTACGGTATCGGATGTCCCAACGATGGAGCTCAGGACGCGATGTTCTCGGGGACGTGTTCGACGCTGCATCCGAGGTCTACCATGGTCGAGGTCTACACCCGCGGATGTGCTCTCTGAGAGCATATAAGGAGGGCAAAATCGTCCCTAAGCCCTCAGCTTTCTGCCCCGTTCCAGGTGAACGCAACTGCTCACTCCTCCCTCTCACACACCGCACTCGCCCTACCCTTACTCCCGCTCTCCCTTCTTCGCCATGTCCTCCGCCGCGTCCACCATGCCTGACTTCACCGGGTGTGTCCTCGATGAGCGCTACCAACTCCTGCGCCTCCTCGGGTCCGGCACGTACGGTGTTGTCTACCAAGCAGTGGACACGCACCCCTCCGCCGATCCTGAATCGCTGTACCGGGCGATCAAGATCATCTCCAAGGTCAACCGGAAGAAGTCTGAGCTCGGCACGGTGCGGAGGGAGATCGCCCTCCAGACCCTCGTTGCCGGGCACCCGAACGTCGTCACGCTCCAGGACGCGTTCGAGGATGATGCGTACTTCTACATCATCCTGGACTTCTACCGCGGGGGCGACCTCTTCGATCACATCTGTGACAAGAGGACGTACGTCTACAATGACGAGCTCCTCCGCAAAGCCTTCGTGTCGCTCGTGGACGCCCTCCAGGCGTGCCACGACGCGAAGGTCTACCACCGGGACCTTAAGCCAGAGAACATCCTGACCAATGAGGATGGCTCCGAAGTCTACCTTGCGGACTTCGGTCTGGCTACCGACCGAGCCATTGTCAGTGACTTCGGTTGTGGAACCAAGATCTACATGAGTCCTGGTATGTCCTTTTCTCCCACTTGTGTTATACTAGAGGCTAACCAATCCCTTGCAGAATGCGTCGGTCGCGAGTTTGGCTACAAGCCTTACTGCACCAGGTTCAGCGACATCTGGGCTCTCGGCGTCATCCTGATCAACATGATCTGTGGACGCCACCCCTGGCAGAAGGCGACGATGGAGGATCACTGCTTCCGCCGCTTCGTGCACGACCCCAACTTCCTCCTAGACGTGCTGCCCATTTCCGAGGGCGCCAACGATATCCTTCAGCGCATCTTCGCACTCAACCCCCTCTCGCGCATCGCGCTGCCGGACCTGCGGCAGGCGATCCTCGAGCTGGACACGTTCTTCCTCCAGGAAGACGAGCTCTCCCAGGCCGGCGAGTACGCACAAGTGGCGGCCGCCGAGCTCAAGGAGTTCCGGGCCAGGGCTGATAGCGCGCGGGCGACCTTCGCAAACGCCGAGGGCCCGTGCAGGGAGATGGACATCGGGGACGCTGTCCCGGAGCGCGACGCTCGCTCTTCCTCTCCCGCGGCTACGCCCTGCAGTCAGTCGACATTCGAGGCATCCGAGATTGATATCCCTGCGTTCTCCTGCCGGGGGACCAGGGATTGCTCAGCCGGCTCTGCCGTCGACTCGCCCATCAGCTCGCGTGCCAGTTCAGCGGACAGCAGCGCGGTGGTGACGCCGGGGGCGACCACGTTCCCAGTTGTGTGCGAAGAGAAGGATATCGGTGAGTGCATGTGGGAGAAGGGGGCGGACGACGGGGAGTACTTGATCTCCCGTCTGAGCCTTCGTCTATGACCAGGGGATACCACCTGCCCAGCCTGTAGATCTGACATACCCGCCATATGTGTCGTTGCCGGCACCGTCATGTATGGTACATAGAGTTTCGGAACGGATTTCTGGCTTCGGGACCCCAAACATATCTGTGTGAACCCATTGCGTGAACTTGAGTCTGAGCCAATTAACCGACTGCTTGAAATGAGCGATGCGACAAGAGATATAGTTCAGTGAGCAGGACGCGATAAGGAGAGAATAAGGGTCAGGGATCTGTACCAAACGGGTGGTTTGTTGAACTACGTTCATTTTCGTTTTTGGCAGAGGGGTGCACGCCACAGCCACAGTGGCATCGAGAGAAGCGCCCGGGCCCAAGCTTTTCGCCGTTCGGCGCTTAGGTGGGGATTGGATCTCGAACAACGTCCTCGTCCCGTCTCTTGTTCTTCCGCCCGTCCGTCCGCCGGCTCCAATCCCCGCTCGTTGCTCGCTGCCATCCACCTCTCGCCGGCGCATCCTACACACGGACTCTGATTCTACTTGCGTGGTCTGATAAAGTTCTTTGTCAGGCGACTGCTGCCCTCGATATCTGGACGCGCTCAGGCCAGGTGCAGAGGAGACCGCCCGCGTCCACTCACCACCCCCTGTCTGCTTACATCGTGCCTCCATGGTCACACGGAAACGGTCCGCGTCTGAGACTCTGCTGCCTCTCCGTGCCCCGAAACAGGCCAGAACGACGATTAGCCACCCTTTAGGCGGAAATAGCAGCCCTTCGCAGGACGAAGCCCTTCTCGCACGCTGGGGCAAGCTCAGTTGGGATTTCATGCAGGTCCTGCGCGACACGTTTACCATCTTCAACCCTTGTGAGTGTCCTGCTGGATTCATTCTGAGTGCGACTAAACGTGCTCTACCCGCCAGTTCGGAAGGGCACTGACGCGGACCACCGGCCTGCGCACGCGCCCTCGCATTCACCCTCAGATGAAGGTTCACCAGAACTGGTGATTATGCCTTCGCCGCCCCCTACGCCTCCACTCCCGCCACCACCTCGCGCATCGACCTCCACGCGTCAGCTCCCACCGCGCCCCGCCATCCCCAGCTTTCCTTCCGATCCACCAGCACACAACCCCCATCCTCAACTCTCTACGTCTGCGCCTGCTGCCAGCGGCATCCATCAGCGACTACAACCGCATCGTAACAACAACGCAGCACAGGCAAGACCCATCCTCTCCAAGTACGCGAACATGCAAGCGAACGCGGTCGCGTCCACGTCCAAGAACACGCTGGCGTCGCTGGATGTCCCAAAGGTGTCTGGATTGCATGGAGACACGAGAGCTGCAGGACTCATGTCCCCGCCGTCTACGCAGGCATCGGAGTCGTCCTTGCGGTCCGCCGTCACCCAGAAGTATCCAGAGGTGGGCGCGGCGCTTGCAGAATCGCGCAGAAGGAAGAAGTCGACCAAGAAGTACATCGAGCGGGAGCACATACACGCTAAGCAGGTGGGTTCCATCAAGTTTGTTTTCGAAGGGTTGAGGGCTGAAACACCTGGCTATAGCATAAAGCACGAGTTGAGGAGGAGAAGAAGCGGACACGAGAGGAGATGGAGAAAGACCTGAAGGAACTCTACCACATTAAACGGTCCGCTGGGTTCCACTCTGACTTTGAGTCTTTCCGAAGTACGTCCCAGCTACCCTACGTCCTGTAACTGGTGTTCACGTTTGTCCCACTAGGCCTCCTGAGCTATCAGGCTCGGCTGGAGATGCTGGACAAGACCGGCGCACTTTCTCGTACGTCCTCTCCTGATGTTCTTGAGGAGTCCCCGGCATTGAATCCAGGTGACAGCGTCGCCATCATTAGTGGACTTGCGTGCGAAGGCGAAGCAGGACGAGTTCCGTCGACACTCTTTCCCCGACCATGTCGATCCCGACTTCCTGCAACGTGCGATCCGGAAAGCGCAAGAAGCGCTCAAAGGCCCCAAGCCGCCGAAGCCGTTCGTCCCGACCCTCGACCAGCTCCGGCTGGCACATCTTGCCAAGGATGAGGAAATCGAGGAGAGGCTTCGACCGAAACGCAGACCCCTACCTACCTCCCTTCCGCCCAAAGACGAGGCAGAGGTCGACGCGTTCTTCTGCAAGAGGGGCGTCATTTCGAAGTGCGGGCGTGAACAGGTTTCGCACGAGGACATCTCGCGCCTGCGGCCGTGCCAGTGGCTGAACGACGAGGTCATCAACTTCTACGGGCAGCTCATCCAGACACGGGCAGAGGAGTCGAAAGAGAACCCAGGCGCAGCAGGTAGTGGCGGAGGACGCGGAAAGCCTTTGAACGCGCACTATTTCAGCACGTTCTTCTGGGCCAAGCTCAAAGGGCAGGGGTACAAGGGCGGGCGGTTGGCGAAGTGGACCAAGAAGGTGAGTTTCCTGCTGCACCGGTTCATGCATGTGCAGGTTCGGGCCCTGACTGCAGTGCCAAGATCGACATCTTCTCCAAGGACGTCATCCTCATCCCTGTGAACCACAACAACGCGCACTGGACGGCTGCTGCGATCAACTTCCGCAAGAAGCGGATCGAGTCGTATGACAGTATGGGCATGGAGCGCGGGCAGGTCTTCAAGGTGCGTTACTTTTGCCGTAGGTCTCGAGGGGTGCGTGCCTGCTAACGGGGGGCCCCTCTAGCTCTTGCGCCAATACTTGGACGAGGAACACCGAGAGAAGAAAAAGAAGCCCTTCGACTTCACGGGCTGGCAAGACTACATACTACCTGTGAGTTGCTCTACGGAGTCTTGCCTTGAGCCGTTTCATTGACGTCGTCGCAGGATACCCCTCAACAAGAAAACGGCTACGACTGTGGCGTTTTCACCTGCCAGTTCCTCGAGGCGCTGTCCAGAGGCGAAGAGGACTTCCCCTTCTCCCAGCTCAACATGCCCTATCTCCGGCGCAAGATGGTCTGGGAGATTGGACATGCGAAGCTGCGAGATGAACCATAGCGTTCTCTTTTTGTTCGGGACCCGGACTACATCTTACACTGCTTGGGTTGTTGCGGCTGCGGCTCGATTTGTACATTATTCATCACCTTGCGGTTTAGCCTACCCCGTCGATTCTAATGGCGTCTCGCCTCCGGTGTATACACGCACAGGCGGGTTTCTTGTCGTCTTCAGGTCACGCGTGTGATCTTCATGCGTATGAAGTGCATATCCGGGGTTGTGAGAAGAATCCGGGAAAGAAG
This sequence comes from Cubamyces sp. BRFM 1775, assembly GCA_022385745.1. Classification (NCBI taxonomy): domain Eukaryota; kingdom Fungi; phylum Basidiomycota; class Agaricomycetes; order Polyporales; family Polyporaceae; genus Cubamyces; species Cubamyces sp. BRFM 1775. The sequence continues at coordinate 248,760 of MU278460.1, read as the reverse complement.
AGAGGATGGTATACTATCTCCGAAACCACCATACAATAATGAAGAACCAAAAGACGATGATGAGGAAGACGATGTACCACAGCCAGCGGCAGCCCTGCCTCGCTGCCATGTTGTTCATGCGGCGGAAGGTGCCCGCGAGAATGCCAGACGTCTCCGAAAACGCGTCGTTCTAGGTGGTGTTTGAACGGGCATGAGGACACGAGCACGGGTGACATTGGTTCCACGACGCACCATTTGGCTGAGCTGGATGGTCGAGTCGCGCACCTCGTTCCCAATTCCAATCGTAATCTGCATACCAAAGCCTACCGTCAGACTGAGGGCACGCATAGAGCCATTGACTCTACTCACATCCTTGAGTATCTTGACCTTCGCCGTGAGCCCCTCCAGGTGCTCGTCATTCTGGCTCTCCAAGTCGTCCGCATAACGATGCCCCAAAGGCGCAAACGGAATATCCCTGCTGGCGCCAAGGCCGTTTCCTGCGCCCCCAGCGGGGTACGGCGAGGACCTGCCAGAGGAGGGCGGGGTGCTGTAGTCCGTGGCGGCCCCGCCCAGGAGCGCGGAGCGGTCGCGCAAGTTCGTCCGGTATCTGTTGGTGTGTCGCGGTCAGTGTTGGTGCGCCTTATACGTGCAAATTGCTGACCGTTGTGACATGGGGGGCTTGAAACGAGTAGACCAGCTATGCTCAAGTGTAGAGTGTAAAGTGCTCTCGGGGATGCCTCATGAGAAGTCCAGCCACAGTCTGAGAAGGCGCTTCGGTGCGCGCGACGTGGTGGCTTTCAACGGGCGCTTGATGGGAGTACCGCTCATTCGGAAGCGTCGATCCATGCATATGGGCACAAGCTTGAAGCACAACTACCACCATGGCCAGCACGCTCACAGGTTGGGTCAATCACGCAACCAACATGTGCAGCTTGTGTACCTCTCCACCTCGACCTAGACTGCCACAAGACCACGTAGGAAATTCCAACGTAGAAGTTAGGCCGCCGGCACACCAAGGCTTACCTTCGCTTCCCGGCGGCTCATGACCTCCACCGGCTTTCACGGACCCGCGAAGGATCCTCAGAGCTCTGTCTGGCATCAAGCATTTGCTTCTTACGAGGGTGTATGACCAGTCATCTGGTGCTGCTCGGTCCATGGACTATGCACATGCGTCATCGAAATTTCATACCATGGCATGTGAGCCTATCGTTTCTCGGGTTTCCAACGCTTTCCTAAATACTGACGGCACCGTAGTTGCTATAAGATGGGTAGGGTCGGTAGACGTTTGAGAACACCCGCTTCCTGAAGCGTGTGGTACACTCCCAGCATGCGCCTCCTCACAGGATTATCAATCTCCGCGTCATATGTCGCCGTAGTCACGGCCGCAATTCCCTACCAAGAGTACATCCTCGCCCCTTCCTCGAGGACTGTTCGCCCAGTCTCTATATTCCGTCAGCACGGCTCTGTTCAGTCGCCTGAGACTCTTCTCACTGGTCAAGGGGGATCCCGTCTTACGCTTGACGGTTACAATGCCTCCGTGACCTACGACTTTGGCAAGAACATCGCCGGCTGGGTCAACTTTGATGCCTCTTCTCATATCGGTAGCGTCGGCGTCACGTTCTCCGAAAGCTCCTTGTGGGTCTCTTCAGCAGCGTCAGACGCTACAGCGGATTCGGGCCTCGATGCGCCGCTGGTGTTCAACCTCTCCCGCTCTGGCCACTATGAGGCTCCCCAGGACAAGGAACGCGGGGCATTCCGCTACCTGACCGTCGTCAACCTCGGTAGCAGCAAAGTCACCCTGGACGATCTCTGGGTACACTTTACTGCCATGCCGCATTGGGCTGACGATGCTCTACGGAACTACTCGGGTTGGTTCCACTCCAACGACGAACAGTTGAACCGGTATGTGACCCTTCCCAAATCCGTGGCATCTGTAGCTGAAGTACGTGTCGGCAGAATCTGGTACGCAGGTAAGACGCGAGATTTCCAGTTATTGGCGCACACCGTCGCTCACACATGCACAGGGGCCTATACCAACCAATTGGTGACGATCGACCCAACGCGAGGAGACGCGTTGAACTACATTGGCGTAGTTTCCAGCGGATCCTCCGTGAACGGGACGTTGGATTGGTGGTTGAATACCACGATCACGAATGGCACCTCCGCTCTCACAGATGGAGCGAAGAGGGATAGGCTCGTCTGGAGCGGCGACATGTCGATCGCTGTCCCGGGAATCGCACTCACGACCCTCGACCTCATCTCCATTCGCAACTCGCTCGACTCTCTCTTCGTGCTGCAGAACTCGAACGGAATGCTACCATATGCGGGTTACCCGTTTAACGAGCTCGGAGTCGTTTCCTTCACATACCACCTCTACGCTCTAATCGGAGTCGCCAACTTCTACCTCTACAGCGGAGACAAGGCGTACCTGGACGGAAAGTGGTCCGCCTGGAAGCTCGGGATAGAGTGGGCCGTACAACAGATCGATTCTACGGGGCTCGCGAACATCACCGCGCCCAGCGACTGGTTGCGCTTCGGCATGGGTGGACACAACATCGAGGCAAACTCGATCTTATACTACACCCTTACGCTCGGAGTCACACTCGCGACCGACGAAAGCGATCCCTCCACTGCTAGCCGCTACGCTCAGCTCGCCTCGGGCATCCAGAGCGCCGCCATCCCGCTCCTCTGGCAGCCTTCTGTAGGGCTCTTCCGCGACAACGAAACGACTACGCTTGCGCCGCAAGACGGCAACGCGTGGGCGATCAAGTCCGGGCTCGTCACCAACGCCTCCCAAATCGCCGCGATCTCGCAAGCCCTGGAGGCGCGCTGGGGACCGTACGGCGCGCCTGCGCCTGAGGCCGCGGACGCAATATCACCCTTCATCTCAGGCTTCGAGCTCGAGGCGCACTTCATGGCGAACCGCACGGCAGCCGCGCTTGCGCTCGTCCGGCAGATGTGGGGCGACTTTATGCTCGACGACCCGCGCATGACCAACAGCACGTTCATCGAGGGTTATTCGGTCACTGGGGCGCTGCACTACGCGCCGTATTCGAACGATGCGCGGATCTCGCACGCTCATGGTTGGGCGACGGGCCCGACGAGCTCTTTGACGGTGCGTGCTTCTACGGTTCTACGTATATCAATCGCTGCGTCAGGCTGTACGCTGATCCATTGCGGATGGTCTCTTACTGCGTAGACGTTTGTCGGCGGCATCCAGTTGCTCAGCGACGCCGGTGCCAACTGGACGATCGCCCCGCAGCCTGGCGATCTGACGGAGGTTGACACGGGCTTCTCGACGGCCAAGGGCTCGTTCTCATCCAAGTGGTCCAACGGCCATGATACTTTCCGACTCTCGATCAGCGCTCCAAAGGGCACGAAGGGAACGGTCGGTATACCGCTGCCTGGAAAGCACGGCAAGGCTCTACTCAAGCAAGGGGATGGGAAGGCGAAGGTGGTTCACGGTGATTCGTCAGGCAGGTATTGGGTCGAGGATTTGTCTGGAGGTGACCACGAATTTGTGGCAATCGCGCTGTAGGCATGCTCAGAGCGAAATGACACGCGTTGTACGATACTCCCAACGAAGCCTTAGCCAATTCGCAACTGTGAACCCGTGCCCACGGAATCCAAAATGGGTTGCATTGTGCTAGCAATACAATATCTGCAGGGGGACCCACCCCACATACGTAACGTATACGCGGGGCGCGCACGGGCTCCCTCAACGAAACGAAGATCGACAACGAGAAGCAGACCAAAGGCGCGACGCGAAACAAAGCGAGGTTCTACGTACTAGATAGAGGGAGCTGAGCTGAGCGCGGAGAGGGAGGGAGAAAGCCGAATGTACCGACCAAAAGCCAAAGGGTGTGGGAAGTGGAGGGTAATATAGGGCCGCCCGGTTGAAGAACCAGCAACAAGAAGTCGGGCGTGGGTAGAGTACGGGTACGGGGGCCGTCGATCGCGAGAAGGGCGAAGCGGGAGAAGCAATTCCGGAGAGGACAGAGACGGACGGAGAGAGGAAGAGAGGAATTGCTATACGAGTTGGTGGCAGGAGTGACAGAGGGGGTACTAATGCAGGTCTGTAGGTAGGAGAAGCGAGCGATACCATGTCCGTAGGTAACAGCAAAGGGGGGCAGTAGAGACCGGCGCAGGGTGTCGTGTGGGGCGCTCGGGGGAGTGGTGGTAGTGATAGGGGGTGCGCTGGGTCTGGAGAATTATACAAGTGGGGTGGTGATCGTACAAGTCCGTTCGCAGGTGCGGCGACACAACACTATACATCAATCGATACTCATCCGGTTTGGATGAGTACTCATTGGACCTCGATGCACGTATTGTGACTTCCCGCGGCTGAGACCCTGTTTGCCTTTGTTCTTCGCGACTGTTACACCAAGGTTAGAGCCAGATAGGCTACAGAAGAAAGAAGCAAACATACTCTGCTCCTTCAAGCCTCGCCCGAAGTTGTTCATCACCAGGACGGCGAAGACGGACGTGATGATGAGGAGTATGATCGCGATGACAGCTAGAGGCCTATTTAGCACATTCGCACGAGTCTGCGATGTAATTGTTCCACATACAGAATGTACTGAGCGTCTGCCAGACTTTGCTGAACGTCTCCTGGTTGTGGAAGCGGAGTACCTTCACCAACTGGACGCCCGTCAGAATGAACCTGTCATCGCACAGGCTTTGTGTGACCTACCTTGTACACGAAGTATACCATGGCACCAGCGCAACCGGTCATAAAGCTCAGCATCATCCACTTGCTCTCATGTCGCGCAGCCAGATGTCCCTCAACAAGGACGACAAGTGACAGCGGAAGGGCAGCGCAAGTGAGGTAATACTCAGCATTATCCTTGTTCAGAACCAGCCAGATGAACTGCACAGAAAAGCCGACCCAGAAGAACAGATCGAACTTGACCAGACAGAGGAAAATCTGGTGGTACGCAAACATAGTCTTTATCCGGCGGTCCGCGCCAAGGAACTTGTAGACCTTCCAGCCGAACTCGGTGTAAATCTTCCAACCCAGCGCAATGTAGGCGATTTCGGCTACAGAGATGACGATGGGAATGATAATGGCGAGGGTGTGGACGGGTATGTCAGTAATTCCCTCCGCCGATTGGAGGGCGACAGCATTGATCTCGGTGATTTGGATGATGGCATATAGGAGGAACAATGCATTGAAGATGCTGGAACTGCGTCAGCAACGAGCTCAGAAGCCGCGACACTGTGACTTACGCAAGGCTGATGAACTGCAGGACGTTACGAGCCCATACAGCATCCAAAGCCATGACGAATTGGAACACGCTAAATGGAGTGAGCCTATGCAGCATAGAAATATGACATACGGACGCACTGGGCCAGGGCAAATATGGCAAGGTAGACTGGCATTCGCCTTGTTGCCATGTCCTCACTGTCTGATGATTTGGATTCATGGAATCGGAGGAAGATGTCTCCCTCAATGGCGAGATCGATTGCCGTCTCGACGAGCACCGTTAGCAAGTACAGCCGGCACGCCCAGGAGTCGGGGATCCACTAGGACGGGGTTATATGGAGGCAGTTCAAGGTGAAGGATTAATGCAACATACCCGTGTCCAAGATTTCTCTTCCTTCGCGTCCTCTTGAGCAGCAGTTGGCGGGTAACCCCAGTCAGGCGGGTCTGGCTCATGGTCCTCGAGACTCTTGATATCCTTTGTGGTCTCACTGGAATATGACTGCTTGGGGAGAGGATAGGAAGGAGCGCGCCCGTGCCGCGAGTTGGCCAGGTTGAGAGAAGTAGGATCGACGGCGTATGTTCTGTGTGTTTGTGTGCCGTAGGGTGCAGCGTACTGGTCAATCAGATCGTCATAGGGAGCCTTCGTATCATCGTCGTGGTGGGCGAGCGGGGGTTGAGCGGGGTATTGAGGAGGGTAGGTGGGGACCGCAGACATGTCGAAAAGAGTGACTTTGACGTGGTGTGAGTGGTGGTCGACCTGCGAGCAGAGGTAAAGAGTGGAAGACGAGACGTCCCAACGAGCTGAACGGGAGAGACGGCGAGGAGGGACGGTCAGACAACGCCGGCGGAGGCTCCGTCCATTCATTTGTTCCCTTCGAAACACCGACCCTTCTGTTTGCCTCAGTTTGCGATGTGGCTGACTCTGGCCCATCCTCCGGCACATGCATCCTGCTACTTTTCCACTTTCCACTTTCCTCCTTCTCCTTCGAGCGCACAAGGATGTCGTACGAATGTACACGAAACCGAACGTATATCGCTCAATTACTCACGGCCATACAGTTTGTGAGCCGTGTTAATTCTCAAAGGTAGGTGGCCTCTCGGTGTCTAACACCGAGCGCTGAATCTCGAGATGCGCAGCACTTACCTCCACCGCGACTCCTGCGCTTCTACCTAGACAACATGTCCTCACTCAACGCTGCACTGGCGGTCGCATTGCTCGATTGTGCCGTAAAATATCGGCTGACTGTAGTCAGATCAGCTGAGAACGGTTGCATTCGGCGTGCTTCCGATGCGCGTTACTCTAGTACTCTGTTGGAACAGCTAAACTGTGTCAATGACTGCCAAAGCTACGATCCATCAAGCTCAGCTCGTCAGACGTCCGCGCAGTTTCTATGCTAATCGCATGGCATCTACGACATCCGGGTCGTGCGCCAGTGCGCCCCTGCAACCGTAACATCGCTAGTAAGGCCACGGCATGGCCATATACGGCCAAACGATTCCGGCGTACTGTATAATCCATCTCAGACATATGACACGCCATTGGTTCGTGAGTTTAACGTCAAAGCTATCTCTCACCTGACAATCTATCCAGAAAGGACGGAAGACTCGACGCTGGTGATGATATATCGCCTTACCGGCCCTGACTTCTTTGCCTCGTTCATCGATTCTTTTACCTCAATCGGCAATGCAGCTGAATCTAGCCAAGCTATCTACATAGTGCCGGAGGCGTGGCCGATTTTGGAGCGTAATGATTTGAAGCGGCTAGCCATGGCATTCTTTAAGCTGTACGTAGAAAGTCCTGATGCTGCAAGGCAGGAGACCATTTACTAGGGCCCGGGATCCGAGGACCATGTGCAGGTTGCCCGCTATAAGTGAGCTCACCGATACGCGAGGATCTATATCCACCTCGATATGCACCCCTCTAAGAACTCTACTGACGTCGACGGCTGCCCGCCGACAACTCCCACTCCAGGTGCCAGTGAATGGGAGGCGGTTATCGAGAAATCCCAGGAAGTGCAAATGTCTTCCACGAAAACGTACCAGCGTCCATTGCAGCGTACCAAAACCCGCCTGGCTTCAGCATTCTTTGCCTACTTTGTGGTCGGTTGGGCAGATGGAGGTAACGCACAGTATCCGGCCAAATATCTGAACCAGACGACTGACGGTGTACTTCATAATACTCTCGGGTCCAGTGACTGGCACACTGCTACCGCGTAAATATCACACATGCATCGTTTTTGAGGTGTGAACTCATGGGATACGTCTGGACAATAGACTTCAAAAGCGACCTGCACCTGAGCTTCCTGCTCTCATCCCTGTTTTGGGTGGCTAGCGCGACAGGGTATGCCGGACAACTCTTCGTCTATGCCATACATCTCACAGATTTTTGACTACAGTTACCTCCTGGGAACTGTCGCCGTTGAATACGTTACGCGGTTGCTTGGTCGAACACGGTTAGAGACACATCGACCGCCCTCAACGTCGCCGCTCCCAGCGTGGTTCTCGCGGACGTCTGACCCAGAGTCGTGTCATGGTACTTCTCAGCAGATGCATATCATCGGCTTCTCTAGGTCACGGAGTAGGTTCTACACGTTGCTCTGCGCAACCTCTCTGCATGCGGTATTCTTCGTCATCATGGGGAGCAAGAGCGGTTATCCCAGCATGATGATTGCCTACGTCATATCTTCCTTTGCGAGGTCGTTCATAACTGGTGAGTGTCGTCACCCGGTGATTTGGAGCTAAGATTGACGGTTGCTTTTAGCGACATTGTGAGCATGAGTACTTACCCTTTGCTCGTGCTCGTGGAGCTGACGCTGATGTCGATCCAGCAACGTATACGTCCCTTCGGTTTCCAAGAGAGGACTGGGGTTCTTTTACGGCTCTACTTGTAAGGAGGATGTTTGATGTACCCTGTGATACACTCACGAACCATCCCACACAGCGGCGGGAGGCTTTGCGGCGCCTTTGGTGTGTCAGAGCATTGTGGCGACCGGAATCCGTTGGGCGAACTTCTACTACGGCTCCCTCGTCCTATCCGCCATTAATACGACCTTCATCGTGTATGCCTTCTGGCCAACCCTTGAGGAATTGCAGAGCGACGCCGAGCTCGCATGGGATTTGTACAAGACGGAGAACAGTGGCTTGTCGGATACTGCGAGCACCGAGGCGGCCGACCAGCAACCTTCGCCTACTAGCAGCACTGCACCTGTGCTGGGCAAGAGCAACGTCCTTGGTCCGCGAAGTGAGTTTCTGTCGTCCTCTCTGAAGGTGTCCAACCCGAATCACCCGCACTTAGCTTACAAGGCCGCGTTGGGTCAGCTGCAAACATGGGCATCTGCTCTGTTCGCATTGCTCTATACCGGCAGGTAGGTGATGGTACGATGTGCATCAGAGTAACTGGTACGCTGACTGAATTCCCTCTCCTTACACAGCGAAAGCGTCACACAAGGATTTGTGAGTGTTCTCACGGCAGCGTACATGGCAGGGTCATGTTGACAACTTGTCAGATTGTCGTATATCTACTCAATGTTCGGGTGCGTAGCTCGCCGCCGAAAAACTGGCGGGACCGACTGCCGACACAATTTCGTAGAGCGCAAATCCAAGTACCGTTGGGTACGTCACGAGTGGGTTCTGGGGCGGTATGGCCCTGAGCCGAATCGTCTGGGGTTACTTCGGGAACATGTGAGTAAACCTTCCTACATCGACCTCGGGTATCGAGTTCTAACATGAATGAGCAGTATATCTTTCCGGCATCGCAAATGGATCGTTCAATCATGCATGTAAGTACATTACCACTCTCAAATCCAAGGTTCTGACAGATGTCACCACTACTGCCATGCGCCCATCCAATAGCTGTGAGTAGCTATATTTTGAGAGCTCATTCAAAGCAACCCGGAGAACCTGATATTATCGTCTCAGTCATCGCATTCACCATGCATCTTCTGATCCTACTGGTCCCGTCGTTCGTTGGGAACGCCGTCTGTACAGCGATCATCGGGACAGTCTATGGTCCTATCTTTCCTGCCAACATAGCCTCTACCAGAGATCTCCTACCGGCCGAGGTTCATCTGGTGTCACTAGCGATAGTGTGAGTCACCTTTCTCTCCGCGGCGCCTTTTGTGGTGGCTTAGAATGGACTCGGAGCTGACGGTGATCGCAGCGCGGCATGTGCCAGCTTCGGCGCAGGTGAGTTAGGGCCAACACTTGTATAACAGATGTCCAGCTAACACCGTAGGGTTCTGCGATGTTCTTCTTCAGCTTTATTCCCATTCATCGCAGGTCTTCTCACCACCACTGTCAGTGCGCGCACCTTCCCCTACATTACCATTGCACAGTGCGTTGCCATGTTTTTCATCTGGCTTTTCTTCCCGTCGCGCATTCCTGGGGCTGGGCGGCACTAAAATCTTTCTACAATTCGTTGTATTATTGTTTTCACCGCTCTGCTCTGCGGTTGTCAAAAGCGAGGTGCTGCGGTACTTCGCCGGTCTCGCCAATAGAAATAAGCGGAAATGAATGCCCTACTACACATAAATGCACACGACTGTACAGATGCACTGAGGAAGTTGCAAGAGTCGCTCAACCCTGACGTCTATCTTCAAAGAGATGCTTCAAAGTTCGTCACGCCATGTCGATAACGGGGTCTTCCGTCGTGGGGGTATCGGACTGCCTCTGGCGGGTCGCCGTCGGATGAGAGACGGTGTCAACCGTATTGGACGTGGGCCGTCGGAAACGGATTGATGATGCCACAGGGGGTGACTTCATTGCGTCGACTGCGCGGCCTCTGGCGACGCGGAGGATGAGTAGCTCCGGGTTGATACACTAATTGAATGAGGAGTCAAAATAAAGCGGCGCAACAAAACGGTTCGTTGAAAATGCCGAATCTGGAGATAGACATACCGTGACTTGGCCAAGTACCGGGAGTATGATATTTTGTGCATTACTCTTTCGCGCATAACACGCGATGAACACGAGAGAAGTGACGGTATAGGGTACGGCGGACTCGATGATCATGGTATAGATCGAGATGTATGCTGTCGCGTGCTCCTTCCCAAACGTCAATCTTGCACGGTAGCTCATATACATGAGCCGGCCCACAAGAAGTAGGTGAAGTAGTGTTGTGAGGGAAATCACCAGAGAGAGATACACGAGGTATAGAGAAACAGTGGTATGCGCCCATAAATCCATACGTGGGCGCGCGAGTTGAAGGATCGTCGGGATGGCGAAAGCTAGAGCACGTCAGCCATGTTCAGCAAACACTCGGCATCTCGTCGCACCTATACTAGCTAGATAGAGTAGAATAGGTAATATGAGAATCAATAATCGAGGGCCCCATAGGATATGTGTTCGCCAGAGCTAGGGGGGGGGGGGTTGTGAGCAATGCTCGAACTTCAAAGTTGATACACATGCGCCGACTCACAAGTATTCCATTAGCCAGGAGGACGCAGAATGAGAACGAAATGGTCCCCAGGATGCTCACGGCGTCTCCCGTATGCAATGACAGCCACGCGCTGGGCCCCCCAGGGTATGTGCGATGGTCGACGAACATGAGCTGGGCCGACCTCGCGTAGCACGCCAGTGTAACAGTTCCAAACGAGAATGTAGCGGCGACGTAGACAAGAATGCATACATTGACACGTGTGCGACGCCGTCGTGCTTGAGGGAGGATGTAGTACATGCAATGCAAGAACACCGCTATGTGCAAGCCTGAAACTCGGTTAGCTGGATCAACGATACGACCGACTAATGGCGAAGCATATGTAGGCATGCACCGACACTTACCATATGCGATAGCGGCAACAATCGCGCCGGTAAACTGGGAGGTTTCTAGCGGGAGGTTTTCGCTGATAGCTCCTGACATTTTGAAAGAGTAGCAGCAGCAGCAGCTGTGGGTCGTCCGGGTCCATAGTTCAGGTGAGTCAAGAAAGGTCTTCTATATGACCCAGTCTGGCAACAGAGTTCTCTGTTGCTATCTCCCTTCGTTGACGGGACATGATGCAGTTTCAGCCACCGCCAGGTGAGATTCGGAGTTACGAAGTATGCGAATAGCTTCGTACTGGCTTTGTGCTGCCGGTGATACAGGGACAGATGGAACGTCGGTCAGCTTCCAGCGCTTCTGCGTGGCCGTGTTGGTTACTCGCGGTCGGCCAGCAGAAGTCGCCTGGTGATATACCTTCCGGAAACCTCTGGCCCAGATAGTATACCAGCTGAGGAGTCCTATTTGATTGGAGACAGCCCTAATGATTATCCGTGAACGTAATAGTGGCAGGATCATCTACATGTAGCACGCCACCAACTCCGAGTCACTACACCGCTGCAGCGCCACCACAACAGACGCCATTGGCCGTAGAATGGGAGCCGTCGTCGATCGTAAGGCCGGGTGCGGGTCGGGATTCCACATGGGCAGTCGGTACGTATGCATTCGCACTTGCAGTAGTCTTCATGCGCTCTGCCAGTGAGCGGCGTCTTGCAACACGAAGGATCAAAAGCTCCGGGCTGATGCACTGCGTCGATATAATTTGAAATGTGAGGGTCGTGCGGGATGGTCATCGTTCTAGGAATGATAGGGCGCACCATGACTTGACTGAGCACCGGAAGCACGGCGTGCTGTGCATCACTCCCCCGAGCGTAAAACGCAAAAAAGACAAGACTGACGAAGACGTAGGGGGCGGCAGACTCGATGAGAATTGAGGATATGGACATGTATGTTGCAGCGGGCCCCTCCCAACGCGCACGATAGCTCGTATATGCTAGGCGGCCGACAAGAAGTAGGTGGAGCAGGGTGGTCACGGATGCTGTCAGTGAGAAGTTAAGGGCGATGAAAGGAAAGTGGTTGTGACTCCACGGATCCATGTGAGGGTATGTCAACTGAAGGAACGCCGGGATGGATAAAGCTATTGTATGTCAGATTCGTTGTTCAGTAAAGGGATGGGGATCCATTACCTGTAGCGGCCAGGTAAAGCAGGAGGGGCAATAGTATGATCGACTTTCGAGAGTCCCATAGGATGTAGGTTCGCCGTAGCTGCGGTAATCGTTAGTGAGGAACCCCGCCACCGATGTCATACTTTGAGTTGCCATCACTCACAAGGATCCCATCCGCTAAGAAGGTGCAGGTCATCAACGTCATGTTATCTATGGCGTTCGCGGCGGTCCCCGTATGCGCCGAAAGCCACGAATTCGGCCCCTCAGTGTAGAGACGGTGGTCGACGAACATGAGCCGTACGAGTATAGTGTTGCATGCCAGGTAAACGGTTCCGATGAGGAACTCCGTGATGACATAGACAAGCCGCCCTATGGCGCCGCGGGTGCGAGTCCGTATGGCCTGAGGAAATACGTAAGACATGCATTGCAAGAAGATCGTGATGTGCAGGCCTAGCAAGGAGTTAGTTTGGTCAGTTTCATAATACAAAATCCGTGGTCAAACCAGGGTGCTCACCGTATGTGATTGCGCCTAAGGTTGCGCCGATGAGCTGGGATGTATCTTGTGAAACATTCGCTGCTGGTTCTCCCGAGGACATGTTCGAGGAGCGTGTGGCAAACATGGGAGAGATTTCAGGGGTCCTCCAGGCGTTGTCCACGGTCGGCGTGTGCCAGAGCAAGCCTTCTATCCAGGGGTCACTGTATCTATCATAACTTATAGACGCGACTTGCGCAGCTCCAACAGCGCGCACAAACTAGAACAACGAGATGAGGTTCTTGTTAGGTGGTAGCAAAGTCCGCCAGAATGTGATGTTGCGTCAAGGCATCCGACCTGGCGTCTTGTGGCCATGGATGGTAAGGCCGTAATGACCGCTCTAGATATCAACGAGCGACTGATCGCATCCTGTTGTGAAGTCGTTCAGCGCAAGTGATAAGCTCAGCTGGTAGGCGAGATTCAACGTCAGAAGGACTAGATCCAACAGTTTCGAAGTGAGCGAGTTGCACATACAGACGCAGTTGGCCGACAACGTACCTTTCGCGCACTGCCTGTGTCCGGATTCCATCTGACATCTGAGCGTTGAACCTCGATCCTACCTACCGTCCATAACAAACGGATGCCAGCGATAGAAACAAGTTGGACGAATACATCCATTCTCTGAAACACAACTCGCAAGTTTCCTAAACGGATGGCTAATTGCTTGATGCGAAACTGCATGCATCGAGACATCTGGAGGGCAAGGGTTGGCTGAAAATAAGAGCATGGGGCGGGGGTATAGCTTGTACTGTCCTCCTACGACCTCATTGCCACGATGATAGGCCTCGTCGGTAGTACGTCCGGGTGCGGGTCGATCAATTGCATGAATGGCATGCGTGGAGTCGCCACAGCAGCCTTCGTTGCGAGTTCTGCCAACGAGCGACGCATTGCAACACGAAGGATCAGAAGCTCCGGATTGATGCACTGAGTTGATAGAATCCAGAACGTGAGCGACGTGCGAGGTATCTGTCCAAGGACGTAGGACGTACCATGACTTGACTGAGTACCGGAAGCACGGCATGCTGGGCGTCGCTGTGGCGGGCGTAAGTCGCAAGGAAGACAAGACTGATGGCCGCGTAGGGCACGGCAGACTCGATGACCATCGCGTAGGTTGACGCGTATGTTGCCGCGGCCCCCTTCCATCTCGTGCGATAGCTCATGTACACCAGGCGGCCGACGAGGAGTAGGTGAAGCAGAGTGGTCGTAGAGACGGATACCGAGAAATAGAGGATGATGAAAGGAGTGGATGTGTGCAGAAAGACGCTCATATGAGGACGCGTCAATTGAAGGAACGTCGGGACGGACAGAGCTATTGCATGTCAGGTCAGTTGTTCATTATGAAGCTGACGAAATTTCATACCCGTTGCGGTCAGATAAAGCAGGAGGGGCAACACCATGATTGCAATCCGTGAGTCCCACAAGACGTAGGTTCGCCACAGCTACAGCATCTGGTGAGCAACGCCCCCGCCAGCCAGCAACGGTGCTATTGCAACTACTCACGAGAACTCCATCGGCCAAGAAGGCACAGACCATGAACGTGACGATGTCTATGACGTTCACAACGGTCTCCGTATGCGACTTCAACCAGGAGCTCGGTCCCCCAGGATAGAGACGGTGGTTGACGAACATGAGCTGTGCCAGCTTAGTATCACAAACCACGTAAGTGGTCCCGATCAGGAACATGGTGATAACGTAGAAAAGTTGTGCTATGGTTCCACGCGTGCGACCGCGTATGGCCTGAGGGATGATGTAGGACATGCATTGCCAGAAGACTGCTATGTGCAAACCTGGGAAACCAGCCCCATCTAACATCGGGAATAAGGCACGAGGTTGGTGCTCACCATATGCGACTGCGTCTAGGATCGCGCCAATGAGCTGGGATGTATCCTGTGAGACGTTCGTTGTCGAATCTCTTAAGGAGATGTTGGAGGGATGCGCGAAAGGTAGAGGAGGCATTGCGGAGATCTCAGTCGTTGTCCACAGCTTGCGTGCAATACGGCAGGCTTTCTATACGCCCCTAGCTACACTGGATCGGTGCTGGTATTCGTCCCTTTGACAGGAGACAATCACGTTGCAGCATGGGGAACACGCTCCGTGCTGGTTGTGAGGGATATTACCATGGGCTGAGCCGCTTTCGACAGGAGCTAACTCTTGCATAGAGGAATTCGACGAGATGGATCGCGTCGGCGGTCTGAATAGTGTCAGATCGTCGCGATGTCCACCGCATGGAGAACCTGCATCGAGAGAACGCTGCTACCTTGTATGAGCTAGCAAGGCAATGATGAGCGAATAGGATGCCACTGGGTAACTTCTCAGATCCTGCTGTAGAGTTGATCAACATAAAGATGAACTCAGTTGGGCGGCAATACTTACGGCCCGTGCGCGTGCGGCATCGACGATGCACCGGAGAACCAACTTTCAAGCTGGACAGTTTGTCAGCGAGCAACGGACGTAGTTGCTATCCGGTGACGCACCTCACGTACACCAGCCCCTTCATATGATCATACGAACTTCGGGGCTGCGCAGGCCCCACAGCACGCATCCGCGTTCAGCCATAGTCAAGTTCCGTCGGGAGCGCGAATCGAGCAGACGGACGAGCCAAGTCAGACGAATGCATACATACTCTAGAGTACAAACGCGAGATGTGTGGTATCCTGAGCATCCCGAGCGGCCAATATAACTAGGTGAAGATGCTGTACAAATCAAAGGCAATAGCATGAGATAAATATCCCCGGGGCCAGTCCGCGGTCACAGGTGCTCGTCAGTCGCTGTCGGTGTCAGTGGAAGAGCCCGTCTCTTCCCCCTCTACATCTACTTCACTGTTAGCACTTCCGCTATAGAGTCACAGAAAAACAACGATAACTTACCGACGAGGTAGTCTGTGTCTGGCATTCGGATGATAGGAACGGGAGGTGGAGGGCGCGGTGGGCTGGGCAGGCGTGGCGGCGCAGGCGCGCCGCGGCCCTTGCCATTCGTCTGCTTCGTCTTGATGGTCGCGCTACTGATCGCAGGGCTCCGTATGACCGTGGAGGCCTGCGTGGAGATGGAGCGGGCGGGGGAAGAGAGCCGAGTGGGCGAGTCCGGAGAAGACGAGCGGTGATCTCGCTGAAGGGAAGACGCGATGGAGGATTCCCGCAGCCGTGACGGCACTCGCGCTGCACCTGGTGCAACTGGTAGGAGCTGCAGAAGGAAGGCACGATCAGCTCGAGTCCGTGCCAAGGTGCAGACGACACGAGGGGGCTTACATTAGCTGGGGACGCAGGAGAGTCTGGGTCATGCTTAACCCGGGCGGAAGGCGGACCTAAATGACCTATTAGAGCCGCTACTACCACGTATGAGCTACCGATACGCACCTGTAGTCTTCTGCTTCTTAGACTTCTTGGCGGGCGATATCGAAGGAGAAGCGGTCTGTTCTATCCTGTTAGCACCGGCATGCCCTAGACGGCTCGCGCCCTTACGCACCCGCTTCCCATTGGCATTGAGAACGATATCATCTGAGACGCAAAGTCCATGAGTAACCAGCCCACATCTCTCCATACCACCACACCACCAAGATTGACATACCTGTCTTCTTCCCCTTCGCCTTGCCCTTGCCCTTGGGCGGCGGCGGCAACGGCTTCCCACCGTCATCGGACAGGTGCGCGGCCTCCGAGGCGAGCCGCGGGGACGCCGACTTTCCAAACTCGCTCCCAAGCTTCGACTTCGCCGTCACGTTTCGCGCAGCCCCGCGCCTATTGCCGAGGCCCATGCAGCTGGCCAGGTGCGACGCATACCGGTTCGACGCGATCTGTATGGTGGATAGTGGATGGTGGATGAGTAAGAGGCTACTCTATTGGGGCGAGCGAGATGGACGAGGGAGGCAGGAGGGGGGCAGAGGAGGGACGAGAGGCTCACCGAGCGTTTACACTCCACACATTCGAGGTAGATTGTACCATCCTTCCCGTTCACGGGCGTGTTCGCCCCCGTCCCAGACGGGCTGTTTCCATCGCCAGCGCGTGCGTCGCCATTAGGAGTGGGTACCCTGGACGAGCTCGCGTTCGACGGCCCAGGTAGATGCACTGTCCCAAGCAAGCCCCATAAACCTCCGAGTCCACAGGAAATATCACAAGGCACTGACCTGCGTTGCACCTTCATCACACCGCAGCGGGTTCAACATTGCATGGCCATAAGCAGAGGTTGGGCCACAAGACGCACCTCGTGTGGCAGACGTCGCACACCGCCCGGGCACGGGCGATCTCCTTGTGCGACTGCTGCACGACGTCCATGAGGATCTCCTCGAGCATCTCCGCAAAGATGGTCGAACTCTGCCACATTCCCCCCCATCCGCAATCAGCCAAGAGCTAACCCAAACACACAAATGACCCTACTCACGAGCTCAGCGACCGCCTCATCGCGCTCTCGTTTCGGCATCGGAGGAGGAGTGCTCGCGGGGACGGACGGACATGTACTGGTGCTGACGACGACCGCCTAGCGCGTGTCGTGCGTGGTGTGCGTACGAAGCAAAGACCGATGGGTGCCTGTGTCCTGTAGCGCTGCCGGGTAGGACTAGGAACGACGAGCGTGAGGGGCGGTGGGTGGCACCGGCTGAGGCTGCAGGCCAAGTGAGCGCTGCCTGGAGAACGCCAACGGGCGCGTACCGATCGTGCTCGGGGACGCGTTCGGCCACGTGGGAGCCAATAAACAGCGGTGCAAATCTTTACTCCGTCCTCCATCTATCTCTACCTACTGGGCGCCCATAAGCCACAACTTGCTTGCGAGCGCAGAAGGCGAGAGGGTCGTGTCTAGCATTTCTATCTCGTTACGCATGAACAAGTTCGTCAAGAGCGGCAGAAAAGAGGAGGGAGAGGGGTAGGACAAAAACAATAGCAGTTAAACTATGCAATGCATCTCATATAGCACGCGACAGGGGGGATACTGGGATTGATCCACAAACTAAGGTATCGGGGAATCCGAGGGCCAGTCACCACCATCCACACCGCACTAACCAACCTGCCACCGTCCATGCACACATCCGCTGATTACTGCTGCTGCCGCGCGACTTGCCGGCCAGCAACGCTTTCGGTATTATTTACCGCGTGAGACGCGAGATCGTGAACACGCCCAGGATGACGGCAGCGAGGGCGCCGATGCTCGCAGGCAACAAGAGGTCCTTCGGGATGCCCATGACCAGCTCCGGCTCCGCGGGCTGCTGCACGTACGGCGGGGGCGCGAAGGGCGTCGGGGGGACAGACATGGTAGGAGGAGGCGGGGAGACCACCGATTCAGTTTTCTCGACTTCCTTCATCTCCTGCGCAGCCGCGGCAGCGACCGCCTCCGCCTGCGCGGCGCTCTTCTCCGCCATGACCTCCGTCCAGCCGCGGCCGCCCTGGATGAAAAGCACGACGCGGTCCGTGTTCGTCGAGCGCGCGATCTTGACCGCGTCGCTGACGTCCGAGTCGGACGTGATGAGCACGATATCCCCGTCCTCGTCCGTGTACGAGAGCGTGAAGTCCGTCGGGTCCGGAGGGAGCTCGGACGGGTCCGACGTCTTGTATCCGGTGAAGAAGGGGTCCGTCGCGAGCTTGCCAGCGACGATCTCGCGCAGGATCTCGACGTTGTCGTGCCGGGCCTGGAAACGGTGCGTGCGTCCGCTGGGGGTGCGGAACTTGAACACGTACGTCCCATCGTCAACAGGAGGAATGGGGGCAGGAGGCCCAACAATCGAAGGGACGTTCTCATGCTTGGGATAGCCCGCGAGGGCAGAGTCCTGGTCATCGTCGACGACGGAAGCCGAGTCGTTAGGGTGGACCTCGGAGTGCGGGGACTGGACAAGGTGAGACATGCTCCGAGAGAAACGGCGCGGACGCGAGGGAGTGTCGTTGGGATAGTGGGATCCAGACACCATCGACTCCGTGTCATCGTTGGTCCCGAGCGACTCGAAGAAGCGGCCCCACATCGGGCCACCCTCAGCCTCGTTCTCACCGGCTGCTTCTGCAGACATGGCATTCATCTGCAACACGTGTTAGAGCGAATATGTGCGAAGGAGTGGCGATACCGCGCACCTGCTCGAGAGTAGCGTACGTCAACTTCAGGACATCCACGATCGCGACCAGACGGCCATCTGCCTCCACAACGGGGAGATTGAGATAGTGCCCAGCTGAGGAACGAACAATCAGTCATTGTTCCGGTTTACGGAAGAGCCTATCACTCACTGTACATCTTCTTCAGCGCGTCATGGATTGTCATCGTGGGGGCAGCCGTATCGGGATGAGGGGTCATCACACGGACCACGCTACACCGCGACGCGTCCAACCCAGCCGCAATCACACGCAGCACGATATCCTTGCTCGTGAAGATACCCGCAATCTTTGGGGCGCCGGCCTGGCCGGGCGCAGCGGGCTCCATGACGCACACAGCGGTCGTGCGACGCTCCTTCATGAGCTTCGCGACGTCCCGCACGGTCGTCTTCGGGCCAACCGTGGCAGGCTGGGTGCGGGAGTCCATGACGGTCGTCAAGTCCGGCAACGCAGTCTTCTCGCGGAGGGCCTCGACGTATGAAAGCATCGCGGCTGCCTGTGGGTTTGAGCCCAGACCGGTGCCGAGCTCGGACTGGACACCGGCGAGCGCGCTGTACAGCTTTTCCGAGGCAGATGAGCTCCGTTCGACCTTGTCCAGGGCCTCGTGGAAGACCTTGGTAATATCGAGCAGGCCGACGACGTTACCCTCCTCATTGCAGACAGGCTAGATAGCACGGCCGTTCAGACACTTGTACCGAGTGGTATTTTGTGGGGACTCACCAAGTGCCGGAAATGCTTCGTGACCATGAGCTGCAGCGCTTCGGTCGCGCTAGTCGTGTCCCGAGTGACTAGGGGAGCGCGGGTCATGATATGGCTGACGGGGGTGAT
This sequence comes from Cubamyces sp. BRFM 1775, assembly GCA_022385745.1. NCBI lineage: Eukaryota > Fungi > Basidiomycota > Agaricomycetes > Polyporales > Polyporaceae > Cubamyces > Cubamyces sp. BRFM 1775. The sequence goes on along the minus strand of MU278460.1, from coordinate 229,241 downwards.
GTGCGGGTCCAAGCCCTCCGCGGTAACCTACATCTACAGTGAGAACGGTGCCCGAGAGCTGAATGCAGAGAACGCACCCTGTAAGCCAAATCCTTGGCGGTGAAAATACCGCTCAGGCCCTCGTCATCATCTACAACGAGCACACAATCCGTCCGCTTCGCCGCGCAAAGCTGGCTAGCCTCGGACACGGTGATGTTCTCTGGGACGGTGAGCGCAGGGCTGGGCTTGAGGGCAGCGACGGTGCCCTTCTGGACATTGGGCTTGTCTCTGCGCCTGCGGCCGCCCTGGTGCTGGGTGGTAGAGATGGTCCGCTTGCGGGAGAGCTCGGACTCGATCTTCTTGCGGATAGCCTGCACATACGGGCCGTCAGCACCAGTCTGCTGGCGAAGGGGTGTGCGGCGCTTGGAGGGGTGATGCGCTTGGGCGACGCTGCGCTCTGGGGAGGCAGGGGACGGGGAGGTGGGCGTCGAGGACATTGGGCCGGATACACGTGTATTCGGGGCGTGTCATTATGTAGGGAGGTGGCAGATTTCGTCGCCCGAGAGGGAATAGGACACCCGTGGAGAAGGAAGGGGACAGGTGACACGTACCTCGTCGCGTTTGTTCTGCTTCTTGCGGGTGTCCGCGGCCGAGCCTGAGAGCGTGGACATGGATGCGGTGGTGTGGTGGCGAGAGGGAGGGAGGGGGGAGACGGCGCGTTCAGCAGGGAAGGGGATGGGAGAGGCAGCACGTTGAGCGCCTGCGCTACGGTTGTACGAAGGAGAATGGGCTGGGACAGGGATTCGTGACATGGACCCCTTCCAACCCAGTCAGTCAATCGTCCGAGGTGGCTGCTCGCGTCGTCGGGGCTCTCAACAACTCAAACGCTCTCTTCAAATCCTCCTCCCCTCTCTGGCGCCTATTTTCTCCTGTTTGGCCCGAGCGGCTACAACATCCGTCTCTTCATCCATTGCACTGGCAGAACATACAATTATTCGTACACTATACTCGTACACAAGCACTACTCGTACAATAGCGAACGAACCGCTGCAACGACCACCAGTCAGCCACTTGTTATTCGGTTCCGAGCCGAGATCGGAGGCCGCTGCGTCCATCATCGGCTTACAGCTACTCACCAATTCGGTCCTCGAGATCAAGTCAGCCGCTTGTGGGACGTGCTTCGCCCCCCCTGCCGACGACGAGTGTACCAGTAGTACACCCCACCAATGAGGAGTATTCCAAAGAAGTTGGCTGAGCAAAGTCGACCCATCGCATTGTCAGTCAGCGCGCTCTCCTTGCAACCTCACCACGCTCCTGATACTCACCGGCAACAAATCCCACCACACCTTGGAAGAGGTCCGCCGTGAAAGCGACGACCGCCTGGACGAGCTGCAGGACGCTGCCCACAAAGTCCTGGACGAGCGCAAAAATGGCTTGTATGACAGCGAACACAGAGTTCAGCAGCGACGCGCCAATCCCCGCAAGGGCTTGCATGAGGTTTCCGATGGCGGAAGAAACAGACGACATTGTGTATCAGTTGTGCGAGGGTAGTAGTTGTGTGGATGTGCTTTAGGAGTCGATGTCTTCCCCACTTCGCGGGTCGCGTTTATATACGCGACGCGTGACGTCATACATACCGGCATAGAAGGCCCCAAGAGACAGGAGCGGAGAGGAGCCGGCCCTCGCTTGCACGGCGTGTGTTCGCAAGATGGAGAGACGACATCAAGGCGTAAGGTCGTTATATAAACACATAGCATTGGGTCATTCTATCGTCCCGCTCAAAGCAATGTTCAAGGAGAAGACAGCAATATTGTAGGAAGGAGGCACTCAGCGCTCGCTCACTGCCTCCTCGCACCCGCACCCGCACCTGCACCTGCCGGACCAGCTGCCTGGATCGTCGACCCGGCCCACTTGCGAGTGAGATCCGTGACCTGCGTGTAGATCTGCGCCACAACGGGGGGCTTGCCAGGGCTGGTCACGAACGCGTAGATGCGCGCGTGCACGAGCGCGACGGCATCGCGAGTGAACTTGCTCTGGTACCAGCGCTGGCGCAAGAAGTGGGCGTAGAGGATGGGCGTCAAGAGAGCGTTGCGACGGAGGAGGACGCCCAGGATGACACGGGCAAAGATGACCAGCTCAGTGAAAGCGACCGCTCTCATCGCATTATCGTAGTTGGCTGATGATCCATCAGTACCAGATACCATTGTAGTCTGAGTGGAGACGCACCCTTGACCCAAACCTGGAGCTTCTTAGCGAGAGGGTGAGGAGTTGGGGCAGCACCCGGCTGAGGAGGCGGGCCGGGAGGGAGGAACTGCGGTAGCAGAGTCGTGCGCGTGAACGTAAGGGCGTGGAAGAGCGAGAAGATCGCGTATGGCACAAGGGCAACTATCGTCCACACGAGAAGCTTAGCGCAATCCAGCGATGTGTTGACAGATGAGACGTACGCGTCACGGGCCTCGAAGCCCACCAGAAGAAGGCCATGATGAAGTATTGGACGTTCTAGGAGCCACATTAGTTGGATGCACTCCACCCGTTTATTCGTGAACGTACCTCATCCAGGAGGGCGCGCCGTACCCAGGCAAGGTTCGGTTGTGGGGTCTGAAGAATGGTTTGTCCATATCACGTATCACCGGAACGATGTGGCGGCACATACCCCCAGAGACTTTCTGTGTACGTTGGGATCAGTACCAAAAGCGAATATAAAGAGGAATCTAGACGTACTGGCACACGATGGCATAACTGACGAGCGCGCCGAGGAAGCTCGCTAGACGTAGCAAGACGCACCTCAATCCTCCGCCTTTGGACATAGAAAGTACCAAAGGAGATTACGCACTCTTATACCACCAGGAAGAAGGGTCTTGGAAGAGCACCTTCGCGAGGAAGAACTTGAAGGAGCACACCAGCAAGATAAAGTGGCCCGCGGCCCACATGTAATGCTGTCCACACATCCGCCTTGTCAGAACTCTCCCTCTCTCTCATCCGCCACCTGGATCGCAGTCTCGGAGAATTCGTGCGCTCACCTGCGTGGTAGCCATTTGCCCAAGGTGATTCCGCTGTCGCGCTTGCTGCTGCTGTCGGGATACGGGGGAGAAAGAAGGTGAGTAGGCGGGCGGGACGTGGACGGTGGACGAGTGACACCCAGGCACCGCGCAGTGACGCACACGAGGTTCTGCTTTAGGGCCGGCGCGTGCTCGGGGTGCGCCCGCATTCCATCGACATCAGTGAGCGCATCCCGCGCTGCCCCCACGCGAATACACCATGCCCGAGTCCACCAGGCCGCTTGCAATTCCATCGCAACGTTGTGCGCACGCGGAGAACAAGGTCGCGTAGTGATACACGAAAAAAACCAATGCATAAGAATAACACACAGCACAGAAAAGAACAACAAACGCGCGTAAGAGACACGAGGAGAAGGGGCACGCGCGGGGCCGAAATGTTGCAGTACCGTAGCACCGGTGCAGTCCTTGCCAGAACAGCACGCGTCGGCTACAGTACCACTACCAGTACCGGTCAACGACTCCACTGGGTGCCCTCTGCCTTCATCTTCTTCCTCTCCAGGCCTTTCTTGTACACCTCCTTCTCCGTCTTCCTCCGCCCGAGCGTCTCGATCCGCCGCGCCTTGGACTGCTCTCGCCGCCCCGCGCGCACGTTCTGCGGCTCCTCCTCCTGCTCCGCGCCCGAGCCGTCGTCCTCCTTGTCGACCGCGTCGATCTCCTCCCACTCCTCGTCCGAGCCGTCGTCGCCGTGCTTCCGCTTCTTCCCACTCCGCCCGGTGCCGCCCTTGCCACCGCCAATGTTCAGGTTCACGCGCGGGGGCACGGCGAACCCGAACGCCTTCCCGACCTTGGCAAGGTCGAGCTGGTTGACGTCGAAGATCTTCTTTAGCGAGTACGACGCGTATGCTTGCAGATATGACCGGTAGCCGTCCTTGGCAGACTTGTGCAGGAAATAGTTTTTCTGCAGCAGCTTCTCCAACTATGAAGCGGGTAGAGTCAGTAATCAATGAAGCACGAGGGAATGTTGGACGGCACATACTTGTGACTGGACGTTCGCAATCTTGTCGGCAGGGAAAGTGAACTCGTTCAGAGGAACCTTAGCCTCCTTCAAATACCGCAGGAAACCCAACTCGCTCGGAAGGAGGAACATCAAACTCTTTCCTTCTCTGCCCGCACGCGCAGTACGACCAACACGGTGGATGTAGTCGCGGGGGTCATCTGGGGGGTCGTACTGGATGATCCAGTCAACCGCAGGAATATCGAGTCCACGCGCGGCGACATCTGTGCATAGCAGCGTCCCCGTCTCTGCGTTGCAGAACTCGAAGAACGTAGTTGTTCGCTTTTGTTGTTTTTGCTTGCCCTACGCATACACGTGATATCAGCACCGTAGATATCTGATGAAGTTGGAAACGCGAACGTACGTGCAAATCGAGGACGGGGACATCGATGTAGTTCAGGAGTTCGGCGTGATATTTTACAGAGTTACAGCTTGAGAAGAAGACGACCATCTTCTTCTTCATGTTCTTCTTGAGGAAAGTAAAGAGCAGGAGGAATCGACGATCTGAGGGGCAGACGACATAACCCTGGGAAAGTGTCGATACCGTGCTCGTCGCCTCGGTCTTGTCAACATCGACATACAAAGGCCCGGGTCGTAGTGATATCCGTGCAAGGTCGGTGACTTTTGTTGTTTGTGTTGCGGAGAACAGCATAGACTGCCTGCCCTCTGAATATGATATAAGTTACGCCGTGCGGATGTGACGGATAGGGGGCATACCGTTCGGGAGGATGTTGATGATTTTCTTCATCTGCTCCTCGAAACCGACCTCCAATATCCGGTCAGCCTCGTCAATGACGAGACACTTCAGATTCCGGAAGACAAAGCCCTTCGTTCCCTGCACACAGCCGGTTCATACGCATTACTATAGGAATCCTGAGGAGATAACATACCTCCAAGTGATCAATAAGCCGACCCGGTGTCGCAATGAGCAAGTTGACACCCTTCTGCAGCTTGATCTCCTCCGCTTTCCGGTTCGCACCTCCCATAATGATACCGAACGTTTGTGAGTGGTGTGCCATGAGCTCCTTGGCAACACCGAAGATCTGCAGCGCAAGCTCTCGCGTAGGCGAGATGATAATAACACCAGTACCTGCGCAGGAGAAGAAAACACAGCGCCATGAGCATCGGACACATGGACGTTTGCTATGGTATGTAAATTACCATTGCGAGGCTTGAACTTCATCCTGTGCAACAATTCCACCGCGGGAATGAGGAACGCCAAGGTCTTTCCAGATCCTGTCCGAGCCGCACCCAAAACATCCTTCCCCGCGAGCAGTGGAGGGATAGACTTTTCTTGGATAGCAGTCATGGTCTTGAAGCCCATGTCGCTAAGTGCTTTCATGGTGTTTTCTGAGAGCTCGAGCTCGGAGAAGGGCTTGCGCTCCGGTGCGCCCGCAGGGGCGGCCTGAGGCACCGGTGCGGGTGCTTTCGTCTCGTCCACGGACATTTTGGCTAGCAAAGTTGTGCCCACAGCTTTATCTGGCGGTAGTGAACGAACAGCACTAAGTTCAGGGAGCCAAGGAATCCAGAGAACAGAGGAGGAGTGGGACGTAAGTAAGAGGAGGAAGACGGAGGACAAGAGGGAGGAGGGCTACAATAAGCGCCAAGGCAAAAAGTCGAGAAAGCAGGCGCGGATTGGCTCGGCGCTTGCCGGTACACCATGTCTTCGCTCTCAACTGCTCAAAGTGGTCTGCCCGCCCTCTCCCTCAACGCGTCTGCTTCCGTCTGACACGTCTCGCAGTCGTCTTTGCAGCATCCCTTGTTGCGTCTCTCAGCGCGGGGTACGTGCTTGGCGCGTGGGTGAACCATGGAAGGAAGATTGGCACCGAAAGCGCGCCCGTGCCACCGCCGGTCTCCGAAGTGAAGAGACCAGCGGAGGATGGGCAGGAGAGCGAGAGCGAGGAGGAAGACCTTGCTGATGGTGATTTGTCCGCGGTTAAACCTGGATTCTTGGAGCCTTGCAAAATGGTATATACATACGGTACGCGCGGGCAGTATATGTGCTTAGCATGCATGCACTTTGCAGGTACTGGTCGTCCGAACAGACCTCGGAATGACCACTGGCAAAATAGCGGCGCAGTAAGCTTGAACCATTGCATAAATATTCCTATTTCTCATTCATCGCGAGCAGATGCGGGTAGGTTATATGGTCATTGAATCTCGACCTTACGCTCATGCGTCGCAAGACATGCGACACTGGCTTGCTACAAGATCCTACAGAAGACTAATCCTGGTGTAAGTGAAGTCATGTCGCAGAGCGAACTGATTTATTGACTGACCTTATGTGCTACGATAGCTGCTGAAGCACTGGGAACGAACGGGGTATGTGTAAGGGACTATGCATGTGAGGACGTTAGCTCAATCACGGTCACCAGACAAGCCAAGATTGCGCTTAAAGCGACCTCAGAAGATGAGCTCCTCGAGCTGGAAGCCATTGCGAAGAGCCTGAATCTCGCGGCTCGCTCAATCGTGGACGCGTGAGTACAAGTTCCCACTCCGAATGACGCTTGATTCACCTGTTTGCAGCGGGCGTACCCAGATTGCCGCAGGCTCGCGCACGGTGCTTGGTATCGGCCCAGGTACGTGCGCGTCCCGTGGCATGTTTCTCAATTTGCTGAATGTATTTCAACCGTAGCTCCGGTAGAGTTGGTGAACAAGGTGACAGGCAAGCTGCGACTGCTATGATTGTGTTCGTGTTTAGTCTTTGCGTGTGCCTGGATGATTCGAGTGACCGTTGTCAGATTCTATGTTTTGTCGTACGATCACGATTCCAATAGAAACGGGACGTTGTGGCTGGTCCATGTCTGTAAGCATGCCGATGATAGGCGCGACGCGTATGGCGGCGGCGGACGCTGTCTGGAAGGTTCGTGGCACTGGCGGGCGTACACTAGTAGTGAGTGACGTCAAGCGCGTGATCGCGACGGGCGATGAAAGAAGCGCCCGGGAATAAGACACTGGAGAAGACTCCGCAAGAAAGAGCCGCAGAACGCCATTCGTATAGGAGCCAGTGGAGTTCTTGCTCTTGTCTTATGGCTGCTTCCGCTCTGGCAAACTCTCCATCTGTCTTTTCTCTCTGAACCCACCATGGCCAACGTCGCACTCGCTCGCGTCTATCAACAGTCTTTTGAATCGCATCCTTACACGACCCTTGCCTTCACAAACGGCGCCCTCAACGCCCTCGGAGACGTAGTTGCACAGTTCACCCAACGCGTCGTACGTAACATCCCAATCATTCACTCATGTGAGCTTGTGGTCTGACTGATCGCAGGTCGAGGACAAGCCGGAAGACCATCGGAGGCAATGGCATTATGACGTTCCACGAACTCTGCGCTTCTTCGCCTTCGGATTCGGAATGGGTACGCGCCCACATTCTCGGTCCATGCATACAAGATCTACCTGCTCACGTTTATATTCAGGACCGCTCATCGGTCGTTGGAACTTCTTCCTTGAGCGACATTTCCCGCTGCGTTCACTAGGCGGCAACAACCCTGGCAAGGTCAGCTTACGGGCCCTCGCCAGGCGCGTCGGTGCCGATCAGCTCTTCATGTGAGTATGCTCACTCTTCCCACCGTGAACCAAGTTATTGACGTCTCCACTAGGGCTCCCATTGGGGTACGTTGGCTTGCGACTTCAAAGGCTATGCATCTCAGATCCTGACTTCTATCGTAGCTTGCTCTATTCATAGGTTCAATGGGTGTGATGGAAGGGCGAGACCCCAAACACATCGGCGAGAGGTATAAGGACCTCTACAAGCCCGCACTGATCGCCAACTGGCAAGTCTGGCCCCTTGCGCAGGTGAGTTGTGTCCCTATCTTGAAGACCAGTTGTGTGTCTGAGACCTTCCAACCATGCAGCTTATCAACTTCCGATATATGCCTCTGCCGTATCGCGTCCCCTTCCAGTCCACGTGCGGAGTGTTCTGGACGCTCTATCTCTCTCTACTGAATGCAAAGTACGTATTCCCAGCGTGGACCCTGAGGCGATTTGCTAACCATATGTCAGGGAGGACGAGATCCAGGATCGTAAAGAAGCCATGGAGCGCATGGTCAAGTAAATGCCAACTGGCCGCTTCACTCAAAGTCTTCATTGGTAGCTTATTTCGCTGGGCTCATAACGGGCCTCTTGCATTTTCTTGGTCTCCCCTCTCACCCAATGTAGCATTAGCATGGCATTTCTTCATACTCAACAGTATACACAAGCCATAGTTTACTTTTACCTCAGGTACATAGATGACAGCAACCCCCACAGACGATGACCTGTATGTAGCAACGCCCCATACCGTAGTACAAGAATACCTGTACATAAGCCGTATACGCCGACTACGAAGCGCCATACTTGGGCTTGAAGTACGCAGGCGGGAGCTTAGCGAGCACGTCCACGAGCGGCCGCTCGACGACGACGAGCTCCCCGGGGGCGATGAAGTCCACGAAGAGCAGCGGCCGGTAGTGCGTGATGAGCTTGAAGTTCCGCTGCTGTTGCTGCTGCTGCTGCAGATCCTGCTGACCATCCTCCATCTGCACCTCGACGCGGCCGTTCGCGTTCACGTCGGCCGCCTTCCGCTTCCCGCGGCGCCGCTTCTCGAAGCCCCCGAAGCCAATGCGCTCCGTCAGGCTGACCTTGCAGATCCACGTCGCGCCCCAGAACAGCGCCGTCTTGGGCGGGAGGGGCGATCCACTTGCGTCCTCCTCGTTCGCTCCAGCAGGCGGGACAGGGCTCGCGCCAGGGTCGAACGTGACGCCAAGCACGGGATCGTGGAGGTGCGTGAAGCGCGGCGGGAGCGCATGGACGAGGGCGCGCGCCCAGCGGGGGAACGCGCGCGCCTCGACGTCGTACACCTCGAGCGCGTTGTCCGCGAAGCCGAGCACGAGCGTGTTGGGCGCGGACGCGTCGAATGCGAGCGCGTGCACCGCGCGCGGGAACGTGGGGAGCGCGCCGTGGTGCTGTACCGCGTCGAGGTTGAAGACGTGCGTGCGCCGCCGGTCGTCCGCCGTCGCGAGCCACTGCCCATCTGGGCTCACGGCCATGCGCGTGATGGTCGTGCGGACTCGTTTGGAGTCTTCGACGTCGGAGTCTGACTCTGAGTCGGACTCGGCGCCAGGCTGCGCGCTGTCTTCGTTCGAGTCGGCCATCTCGACGTCACCGTCCGCCGCAGTAGGAGAAGAGCCTTTGCGGCCCTTGATGACCCGGTTGTTGACAAAGCCTTCCCGGAGTCTGTGCTGCTCGAACTTGCGGAGGACGCGCGGGGCGCGGTCGGCGGAGCCGAGGTCGATGATGAGGATGGCGGAGGAGACGGAGGTGGCGAGGACGAGTTTTGAGGAGTCGGGGGTGAAGAGAAGGGAGGATGCGCCAGAGGTCGACGAGCCGGGAAGCTGGCTCTGTACTAATGACGCAAAGGCGCGTATTCGTCGAGGCTTCAAATCGCCGTTCTTCTGTGTGCATCGTGAGTGACATGAAGCGGATAACGTTGGGAACACGCAACATACCTCCTCAGTGAGCTGGAACAGCTTGGTTTCGTACCAGTCTGCGACCGCTATCCACCTGCCATCGTCAGAGATAGCACCAGCAACGATGTTCGTCTGTACGTTCAGATCCATGTCCAACACGCGCTCCCAGCCGCTATCTTGCGCGTTTGCAGGGTCCGTGTCAAGATCTTCATCGTTCTTCTGCTGCCGCTTCGAGATGCGCCACACGGTCAAACCCGCTTCCCGGGTACACATGAGCAGCCGCGCCTTCTTCGCTAGGTGCACAGCAGACGAGCTCGCGGGGCCGCTCGTGTACGCTAACCGGCGGTGGTACGCGTCCTCGAACGTCGCGGTGGTACTGGTGGCGAGGGGATTCATCACCTTGCCAGCGAGAGTAGCAGTGGGAAGTGCTGCGGGCGTGACTACTACGGACATGTCGAGACCGCCAGAAGCAAGGACTGGGGCAACGTCCACAGGGAAGTGTCGTTGGTGGGAGGGTGGAAGGGGGGTGTACGGCGGCCAGATGGCGAGTGCGCGGACGTCGTGCGAGTGCAGGCGGCGTGAACAGGACTGTACCCAACGGCCGGGAGAGCGGGAGACGAGGGGGGAAGGGTTCGCGTCCGAGCGGGAGGTTTTCACGTAGGAGAACTGTGTGACTTTTTGGTCGACGCCGGATGTATATACTGCTGTGCCATCCTGTGTATATGTTGTTAGAGCCGTGCAAGCGGTTTGGATGACATTAGACGTACGGGGCCGACAGTTAGGCAGAGCACATCAGCAGCGTGACCCTGGAAGCTTTGCAGCTGGGTGCATGTCTTGGAGTCCCAGAACTTGACGTTGCCCATGGAATCTCCGGACACGATGGTGCCATCCCTGTCCCATATTAGCCACAGGTACGCAATACGCCCTAAACCCGATGGCTCACCCTAGTACACCCACTGCCCACACGAGCGTACGCTCACCGCGAATCTTGTCCGTGCCCATGCGGTCCATAGAGCGTCCGGTAGCAAAGTCCAGCTTTCTCAGACTACTGTCTGAACAGCCAGTCACAAGCCAGGAGTCCGTCCACTCGTCGTCATCATCGTCCGATTCAGAGTCTGCATCCGCGTTCTGGCTCTTCTTTTGCTTGGGAACGGGAGGACCCCATGCAATGCTGAGGATCCGACTCTTGACCCTCTCGAGACGGCGAAGATGTGATAGGCTGTCGTATTGGAGCGATATGAGCCGCACTGAACCATCTTCGCAGCCGAGCGCGAGAATGGTGGATGCAGGGTTGGGGGAGATGGACCAGATGGGCCCTCCTTGGGAGCTGATGGTGCGCTACTGGGGTTGAGACCGACGCACAACCTGCGAATGTCAATGCAGCTTACCTTGATGCATCCTTGCTCGATGTCCCATTCCACGAGCTCACTGCCTCCTCCAGCAGAGAATAACCGGAGGTTCGACCACGAAGGGACTTCCTCCTGTGCCGCACGCCTTGGAGAGCGGAAGGTCAGAGCAAGGGATTCAACTTTTGATGGGTAAGGGCCAACTAGGGTCTGCGATTATCCCGCCATGCTTAGCCACCCCAACACACAGTTGACTACTGTGGATACTCACCTTGCGTACGACCCATGCTTGTGGTGCTTGACTGCGAGGGCTTGTGCCCGTCCACTCGCAGAGCTCAATGTTCCCATTCGCGCGTCCAATCACGAGTGGGCCAAAGCCGGGGAACGTGTGGTTGTTTGCGGCCTTCTTCCCCTTCACAGACGGTAGAGGTAGAGGAGGAAAACAGAGCGCAGTGACGGCCGAAGGCGCAAAGTCGACGAAGCGGCACCTATGGACCGCGAGAGTGGACGGAGACTCCATCATGTCCGACCTTTTCCCCTGAGTCCAAGCAATAGAGGTAACAGAGGCGTGTCGTGCACGCAGAGAGAGGAAGAGAGGCCGTGCTTGAGACGGTCGGGGCTGCAGTGAACGAATTCGATCGACGCGAAGGTCACGGGCAAACTTTTTCGTTCCGGATTTGGTAGGCGGTACAAGTCGCGCTGGGCGTCTCCACTGACCACTCTCTCTCGTCCAGCGACCACCTCCGCATACTCACAGGCAGCCCTCCTCTCTCCCTGCCCTTTCCTTTTGTTCAATACCTCACGACCACCCCACTACCCTTCAACGCAAAATGTCTTTCCTCGGACGCGGTTCCGCCCCCACTGGTGGCATCAATCAGGAGCGCCTTGAAATGGCCACCCAAGAGTGAGTGCCAGATTGCGTCAAGGCCCCTCCGGGCCCATCGCTGACACGTCCCCACAGACTCGACATGATCACGGACATCTTCAACCGTATCGTCTCGTCAGTGCACGCAACGTGACGCGTCGCCGCTGCACGTCGTACTCACCATCTCATATAGGTCATGTCACGCCAAGTGCATCAGCACACGGTATGCGGAGGGTGACCTCAACAAAGGCGAGAGCGTCTGCATCGACCGCTGCGTAGCCAAATTCTTCGAGGTGAACAAGAAGGTTGGAGAGAAGATGCAGGCAGCTGGTGCGGCAGGCGGCGCCGGTGGTTTGTCGCTATAGACTGCGATACATCGGGACGGACTTGAGTCGCCATTTTGACCTCATGCTATAGCTGTATCCTTATAATCCCTCTAATGCATCATCACACACGTCACGCTCCCACATTCATTCGAAAAGCCCAAAAGAAAGCAGTAACAACACTATCGACATTTACACGATCAGGGACGGACGGACAAGGTGTCGTACGCGGTCACTTCGGGGCGTTCACGTTAGGGAAGCAGTCCGCCATGGTCTTGCCATGCTTATTTTGCGCGTGTTCCTCCAAGCTATGGTTGTGTCAGTCTTTTACTCCTTAAAGCTCGGCGTAAGGACTCACGCAGGAGCACGCGTGGTCAGCAACTACGTACAGAGGTAAGCGCAAGATGTATGGTGGCGGATAGGTTTGAGACGTACGAAGGTCTGTCTGCATGTCTGGCAGACGATGTTCATGGCTGCTTGGTTCACTTTGAGCTGACTCTTGGCAGCTCCGCCCGCCTTTGCGGCGTTCCTCTCCCTCTTCTGAGCTGCCTTTGCACCCTGCAATTTTATCGATAGGTGAGACGCCATCGTTATTCGTGTTCAAGCTTTTGGCGTACGTTGCCCATCCTTAGTCTAGTGAAAACAAGAAGTCCGATACAAGAAAAGAAACGGGAAAGCGACGCAGAGAGACCAGAGAGGAGAAGGAAAACCGAGGGCGTGAGGGACGAGGACAAAGACGGCGAGGTCGACGCCCACCAGCCACGGCGAGCTCGAGATTCGAGAACCGCCCGCCGGCGCATCGAGGGCGAGGCACAGCAAAGCCACGTGGCCGGGGATGCTGATAATCTAATCTCCTCAGGCCCGGCGCGAATATGAATTTTTTGTCGTTTTTAGCGATTTGGCGGGAGTGCTGACTGGACGAGGAACAGACTGCGAGGACTCGCACATGGCCATTGGACCGTCCGGATCTAGGCAGTCGCAGAAATAAAATATTGCTCTTGCTGAGCATTGCACGGATCCCATGTCCTTACCTCTCGTCCGCCGCTCCCTCTCTAGCCTACTCTCACGTCCGCCTAAGCCCCAGTTGTGCCCCGCCACCTCTATCTCTTCCTCAGCTAGAAGACCCGTCAACATGGCCGCGAACATGGATGCCGTTAGAGCACAGATTGCCGAGGAAGTCAAGGTCGACCTCACCGCCCTGCTAGAGCCCGATGTGAGTCATACGCGCCCCCACCGATAGCTGCTCTAGTGACCTCGCGCGCGCAGGACAACATGAGGGGGTTCCAGGAGGTGTCGAGGAGCTTCATCTGTAAGTAGCGGTGTGGTCGATGTCAAGCAGCGCGCTAACACACACGCAGCCGACACTATCACAGGTTAGTGGAAGCTAATGACGATCGCGTTGTGGCGTGCCTCTTATGGTAATATATGGCTAGCCCCTACTCCCGACATGTACGCCTACGCCGCCAAGGCGTCCATTGGTGACGCCGTCTACCATGAGCCCACGACGCTCGCCTTCGAGGCGCACATCGCGAAAATCACCGGGAAGGAGGACGCGCTCTTCCTCCCGTCTGGGACCATGTCCAACCAGATTGCGCTGAGGACACACCTCAAGCAGCCGCCTTACGCTGTTCTGTGCGACCACCGTTCACACATCGTCCGGTGAGTGGCTCGTGCTTTCCCACCGGGGCTTCCCACAAACTCTATGCTCACCTCCGACGAAGTTACGAAGCCGGCGGGACGGCCTTCCACTCCGGCGCGCACTCTCAAATGGTCGTTCCCTCGAATGGTAAGCCAATACATTACTTGTGAATCGCGATAGCTGACCAACGTCTCATAGGCCATCATCTCACTGTCGCCGACATCGAGGAGAACATCGTCCTCGGCACGGACCTCCACAGGCATGTGACTTCTTCTCATCTATCGACGCTCGCTAACCTTGCTATTCAGCTCCCCAACGGAAGTCATCTCCCTCGAAAACACCCTGAACGGGTCCATCTTCCCCCAGGACGAGGTCATCCGCATCTCGGAATACGCCCACAGCGTGGGTGTCAAAATGCACCTTGACGGTGCGCGCATCTGGCATGTCGCCGCCGAGACCGGTATCTCGGTGAAGGACCTCTGCGCGCCGTTCGACAGCGTCAGCCTGTGCCTCAGCAAGGGTCTCGGTAAGCAGTTCGCTTCTCAATTGCAAGTATTCTTATCGCTAACCTCCCGTCATAGGTGCGCCTATCGGGTCATGCCTGGTTGGCACGAAGGAGTTTATTGCGAAGGCGCGCTGGTTCCGCAAGCTCTTCGGTGGCGGCATGAGGCAGACTGGCTTCATGACCGCCGCCGCTGCGTACGCGCTCACACACAACTTCCCCCGTCTGCCCGCTGTGCATGCCCTCACGAGGAAGCTCGAGGCTGGCCTCCGCGAGATTGGTGTTGACATCATTGGCCCCGTAGAGACGTGCATGGTATGCCCTCCCAGCGCGATTTAACCATGCAATCCTGGCTCACTAGTTGACCTAGGTGTTCTTCGACCCTTCTCCCGTTGGCGTAACCTACGCCGAGATCATCGAGCGTGCGCGTGCGTTGCCCGAACCCATCAAGCTCGGTGGCTCGCGTCTCGTCGTGCACATCCAGACCTCCCCCAAGGCGGTCGAGGACCTTCTCAGCGTCATCCGCCAGCTCGCCGAGGAGAAGAAGGCGGCTGGGTTCGTCAAGCCCGAGGCGCCGCTGACGAACGGCAGGTCGTACAAGAACATGTACGTCAAGGTCAAGGCCTGAGTACTGAGGAGAGTCGCTACGACTGGTCGAGATGAGTTTCTCCTCTGTTAGAGCTTTCAGGGTAGACCTTGGGCAGCTGGCGATGCGTCGGACGATTGCTTATAGATGTTGACTTATGCTGTAATATCATTGTGCTTTGTACGCTTTCGGCCTCTTGGTTCCCCAGCGTCGTCATAGATCGCCTTTTCATGACACCAATCGTGCGATGTGTGAGCAACAACACAACAATGCCTACAATTAACACGAGTAGTAATATACTTTTAGCCCTTCCCAACGTATTTCTGCTTCTCGTACTCCTTCCATAGCGCCTTCATGGTCACCTTCCCACCGGCATCCAATGCGGATACCATCATCGCGTCCCGGTTGTGCTCGCCGAGCATGTCGCACAGGGCAAAGAGCCCAGGTTGCAGCTCCTTGCGGACAGCGGAGGAGACGAAGCAGAGTGGGTCGTTGACCGCCTCGACGTACGCCGTCAGCACATATGCCGCGTGCTTCGAGAACGGTCGGACGAGCGACTCGGGCTTCTGCGTCTCGGCGGCAGCGCTGTGCGTTCGGATCATCGTCTTGGTAGTCAGTGTCGTGAGAAGACGAGCGAGCGCCTTGCTCTCCTGAGCAGAGAGAGGCTGGGACGGTGCGATCCACCGCGGGAGCGTGTCGAGCACTATCCGACTCTGCTTGCCGCCGAGCTGGGGACGCAAGCTGCGAAGGCAAGAGACGAGTTGTCGGAGGACGAAGCCGAGATGAGGAAGGGTGTTAAGGACGAGGTCGCGGCGGAGGCGGACCAACGCGCTCAGGATATTCACAACGCCATGGAAGACGGTAGCGTCAGTGGATGGCTCATGTTCTGAGGAGTCGGCAAGGAGGGCTCGGAGAAGTGACCACAGGCTCGATAGATCCGCAGTCCTGAGAGAAGCAGGCTAGTTCAAGGGTCAGGGTCATCCAGTAAGGAAGAAATGAGGCAGAGACAACGTACTCTATCGTTGCATTGCCGGACCAGGAACTCGACGACTTCGCTGCGAAGTTGTAGGCCCGCAACAAAACGCTCATCGTCCGCGAACAGGTTCAGGGATTTTGTGGCGAAGGCTTGGCAAACCCGTGAGGTGCCTGCTCTATAGTCAGTAATAGCATCTCCTCATCTTCAAAGTGGGGGACTCACCCTCGGGAGCATCATGTAGGACAACAGCAGACAAGCGAATCAGGCTCGCGACGTCGTTGGCCGATAGTCCACTTTGCGAAGATAGCCCATCGAATATGAGGTCTAGGACCGCGGCGAAGTCATCCACAGATAATGATCGGCATGCGCTTCCCAGCTTGGTATCGAGATGCTTCATGTCTGTGCCGGAGTCAGCAAGAACGAAGACGAGAGCGCCATGTATAACATACCTTGGCGTCCGCAGAGGCGTGTGAAGGCCAGATATGCAACAACCATGTATTCGAGCTCCTCCCTACGCTGCGTAGGTGCTGCAGCCTGCATCTCCCCCAGCATGACCGCCAGCACTACTGGAGCAAGTGTTCCGACTTCCTGCTTGTTGCCTCTCCAAGAGAGGAGCTGTTGGGCAAGAGGTCTTCCAATAGTTGGCATATCCTGGCCTATAGAACGAACCGTCAGTGCACGCGATAGGTCGCGGCCTGAGTGGACTGACCCTCTTCTTTCAGCCATCGTCTCAGCGATTGTACATGCGACCATGTGTCCAAGACATCGACATCGAGACTCAGCTCAGACTGAGCGACTGAAGATGCGCTCCGCGCGAGCAGCCGCTTGTACAATGCACGCAGCATGCCGACAAGTTCCTCGGGGAAGCTACCGAATGATCAGCACAGTGCATTCCACGGTTTCAACGGCGTCACTTACTCTGCCACTGCACCTTCCTTCACAAGGCTATCAATGAGGAGCAGGGAGGCTCTCCGGGAAATCACTGAGCCTTCGGTTCCCTCAAGGCTGATATAGCGATTGACGAGGTCGGCGAGAACGCCAATGCTACCTCTCTTCGCGGATCGCACGAGAGTCCTAGTACGAGGTCAATTCAAATGTTCATATGGCAGGAGGAACATGTTTGCGTACCCTTGGTACATGTCAACGAGTTCCATGGTCACCGCACTGGCATCCTCATCAGCGGTCGGCGAGGACGTCAGATCCGCAGCGGGTGCATGCGCGATCAAATACTCCAAAAACTCCTTCGAGACCTGCATATCGTCAGTATTGCGTTGTGAAAAGCAAACATACGGCATAATGCATACCACGTTCTCTACACTCCCAAGGTATGCGATTGTGCGGCGGAGGAACTCGCGGATGATCAGGAGATGGTGAGCTGAGACAGTAGACTGCTTGCCGTCCTTGCGTGCTGTGTGGACGAGGATGTCGGCCACAAAACCACGCTTGAGGAATTCGACATGCATTGCTCGCGGGAGGTATTCCGGAGGAACACGCAGGAGAACGTCGTAGACAGAGACGAAGCGGAGGACGTCATCGGGTAGACGACGGGCGCCCTTGCGCGAGAGCAGCTTGGGCACTTCGAAGTCGTCGAGCGGGGCTGCCTGCTGGTTCAACTGAGCGACGAATGCATCTTGCGAACACATAAGCCGAGAACAACTATGGCACACCAGAAAATAACATACCCCTTATGTTCAATAACTCCCAGAACTGTGCATCGTGTAGCATACGAGTGAATATCGAAGAGATTGTCAAGGTTGATGCTGACCGCGACATGCTGTCGCTCAGCCTGATATTCGTCAATATCCGAGCGAACCGTTCTCGTTGCTCCTTGGTCGACCATACACTGTTGGTAGACTGAGCGGCTGTGTAGGGCGCATGGACAGTGCGACTCACTCGAAGTAAGGCAGCCACCTGTCCGCGAGAACGTGTAGGAGCGCCACAGCGGCTTCTGCACCAGTGCCAAGGGCATGGGCCTTGCCTGCCCAGGCGGTTGAAACAGTCGGCAGATAGTCTTCGAGATATGATAGGAGTGTATCAAGTACATCCTTCGGTTCAAGCGCATCGACGCTGCATTGATGCAGCAGGGTTCGGAACTGTCATATCGCGTGAGCATACACTCGTTAACACATATATAGGTATTACCATTTCCACCACCAACTCCTGTGAAACCGAAGGCGCAGATACGGAGGCCAATATCGCCGATAAGACAGGCTGTTCAAGATGTGATTGCTGCAGAAGCCCCGGCGTGCACGTCAAGCCGAGGTGTAGGCGCAACGATCCCGTGATGACCATCTGCCAGTGCCACGAGTCCTTGCTATTGGCCTGCAGGAAGCCGTCCCGAAGGGGGCGGCAGGCGACAGAAGAGTGCACTTCCATGATGGCCCTCTCAGCCTCTAGTCGAACATCGTCTGTGAGGGTATGCAAGGGGAGCGACCTGAGGACGACGACCATAGTCCGCATAATGAGCGCGAAGGACACGGCATGATACTCCGGTTCCGTGCGGTCCTCGGAAGAGGACGCGTCCTTCTTGCGTTTCTTCCTGGGTCCATCACCGTGGTCAGCAGACAGCTTCGCCTCGCGGTCCAAGAAGTGGGCATGAGCGTCTTTGAGCGTCCGTGAGATATCGCCGATGGTCTCAAGAACCTGGCCAGGCGTGAGGAAGCTGTGTACAGCTCTTGACAGTTCGTCAAGGAAGGCCAGGCTAGTCAGCGGCCCTGCCGATGCCGCTTCGTAGGCTGCCTTGGGGCTTCCGGGGATACGTTGCAGATGCGGCACAGAGAACGCATCCGAAACGTGCATGATAGAGGCGGGGAGGTTCCGCGTCTTCGAATCATACTCTAGAAGGAGCTTCAAGTATTGCAGCGTCGATGAGACCACCGAAGGGATCTATTCGGGGAGCATGAATACTACCCAATGGCACGTGTTCAGACGGGACTTACTGCGACCAGTCTGGGGAACAGGACGGCAGCGCTCGTGGCCATGAGGTCGTAATCGATTCTCGTTAATAGAGCAAGGACCTGCACAGCGCTGTCGGTACGGAAGACGTGCGTTTCTATCCACAACGTTATTAGTTATTCAGTTTGCCGCATGGTTTGCCGTAAACTGACCATCATGTGCAGCATTGAGCGTTTCTACTGCGATGTCACCTTCCTGCCTGAGCAATGCCCTCGCCCCGTCGTCTTTCGGGTTGAAAAGATTTTCCTTTTCTACAACGTCAAGCAACGCGACGCGACACCGCCAGAAGTCATCGTCGCCCCCTGCGCGTGTGAGCGTACTTAAGTTTGCGTAGAACGCCATTGCAGCGGCCTGGACCTGGTCGGCGATTTGCCCCGGTACTTGGCTCGAGCCTTGACCGAAGAGCGCGCTTTTGTGACGTTTGACAGTCTGCACGTAAGAAGCAAACAAGCGGGGGAGTGGGCGAAGCACAGTCTCGTGTGAAGCTTGCAACGTCCGTTCGAGAGCTTCCACCAAGGCAGAGTCGTGTTTCTGGTCCGCTGCCGGCTTTAGGAGTTCGAGTCCAAACATGGTCTCTACGCCGGCGTCGTAAATGTCCGCTTCTAGCGGTGATCGAACGTTCTGGCCTTCCGAGCTGCGGGTGGCAACTTCGAGCCAGGACTTGAGGTACTTCTGCAAGAAGACCATGTACAGTTGCTGGACAGATGATCTTATGAATCAATGCACTCCTTCAGGGAAGATGGGGCCGTTCTCGCACCTTCCTCTTCGACCCCGTATTAGAGAGGGATGCGCGGTACGATAGGACGATCAGCGATAGAGCGCGCGATTCGTTCAGAGGCTGTGAGGCGCAGCCGAACTGTTGCTGAACCCCGTGGGCTATGACCAAGTGGACAGCTGCGCCGAAGCATTCGAGCAACGTTTCGGGGTTGAATTTCGGAACAGCCAGTGGCCAAAGGACGGTGATGCATTGTGAAACAGTCGCATACTGCGCAACGTCAAAGGTTCCTTCCGAGGCGATGAGCTCGAGGTAGGATAGAATCACTGGGGCAATGGGTACGCGGTTCAATAACGGTACAAGCCACGCTCGCAAAGCACGACCGTGATCGCCATGCTTCTCGGACGCAAGTATCTTCGCAAGAAGATCCCAGTACCTGACGTCGCAGACAGGGTTTGACTGTCTAGTGCATGGTTCAATATGTGTTCGGGTGTGCGTGCGAGGAGTTCATACCGGTCTCTTGTTCTATCCTTCAGCAAACGCGTTAACAGCCACTCAATGATCGCCTCCGCCTTGTTTGGTACGTAGAGGTGTGTGTTCTCCCAAGCCTCCTTAGCAATGTCAATTTTAGAGGGGCCTCCGGCGTGAGGCGGGTCGGAGGACGCCTTTAGTGCGCGGATGAAGTCCTGCGCGTTCTGCGGACCGAGCATGTCGGGAAGAAGCAAGTCCAAAGACCGAGTGATATGGGAGGCTGATAATGAACAATGTCCGAGCTGAGCTCGAGGGGCCTTAGACGCGAAGCAGGTACATGAGAGCAGCGGAAGAGGGACAGAGGCCGACGAGACGGAGGTAAGAACTGGTGTACCTGAGCAGAGGAGGTCCGGAGAGAGAAAGTTTGACGAAAAAGGCAAGAGGGAAGGGGGCCACGTGGGGATCTGGGCGTCGCGGACTCGGACGTCGGACGATCAAAACTGGATTGGTGCTGAGCAGCAGCATGCACGGCGAGGCACAGCGGCAGACTCTCATGAGCCCACGTCCATGCACTAGAAGCGTCCTCAACTTCTAATCTGGCGCCCCTCTTCTCCGAGAGCCCGGACTCGCCTTTATCGTCGTCGCCTAGTTGCCCACTTCACACGCCCCCTCCGGTCCATGGTCCACATACGCGCCTTCGTTCGCTCTAATCCCTTACAGCCAACGACCACCTAAAGCCAGTCAATTTCCTTTTGTGCTGCCGCACGAATATGTAACAGTCGTTTATAGTACACGGAAGGGTCCGTCGGCGTCCGTTTGCCTGTACATATACCACCCAGCCTACCATCTCATCCTGTGAGTACTGCAACCCGCCTTTCCCATCCTACAGTTTCATCCTCAACTCTATACCTTACAGCTCTCTATACCATGGGTGGCTATCTCTGGTTGGTGTGGTACGAGGCTGCCTCTAAGCTTACCCCAAAACATTGGACCCTCGCTGTCACTTACGAGGCTCACGACCGTGCCTACGCAACAGTATATGAGGTGAGTAGCTCCTTGGGTTTCAACTTTTTGTGCTCTTCTGATGTTCAGTTTTTTCAGCTCACTAGCGAACACACTGGTCGATACGCATCTCGAGTCATCCGACGCGTCCACCTAACAAGCAATCATCCTTCCGGCGCGTACGGTGGTAGAATCCTCCTCGGGGAGGTCAACGACAATGTCCTGTGCTCCCTAGAGGCGTATAGCGACACCGCAGCCGAGCTAGTCAATTCTCAGAATCGCAAGCGTGGGCAGAATAACTCAAACTGCCAGGACTGGGCCCACATCATCGTGCGCAGTCTCGAGGACGCAATGCTTCTTCCGCAGGCGAGTCAAACAGTCCGCCTCGTTACGTTGCATCGTCTCATTCATCCATCGTACGTCAGGGTTCCCTAGCGCGGCTTGAGAAGTGCCCGCGGGCGGGTTAAAGCTGCTCCCCACGTTTCTGCTTCCTCCGACCTCCGATCCTCCATCCGTTCACCGCATCAGCATCCCGTCTTCCGCATTGTAGTTGTATATTCTCGGGTCAATCGCTCCTCATGCAACACTCTTCTTGGGTATTGGGTATCGGACATGTCTCTCTGGGCTTTTGGGGCACTTTGGCTGGGTATTTTTGGGCAGAGGAGTATTGTGTTCCGCAACCATGTGCTATCTTACGTCGAGTGTACTTCTACTCTATGAGCGTCCCGTGCTTCCTGTATCATACCATCCTCGAAATCCACACATGTGATCATGGGCCAAATGTTTGCGTATCCGCTTTAGTCGATGTGTCTGCCACTTGTGAGTAAAGTTCGATATCGAGTATGGGACACCCCACATATCGATTATCCACACCGCTGAGACTGGGAATCCACATACCTTTTACTGGACCAGATTGAGCACGTTTATATTGAACGATACTCCGATATTTCAGCCGACCATATCACTTTGGCATACGGGGGTTGTTTCGAGGAAACGGAGTAAACGGATTGCCTCCAAACGCTCTGACGCACCCGCTAGGCCAAGCCACCGCTGTCATTGCAGTACTACCACTAGTCGACAGCGAACGCATCTGCGGTGTTCCGTGCCGTGAGCGCCGCCATGCGCGATGACGCATGCCGAAGCGAGGTTATTTCGGCATCTTCTCACTGTAGCTGTCCATCTAGCGGTGCGCTCTCTCGACCATGTGCGTCCCCTGCTCACCACCACCCCCGTCTTCCCCCCGGAGGGGTCGTCCTCCGCTCAGACAACCGTATGGGATGCCCAGATCCACGCACAGATCCTTTGAACTTGGTCGTTTGGCTAACTTGGATACCTAATCAGTGACCCTAACCCTATGACGTACTGCACATCACGCTGCCGCCGCGGGTACTGACTCAGCGTGCTGCAGAAAGTGTGCCGTTACAGCAGCCACTTTGTACCTCCTTCTCTACCAGGTCTCTCGTTACGCCCTCTAACCCCCTGCATTCTCTTACGGCAAGGCGCAATGAGTGCTTCAATGGACGCATATGACCTTGAATTGTGTGCGTCATTGCAGGCGGAGGAGATAGCTGTGCTGGAGGTACGTCCTATCCTAACTAGTACACACCTACCAAACAAGCCTCATGTGCTGCCTTTCCAGTCCATCCACCCGGAGTGCCTCTCCGTCGACACCTCGAAGGGCATGATCAGACTTGAGGTACCTGTGGAGCTGCCCGACGCGACGGCCGTCTCGATACAAAGCGACGTTCTGACGGAGAACGGATCATCTAGTAGCAGCCCCGCCGCGGCCTCGACCTCTGCAAACGCCCCGCCGAAGACACTCTCGCTCTCCACCCTTCCGCCCATTCTCCTCGACGTGTGCATACCAGCGAGCTATCCGTACACCGCTCCGCAAATCCGCACGATCCATGTTACCCATTCCTGGCTCTCCCTCGCTCGCTTCGACCTGCGTGGCCGCTTGGCGGAAATGTGGGAGGAGGGCGAGGGCGTGCTCTACAACTGGGTAGAATGGATCCGGAGCGGAGACTTCCTGGATGCGCTGGGATTGTCATCGACGGTGGAGGGCAGACGGATTATCCGGTATGTTATAACATTGAGTTCTGCATATCATATGTTGACCATCCTTGCGATGTATCCTAGCATTCCGCATCCGACGCCGGGCCTCCTGCTCCCCATACTAGAAAAGTTTGATACGTCGACACAGGCGGCCCGCTTCTCCGCGAACTCGTTCGAGTGCCAAGTATGCTTAACGTCAATCAAGGGCGCCCGCTGCGTGATGCTTACCTGTGGGCATGTATTTTGTCGCTCGTGCCTGGAAGACTTTTGGAAGCTCTGCATCAAGGAAGGGGACGTCGGCCGCGTAGGCTGTCCAGATCCCGCATGCGTCAAGGATCAGCGGGAGGCGACCGAGGAAGAGGTGAGACGGGTGGCAACCGAAGAGGAGGTCCTCCGTTGGAGGTGGTTGCGGATGAAACGCGCGCTCGAGAAGGGTAAGCCCTCTCCATAGCATGCCGGGTTGTGCGGATCGCTTACCGGGCCACAGACCCGACGCTCGTTCATTGTCCGATGGGCCTCTGCCAGACACCTGTGCCGAGGCCGGAGAATGTGGAGGAGGGGTCGCCATGGGAGAGATTGAGGACATGTACGGAGTGTGGGTATTCGTTCTGCTCGTATTGCAAACGGACATGGTGAGTGCGGGTTGCGAGCCCGAGTTCCTCCAGAATGCACGCGCGGCGCATTTTTGCTGAAACATGAGCCTGAAGGCACGGACCGGTCTCGCAATGCCCTATATCGGCTACGAAGACGTTGGTGCTGGAATACATGGCGCTGGCGGAAGACTCCGTCGAGCGGAAGCGGATGGAGATGCGCTACGGTCGGACTACGCTGAAGAAACTGGTGGAGGAGTACGAGCAGGAGCGGGCGTTCCATGAGTGGCTAGAACGGAGCACGGGAACGTCTTGCCCTACCTGCGACCTGCGCGTCGAGAAATCGTCGGGCTGTAATCATGTGGGTGTTCTGTCCAGTTCTTGGCTTACGGGACGAAACGCTAAGTTGTGTACGTTTGTGTCGCAGATGACCTGTGTCAAGTGCGGGGAGCACTACTGCTACAGGTGCGGGGCGCGGTTAGACCGGAAGGAGCCGTACAAGCATTTCTCGACGCCGGGACTGCGATGTTTCTCGAAGTTGTTTGACGTTGAGAGCATCGATGACGAGTGGCAGCCAGTGGAGGGGTTTGAGGTGATATGAGAGCCGATGTATGTATGACGCTGTGTGCATTACACTAGCGCGTAGGATGGGCCTGGAATGCGAGGAACAAGGATTGGTCAGGACCTATGATGTTTCCGGCAATGCATTTTGGGCGATCGGGGGTGAGTGGCGGAAAGAGGGGCGGCGGAGGACGCGGCCGGCGGTGCCCGGGCGAGCGGGAGAGGAAAATTTAGAGTGGAAAATGGGAGTGGGTGCGCACTGCGGGCGGATAACGGCGGGGCGGGGCGGTGAACGGTGCGTGACTGGCGGGGACTCGGGAGTTGTGTCGGTCTTCGGGCTATAGAGCGGAGGAGACGCCGGAGAAAGCGCCTCCTCAGGACGGAAGCGCCGGGATTCGTTCTGGCGGATATTTGATGAGGGTCGTTTGCTCCTATACGCTCACTCTCGGTTTTCGTCCTTCTTTCTCGACGACGACCAGCCTCCTTCTCTTCTTCAGAGGCTGCGCGGGGCCCTCCTCCTCGGATACCACTTTGTCCATACCCCCACTCTACCCGCATACCCTCCTGTCTCCCTAACACCCCGTCCCCCCTTCCCAGACCTTGTATTACAACACTCGAACCGGCTCCCCATTACCCTCTCTTCCAAGGACTATGGAAATCTACACCACCTCTTTTACTTATCCTCGTCGTCTGCGACACGCTCATTCCCCCACAAACTCTCTTGAATTTCCTTCCCGCTCAGAGCTTCGTCGCGCGAGTTCCTACTCCCAGATCCAGCAGCCTACTTCCAATGGCCTCGCCGATCCTCAGGGGACTGCGTCTCCCACAGATTATGACGCCCTTCAAAAGCTCGCCATGATGGCCATGAGCATCCATGGCGTCCACATCTCTTTCACCCCCGCCGACCAAGGCAGGGCTTGGAACTTCCAGATCTCGGGGGCCTACCCCCAGGTCATGCTCGCTAGGGGTATGGTTCTCAAAGGCTGCCCGGTGCAGGTGCGTCTGCCAGCTCGGACAAAGGGGTCGAGTGTCTGGACCTGACAGGTGTACAGAACCGCGCATCTATCAAAGTGGCCCGTTCGGAGATCCTCGATTCCCCCGCCTCCAAGCCGACCCTCAAGACGGAGGTCAGGCGTCGCCTCGACGACATTGCTTCGCAGACCTACGCGCACATCGCGGTCGTCAACAGCCCGATGTCGTTGTCCAACCGTACGCTTCCGGATGGAATCACCAGTAGCGCTGGGTGGTCCGGTCTTGAGTCTGAGAGGGTGTGTGAGCTCGTCATCACCGGTCAGGGAGATTCAGTCGACCTCGCGCGCGTGCGGTTGCTGGTTATGCTGGACGAGTTGGTGCGTGGCTTCTTTGTTTCTTTCATAGTTCGTTTCCTGACAGATTGACAGAGCGGGTTGCACGCGGAATCATGCGAGATTGAGAATACGCTTCATTCCATCATTGCGGGCAGAAAGCGGAGCATGCTTCAGACTATCCAGGAGGAGACCGCGACCAACATCTACTTGCCGTCCCCGCTGCAGGGCATCCTCGGTCCCGACTTCAGCCAGTCGCCTTCGAACACCTCTCCCAATGGCTCGGCCAGCAAGTCCAGCATGAACACCATCTGGATCACCGGGGAGTTCTTTGGGGTGCAACGTGCGCGTGACATGTTGTACCAAATGTCCCTCAACAAGGTCCGGTTGGCGCACCCGATGCACAGTTCCACTCGTACTAATCGTTATTATGCAGGGCAAACAGCTCATCTCGAGGGATAGCGCCGTCCTCCCTCGTAAGATGGATTGGATGGTCACGGAGCGTGCGGAAGATCTCAAAGCCCTCATGCACGACAACGCCACCTTCATTCAATTCCCCCCTATTGGTAGTTCTACCAGTTTAATCACGGTTATCGGCGACAACCGAGTCAACGTTCAGCGGACCATCAGGTCCATCATGCAACTGGTGAGTGATGCGCGCCCGACTCACCCGGGATTTGCTGACGGCGGTTCAGGCTTGCCAATTTTACGTCGCCTCTTTGTGGCTGCTTCCGGCGCAGTTCAACGTCCTCATGCCCTCCACGAGCCTGAACCCTTCCCAGGTCTCGGCGATTTTGAAGCAGGTGTCCTATGCTTCGGGCGCAGAGGTCGTCTTCAAGGGCATGTGCTTCGAGATGCACGGTCTTGAGCACGAAGTTCGTGCTGCAGTTTCTATGCTTCTCGAGCTGGACATCGTGAAGGCAAGTGCCACCATCACTTGTGTAGCGTACGGGCAGCTAACGCCAGTGTGCAGACTTTCCATCATGAGATTCGTTTCCAGATCGAGCTGGCGAACGAGCACCGTGAATTTATCAGCGGTAAGAAGAACGGCAAGATCAACAAGATCATGCAGACTACGGGCGTCAAGATCAAGTTTGAGACGTTTAACGAACACAATTTCCTCATCGACATCGCCGGCAGCGATGGGTCGGTCTTGCAAGGCCTTACCCTCTTGCAAGAGGAGCTACCCGCGGAGATTTCGTTCCACGTCCCCGAGTCGTATCACAAGCGTATCATCGGTGTCGGTGGACGCAGCATCCAGCGTATCATGAAGAAGTACGGCGTGTACGTGAAGTTCTCCAACGCGGAGGAGTTCGCCGCCATGGGTGGGTACAACGACAACGAGGACAACGTGATCGCACGTACGCCTGCGAAGAACGCCATGAACCTAGAGAACTTGAAGCAGGCGGTCATGGAGCTCGTGAATCCGAAGGTGCGTGCCGTCCTCGGCCTTTGTGAGCCGTGTGTCTCTGACCCAGATGCCACAGGACAAGGATTACATCAACGAGACCGTGTCTATTCCACGACGCTATCACCGTACTCTTCTTGGAGAGAAGAGCATCTTCATCCACGACATTGAGGCGAAGACTAACTGCACGGTTCGCTTCCCGGACAAAGAGACCGCTTCGGATCTCGTCACCATCTTTGGTCCTGAGAGTCAAGTGCAAATCGCCGCCACGATGCTCTTCGTAAGCCTAGCGTCGCGCTCCCGCACCCGTGGTACTGATGTGTTCTGCAGGATCATGTGCCGTTTGAGGCAGACATGGCCGTCCCACCGCACCCTGATCTCGCGCGTATCTGCCAATCCCCGGACTTTGTCAACTTCACGGAGCGCGTGAAGCGTGAGCTTCAGGTCGTCATCTCGCCTAACATCAAGGGTGGCAGCGTTGCGAACGGGTCCATGCAAGAACCTCCGGCGGAATGTTCGTTCAAGTTCAGGTGCCAGCGGAGCAACAGCGACTTCCTCGCCACGGCGCGCGAGATGCTCGAACAGTTCCTGATCGAGCACAACGTCCATGTCTACCCCTCGGCGACTTCGCGGACGCATCAGCGCGGCGACTCTTTCACCGATGCCTTCCCGCACTTTGACAGCAAGGTTCTGTCTACGGCACGCACCCGTCATCAGAGTACGCGTCGACACTCTTCCCTTCGTATGTCGAAATCTAACTGACCCTTCATTGCAGACTCCGCAGACCTGGGTCGTCCGTCAGAGTCGATGATTGACCGGAGGTTGCGTCTCGCGAGCTCCTCGCCCGACGTGAAGGCGTTGTTCAACAACTCCCCTTCATACATTTATCATCTGGAGGAGGAAGACGACTATGACGTGCAGTCTAACTACGTTGGCTCGTCGAGTAACGAGTACTGGCCTCCCATGGCGCCTATTGTGAGCATTAGACTTCCACCGGTTTCGCTTGCCACATCTCATCATCTCTACAGGGTACTGGCATGCACCATCGCACCCACACCGCCGAAGACGCAATCAAGCGGGGTTCGGACTCGCTGCTCGAGTCCAAGCTGAAGGACCAGCTCAGCAAGCCTCGCTCGCTGACGAACCGTGCGCAGTCTCTGGACCTGACGTTCTCCCTGTCTCGAATCAACGAGGCTCCCCGCTCCGGCCTCTCGCGCCCCGAGTCGCCGGAGACGTCCCTCGGTGGTACCGGCACCGGTGGAACGTCCAGCCCCTCGTCCGCGACTGCGCCGCTGTTCCCGAGCGTGTACGGTCCTCCTGCAGGCTCGCGGGGCCAGGTCGTGGGTGGCCAAGGGTCTGCGCTCGGTCCGGGCGCGCACAGCATGGGCCGCTCCGGTCTGGGTCTCGAGGAAGATCCCGTGGATGAGGTTTCTCGCGTTATCTCCAACCTCGGCCTGTGAGGCGCTGTGTTCGACCCCTTGCGCTAGGCGCCTCAAACGAAGTCGTCAAGACGCGCCATAGACAGAGGCTCCGTAGGACGGTTGTCTCGAAGGCGCGCTTACCCACTCACGGACTTCAGTAAGCCCGACATGCTGGGTGTACATAAGTTCTCAACGTTATCGTTCTTCTCTTGCTTCACCTGTCCACGTCCAACGCCCGTTCCACACGCTCCCAAGTACAGAGTCCCACGCGCGTCTCTACGTTACTAGCTTCTAGACTTCGAACGTGTTCGTCCGCTCTCTCCGCTCGCTCTTCTCTCTTCTCTCTCTCCCGCCATCCGATCTACCGAAATCTCTCTTTCCATCTCTGTCGTTCTCAACTATCTCTCTCTCTCCATCTCTTTCCGTCTATCTCACTGCTGTGCCAGTCTGTCGACTTCTCTCTCCTTGCGTACGCCGTACCTAACTACTCCCTCTGCTCGCGTCTGCTCAACGAATCGTGTACCATAGCAGCAGCAGCTAAAAGATGTGTCGATACTATCCTATCCTCTCTTAACACCACCGCCTGTAAGTAGGGACCGGGGCTGGTCGACCGTCCAATTATACGTATCATATCGTATCAATTCCACTACTTTCTCTCCCCCTTCGAACGTGCGCATGCGATCCGTGGGGCGCGAAGGTCAGAAGGCCATCCTAACTCCAGCTCCCGTCCCCACGGCTAAGTGCGAGAACTCGAATCTATCCTTACTGTGGAAGTGCATCTCTCACTGGAATACTCACGATCGGAGGTGCCACCACCGTGGCGGCGGCATGGACAGAAACAGGGCGAGCACGAAGGCAAATACGCTGTCTTTGACGTAGAGGAGCTTGCTGTGACCTTTGCGATGGTTTGGATCCGGACCATGTACGATCGTGGATTGCGGCATCTGATTCTACAGGTGAACTAACACTAGCTAACACTGCCAACGACTCGTGGCGCCCTTCGGTGGCGACGGTGACCACTTGGGACCCCTCGAGCGAAGTCCCCGGGCAATGTAATCAACCTGGACAGCAGCACCCATAGTGTTGATGCTACGAATAGACGACACAGGAGATGACCGGACGCTGCTCCCATATCAGGGACCGAGAGCCGTGCATGACCGACGATAGCGTTCAGGAGATCGTATTGGGTATGTAGGGGTAACATTGGACTTCGCCCCGCAGCCTAGCCTAGACCAAAAGTAGGAGGTAGGGGGGTTGCGTTCATCTGCGTATCATAATACAGCCATCTGTCCATCCGAAGGAGCCCCGCCCGCGCGCCCACACCGCACTAGGCGAGTGTGCGCCGTGCGCCGCCGTCACGACTTACGCGCGAGGGCCCGAGGGGGGACGCGGCGCTCCACCGCCGCATCCGCTCAGAGCACGATCCAGGGGATCTCGAACAGCACAAAGTCGAAGAACTCCTGTTCGAGCAGGTTCTGATATTCGCCGACCGCCTCCTCTGCCGGACCGCTGCCGCCGGACTTGCTCTTGAGCTTGTCGGGGTTCGCCCTCCGCCCGAGGTACGCGAACTGCGACTGGAGGGTCGCCAAGGTCCGTTTGGTCGTCTTGGGCTCGGGCTGGGGATTATGGTCAGGCACGCCCGTGAGCATGACGTCGATAGTGATGCTCACCTTGATAAAGAATCCGATATAATGCGCCGGGAGACCGTATCTCAGTACGCTCTCTACGAAGAGCTGGACGACCTTCAGATGAACGAGAATCTGGAAAGCCTCGGAGAAGTTTGTCCGTGATAGTTGAAGAAGCTCAGTCTGACGTGCATATGCGTTCAGTTCCCGTGCGATATGTCAATGGTGCGCGCCACTGACCCATAGTTCCTTCTCCGTGGTATCTGCGGCTTCCAGTTCTTCTCTCTGCTTGTCAATCGCCTCCTCCGAGAAGGTGAACTCGCGAACAATATACCTGTGAGTTACGGTCAGATCACGTTGAACCTGTGGACCTGTAAGTACGATGGCACATACTTGTTCTCTCGACACTTCTGCACAAAGTCATCGTGTACTCGTTTGAAGACAACAACAGCGAACAAACTGTATTCGTCGTCTGACGAGATCAAGCTTCGATGTTGAATCAGCATGTGGCATAGCGAGGCTAGGACGACGCAATGGTACACTTACACAGACGAACGAGGGACCACCATAGAGGTTAATCGCTCATACTTCGTGTTCCAATCCTTGACAAGGTTCCTATGCGGCGCGACGGGTTAAACCTACCTCCAAAGCACAGTCGGTTGCGAATACATTGATCACTCACTTCGGAACGGCTACCAGTACTGTTTGCAAGTACTCCGAGTCGTTGATGAAATGCTCCTGACGAACAATGTCCACTAGGGACCGGACTGATAGGTTTCCCCTACGGCCATGGTCAGACGGCGGCATAGGTCGCAGAAATGAGATACATACGTCTTCTTCCGTTGCAACTGGACCAAGGCACCCTTGGCGAGGTTATAGTTGTTTAGCTTAGACTTCATCACATTGTCGATGGATGACATTTCCTGCGAAGCAGTTGCCAATTCAGAGGCATGTAGCGGAAGACAATATGTGAAGACGCACCTTGTTGAGGACATCAATCATCTCCCGTAATGACCGCTGCACACCGTATCGACCCTCATTCCATGACCATCCTTTCAGGAGATACGCGTCGACGGGCTGCTCGTTTACAAGGATATGCTGAGAGAGCTTCCGAGGGTCGTTGTTGAGCAGGTTACGCAGCGTATCGACCGTCTTGGCGACTGTGGCTGTAAAGAACGTATCGTGCTTGGGTAGTTCCTCGGATAGGGTGACAAGGGAGTCTAGTGTTCCTGTCTTTATTGATGGTGCATTAAGTTCGCTACTCGATTAAATCTGCACAATGACGAGATTGACCTTGAAGGAGGGAATGGCGAGCTGAGCGAGGTTGGATGGCAGGACAGACTTGCTACTCGAACATAGCTTGGTGGACAATTCATGGAAGAGACCCTCCGCGTCGCCAGACTCGGGTACAGAGACAATCCAGGTACTTTGGTCCGAAGGCATCGCGCGACTCGAAGGCGAAGGGTGTGGTGGCTGACGAGCAGAGCGTTGAGCACGATGGGCTCAAGCAGCGGAGACCGAGCTATGAGGCAAGTGTCGATATGGGGTTAGGTTAGGGTCAAATCACTGATCTCATATGACCAGCAACATTGTGCGTGATCGTCTCTGTAAAGCTCTGTAAAGCTCTGTAAGGCTTGCTTGTGACCTTCCCGTTTCTGACCAAGAAGTTCATTCAAAAGCGCTGCTTGAGCCCAGTTCACACCTTGCTTGCCACTCTCATGCTGCTCCGTTCGTTCGTGCGAAGCACTCTCACGACATCTAGGAGGTTTGGCCTGAGGACCTACGCGACCATGTTCGGCGACCACTGTCCACTCGTGCTGACACCTTCACAGCTGCATAGATTGAAGGAGGTGCACAAGGACCCCCAAACAGACCTCGTTGTTCTAGATGCGTCGTGGCATATGCCCAACTCCCCTCGCAAGGGGGCTGCGGAATTCCTACAAGTGCATCTACCTTCAGCGAGGTTCCTTGACCTGGATGAAGTCGCGTCTCCCCATCCCCTCTCGCTCTCCCACATGATGCCTCACCCACAGACGTTCGCGGATGCCTGCTGTGAGTGATAAATGCTGGTGGTGGTCTTGTCCTTCTCTGAGTATGCCTCATAGCGCGACTTGGCATTTCACCCAGTACCCATGTTGTCATGTACGTGGATGTGATATTTGAGAGTCTCCTTTGTTGACACGCACTGTTCTCCAGCTATGATTCCCACGGCGTTTTCTCTTCTCCGCGTGCGCTGTATATGTTCCGCGCCTTTGGACATCATCGGTCTAGTATCCTAGATGGTGGTCTCCCTGGTTGGCAGGCTCACGGAGGCGACACCGAAGGTGGGGAAGCCAAAGTGAATGCAAGAGTTGGGAGCAGGTACCCGCCGCCTGTGTTGAAATCTGAGCTGGTCAAGAGTGAGGTTTGGTTATATCAGCGTTCTGCTATGCATCACTTACGCAGCAATAGACTATGACCAAATCGTCGCGAATTCGGAAGTAGATCCCGCGAAGGAACCTGGGGCATTCTACGTTCTTGATGCCCGCGCGAAGGGCCGGTACGCAACCAATGATGTCTACTCGAGGATGTGTCGACGCTGATGACCGATTGTATGTTTAGCTTCCTTGGTAAAGACCCCGAACCTCGACCGGGACTTTCATCAGGACACATGCCATACGCCATCTCTCTCCCATTCAACGCATTCCTAGAGACGCATACTGTCCCTGAAAGCATCGCGTCCAAGGTCGTCAGACCTGGAGGTCAAGAAGGGCCGTACACGTACACGAGGCTGCGTTCCACCCAGGGCTTACTCACTGCCCTCGAGGAGGCGTTGGGTCCGGAGCGTACCCAGGAGGTACTGAGCGGAAAACGCCAAGTCGTCACGAGCTGTGGAAGCGGCATGACTGCTGGCATCCTCTGGCTTGGGTTGAAGCTGCTCGGTGTCGAACGGGTAGGGCTATACGACGAGGTATGCATTCTCATGAATCACCAGAATTGACGTACTCATTTCACAATTCCGTTAGTCCTGGATGGGCTATGCGATGCGCCCTGAGAGCAAGATCGTCAAAGAGGAATGAATCCTTCCGCAAGGACCATGCCTGTTGGTAGGCTACGACGGAACTGCTCCCGGCATATGTATAGCGAGTTCATCTAGGATAGATCTATGAATACATGTGGGTTTACATTAACTAGTCCAAACATTATATGAAGATACAAAGGAAGCAAGTAGACGTAGACGGCATTATCTCAACATCGCCAGGAAAGGAGGCTCGGCTGTACGTGCATCTGCTGTCGGTGCATACGCTGGCCGTGCTGTATAGCGCACTTCCGCACGATGGTATTTTCCTCTCCGCAAATGCGATATACTCCATCTATGACATATGCTTGGTTAGCAGACTGTCATGGTTATCGCCTCCTGAGCCGATAAGACCCACCCTTCTGTCAGGAACAGGTTGTATTCCTTCTCGGAGACCTCTTGCATAAGCTTCTGCCTTGCGCATTTCACAGCTCGCTGCAGGTCCGCTTCGTGCTTTAGGTCGATGATATATGTGCGGTGCATCGGCGCACTGCAAACCCTCGTGATTTGCATCCCTGATTCATAGTGTATTGTCAGAAAACAGGAGGTTTATCATAAGGAGCCAGCCCTGATACCTTACCTTCGAGTTCCTTCTGGTCGTAGGTGGGTACTGGATCGATTGCTCGACACTCTACGACCTCCCAGGGCTCCGGGCTCCTCTGAAAGAGCCTCATTGGACGTGAAGCTAGGTGACCCGTGTTGGCGGAGCGTGAGGGGTATGTGGCTTGCGAGCTGGGTAGCCTCGACACACGAGGGTAAGAGGTCGGAGGTGGTTGAGGTGCAGGTGGTGAGTGTAGGAATGGTTGCTGCCAGCTACACGAGATATCGATGAGTTATATGGTGGAGTGCACGCCGATCCGCTCGGGAGCGGTTAGTTCTGTGACTGGTCTGCCCTGGCTTCCGGAAGGTGCGTAAAACACAGCACGATGGACGGCGCAGCTACTAAAGTCTGGAAGGCGATGCCGCGAATGAGATAGGCGGATCAGGATGGTCGATACTCTC
Source organism: Cubamyces sp. BRFM 1775 (assembly GCA_022385745.1). Taxonomy (NCBI): domain Eukaryota; kingdom Fungi; phylum Basidiomycota; class Agaricomycetes; order Polyporales; family Polyporaceae; genus Cubamyces; species Cubamyces sp. BRFM 1775. Next base: position 195,361 of record MU278460.1, on the reverse strand, counting down.
CCCCTCGTGCTCTTCACAGATTACGTGGCTGTGGCTTGCGGGGGAGGCAGGACGGCTGCGTGCATGGGTATGAACGCTCCGACATCAGGGGCGCCGCAGCGACCTTTCCCGTCGTAAGCGGACGTAGCATCCGTTTCCGGATGCGCGTACCTTGCGCGCGATGCTATCTGCCTCGCATTTCTGTGCATGCTTATTCCTGGGGTTGGGCCGTCAATAGCTAGAATTCGGCAGCTTGGGCAGTCTGGAGACAGTGCAGTCGTGCATATCCGCTCAGCATTCCCAGCGTTGCATACACGCATGGCGCTAGCTGGCGGCAGTTCCGAATTGAGTGACCTTAAAACTGTGCATCCGGGAACGCTCCTACGCCGGGCCTTAGAGGGCCTTGGCGTCGAGTAAGTACTGCACACAGCCCACTGGTATTGCTTGTATGCGTTTCAGCATACACGGGCGTAGATCCCCTTGCTGGCTTGGTGTTCCATGAAAACGTCCCCACCACGACTTGTTGATGGCTGCCAGTGCCAGGTGATTTGGATCGGCGGTGTTCCGCTGGTGTATCTGTCCTTCGGCGCGGTTGACGCAGCAAAGCTCACTACCTGCATTGATTGCACCCGGCCACTCGTGCAGTAGCTTTGCGATTGGATGTCAAAGGACATCAAACACTTGAAATGCGAACATTCAGCGGCCCGACAGATTTCATAGGTGACGGTCGGTCCGACAAGTAGCTGTGTCATAAGGCTTACGTTCGCCGTTAAGTAAGTCGCTCCAAGCGCCCGGGGAGATACGGGTGTACAGATAAGCGCTGAGTACTGAGGACCAAGTGCAAGTTGCAAAAACCCTTTGTCCCCGGGTCTCGGAGTCGCCTACGGCTTCAAGTGGTTAGGCAATGCTGTTGGTCCTCGCGTCGAGGTACTGTACTACAGTACCAGGCTCGCAGCAGATAAGGTTTGTATGCGCATACAAGTAACAAGGAGGAGATAACAGCAAATCTGATCAAACTATCGAGGTACGCGCATGCCAACGTCATCTGATCACAGTCCTCTTGAGGCAGCAATTCCATATCTGGACGATTTCGTCCTCGTTTGGGACATTTCTGGCGAGGTGAATATAGAACCACAACGACGCACGCACACAGGATCTCGATGAGTATCAAAGGGGGCATACTGATAGCAGAGGCCGGTAGTCATCCCATGCAAACGTTACCACATCATACAGTCGTTCCAGTACTCATATAACTCATCGCAAACACGTGTCCCTGGTATCGTATGCTGCCGAACCCGAACGACGCCCAATCCACTAGAACAGCTTGCTCAGAAGACCCCTTACTAGCGCGACGTCTCAAAAGAGGGCGGAAACGACTCCAATGACACCAGCAAAGGCAGAGAAGCCGATAGCGGCGTTGGTGGTTGCACCGTTTGTCTTGGAGGTCGATGAACTCGTTGGGGAAGTGGACGTGGACGTGGGGTCCGGGTTGACGGAGGTGCTGAGAGGCGTCGTGGCGGCATTGGAGGAGTTCGTGCAGCTGACACTCTGAGGAACGGAAGCGTTGTCCGACAAAGTCAAGTCCGCGCACTAAACGAGCGAGCACATTGTCACTATCACGTCGTCCTGTCAATATAAAGTTCGCACGCACCTGGTACAGCTGGCCATCGCCGCCGTCGTAGATGAGCTGGAGAGTGACATTGGCACCGTTCTTGACACCGCTGACGTTCTGCGCGCCGAAGTCGACGGGGAAGCAGTAGTCGCCTTCGCCGGAGGTCTGGAAGAACGGCAGCACGTATTGGAACTGTCCGTTGGAACTGAAGTTGTCGAAGCTGGTCGGGTTCTGGACAGTGGCAATGATACCGCCCACTACATGATGAAAGGTCATCCAACGTTCTATATACTAGCCAGAGAGTCGAGCCAACGTACACGTCCACTGCACATGCTCAGAGTGAAGCGACACGAAGCCGCCGTTGGTAGGGAACACCGTGCGATTGCTCACAGCAGTTGTATATCCATCTGCAAATCGTTGGGGTCAGACGTATGTCGCGAAGTTAGGCATTTATGGTGCTGACCGCAGAATGTGGGCTCCTGATCCTCGACGAAGACGCCGCGAGGAGGAGGATACTGGAGCTGGAAGTGCGCAGAGGCTACGGTCAAGAGACCTGAGATGAAGGCAGCGACGGCGACACGCATTTTCAGCGAACAGTAAACTCGAAGTTGAGCGAGGAGGTAGTGCGGTGGGGTAAGGAAGCAGAGGGGTGGGGCCGCAGGGGTTTTATGCAACTCCAGGTGGGTAGGCCAGAGTTGCAGCCACCGCTAAGGGGAGCGTGAAAAAGTTCTTTCACGCTATTTGGCATGCTTTGGCGCCGTACTCCGCCAACTCCCGAGACGGTTTACCCTGGTCTGGGTTCGGCGGCTTGGACATCTTGTCATGCGTGCCTGTCTCGGGGCTGTTCGTCGCCATCTCCTGACCACCAAGACATGTTGTTGGACACGAAACCGGGGATTCCGTATCAAAGGTTGAGCTTGACCTCAAGTATTGCACACGCAAACATACACCATGCATGTATCAGGACGCGATGAGGAACATCGTAAATACTCGTAACCATTTATATTGCTCAAGTACATCAGTAAGTAGAAATCGATTCTCGTGCTACCCCATTTCCAAGATCTGCGACGACTTTGTACAACGGCCGGCAATACTTCCGAAAGCAGAACAGCCCCGTAACTACGATCGAGTGCTCAATGTAACATATGGTTCTTGGCACCTCCGACACGGCCGAAGAGTACCTCCCCAATTCCTAATCCCACAATGATCGATATGATGTAGGCGGCTTGGAAGGTCCTGTGGGAAGAAAAAAAGTTTTTAGCCTGTCACCATCAGCGGCTAGAATCCGTAGCAACGCACATGACTGCCAGCATCAGGGCGTACATGAGTAGCGCTTGGAAGGCGTACAGCGCGCCGCGTGGGATGTCATGGGAGGCGATGAACGGTGGGATGGTGCGAGGACTCCGGACTTGACGAGGCTTGCCGGCAGGAGATGCGCCAACATTAGTCTCCTCCACGGAGGCTGCCTTCTTGTCCTGAATCGCAGGGAGCGACGAGTGACAGGCCTCTTCTGGTTTGTCGTGCATCATCGACACTCTGGCACTGGAAGTCGCCGCCTTAGGAGCAGGGCTTCGACGAAAATGAGAGTCGCGCACACCTGCGACGCCAGTAATCCTCTGCAACGCCGCGCATGGCGTCCACCCATCGCTCGAAGATCGCGAGCACCACCAGACCAAGGCAAGCACCAGCGATAGCACCTTGAGAGGATGGGTGCCATGTTTCGGAGAGGAGGTTGTCGCCGCTAGTGAAGTGCAGCCATGGGATCATCATGGCCATGACCATCGTAGAAGTGTTGGATGAAGATGTCATATCCATGACTATCGACGGCAAAGCGAGCACGGGGGAGACGATAGAGGCGAGTTGAGTCGGGGCAGGTGCTATGGGAAGAGGACGGCCGCAATTGCAGAGAGGGCACGGGCCAGACAGCGGTTGTTGCCGAGAGGCCAAACAATAACAAATAGGGACTGGGCGAACTGGGGAGTAAGTCGTGCGGCCGTGGAAGGTAACGGTTAGCCCCCGAAGTGCAGTATCTGCGCAGCCGCTCAACCCAACGACCAACTACCGACCTGTCCAATAGTTCAGTGCCTGCCTAGCTCGGCATAGTAAGGGACCATACCTCGATTGTCGATGAGGTCGTCAGCAGTTATCTGACACCATAACATATGTATAGTCGGCTCCCGTTATAGTGCGCCATTACGTCGGCCATGGACTCGCTAGAGTCCCCATGGGGTCGTTACAACATCGTAGAAGAAAGGACTGACCTACTATATGGATAGGGACAGATTCGGAGAACTACGCTCGCACGGTCCCTATCGTAGCGAAAAAGGGAGACGACTCACCTCCCTGTAGCAACGACCCGTAGTTGTAGGGTCTACGGTGAGGAGAGAAGCCGAGATATGAGCGAGAACGAGTGAACGGCGCAGGAGAAGGACGAGGGCATGGAGGGGGATGGAGGGCTGGAAGAGCATCGATGAGGAGAGGAGGTTCAGACGAGCTTGTTGAGAACTACGCTCCCGCTCGTCATGAACAGCGATGGGGATCTGTGAGGGAGGCGATTCGTCTGCATCGAGAGGCCAGCAGCGATGAAGGAAGAGATCTAGGTAGCTAAGCAAGCAACGTCGACAAAGGTGGTGAGTAGGGGGAAGCGGAGAGATGAGAGGGGAGGAGGGAAGAGCGACGTCCTTGAGGCAATTGTGCGCGAGCCAATCGCAAAAAGCCGCATTGCCTTTGAGCGCTGAGGGAGATCGGGACCTCTGGCACCTGCCAAACCAGTCACGTGGGGTAAATTAGTCTCGGCTTCCCCAGCGCCTATGACGCTCACGCAATATCGCCGCGAGGATAGCCAAATTCCGAATTGGAGAGCCTGTTTATACGACCGAGCCACGACTCGCAACAGGCGCACTCTCTCAGTACCACCACGAAACCCCCGCCAGGGCCACCAAACCAGTTCCTGAGCCATGCTCCGTTTGGCCTTTACCAGAAGTGCGACTGCGGCCCGTGCGGCAACTTGCGTCAGGACCACCGTCTCTCCCCGGCTCGCTCAACAGCTTAGACACGAATCTACTAAGTCCCCCGAAGAGCGCAAGGCAGCGCTCGAGTCTCGGAATGAACTCCAGCGCGATTGGGCTGCCCCAGTCATCACCTACGAGGAGCTGAAGCCGAAGACTTTGCAGCCCAGCCCTGTATGTCATTACTATCTACTCACGCGTCGCCGCTCCTTACACCTGCGTTCAGGACAAGTACTTGATTGACGTCAGAGAGCCCGACGAGGTGCTGCAAGGATCCATTCCATCCGCCGTGAACCTCCCTCTCTCCGTCCTCCCGAACGCACTTCATCTATCGCCCGCCGAGTTCAAGGAGAAGTTCGGCTTTGAGAAACCCCGTTCCAATCAGGAGGTCATCTTCTACTGCCGTAGTGGAAAGCGGTCCTCCACAGCAGCGGACGTTGCCAAGAGAAACGGATTCACCAAGTATGCGTTTCCACATTGTGATCCCTGAATCACGGCTAACAGCCGCTCAGCATCCTCAACTACAAGGGCTCATGGCTGGAGTGGACTGAGCGCGAGGGCAAGAAGTCTTCCGCCTAATTACACTCGCGCAGACATCGTAGATGCACTTGCAAGCGGCGGTGTCATTTTGTACCAATAGTGTCCACATCTGGAACGACGGGATTAGTCTTGCACTGAAATTTCTGCGCTTTGAATACTTCATGCTTAAGCATGGCTAGAAGGCTTCCATACATGCTTCGAGACTCCGGGGATTGAGGTCTGAGTGTTGAGAGTATACGTATTTACCGCGTTCGGCCTATAGGTCCCTTGGCTTTACCAACGCCGGAACCCTAACCTAAGTAAATGCATATTTGCACCATAGTTGCGTGAGCGCGACTGCCGAAGACATCATACTCACTCTGCGCGTAGACCGGACCTTGTCTCGTATTGTCACCATCACTATCGCATCTACCCAACCTCTCCTGCGCTCCCACTTCCAGCACATACTATCGACCTGAAACGTTATGCTGGCTATCAAACAGTCGTCGCAACTTGCGACACGCTCATTCACGGCTGCAAAGCGCGCACCTATACAGCTCTGCTGCTTTCGTGCATTACACTTTCAATGCAAGCAGCGTCGACCAAGGGCGACCATGGCGACCATGAACCACCCGCAACGACATTTCGCAACACCTCCACCGCAAGTGAAGCACAGGTCCGCTCTCAGGAGGAACCTGTCATGAATGTCGCCGAGACAACTAACATCAATCGGCACCTGCGCAGTGACCTGCCAATGCATCTGTATCACCAATACGCGGATGCCACCATGGACACCATGTTGGAATCGTTAGAGAACCTTCTGGACGAGATCGGCGACCCAGAGCATGAAGTGGAATACAGCGTAAGTACTTGTCGTCCGTCAAGGCAAGGAGATGCTGACTGCAGGCATGTTATAGAGCGGGGTCCTGACATTGAAGTTGGGCAGCAAGGGTACCTATGTCATCAACAAGCAACCCCCCAACAAACAAATATGGCTTTCGTCTCCATTCAGGTACGCAGCAGCGTATGGTTCTGCGCTCATGGCCTTTAATTTGACCAATTTTCCCTGATAGTGGACCGAAGCGTTATGACTATGTTGAGGACCAAGACGGCTGGGTCTATCTTCGAGACGGCCGTTCACTGAGTGATCTTCTGAACCAAGAACTCAGTGACGCGCTCGGCAGAGACGTTGACTTGGGACTGACGGCAGTATCGTCGCGACAGAGCTGAAGCGAATATATGCTCAATCATTGCAAACTCACATGCTCTGCAAGAAGACATTGCGCCACAGACGAGTCTGAGTGCATCGCAAGGAATGGAAATTTATTCATGCGTCACGGGTCTATGGGCGAGCGGTTACGTGTACAGGGTTCAGGAAGTGCCGTGATACCTGCGAATAAGTATAGTGGGATGAAAATTTGTGAAGCGTTGGCCGGTATCAATGATGCAATATACAACTGTGCGAAGACTAATAGCGATAACAAAGCTAGACAGACAGGGGCGAATGAAGGAAAGCATTAGGATGCAGGATTGCTACAGAGCAGCCGAGTCAGTGAACGTGAGGTCGTCAACGAGGGGATGCATGTAGGTGTCATGAGCCGGACACCGGTGAGAGCATCATCCTTCATTTTGCTGACTTGTGGTATCGAACTGCCTCCTGCGGTTGAGGAACACAGATCCAAGGTATCTGTTAGGAGATGTTTGTGAGCGCTCGGAACGCAGCGAGGAATATATAAAAAGCGCACCTGTTCGTGTCCTCGTAACGCTCTATGACCCGCTGGACCTCGACGTGGTCCACCATCGCAGCATCTTTAGATGGGATCGATATCGTGAAGGAGGACGGAGCTTTGCGGATTTCGTGCGGTGGGGGTGCGGTTGGCAGATTGTTACTGGAGAGTGCGGGCAGAGTCTTGTCCGCAGAAGCGGCGACGTATGGGGGTTCCGTGTGATGCAGCATGGAGAGATGGGACTGGGAGAGTGATGAGGAGAAGAGCATGCGGTGCCTCTGCTCTGCATGGAGGTCGTGCAGCAAGGAGTTCACATTTCGGTACTCGCCCGCCTGGTTCATCCGCTGCCCCCGCTCTGGGTCTGAAGTGGCCTGCCGACCTGCGGAAGATTCTTCCCCCTCTACATCCTCCTCTCCATCCGTATCGTCCATGGCCCACGAATTGTGAGATGTCCGGTCTAGTGGAGGAGCAAACTGTCTTCTCCGTTTAGCCACCCTCTCGAACACATCGATGGCCGGCTCAGGTGTGGCAGCGTACGGGGACTCCGGTACGAAGGACGGAGATGACCTCTGACGCTTCAGCATATCGAGAAATATCGAGGTAGGACCACCGCAAAATTTGTCGTTATGGGGAGAGGAGAGAGCAGGGAGATGCTACCCTCCTGGTGGTGGCTAGAGGAAGTAACGCAGGCGCCGAACTTCACAGGAATAAATGAGCGCGTCTCGGTAAGTCGCGCACACGTAAGCGTGTAAGCGCCCATGGTGGAGGTACGCACCGGTTCGTAACAAGGCACTCACCTCCGCCACTCCTGCGGCAACAAGCTGCAGTTTGTCTACTCCTTGTACTATAACTCCTCTCTGCTTTGTATCTAATTCGGCACGCGCCCTCAACTTGAGATGTCAGACATGGATGTCTTTGCGGCTATGGGCATTGCTGGCTTTGGCAAGAAGCCCAAGCAACGTCAATTAGACCCTAACCGGTTCGAGAAGAATAAGAGGGGAGATTCTGTACGTTTCACTCCAGCTTGTCAAGATTCTTGCGCTGAATATTTGTGTTAGGGTGCTCTTGCTAGCTCGTCCGGAGCTGGGAACACGGAAGACAATGCTTCATCTCATGCAGACTCTTCCCTGCCCCCACGGCTCAAGTCGGACGAAGCAGAGTCCGACACGGATGATGTGGGGCCGCCTCTTCCCCCAGCCGGGGGCAAGGGTCAGAATGCGGAAGAGGAACCTGAGTTTGAGGCCTCTGACGACGACTCTGAGGATCTTCAATTCCCTATCTCGCATGAGCTCATCCTCAAGGACCATACGAAAGTCGTGTCTGCCTTGGCCATGGACCCGTCCGGAGCACGCGTAGTTTCAGGGTCTCATGACTATGATTGTAAGCTATGGGACTTTGGTGGGATGGACTGGAGGTGTAAGCCGTTCAAGACCTGGGAACCCGCCGGTTCTTACTACGTGCGTACCTGTTCCTAGCTCTGTCGGCCCCCTACTTATATGCCGAGAAATCATGATTAGATACACGACGCCAGGTTCTCAAACGATGGACAGCAGTTCCTAGTCATCTCCGGTACGACGCAGGCGAAACTATATGATCGTGACGGCGAAGAGCTGTAGGTACATCCATACCGCTCCCGAACGGGCAGTCTGACCTGACTGGCAGGGCCACATACATCAAGGGCGACCCATACATTCGTGACATGAAGAATACAGCGTAGGCGTCTTTGATTCTTCGTGAAAACGCAGGACTGACCCACGGTCATGTGCTTAGTGGCCACGTCGCCGAACTCACGGCGTGCGCGTGGCATCCCAAGGACCCGCAAACGTTCATCACCAGCTCTGTCGATTCGACTATACGGTGAGTACAAACGGCTGACTGCTGTCGGTTGACTCTAATGTTAGGTAAGGATATGGGATGTGGAGAACAAGCGGAAACAAAAGACAGTGATTGTCGTCAAGTCGAAGGAACGAGGAGCCCGGACCAAGGTGAATGCCTGTGGGTACTCCCCTGACGGCAGCCTGATTGGCGGAGGTGCGTGTTCGAATTCCCGGCCTACTGAAACCAAACTAATTGCTTCGATGCAGCTTGCATGGATGGCGCGCTACATATGTGGCAGACGAAATCCAACTTTGTGCGACCGAGCATGACTATTGAGGGTGCTCATACAAAAGGTTCAGAGACCGGGTCGTTAGTTTTTTCTGTCGATGGACAGACCGTCCTCACTCGCGGTGGCGATGATACGGTGAAGCGTGAGTCATCTAATACACCTGATGTGTGCGGTAATTGACGTCAAGTGCAGTGTGGGATCTGCGATCGTTCAAGAAACCCCTTGTTGTTCGCTCAGGCCTGGCAACGCTGTACCCGCAAACAAACGCCATTTTTAGTCCTGATAATAGGTATGTTGTCACTGGTGCGGGGGCGACTACGAAGGGCGGCCGAGGCCACTTGCTATTTATGAAGAAGGATACGCTCGAGACCGTCAAGGATCTCGAAGTCGAGTCGACGCCTGTTAAGGTCTATTGGCACTCCAAGATTAACCAGGTCAGTCGATAGCAGCAGGTTAGCGACGTGATGGCTCATGTATCTTACAGATTCTCACTGGTCTGTCGAACGGGCAATTATGCGTGCTATACTCGCCCGACATGTCGGTGAACGGCGCCAAACTACCACTCAACAAGGGTCCTCCAAGGAAAGCTACAATTGAGGACATGTCGGACGCTGTGGCCGCCCCTACAATCATCACACCACACGCTCTCCCCATGTTCCGAGACAGCGAAGTTGGTCGCAGCACCAAGCGGAAGAGGGAGAAAGAACGCATGGATCCTCGCAAGAGCCATCGACCAGAGCTTCCTGTCACTGGCCCTGGACGAGGTGGACGTGTGGGTGCGAGCGCGACGCAACATGTTGTTCAGAATCTGGTCAGAGACACGACCAGAGACGAAGATGTGAGTCCTTTCACTCCTCCTGGCAAAGTTTCGAGGCTTCGTTCAGCGCGTCATCTCGGGCATCACCTTCTTCCGTATCTGGCATCAACAATCCTCCATCTATCCATCCGATAGCGCTGTCAGCGGATGGTGCTACTCTGGAGTATTTGGATTCAGTGCGCAGGCTACATTCAGGGCCCTATCTGCTCGTCGAGCAGCACAGTTAGCGCAGCGACCAAGCATCGTATGTGTCGGGGGGCCCTAGAAGAATCCAATCAGAGGGACCCGTCGCTTGCCGGCTGTGACACGCCGAACGCGCGTTGCGTTGCTATCCGGAACAGCTCCGGGGTCCTATTCTGGCCCAGTCTCTTTCCTTGTCTCACGGCTTCCCATCTTCCACTCCGTCCACATCCTTCGCTTGTCTCATGCTGCTCTCTGTCTTCCGATATACTAACCATCTGTGTTGCCCCTAGCCGCGCGAAGCTCTGCTCAAGCTGGCTGCGACTGCCGACGAGAATCCGGTTTGGACCGCAGGTGAGTCGCACAAATTTTCAACATTGATGGAGCCAGACTCTGTGTGGCGTTGTTTGTGTCCGGCTGTGGTTGCTGACGTGTGAACCTTATTTTCGAACTCAGCTTGGCGCGCAAACCAGCCAAAGCCTGTCTTTGCGCCCGTCGAGGGCGACGAGGAGAGCGAGGAAAAGAAGTAGATAGACATTGTAGATACATAAGGCATCGAAAGAAACAGAAACGAGGACGAGGGAGGGACGGGCGGAGGCGCAAATGGGATAGGGAGGAAATGGCGGACGCAGGAGATCGAACCTTATTTCGTTGCGCGTATAAAGACTCTAGCCCAACTTCGGATCTCCTGTCCCCCCAAATCTCACCTGCTCTCTTCGCCCTCCTGTCACCCCTGCGTGACTGTCACGCGCCGCCTTGGCCCGAAACGATGAACGACGCGCTGTCCGCAACCACGCTCAATGGCTCTCTCCCTGACCCTGTCTCTGCCCCAGATTCTCCTGCTGTAGATTCCGTCGCGACTCCTGTCAACAACTCTCTCGTGTCTGACATCAAGATAGACGTCGACTTCACCGAACAGGAGAGTGACGCGCGACACGAACCAGTCCCTCCAAAGAGTGACGACAAGGTGGAGGACGCGTCGGTAGTGCCACAGGTTAGCACCCCTGTGAATCCTGGTGAGTCCTCTGCGCGTATGACGCGTACCAGTGTCCTCATACGACCGAAGACACCATCCCAATCGCGCCTCCACACGGTACGCCCCCACCGCCACAAGGTGAACTCCTGGAGGACGTGAAGATGGCTGAAGAAAACGCGCCAGCGAACGGCGCGGACGTGGAGATGTCGGATGCTAGTGGCCAGGCGAACGGTCTCCCTAACGGACAAACTTCATACGCTAATTCTGTCAATGCTAATAACGATGACAATGATGATGATAAACCCCCGCCCGCTAAGAGAGCTAGGAAGCACTCGGATGCGGAGAGAGCGTCGCTCGCGAATGTAAGCACCTCTCTTCCCCTGTGCGCCGCTATGGGGCGTGCTAATCTGCCTTCTTCGCATCGCGTTCTGAAGACTGCCACTCCACCTCCAGCATCCGTGTCTCCTCCAGCGACGACCGCTCCTCTCCCTCCGTCTTCTCCTCCTACCCTCAGCGTGGCACAGTGGCGCTTCTGCCTATCTACCGTACGCACGCTCAAGCGGATGAAGGATGCGGGGCCCTTCCTCACCCCCGTCGATCCTGTCGCGTTGGGCATCCCACACTATCCCACCATCATCAAGCACCCGATGGATTTCTCTACCATTGAGCGCAAGCTCACCGCTTCGAACCCAGCCAAACCCGACGCCAACATGGCGAACCCCCGCTACAACTCTGCAGAAGAGTTCGTCGCTGACATTCGCCTCATTTTCTCCAACTGCTTGACGTTCAACGGGCCCGAGCACCCCGTCACCCTTATGGGGAAACGGGTAGAGGCGGTCTTCGACAAACAGGTCAAGCAGATGCCTCCGCCGGAAGAGGTAAGGCCGAAGAAGTTGCTAGGAGAGGCGAGGTCTAACGTTGCGCAGCCCAAGCCACCTGCGCCCAAGAAGGTCGCGACACCACCCCCTCCTCCCCCCGCTCAGCCTAAGAAGGCCGTCCGGAGACCATCCGCTTCGGTTCCTGTCATTCGTCGGAACGACGAGGCCGCTGGTGCGAGTCGGCCGAAGCGCGAGATCCACCCCCCTCCGCCGAAGGATCTGCCATACGCTGACTCTGCGCGCAAGCCGCGCAAAGCGAAGGCGCCGCGGGACGCGGCTATTGCGGAGCAGTTGAAGTTCTGCGAGAAGATGTGGAAAGACCTTCACCAGAAGCAGCACTACACAATCGCGCACTACTTTTACGAACCTGTCGGTACGTACGGTAATTCGACCCTCCATCTCCTGTTCTTGTCTCATGCGTACCCTCAGACCCGGTCAGGATGGGCATACCTGAGTACCCGAAGGTTATCAAGAAACCCATGGACTTGTCAACAATTAAGAAGAAGCTGGACGCCGCCGAGTACGCCAACGCGGAGAAGTTCCGGGAGGATTTCAGGTTGATGATCAAGAACTGCATGACCTTCAATCCTCCCGGTAACCCCGTGCATGAGGCTGGAAAGGCGCTGCAACAACTCTTCGATGAGAAGTGGAAGAACCTCCCATCGCCACGACAGTTCGATCCTAGTGACGAGGAGGATGAGGAGGAGGAGGAAGACTCCGAGGAAGAGCGTGCTCGTAAGTATTTAGTCTCTCCAGTTAGCTTACTTAACGTGCTGAGTACAGCACACCAACTCCAAGGTATGATCGCGGACATGGAGACGCAGATCGAGAACATGAAGAATCACCTCGCATCGTTGAAGCGACCCGTCAAGGAGAAGAAGGAGAAGAAGAAAGAGAAGCGCGAAAAGCCCACCCCGCCCGTCGCGTCGACGTCGAAACCTGCGCCCAAGCAGACCAAGGCTCCTCCAGCCCCCAAGGGCAAGAAAGCGAAGAAGCCGGTCACAGATGACGATGTCCTCACCTTTGAACAGAAGAAGGATCTCAGCGACACCATCAGCAAGCTCGATGGTGCGAAACTGGAGCGCGTCATTCAGATTATCCACGAGGGTGTACCGGAAATCCGGGATGTAAGTGTCTACGCGCCTTCCGTCATGTTAGCCTTGCTCATATCATGCTTAGAGCACGGAGGAGATCGAACTCGAGATCGATCAGCTACCAGCCGCCGTCCTCACGAAGCTCTACAACTTCGTCATCCGACCTCTGAAACCACCAGTCAAGCGACCTCGTACCGGGAAGGGTACTGGTACAGGTGGGCTGAAGAGGAAGAGCATGGACGAGGACGTCGAGACGAAGAAGATTCGTGCGTTGGAGGAGAAGCTGAAGTCGTTCGAGCAGGGTGGCCGGGCGTCAGGAGGTGCGACCAACGGCGCGGCGCCTGCAGAAGAGAGCGAACATTCCTCCGCCGAATCGAGTTCAGACGAGAGCTCGGCAAGCGACTCGGAGTGAATGTACCCTTCCCCTTCCTTGGCTGCTTGGACTGATATATTCGTCGTAATCTTACGCTCACGCTGCATGCGCGTGCCCACCTCTGCTCGGTGACTTCTTCCTTCGGTTCTACTCGTGTATCCCAGTTTTCCTCTGCAGTTGTCGTCAAGTTATACATTTGCCATCATCAGCGTACATATTAAAATTACAGAACTCGTCATGTAGCTAGTTAGTACTATACGTTCATATTCCACTTCTTGTAAATCGTGGCGAACTCGGTGGAACAGGACAGACGGATTACCGACGACGACCGGGTGCACCAGCACGGAACTTCTGCCAACCGGAACGCGACGTCTCGTTCGACGTGGTCTGGCGCGGCGGGTTTTGCGAAGTCGGAACTCCTAGCGGCGGCGGAGGATGCCCTTGCGTGCGAACAGGTGTGGGGGCAGGTGCGGGCGGTGCGGCGGTAGGGGGTGCGGGCCCGGCTTGCCATCCCCCAGTAGCAGCAGGCGGACCTACCCTGGACCAACCTCCCCGAGAGTTGGCAGAAGATGGGGGTGCAGGCAATTCCGCGGGAAGAGCGTCGTGTGCCGCTATGGGGGACGGCGGTGGTACAGAGCTTGTCGTATCAAGCGACGTCCAGCCTCCAGTCCTGAACGCCGGCGCAGTAGTATAATTGCTTCGCGAAGGGAGCTCCGGTGCGGATGGAGGAGGAGGGGGAGCTGTGTTCGGTGGCGGGGCAGAACCTGAGGAAGGGGCTGGGGCGACGGAAGCCCATCCTCCCCGGCTGGCAGAGCTGCTAGATGACGGCTGCGCATCGCCGACTGACGACCAGCCAGATGTCTTCGGAGGGCCGGCAGGCGGTGCTGGTTCATTCTCTGCGGGCTTCGATACTGTCGCCCATCCGCTTTTCTTGAATCCAAGAGCCTTGGCCTCTCCGGACGAACCACCTGAGGCTGCATTCGGCTCAGTGGCGACTGGTGCGAGTGCGACCGGGGGTTTTGTCATCTTCACGCCTGCGGCCTTGGCAATTTTGCGCAGCTCCTTCTCCTCGCGTTTCCGCTCTTTCTCCTTCCGCTTATCGACCTCCTCCTTCGTATTGCGAGACGCACGCTGCGCGGCCTGCATGTCGCGGAAGCGGACCTTGTGGTGGTGCGCGTACGAGTTGGTGTGCTCGTCGTATTGCGCGACGTTTTGAAACTGCTTCTCGCACACCTCGCAGTAGAATGGCCGGAGCACGCTGGAGATCTCCGACTTGACCGCGGCACGGCGCGCGACCGCTTCCTGGGTAGGGGGTGAGGATCAAACAGGAAACGGATGGAAGCGGATGCTTCGCACCTCGCGTTGCTTGCGCTGCTCCTCAGTCTCTCGGATCTGCCGCTCAGAATCCAACTCGCGGCGCTGAGAAACCGTGGTTTCAACTGCTCATGTTAGTGATCACATCCAGACATGGAGCAAGGTCGACTTACTCATGCGGACGTCTTGGGTCGCTTTGCCCAAACCGGTCAGATCATTCTTGATATTGAACGGGATAGGGTCAACTCGGCCTGGAGAAGGTATGGTGAGAACAGCACAATAGGTCTCTAAGGAGGTACCGTACCTTCCCCTGAGAGGCCGAGCGGTGTCCCCTCGACCCATCCCATCTTTGCGAGCATAGAGAATCCGATGTTTGAGCTCTTGATTTTCGTTTCCACTGTGATGACCTCGCGCTGGGGCCTGTGCCTGTAGTACTCATCGTACTTGTCTATCTCCATGGCATCTGGAGGTGGCGGAGAAGGGGTGCGAGAGACCAAGGAGACGTTGTCTTCGCTTTCGTCGTCATCCCCATCTTCTGGCCGTGTACGCTGGGTGGGTGAGGGAAGGGAAAGAAGCATGCAGAGTGTATTCTGGGTGCGGAGAATGCGCAACGAGTACCTTCAGTGATGGCTGGGAGGATTCGTCAGGATCTGGGCGGTTGAGGGGTATGGCGTTCCAGCGCGCGACAGTCTCTGCAGACATGGTGGAGATGAGACAGGGAAACAGCTGTGTACGGCAGAGTAGAGCGAGAGTGAAGCAGCTGTAGGTTGCGGCAGGAAACAAGATGGCTGCCTCGGACGACCAGGCTGCTGAGTGCCACCGAAGGGAGAGCGCCCATGTCGTTGGGAAAGCTCGCATTCACGTGACTGAGACGCGACAGATTCACGCGTCGCGTCTCTCTGGCGCTACACCCCTTGCAGCCTAGCCACAACCTCAGTCGTCTCTCAGCCCAAGTTTCTGGTTGCGATCCTCGAGTGTAACATGAGTGACGATGACTACTTTGACGATGAACTCGACTCTGCGTTCCTGCGTGCTGTGGATGTGATCGAGGCTGCTCACGTCCCTCCAACTGTTGCTGCGGCAGGTTCGATCGCCTCCAGCTCCCACTCGACGTCCAGACCTAGGTCCTCCACCGGTACCGCCGCGCCTTCTTCCACCAAACTCATTCCATCAAGACCACAACCCTCCTTCGTCCCCAAACCATCGTCGTCTCGGGCTCCTCCAACCAATGTCATCGAACTTGACGACTCTAGCGACTATGGTGACCTTTTCGACGACGTTGTCGTAGACGACGCAGAACTGGCGAAGATAGACGCGCTATGTCAGCAAGAATACAATAGGAACGGACGTGGACAGGGCCAAATATCCGCTCAACCCGTCGCGGGCCCTTCCAAACCGAATGGACTCGTTAGGAGACCGTCTAAAGGTGCTCAACTGAACCTCTTTGGAGAAGTTGCGAGTGAACGAGAACCACCGAAGGGCCCGGCGCAGTCAACTCGGCAACCCTTCCAACGCACACGCTCTAGGCAGATGCCGCTTCCAGGACAAGCCAAGAAGACCAAGAAGTGGGACCGAACAGCCTATGCGAAGACGGGCTGGAGGAAGCCTAAACCGAATCCTGACAAGGGCAAGGGACGCGCGTCCGACGATGAGCAGGAGGAGGAAACGATTGAATTCGAGCAATTCCCTGCGCCTGAAGTGCCGATCGGGTGAGTCGCTCAAGGGCAATCATACCGAACCTCCACTCACTTCGACCAACGCTCGGCACGCTCACAGGCCGGTATGTATGCATCATTGGCCATTTGATTCACTGCCTCAACTTGTGATAGGTACCATCCATGAAATTGTTGGCAGACCGTTTGGCGGCGAAAACCTGGATATATCCTCTCAACAAGCCGAAGCGAGACTATCAATACAACATCGTCAAGAAGTGCCTATTTGAGAATACGCTCGTGGCGTTACCCACCGGTCTGGGGAAAACGTTCATCGCAGGTGTAGTTATGTTGAATTGTACGTGTCTCTTATCAGCGACGATGCAGAAGACTCCCGCTTACCGTGCTAGACTACAACTGGTTCCCTGAGGGCAAGGTAGTCTTCGTTGCGCCGACGAAACCACTTGTTGCCCAGCAGATAGACGCTTGTCACAAGACTTGCGGTATCCCTGGTAGTGCCGCTGCCGAGCTTACAGGTAACGTGTCGAAGGACCGTCGCATCAACGCTGTAAGCTGCCCTGTATGCTACGTCTTACACGCCTTGACCGTACTCTTCAGTGGCGAACGAAACGCGTATTCTATGCGACGCCCCAAACACTACTGAACGACCTGATCCACGGCCACGTCAATGCATTGGATATCATTCTGATTGTCATAGGTTCGTGCAGTGTATTGTCCGTAATACCGGTGCTGCTGATATTAATTCTGTTGCGTAGACGAGGCTCACAGAGGGACCGGAGACTATGCATACGCGCAAGTCGTCCGCTTCATGATGCAGCACAACCCACATTTCCGCATCATGGCACTCACTGCCACGCCAGGAGGCAAACCAGAGGCCGTTCAGGAGATCGTCGATGCGCTGCACATCAGCCACATTGAGATCCGTGACGAATCCGACCCGGACCTCAAGAAATACCTTCACGTCAAGCACGAGAAGGAGCATCATGTCCACATGACTGAGGACATCGTCATACTCAGGGATGCACTGGCCTCTCTGATAACGGTTCGTTGCTCGAGCGTTATGTGTCGTGTTGGATGGTTGACCGTCTATGTCCAGCCGATACTCAAGAAGGTGCAAAGCGCCGGGTTTCTGAAGAACGGCAATGTCAATCCGACGATGCTCCATCCATTCCGTTGTCAATCTACTGTCGGTGAGATGGTCAGAGCAAAGGCACCGCAATATGCCATTGGAGCTGCCGCTCAGCTCAGCCCTCTGGCAAGAGCTATGGGATACCTGGTACGTATCGTCTCATCGGGGACTCACTTTTTGCTAACAACCAACCTAGATGGAGAACAGCATCGCGATGTGCTATACCTATCTGAAGAGCATCGCGGATGGCACCGACGACAATGGCGGCAAGAGGGCGATCCGCAAAACGGACGGCTTTATACAGCTGATGAAGGAGTTCGAGAAGCAGGCTGCACGCGGTTTCTCGATGCATCCGAAGATGGATACCCTCAAGACTCTCCTCGTCGACCACTTTGCGAAGCAGTTGCCAGATGGCGAAGGTGGGGCTAGCGCGCCGGGGGGACAGTCGCGAGCCATGGTCTTCGTGTCGTTCCGCGAATGCGTCGAAGAGATCGTAGAGCTTCTCAACAAGGAGTCACCCATCATACGCGCGAAGGCCTTCATCGGGCAGGGCATTGATAAGCAAGGGAAGAGAGGGTATGCTCAGAAGGAACAATTGGAGGCAAGGCACCGAACCTTTCACACCGTGTGACTATCCTAACCAGCATATCCTATAGGTCATCCAACAATTCAAGGCAGGAGTTCACAATGTCCTTGTCTCCACGTCTATCGGCGAGGAAGGTCTAGACATCGGCGAGGTCGACCTCATTGTCTGCTACGACGCGCAGAAAACGCCTATTCGCATGGTATGCCTTCTTTTCAGTCGCCACGAACAGTCGTTGACAATCGGCTGTGTAGCTTCAACGTATTGGTCGAACAGGCCGCAAGCAGTCAGGCCAGGTCCACATCCTCCTCGCGCAAGGACGGGAAGAGCACAACTGGCAGAAAGCGCAGTCCAACTACCAGGAAGTCCAGCATTTCATCGTCCGTGCGTCTGACCTCGAAGTTTACGGCGACGTGGACCGGCTCGTTCCTGATGACATCGACCCACAACCCGTCGAGATGGAAATGGAGATCGAAGAATACGTTCGCGAGGAGCGCCCGTCGCGCAAGGGTTCGCTGGCCGCTGGAGACGCTGCCCCGAAACGCAAGCGCGACATGGATCCTTCGCATAACATCCCTGCAAACGCTGCGAAAGGCTTCGTGAGTGTAAGGGAGCTGCTTGTCAAGAATGGAGGCGCGAAGCGGGGCAAGAAGGTGAAGGCGACGGACCTCGAGCACGCCGGCGAGGACGATTCGGACGACGAGGATATTGAGGCGGGGATTTTCGGCCCCCGGAGGGCTGCATCGACTTCTGCGGTTCCGGGTCCATCGAAGGGCAAGAAGTCGTTAACTCGGAGCAAGACTACGGCGGAGACCGGGAAGAAGAAAGCCGCCGCCGTAGGGTCAAAGAAGAAGATGGCCAAGGCGGCTGCTCAGACGACTCTGACCCAACTTGATCTCGCCTCTAGCGACGATTCTGACGACCTCGAGATCGAACAAGGACTCCCGCGCAAGCGCCTCGCTACCATTCGCGAGTCCGCATCTGAGGAGAAGGGGAAGAAGCCCTCTTCAAGCGCGAAGGCGAGTAAAGGCAAGAAGGCTTCGCGGTTGAGTTCCCCAGACATACCCCTCGACCAGTCGATCATCGACATCACCACGCCCGACGTTCCGGTTCGTCAGGGCCGCTCAGATGCTGCTATGCTATTCTCCTCGCCAGAACGTCCCCTACGGGCGAAACGACCAGTGATACGAAGCCCTGTGCAAAGCCCCTCGCGAAGTACATCCCCCGAGCAGCCTCTGCAATCGAATTCGAGGAGTACGAGCGGTCTCAGTCGAAGTCAGAATCTATCCCAGTCTAGCGGGGGGTTTTCCAACTCGCCCAAGAGATCCACGTCACCTTCGTCTCGCAGCGTCACAGCTGACAAGCCCGACGAGAAGGAGGCACTTGGAGGAACGGGAGGCGACGATAGCATGGCGTGGCTCATTGAGGACGACGACGAGCCGGATCTTGCGTTGGTGAACTCCTCGCCTACACAGTCACGGAAGCAGGCTGAGAGCCTAGCATTGTCTGATGACGAACCTCTCTTCTTGGACTCTTCCCCTCCCAGACGGCCCTCTCCCATCCCCGTATTCTCCCTTTCTGACGAACCAGAGTTCGTTGACGACATCTTACCACCAACTCGTCCTTCCAATGAAAACACCCGTGCATCCCAAGGCAAGGCACGCATCTCTCACAAGACTAATATGGGACCCCCAGCTTTGCCTCCACACATCACTACCAACGCCTCCCCGTCTCGCTCGGACGATCAACCACCTCCACTGACGTTCGCAGTGCGAGCACCGGGCAAGCTCGCGCGGAAACGCGTTGCCGCAGAAGCCCTCGACATTGAGTCGTCACCCCTCGCCATGCCCCCACCCTCCCAGCGTCGACTGCAACGCGACCGGCCACGCTCTCCCTCTCCACCACCCGCCGCGCCTCCCAAGAAGAAGCGCAGGTTCCGCGACGCCGCAGACGCCGCGCGACACAACCCCTGGATCGACGTCGAGGCGACGCACTCGGGCGACGAGCTCAGCGTCGGCTCGTCGGAGCCAGACCGCGTCGACGTCCCGGACAGTGACGACCGCATGTTCCTCGACGAGCCCGCGGAGACGCAGATGTCGCCGTCGTACGACCAGGAGGCGGTGTACCGCCGGAGCTTGCTCACGCAGGCCCCCGGGGCGCCGGCGTTTGCGAACCGCCCGGTGAGGAGGGGGCAGGCTTCGTTTGGGCCGGACAGGCCGGGGCCGTCGCGGTATCAGAGGGCGGTGACGAGCTCTCCGGCGGGGCAGGATGACGAGCCGGACGAGTATGTGTTTGGGAGCTTCGTTGTGGAGGACGACGCGGAGATTTCGTTTACGGGCGGTCCGTCCAGCGATATCTAGACGTATGAGTTGAAGTCTTGTTGTATATCTACATTATGTGTATGTTATAGTAACGTCCGAGGAATCCAAGCAGATCGAACTGTTCAGAGCATGCGAGCGCCATCACGCGTCCTGACCAGGTAGAAACTAATTTTTGGACAAGAACTGCCAGACTTGGCCCGCGACACTCGCCATCGTCTCCTTCCACTCCTTTCCTCCTGGGTCGCTCGCCTCCGCCGCACTATACAGCGCGTAGGGCACACCTCGATCGCCCCCATGGCTGACCCCGGGTACGAGCGGCAGCTCGCCCAGCACGTTCACGTTATACCGCGCCGCTGTTGCACGGAACGCGGCGGGCGACCCGAAGAGTTGGTGTGGGGTAGTACATGAAGGGCAGATGAAGTGGGACTCGTTTAGTACAAGGCCGACGATCTGCGTGCATGTATGCGTGTAAATGTGCGAGCGTGGTGGAGATGAGAGGGGGTACTGACCGGTACCGACACCTTCTGGAACATAGACACTCCCTTGCGCACGTCGGTCAGGGCGACGTCCTGCGGTGTCGACACAATAACGGCGCCTACAAAATAGCATGCTCAACGCCACATTCGAAGCACGTTAGGATGTTCTCACCTTGAACATTCACCAACTGCGCGAGCGTCAGCGCGACGTCGCCCGTCCCAGGCGGCATGTCGATGACGAGCACGTCGAGCTCCGCACCGCTCTCGGGCTCGCGCCAGTCAACGTCGAACAGGAGCTGCTGCGCGGCCTTCTGCACCATCAGCCCGCGCCAGACCACGGGGGTGTCCGCGGAGGAGTCCGTGCCCTGCGCTTTGGGCAGGAGGAAGCCCATAGACATGCATGGTAAGCCGTGGTTCACTATTGGGACCATCGCGCCAGCTGTATGCATACCCCAAGAGACATGAGAACATGCACTCTTCCGGTGAATGGTGGAGATGTTTGCTTACCTTCCGTGAGGCGGGGCTCCTCCACGTCCTCAAGCGCCATGAGTTTCGGTATGGAGGGCCCGAAGATGTCGAGGTCTAAGACACCAACGCGGGGCCGCTGTCGCGGTGCATGCTCTGCATGCATCGCCAGTGATACCGCCAGATTCACTGTCAATTCCAGACGTGAGACCTTCTTCCCTCCACGTCTTTCAGCGGTGGATCGCTGCTGCACGCACCTGCGACGGTGCTCTTGCCGACGCCGCCCTTACCGCTAGCGACAGCGAGCACCTGCTTGACATGCGGCAGGGACCGCTTCTGAATGGGCCCTCCTTTGCGCGGCATCTGCGGAGGCGGCCCCGGACGTCTGGGAAGACCCTGCGCCGCTCAGCATACGCCGTGTGTCACGGTCATCTCGTTCTGGCGTACTGCTCACCAAGGGATTCTCATGTTTTGATGCGGCACTGGACGTGAAGCACCGCTGCCTGCCCAGCGTTCTTGATGCTGACGCTGCCGCTTTTGCGGTCACGGTCGTGTTGAACATTGTGGTGTTCAGTAACGCGTGCCAGGGGCGTTGTGGAGAATGAAACGTGGTTCACGTATGCGCCACGAAGGATTACTCCTCCTCAGACGCTCATATTAAGCCGTGCTATCACACCTCGAAAAGGCAACTCTCTAAGATAGACAAGATTCAATATACGAGGACAAACTAGATATTACTCTACGTGACACATGTACCAGAATTCACCAATGAGGTGGGTAGGACGATGACCAAAAGTCACAACATGATCACTGATGGTGTTCGGGGCCCGAGATTTCATGAGCAACAGCAGTGCCCCCGACATGATCGCCCTGGCAGGGGCAATCCCAGAAGTGAATCTCTCGTCGACCTCGATGACAGTTTCAGTCGGCGTGCACGCGCAGTCATCGTGTGCAGCCATTCCTGAAGGTGCTTGAGGGAGGGGAGGCATCCGTGCCCGGTCGGGGCATGAACGATGTTCCAAGACAAGGACACCTTCGTTGTGATGCGACGAGTATAGCCGCCGTGTGTTCGAGAAGAGATGTTTGATGACTGGACTGGCTGGCGCATGAGGATGCCAATTGCACAGGCCCACGTATGATATGCCAATATATGCTGAGCAAAAGCCGAGCCTCCTCGCGGCGAGGCGTAGGAGGACTTGGGAGTGCTGCGGTGGAGGGGTTTGTTGCCAGGGAGTTGGGCGGAGGGAGACAGCCGGGCGGCAGGGAGCGATCTGAGTGGAAGATGGCACTCTCGCATAGGCCGTGCCAAGTGATCGTACCTAGGCGCCCATCTCAAAGGGCGGGCTGCGTTGACAAGTTGCTTCCCTCACCTCCCTCTCCTTCTCCCTCCATCTCCAACGACGCCCCCGACGACTGCAGCGGTCTCTCCCTCCACACGCTTCGTCCTTCGTTACAAGTGCCGTCCGAGCATCCACACTCGTTACTTCCCCCTTCGCACCCTTTGAAGCCATGTTCGCTCGCTCAGTCGTCGCAGCTTTCGTTGCTGTCCCCTTCATCGCCCAGGGTGCGTTTCCCCCTTCTCCTGGCAGTAATTAGCATGATCAACTGATTCGCTGGAACCCACAGTTGCCTTCGCGGGCTCCTGCACCCGTACCTACACCGTCCAGGAGGGCGACTGGTGCGACACCATCTCCGCTGCTCAGAAGGTCTCCACGTAAGTTCTTGATCGCCAGTCCTACTCGACCATGTTCGCTCAAGAACTGTTCCCCACAGCTACCAGCTCGCCGTCGTGAACTCCGGCTCTATCGACAGCGGTTGCGACAACCTCCAGCCCGGCCAGGTTCTCTGCCTCGGCACGGACGGCGAGGACTGCTCCACCACCCATGTCGTTCAGGCCGACGACACCTGCGACGGTATCACGGCCAACTACAACATCAATGCCACGATGCTCTACGCCAACAACCCTCAGATCGACTCCCAGTGTGGCAACCTGTACATTGGCGAGGTGCGCTTATCACGATATCTATTCGCTTGAAGTGTTCCCGTTAAATTGTTCCCTTCTGTTTTGTAGGTTCTTTGCGTCGCGAACTCCGTCGCGGTTCCCTCTCCCATCTCTGGTAGCCCCATCCCTGCGGCTACCATCCCCGCGACCGCGACCCCCGTCAAGACCACCTCCACCGCGGCCCCCGTCTCTACGATCGCCTCTTCTTCATCCTCGTCTGCCACTCCCACGGAGACTGCTGATGATGATGACGATGATGACCTCCCTTACTGCGATGAGCTCTAAGGGTGTGTTGTCTTCTGATTGGTATGGCGGTGCATGGTGGTAACTGCCTGCCCCGCCATCGCGATAACCCCCGCGCCCTCGCACCGCTCACCTAGTGCTATATCCTCTTCGCCTTTCTTTCGGTCTGTTTTCTTTTTTTGACGGTGCTCAAATGGGCGCGAGCTTGCGCTCTTCCCATTGATTGCTTTTGGGATTCGAGGGCATGGCCCTCTATACCGCCCGGAGGAAATGCGGTTACGCACGCAGTACAGGTACCGCAGTGTGGGGCTCCAGGCTGTCGACCTGCCTACCCACTAAAACCCCCGCCAACTGTGTCCAATCCTCCGGCAAGTCCCCTCTCCGCTCAACCACTCCAGCCCACGTCCTCAGCACTACTTCCTTATCCATCGTTCGTTGCCCCGCTAGCGCCTTCTTCGTCATCTGTTGGTCGAGTTGAAGCCTCCTGTCCATCGCCGCGTACCATGTACCTCGGATTTGAGCGTCGTCGTGTAGCCTTCCTTGTCCTTCCCACCCAATCACCCTTTCGCATCTTGTCTTCCAAATCGTGTGCGCTGTCTCCGCCAGGACTATCTTCGTTAGTCGCGATGCACCCGGTCTCGCTCTGTCGTCTTCCCCTTTCAGGTCTATCAGAGGTGAGCCCAAGTACAGGCCAAGGGAGGCGCTTTCGGGCAGGTGCACGTTTCGCTTTCTCAGGAGCTCCTTCGCCAGTTCCCACATCCGCGCTTGGCCAGGCGCAGTACATTCTGCGAGGATATGTTCCATTGAGTCTTCCGTTCCACACACGCCGCACGTCGCCCTCCCCTCAAAGGCCGGTATGCTCGACCAGAAGCTCCCTATCTTGTAAGCCCTATGCGCCGTCTTCCAGAGGAAGTCACGGACTCTCCGCTCTATGGGGTCCTTCCTGATCGCTTTCCACAGCGCCTGTGCCGTGTTCTGGCGGCCTGTCATTTCCTGCACCTTTCCTATGGCTTGGTCCAGAGCATCTGCTGTCTTCTGCAGCAGCTTTCGCGTCTGCTGCTGCTTTATTCCCCTGTAGGCGAGGCGTTGCGTCATGCAGGCGAGTGACGCGCCCTGCCTCAGGTAGCGTGTCGGTGGCGGGAGGTGCATGGGGGTGAACGGCGCCGGTTTCTCCGCTCCTTCCGCCGCGAGTCGGTCCGCCTCCTCATTGCCCCTCACCCTGCTATGTCCTTTAACCCATTGGAAGGTCGTGGGGGCACTGCGTGACCTCAGGAGCGCAGCTACTTCCTTGATCTGGCACTGGTTCGCCACCCCAATCCATCCATTCTCCTCCCACTTCGGGAGCCATCGCGTAAGGCCATCAACCACATACTTTGAGTCGCTCACTACGTGGAGTGGCACGAAGGGGGGGGTTGCACGGTGGGCCATCGTGACGGCATACATTTCTGCAATCTGGTTTGACTGGTCCGTTCCCGGCACCCTCTCACTCCCGTTCCGGGCGTCGCCTTCTCCAAACCATATTCCACTTCCCGCTCGCGCGGTTGCTAGGCCATTGTCTACACAGGACCCGTCCGTGTACACTACAACCGCTTCATCTTCCGCTGCGAAGGGCCTTTCTGGGCGCACCGCGCGAACGCCATTTTCCCACTCCTCCGCAAACACACGGAAGCCAGACACGAGGGATCGGTCAGTAACGGTGGGATTGAAGGTGATTTTCTCGCCTTCCTCTCTTGCTACTTGGTTGCCCTCTATCCTGTTCTTCGTCAGCGTGAGGGAATCCTTTGTGTGCGGGTGCCACGGGTTCCATTTTGGTTTCAGTTTTGCGACAATTCTTGCCGCCGCCGCAGCGCACCTCGGTGGATTGTCGCATCCACGGTCCACCCTATCCACTATGCACGGTCTACATTGGCAGTCGGGGTTCGAGCGGTGCCTCAGGGCTCCCCCACGCATTCGGGCCGCCACCTGCGCACACTGTGCTACCGTTGTGACTTTATGGTTGGAGCGCAGACATCTCGCCGACTTACAGTTCGCCGTGTCTTTCCCCTCGCTCATCGAGAGGTGGTACCATATCGGCATGAGCTCCACCAGTTCCTCTCCCGGGTTTGGTGAGTGGAAGACGACCTCGTGCCTTTCCGCAGCTTTGATCATATTTCGGAGTGATAGCGGTAGTCCTGCCGCTGCTCGCGTGCTCACGTCCCATGTTTGCAGGAAGGTGTTTATGCGCGCGTCCCGGTCCGTCCGTTTGGCCGTTGCAGCCACTGCTCTCGCAATGAGTGCGTCCGCCAGGTTCGTCCACGTCGCCCTACTTGGCGTGAGGTTTAGGTATTCTTTTACCCACATGAGTTCTATGGATTCGTTCCTTGCTCTGATGTCCAGGAGTTTTAGGCCACCCTCCGCTATCGGTCTCTGCAGTTGTTCCATCGCTACCATCGGTTTCTTGCCATCTCCCCATATGAATCTGCGTATCGCCCTCTCCAACTGGTTTTCAACCTCCTTGGGCATTCCCGTGGCCTTGGCTAGGAACTGCGTCCTTCCACCCACTTCCATGCCAACCACCAGCCTTTTCCCATTCAGCGTCAGGTTCTTCTGACCCCACTTGTCCAGGTTCCGCTGCACCGTGTCTGTAATCCTCTTCCACGATGCAGCGCGGTCGGTCTCATTTCCTATCCATGCCCCAAGAATCCGCACGGACTCGCCGTCCTTGGCAATGTGCACTCCGTCCTGTATCGGGCGGCCGCCTTCGCACAGCGTCCTTGTTCGGGTCACTCTCTCCCTAAAGTCCTTCGTCCCCACTGGTATCGCTTCCGTCTTCCCTAGGTTGAACTTGGCTCTTGACCCCTTGCACCAGGTCTCCGTTATTGCCGTCATCTCGTCATACTCATCATGCTCACTAAGGAACACAGTGGTGTCGTCCGCGAAGAGCTTCGCCACTAACCTGTCTCTTTCTCCAGGCAGATTGAAACCTCGGAGCGTTGAGGCCCTCAACGCTGCTGCCAGGGGCTCAATTGCTATATTGAATAGCAGACAAGACATCGGATCTCCTTGCCTCATCCCACGCACTACTCGGTACATCTCACTCCGTACTCCATTGATCATGACGCAGCTCTCCCCTTTCGCGTACAAGGATTGGATTGTTCGAATGAAGGTTCTCGGGAAGTTGGCATGTCTCAGCGCCTCCCACAGGTACGCATGGTCGATCCTGTCGTACGCTTTCTCTTGGTCAAGGGCTACTATCATCCCGTTGACTTCCTCCGCCTCTGCATACGCCGTCATCAGGTCGACTAGCCTTATGTGGTTGTATATGCTCCGGCCGGGCACGAAACCTGCCTGGTCCTCATGTATGAGGCTGTGCGCACACTCTGCTAGCCTGAGTGCCAGTGCACGTGTCATGACTTTGTAGTCAGTGTTCAGGAGGGTGATTGGTCGGTAGTTGACAATCTCTCTCTTGTCTTTTTTTAGCTTGTAGACCGGGCATATCCACCCATTCGCAAATCCCAGGTCGTCGATCGCACCGTACTCCGCAATATCATTGTACACCGCAGTGAGCGCTGCCGCAATGTCCGTCCCGTGGCCACCGTTCTTGGTTTCCGCCTCGTACCACCGGACGTACTCCTTCCACACTTCCGTCTGCAAGCCATCGAGTCCAGGCGACTTGTCTGTCGCCGCTGTCTTGATCGCTTTGGTCACTTCCTCCTTCGTGAGCCTTTTGGCCATGGCCGCCTTTTGCGTATTGCGGAGTTTCCCTTGCATTGGTCGCAGGGCATCTTCGATGTACTGCCTGTGGTTCTCCCCCTGCTCTAGCGGGTCCACATACTGGAGGGCATCGTAGTGCCTCTTTGCCACTTCCGCCATCTTCTTCGAGTTGCTGGTGTACGCTAGGTTGGGGTCCTGGTTGTCTTGCAGCTCACGTATACTCTCAGCGCACAGTACTGTCATCGTGGTCGTTCCAGCTGAGCGTGCCCATCGCTTGGTCATCATCTCGTCCTGGATCCTATGCCGTGCCGCCACGCACTTCCTTGCAGTCTCAAAGCGTTTCCGCTCTAGCTCTCCCAGGCGGTCCTGCAGGATCGCTGCGTGCCTTTCTCTCTGTTCTCTGGCACTCTCGCTCTCTTCGCCTTCGCCCGGCTCCCGTGGCGGAGGGTTCAGGGTTCTGCGCAAGTCCTCCCTCAGGTTTTCTATGCGCTTCTGCATTATGGGTACTTTCTCCTTTGCTCTGCTTCTCGCCGCTTGTATCAACTTCGCCTTGAAGGCCATGTAGGCTACCTGAGGGTTCTGGGCTTCCGTCCGCTCTCCCATCTCCTCGATTTTGAGGGCGAGTTCTTCGCCGATCTCCTTCATCTTCTTCTTCATCTTTTCATCGGTTAGGAGGTGCTTCGGCATGACCCACCTCCCTTTACCTACGTATGGTGCTGCACGGTCTGCCATGTCGACTATTGCTAGTCTGTGGTCGGTCACGAGGCCTGGGTCTAGGACATCCCAGTTGTCCGCATCCGCAAGGATGTCCTTTCTTATGTATATCCTGTCTATTCTAGATTGGCTACCAGTACTCTTCTGCATGTATGTATACATCTTCTCGTCCGCGTTCGTTACCCTCCATCCGTCCACCATGTTCTTTGCTCGTGTCAGTGCATTAAGGGCATCCACTGCCTCTCCGTTGTCCCCTCTCTCAGGGACTCGGTCCATCGGGCTCTCTACGATATTGAGATCTCCCGCCATTAGCTCTACGTTTTCAACCTGGACGTGTGCTTTGAGCGCACTCCAGAAGTCTGCGTTCTGATGCGAGTCGTTTGGCCCATACACATTTAGGATTCTGATCCTTCTGTCTTCCGACCATTTCAGGTCCAGGATGAGTGCTCTCCCTGGCACGATTTCCACGGTTTCGTACTCAGGCTTCTTGACGAAGCGTTTGTTGATTGCAAATGCTACTCCCCTCGCTCCCGTCTCGTTCTCTGGGTCGGGGGAGTACACTACTTCCATTACCTCACCAAAGAGCCGGTTTAGCATCAGTACTCTTTCTTGGCTCAGATGTGTTTCTTGCAGAGCCAGGACCGCGATCCTTTTCTCTCTCAGCAGTTGGTTTACTTGCATCCACTTACCCTCCGGGCTCACTTGCCCGTTTGCCCGGTACCCTCTCATGTTGAGCGTCGCAATTCTCAAGTGCGCTTTGGTCTGTCGTCGTCTCTTACGTTTCCTCGTCGGCTGCTCTCCCTGCCCGTCGAGGTGCCCGCGTTGCGGCAGGCCCCTCCTGCCGCCGTACTCGTGGTTAACATCATCGGGGCCAGAGTTGGCAGAAGGGCCTCTGGCCCCTCTGTTCTCCTCGAGGCACTGATCGCCGTTTGCCGTACATTCTTGTCCGATGTGTTGTATGTGTGGTGTGGTTCGATGTTCAGTGGTTGGGTAGTCCCGCCAGGTTTCAACCATCTCCTGGGGCTAGAAGTCTTGTCCCAGACTTCGGGGGCGACTATGCCTTCGGCGGAGTAGAGCCACGCCCGCCACGTGACCGTCCACCTCGGCTTCAGCCTCTCGGCACGGCACGTCGAGACCTGAATAGGTCGCCGTTTGACTCCATCTCACACCTCCCTCGTCGCTGGCTTTCCTGCGCCTCAGCCAGTGTATTTGGGCACAGCGACGGACCTCCAGCCCGCTCTTTCCGTGCGGTCGGTAGGGGCCGAGCTGGTACAGGCTACATGCGGTCGGTCATCTCCGCATATCTCAAGAAGGTTTTCGTCAATGTCAATCTCGGTATGTACATGCAAGATATCGTTTGTCAAGGCTCTCTCTAGGCTTGGTCCTCATTCTCATACCCGTATTCACGTCCCGGTGCTCGCTCTAATGCTCGTCGCATTTGTCTATTCATCCTCGGTTGCCCGCGCCTGCCTCTCCCTCTTCCAAAGGTGTCTCCTGACGCTCCAGGGCCTTGGTAGGGCGGGGCGAAGGCCAGGGCAGGATATCTGGGCGCGCCGTATGCCGGTTGCACACCTTCTTGCGCATGGTGCGTAGCATACTCGCTGACCCTTCTCCCTTGTTCGTGTTGGAGCTGCCACATCGGTGGTATGTCCGGCGGGCCATGCACCGCGCTGTAGCCCCTTCCTTGCGGTAACGGGCGTGGCTGCGGCTGGTACTGGTACGGTGCTGTCGCCCTCCGGTGTTGGTGCATGGGTTGTCCTTGCGCGTAGGGGTGCATCTCTGGCGCTGTCGCCATCCCTCGGGGTTCGCCACCGCGCGTCCTGCCATCCTCTTCAGGGTGTGGCGCGAGAGGGCCCGTCTGGCGGTGTTCAGCAGCGCTCATCCCGCGCCCCCTGGCAGCGTGCGTCTTCAGGGTTCCCTGCCATCCGGGGACGCTCATGAAGGGGCAGAGGAGCTCTGCGTGGTCTCCGGCGTGGCAACCTCTACATCTCTCCGGTGCCCTCGCGCGTCCTACGTTGTCCCTTGCCAGTTGGAACTCGATAGCCCTCAGACTCTCTCGCCACTTGAGCCACTTGTGCGGGGACCTCGTGGGCGGGGTCCGTGCGTATAGGACCGCTATAAGTCCGCTCTGTCCCAGGTCAGTTCCGGTCCCGTACTCGTCCACGACGACCTCGATGTTCTCCACGAAGGACAGCGCCTCCTTCCGAAGGTTCGCAGTCGTGCTGACGCTACCTTTCAGGGTTGTCTCGACCTGGCGTAGGACGTCCTTATGCTTCAAGATCTCCTTTACTCCGGCTTCAATGCACTCGTTGCTGTTGTGCGCGAAGCCCTCGAGGGTGAGCAAGTACTCCGGGATCTCGACGAGCTCTTCCTGGGCGAAGAAGGATATTCGTGACGTCGACCAGACTCCGTACTCCGTGAGGACGCGGACGGCGTTCGGGTTCAGGCCATACACGAACCATACTGACGGCGCGTCCACTCCCGGGGTCATCAGGTCCGGGGTGGTTGGTTCTACGACCTCGGCCTCTCGAGCGCCGGTGATCAGGGCAATCGTCGTCCTGAGGGCTCTCTTCACTCTTTCCAGGTCCTTCGTCGCTCCATTCACCCCAAAGACCTCCGCCGCCAGCTTCGTTCCTATCGCTTCGTCATGCCACCGATCCTCTTGCGCTTCGGTCATGTACCTCTCGCGGTCGTACGGGCTAAGCGGCGGTCTGCGCGGGAACCCTCCTTCCGGCCTCAGTGCGACTCTGAGGGCTCCGGTCCTGTTGAGCTGGGCTACTCGTTCGGTCGCTGTCATGCCATCCGTTAGCGGCGGGAGGACGTTGGGTCCTGGCTGCTCCGGCATCGAGACAGGTGCGTGGGGAGGGGGGCGCGGGCTCTCATTTGGGTATTGACGTTGTGGTTTAGGTAGGTCTGTGCCAACTGCCAGGTTTTGCGCTGGGGACCCTGTGTATTGGGTTCTCTCTGCTCTTGGTGCGTTCAGCCGTGGGTCCTGGGTCCTGTGGACGCTCGCCTGGAGAGACCTGTCTCCGAGGGCGTTCGCTAGGGACGAGTATCCCCGGCGCTCTCCTCCTGCCGCTCCTCGAGTCCTGTCTAGTCCTGGCGCGAGGGCGTGCAGCGGCCGTGGCCTCGGTACCGGCTGGTCCACCGCCCTTTCTTGCGACGTCTGGAGGTGCGCATCTGTCGACCTTGGTTGCGCCCTTGGCCACACCGGCTTTGGGAGCGCATCCACTGGCGGTTCCGCTCCCGCGCGGTCCTTCGTCTCCACCACACCCTCCATCGGGCCTTCTCCATTGGCTAGGGCGCGCAGGTACTCCTCCAGGGCTTCGCGGTCGATCTTGGAGCCGTTTGGCAGTGTGATGTACTGCGTCGCGCGTCCTGCGTTGGGCTCGCTTTCGCTCGCCACATTGCACGCTGCTCCATTGCTTGCGCCTTTGTCGTCGCGTTCGTCTGCGTCGCTGGCAGTCCTTTGCCTTTTACGCTTCCTTGGGTCTGCGCTCGCGGTCCCGGTACTCTCAGGTCTCCCAGGCTCTTGTCCCTGAGGCAGCTGAGCCAGGTCGCGCGGTGGGGTCACAGCCTTGGGCGTGGTGTCTCTCGAGTTCGCGCTGAGGGCAAGGTCGTCTAGTCCGCCGCCCATCTCCGCACCGGCCGCCTCTGTCCATGTCACGGTCTCGTCTAGACGCGTGTTCGCTCTTGGGAGTGCCGCGGCCACGCGCGTTCTCGCCATCGGTGTTGGGGTCACGTCTCCTCCACTGCGCGGGGTCGGCGGGCTCGTGTCGGGGAGGGCAGTGCGTAGGAAGGTTGGCACGGGTGTCAGGGGCATCCACGGGCTCTTGGGTGGTGTTGAGACGGGCACTGGGGAATCATGCACACAGACGTACATTGGTTACAGGTCCCTCCCCGTCCTCTCCGTCGCTAGTCCAGTAGTCTGGGCTGCTCTTCGGGGCAGGCATCGTACGGGCTCGCGCCAGGCAGGCTGCGCTCTCCAGTTCGCCGCGCGTGTCCTTTGACGCGTCGTCACGCGTTTTCTCCGCGCTCATGGTTGTTTGGCTGCGGTCGCGTTGCGGCCTTCAGTGTTGGTTCGGTTTCTTTGTTGGCGCGCAGGTGCGACACGTCGTTTTCAGGGGTACGCTTGCGCGTTATAGTCTCAAGGTCTGTCGCGAGCGTAGTGGGAGGGGGGATGCGAGGGCGCAATGGCTATAACGCTCTCACTTCTCGCGTCCTGCATACCAGGCGCCTCTCGCAGCTTGGCGCTCGCGTTACATCTTCTAGCTCGGTTGCCGCTCTCTCCCTTTTTGCTCTTTCGGGTTTTCGTCCGTCCGAAGGCGGCGCTGCTCTTCCTGCGCGTGTCCCGCCTCCGGTACCGGCCTGTCAGCTTGTCTTCACTTTGTCTTTCACAGTTCTTGGCCCACGGACCGCCGGGCCGCCACTTGAGCGTTCTTCTGCGCGTCTGCATGCCTTCGGCTCCTCCGGCAGTCCTTGCTGGGTGTTGGCGTCTTGCTCTCAGCGTGCTCGTTTCCTCCCTTCCCTTTGCTCGCTCGTGCGCTTCCGCATGCACATGCGCGTCTCTCTTCTATCGCCGCGTGAGAGTGTCATTGCTCTGAGCGTTCTCATGTACATGTGTTCGCTGACTTCCACGTTCCAGTCAGGACCCCAGGGCTTATCTGCTTACGCTCTTAGGCGTGCATGTATATTTAGGCACACACTGTTGGTGTCGTCTCGTGGTCCTTTTAAGAGGTACGGTTCTACGTGCTCTACAATTCAAGTATTTGTCCGTTTACGGCCTCCTCTCTGCCTCTTCTGCCTCCTCCGGTGCCACAACTCGGCTACAGCCTAGTCGTTTCTCTACTCGTCGTTGTCGTCGTCGCTGTCGTCGCGCATGCGGATTCCGTCGCCCCTGCTGTGTAGGATGATAGCGCCGCGGTCGACTGGGACTCTCCTCGTCTCCTGTAGGAGCTTCCTGGCTATCCATGTTGCCAGCCACGTCCATCGCTTCAGCGAGATGGTTATACCTTCCAAGTAGGACACCGTCAGGTAGGCGTACATCGTCGCTGATCGTGGCAATGTGTTCTTCACAACGAG
Organism: Cubamyces sp. BRFM 1775; assembly: GCA_022385745.1. Classification (NCBI taxonomy): domain Eukaryota; kingdom Fungi; phylum Basidiomycota; class Agaricomycetes; order Polyporales; family Polyporaceae; genus Cubamyces; species Cubamyces sp. BRFM 1775. The sequence goes on along the minus strand of MU278460.1, from coordinate 162,396 downwards.
CTCGAGTAGGTTCTTCTCCATCGCCCTAATCCCTACGATTCGTCCCCGCACGTCCGTCCTGCTGGCTATGTACTGCCTGGGCTCATGGTGGTGTGGCGCTGGGCGGTTTGGGTTGGGTTCCAGATTGTATACGTGGACGACTTGGCCAAGTCTGAGTGGGGAATGGGGTGCGACGACGACGTCGTGGTACGTGACGTCCATTATTCTTCCAGTTTCATGTCTGTTAGCTGGTGCACGTCCCCTGATGATTGTGTAGACAGGTGTGCTCATCGTCCTGGTGGCGTTTGGGCTCAGGCTCTGCGGTGGTGGTGGTTGTAGTGGTATAGGAGCTGCTTCACCTTCATTTGGTTTATATATTTTGCTTAATCGCTTCCGTTCGGTAGGGAATGTGGTTTCCCTGCTTTGCCACCGCCAGCAGTGAGATGGGGAGGGGAACCAACTTGTTCACAGGCAGTTGGCATGTAGTAGAGGGTTTCGTCGGGTCACGTGACTCCGGCGCCTAATTCAGTGCTTAGTCATTGTCTGCACGTGCCATATCACCTGACCTTAGTGGCCAGGTCACGTGTTGCCTTGGCTGCAGCGTTCGGCTCCAGGCAGCCTCGCGCCCTTCTCATGCGCAGCGTCGTCTTGTTTGTTACGCGTCCAGGCTGTGGTCCTTTGACATTTTGCTTCAGTTGTTTTTCCTCGTTTTCAGAGGGCCATGTCTCAGGCATAGTAGCGTCCCGTGTTTCAGGGACTTGTGCATTTACGCCCCTTGCGGTCAGGAGCACCGGCAGCTTCGGCTGCCACGTCATCTTGACGCTTCGCTTTGGTTTTCGTCGTTGGCTACTTCCTCTGTCCTTCTCAAATGTCAGCTGGGCACGTCCCGGGAGACTTTACCTTGTTTTGGGCCATTCAGAGTGATGTGCCTCGTCCTACGGCTTAATACTTTTCCCCGGGGCAAGGGTGTATTAGCTAGACGCCCGCCACATGGTGGTGGTAGCAGTTCAAGGAGCCCTTTCGGTCTGTTTTCTCATACCCTGACACAGCATTTGTCTGCGTCTGCTTGTTACCACTCCGTAATTGTGCACTTGGCGTAGATAGCTCTGTGGGCTTATCAGTTGGTGCATGTCACAATGTTGAACATCGGTAGGGTCCCGGGACCCGAGGTTTTGTGTGGATTATTCGAAGGACATTCAAGTCCAGAAGCTGCAAGTCATGAGCGAGTGAACACAAGCAAGTACTCGTGAATGCGCGACGAGTCTAGAAGTACAATGATGCGCAACGTTGTTACAACTCCTCGAGATATCCCTGTACAATAAGATGCTCAATGTCCGCCCTCCGTACCAGAAACCGATGTCCGCGCCTGAAATCAATCGCGCCGAGCTCCGTGTAGACAACCCCACAATCCCGCACCACACGCACATGCACCTGCAGATCCTTTGGTGGGTGCGAGATCGGCGCGAGGAGGTCGATGTCTTCAGTGATGCCTTCGCCCGCTGCTGCACCGGCTGCAGACGAGAACGCTTCCTCGCGGAGGATGCGCAGCGAGTCGGCGTAGGAGCGGAGGAAGTCCACTTCGTGCGGGGACAGCTTCGAGCGGACGTCTTGCGGCGCCGCAGCGGCAGCACCTCCGGCGACCGCTGCAGATGCAGCCGCCTGAGCACCCGCGGCGACCTTGGCAGCAGCAGGGGGTAGGGCGAGCAGCAGAGGGAGTGCGCCCCCAACGGACCAGTAGAGGTCCTTGAGGAGCTCGAGGCGATGGTGGTGGTACGCGAGGAGGCAGCGCTTATTGCGGAGGATCGCGGTCTGGTAGAGCAGGATGGTGGGCATCCACCTGTTCTTGAGCTCCTCGCGCTCCTCCTCGGTCAGGATATCGCCGTCGCCGTCGTCGTCCGGGGCGGAGCGGGCGAGGGCGGACTCGAGGCGCGCGTCGAGGTCGCGCTGCTCGCGGACGATGGCGCGCACGAGGACGTCGTTGTATTTGAGGAGCGTGTTCGTCGCGGTCGACCGGCGGGACTCGGTCAGGAGCTGCGTGGCGAGGTCGCCGTATTGGCTTGCGTTGCTCATCGCTGGAGAGCAGACTAGGAAGATGTGGCGGCAGGAGACTTTGAAGCCACTACAACGGCGGGAGCGCGTGCAGACGCGTCTGGTCACGCTCTCGTGATCTATCCAGTCACTACATCGACCGAGTCCTAGCCTTGCCTTCGCTTTCCTCGAACCCCTACTTGCACGCCCGTGTTGGTATTTTAAGGCGTCGCATGTTCCTTGAAACAGCGTTGTCTGTCGACTCCCGCTGACCGTCCAACAACGCGGCTCGGTTTCTGGTCGCTTTGATCGCTGTCTTGCTAGATGAATCCCCACGGGCCCTCCTATACAGTTCACACGTACTGGGCAACAACACACTATCATACACGGCTCGACAACAATTCTAAAGAGCTGACACATACGATGAACCGACATATACACACCCGAAACGTACAACATATTCCGAGCATCCATCTCTAAGATACAACTGTCCAGAAAGAGAACCGCCTGCACGGTAACACATCATCGTACGTACATACTGCCAATCTGTCGTCAGTTGTCACCATACGCCTTTGTGCACCAGCTTACCGTGGGTCGTCACGATTATCGTCGAGACAGTCGAGTACTAAGGGCAAGGGGGCCTGCGTCGGAAGCCTCTCGGCCATGACTATGGGTGCGGCTCGAGGTGCTAACCCGACCGCCTCGACTCCGTCCTCCGGCGGCACGTAAAAGAGGTCGCAGTTGCACCCCTTCCACGCTACGCCGCACTTGTAGCAGAACTCCTTTCCACATCGACACGTGACGTGGTAGCAGCCGATGTCGAGCTCGATCAGGTGCTGGCAGAACGGGCATCGCTTCCACCCGTTTTCCCTCCCGAGCCTGAGCACTGACTCGTCTTTGTCATGTGCAATGCACGGGAGGCCCAGGTGAGCTCGCTGCTTGCATTGGGTACACGTATGCGACTTGCATGTAGGACACGGGAATGGCTTTGGAAAGGTCGTAGCGCCCCCGAGGAAGGTCGAGCAATCTCGCTTGTGGCAGTACACCCGATTCGCAGTGCGGTACTCCCTCTCCTTCCTCTGGAACACGGCAGCCAAGACGGGACCGAGGTGCGCCTGGACGTCGGAAAATGCGATCGGGCTTTTGCAGCATTTTGGCGGGTACGCGGACTCGTCGGTGTTCGCCCGCCGGTACATCGTCCTGATGCAAGAGGTGTCGTAGGTATGCCCGCACTGCAGGCGTACCGCGGCTTCGGTCCTAACGGGTTCCCGACACACAGCGCAAAGTGTACCCTGCGCAAGGGAGGACGACAGTCCAATTGCCTGCGGATACGGCGATGGAGGTGTCATTCCACACGTCAACTCCACGGAAGCTAGCGAGGGTTGGCTGAGATGCCCTTCGGAGGATGCATCATCTTCCGATAGCGCGCTAGGAGCATACGCTTGGGGTATGGGCGACATATCAGCCGCGGCTAAATCACGCCTTGCAAGACTGGTCAAATCTTGCACAAAGGTCAGAACACATCACTTACTGTGGGTGCCATTCTACGTCCTCATATGGAGTGAGTTCGCGAACGGACTGTTCCTCGCCCTTGTCGCCCTCCTCGTAATCCGATTCCGTTCGCGCCAATAGTGACGGGCTTTCTTCCGCGTACGGCTCTTCTTCTGATGGAATTTGCTCCATGTAAGTCTCCCGCGGAGGTGAGGTGCGCGCCCTGGCAAACCTTCTCGTACGCAAGCCTATTCAGAAACAAATCATCATAGGTCAGAGCAATGTCACTTACCACTGGTGCACCTCTGGAACTTCGCGTGGTCTCTGGATGTCTTCGACAAACTCTTCTACCCTGTAGCGCTGAGCCGTCGACGTGGGCACACTCTCGTCGCCGGGCTCCGAAAACCCCGCCCTGACCTGCACCGATGTAGGAACGCTGTCGCTTTCCTCGCTCAACATTTCCTTGGGACTTTCGTCAGGGGTAGGAGACGCTCTCCTCCAGGCGTAGTCTGCTCGATCCGAAGGCGCCACCCTATAAGAGCCTCTAGCGACGTTGACCGCTTCTTTCATCCCAACGTCAGTTTGGAGTACGGCCCCGTGACTACTCCCAGCCGCTTCCAGGCTCAGAAGATACTGAAGGACCTTCTCGTTGGGGGCACGCTCGCGACACAGACCACGGTGCTGTCCCAGTGAAGTTGCGGGAGGGGCTAATGTAGGAGAGGCCTTCTCTGGCGGTGAATCCAGGGCTGAATGGGGCTGGGGGTCTGCCAGGGATCGTGTGGAAAGCGACCATGACGTGGTATCGGGCCCGGCTACGGCTACATTGTCAGCTCGCAGCCCAGCTCGCTGGCCGATCAACGCAGGCATGGGTCGCTCCGATATAGCGTTGCGCACGGGCGACATCCTCGCGTGCAAGGTCGACGGTTCTCTCGCGGTGAGTCCGAGCATGGGACTAATTTGCGTAGGACGAATGGCGTTGATGACGGTCGGAGGGGTACTTCGAGTCTGTGGGACGGGCGGAGACTTGGGTGCATTGAGAGGCAGAGGCAGACGGGCTTCCTCTTCCGGCCCAATACGCTCTCCTTGGCGGACACTAAGGAGTGACGTTCCTGAGCGCAAGCGAGGCGGAGAGGGATCGCGGTAGGCATTACGGCCTTGGTCTCGGGAATACGCCGGGGATGGCGGAGTGGCTGCCACTTGTCGAGGGGCATCGCAGACGGCCTGCGAAGGGGTGGCCCGTCCACGCATGAACTCGTGGAAATTCGACCTAAGGCCTGTTCCGATGCTGGTCGCGAAGGAAGGCTCGCGCACAGCCTTGCCCTTGCCCTTCCCGTTTTCCTTGCGAGGACCTGGCCCTTTGTGGATGGAGAGCTCGTCACTTGCCTGCGCCCGCGATGTGCTGCACGATAACTTAGGTGAGTCTTTTGCCGGGCTGTCTGCGATGATAAGGAGTGGAGGCACCTTCTAACTCCTACACTCGCCACTGCGGGAGGGGCCGCGTTGTATGTAGGGTACTCCTCCTCCGAAACGGCCTCTCGGCGCACGGGAGAAGTGTGTTCGTGAGGAGCTTCTTCGTTGTTTCCAACTTTGAGGTGGGGCATGGCATCGTTGAGGCGGCGATATGAGAGCGGTTGGTCTTCTGCCTTTCTAAGGAGAGACTCTGAGCGCAGACGGTCTTTAATTTGCTCTAGGAGAGATGTCGCCTGCTGTGCGAAGTGCCCGAGCGCGAACTCCCTTTCGCTCGGACCCTCCGTCGGTTTCGGCGTCGACGCGCGCTGTGACGCCAAACGAAGCTGCTCCGCCGCAAACCGGTTCAGCTCGGAGACGTACCCAAGGAACGCGGGAAGACCCCCATCTCCAGGCGAAGAGGTACCCCGGCTAGTGGACGGCGCTGGTCTAAGTGGCGGAACCGTCCGCGCCATGGTGGGTGGGCTTGGCGATAGGGCCCGAAGGTAAGTGGAAACAGAATACGTGTCCATCTAATGTGTTCGGAATTCGTAGCTGGGCAAGGTGGGGGAAGGTGAGGAAACGGTGAACCCGTCGAGGCACCTATTATAAGCATGCTACAGCAGACGTTGTGCGGATCGCATCGTTTGGGCGACGACTCGCTGCGGTAGGGGGCTGCAGCAACCTTGAACGGTGAGCAGGTATACCAAAAGTTGTCACTGCCGGTATATGACGCACCTCATGTTGCGGCAACGGCGACTGCCTCCGGACAGCGGCCGTAACTACAGCAATGTCGTGTCCAAAACACGTCAATTTGTATAGACGCATACTGCAGTCGCTGCTGCACTGTGCTCAACTTGGCCCCGAGGATGATGGCCGCCTCCCGGGCACGCGGGCAGCCACTGCAGTGCCCGTTTCACAATGCAGTGGAACGCATGATCCGCTTCTCTCCTGCCTAGAAGATTGGAAAGTCGCGCAGCTTCTGTCCTACAGTGCGGCAATAGGTGGATATCGTTAGTATCGGTACAATTGCAGGGAACGATGCATTTTTCAGCTATTTTGGCGGAAGGCCGTCGTGTAGTATGCCGTGCAATGCAACCTCAAGATACATCCATTCACCTCGGTTCTATCGATACAAAAGCAGCTGACAAATTGGCTATATGCCGACAAACAAAGACGGCGCGTGGCAGGGAGGGTGACTGGGCACTGGTTTGCAAATTAATACAGTAGTATGTAGGGGTATGAATGAGCGATATCTTGGTCGCTATCCAGGACGCGTTCAGTTGGACGCGTAGTGCCGCGGTGTGCGAGATACTCACGTATGGTGAAGCTCAGCAGCAGATGCATGGAATCGGGATGATGTAGCAGATACTGCCATCCTAGAAGACGAATAAACACTCGATCAGTCCCGGCAAACCTCTCCAGAATCCGGGCTATGGACTCACCGGGCATGGTATGCAGCCTCCGCGAATGCGTTGCGCAGGCCCAGAGTCTCGGCCTGCGAGCGTAGGAGACATGGCAGGGACCGGGGAGGGTTGGGAGCGTACAGGCTGCGCTTCCGGCGAAGAGGACTTGGCACTAGAGTTGGAGATGTGTGCAGAGGGCGGGTAAGTGAGCTCAGTACGTGAGGTCATGGTCGTTGTTGTGGTCGTTGCGATCGTTGTGGTAGTGGTAAGAAGAAAGAGGGCAAGTGGGGAGCAAGTTCACGACGAAGAGTGTTATATACTGGCGGCGTGCCATGATGGACCGGGTGGGCTCTCCTAGGCGTTACTGGAGCAAGATGTCCGGTGCAATGACGTAGTGTGCGCTTCATCCGATATTCACGGACAACGTGTTAGACGCCTGATAACTACTCTTTCAAGTTTCGAGTGCCTCAAGTACAGCCTACCAGTCAATGGTTTGTAAGAATTCGTGCATACACTCGGTGGACTATTGGCTCATATCGTACAAATACAACACAAGACATTGAGAATGTAGAGACACGGTTATATATCTGACTCGGCCCTGCGAGTACATCGTCATAATCTGAAGGAATTTCTCTTGGAGTAATCGCCGAGGACTCTTCCTCGGGTCTCGCTCGAATCCAATTTACTACGCAGCTAATCCTCCTCGGGCGGTACGTAGAACAACGGACAGTCGCACTGCTTCCACAGCGCCGCGCACAAGTAACAGAACTGCGTACTGCACCGGCAAGTGATATGATAGCACCCGATAGAGAGCTCGACGAGGTGCTTGCACGACGGGCAGCGCTGCCACTTCTCTGCCTTGCCCAGGTCGAGCACGGCGTCTTCGGCGTGGAAGTGGCATGGCACGCCCGGGTGGGACTGCTCCTTGCAGCTCGCGCACGTGGGTGCGTCGCATTCTGGGCAGCGCAGCGTCTCGGGCGCGTCCTCCGGCGTCGCAGGTCCGAGGAACGTGGCGCAGGCGGGCTCATGGCAGTACACCCGGTTCGCGGTCGTGAACTCGCGGGTCTTCTTCTTGTAGATGTCGATAAGCGCGGGCGCAAGGTATCGCTCGACAGCGCTGAGCTCGACGGCACCCTGGCAGCACTTGGGAGGGAAGAGGGACTCGTCGATCGTCGCTCGCTGGAACATCTCGGTGACACAGCCATTATCGAAGGTGTGCCCACAGCCCAAGCGGACGACGGTACCTTCGATATCGTCCCCGCAGACGGTGCAAGAATAGACGGGTGGAGGGGGCGATGGAGGGGTCGGAACACGCGGACTGCACAGCGGCGACTCAGCATGGAGTAGGTCGAGCTGTGCGAGCTCGAGACGCAGTTCCTTGAGGCGGATTCGCATGTCTTGAGAGGACGGTACGCTGCAGACTGCATCGTCTGCCCCCTCGTCGCCGTGGAATCCGACATCGAGTCCTTGGAGGGCCTCCCTGAGTGCTTCCATATGGCTCGCGTGGTTCTCCTCTGGTAGAGCGAACGGTTTCACGCTCTCGGGGGGCGGAGAGGAAAGATCGATTAGATCCCTGAAGATCATCAGTGAATGAAGCACGATATGAAGACAAGCAGTTACTCACCAGTTGATGCCGCCTCGCATATGGCGTATCATTTGAGAAAAATCTGGCGCTGGGGGCGGTTCTCTCCCTTCACTGAGAGCCAGCGCGACTTCGTGGTCGTACATGTCCATCGCCTCCATCTGGCTGAGCTCGTCGAGAAGATCCTCGTTGAGGCTGGCTTCGTGCAGAGCCGCCGTTTCTTCGGCAAAGAGTTTGAACGCAAGCTCCTCATCGTTGACACCTTGAGTGCTTAAGACCTTGCTAGGTGTGCGGATACCTGGCCTTTGACGGATCCTCGAGATGTGCGCTAGTAGTTTGGCTACTGTGGCATCGTCTAGGGGAGAGGAAGGTCCCTGAGACGATGGAAGGGGCCCTACCGGTGCGGGCGTCTGCACTCGCAACATGCTGGGAGAGTCTTAGTTGGGCAAGGGTGGGTTCGCTCAACCGCTGTGAGTACAGCGGTATTTATCCTGTATGACGCTTCTTGCGGGCTGCGCATAATGCACTGTCCTGCACGTTGCCTCGAGTTCTGTGACGGATATGAACCTTCGTACACGCACTATGGGGTATTGATATCAGCGTCAGTCCAAGGAGCGTAGCACATGTTCGATTTACCGCAGGTATGGTAACCCAGGAGCCGAATTGCGTCTTAGAACCATGGCGGTGATTTGTATGCGTGTCTACCACAGAGAAGATTTGTACGCTGTCAGCCAAAGTAAGGTTGACATGTGTTACGACGTACAGCCTGAGGGCCGATGGAAGTTTAGGGTATAAGTAATCCTTCTCAACTATTATTACATGAGTGACTTGCTTGATCACGATGCTGTTTTTCTCCCCTGGTTTGCGATATGTCTCGTAGAACATGTAAGCAGAATGCGTTAAGCTGTCACTGCGGTAGAAGAGGGTGAATGACAAGAGCGAAGTGGCTTGACGCGTGACATCACGCGTTGAGCCTGGGCGATCGTGAGCATGGTGGCGATGCGCTCACTTGACCGTCGTGCTACCGCAGCGTCTAATCTCGGGTTAGATCAATGAAACCCCCCAAACGCGTCGGCGACTCCTCTTGGATTTCTACAGGCCTTGACTTTCTCCGATTAATGCCCTTTGGAACCATGCCTCGACACCCATAGCTATCCTGCGCCTTCTCGTCTTCCTGCGGTCCGCCGCCGACGCCCGGCCTGGTCATCCCATCCCCTGCCGAGCGCACTCTCCGCTCCGTAAGTCACCTGCATGGTCACTTCGAGCCGTCATCTGACCTTCGGTACCCTCTGACGACCTTGTTGCTTACTTCTGCGCCTACCGTCCATCATATCCTTTCATCTCCATCAGACTTCACTGTATCCTGAGACAGGTTGACTCTTACCTCACCGACGCTGCCGAACGTCATATAAGGCCGCTAATTCCCTCGAGACACGCAGTCGAGCACTGGGAGACTCCTCTTTGAAGCTATGACGCTCTCTTTGCTTGCTCTAGTGGCGGCCTTGCCAGCTGTACTTGCGTACGACAACGGGCTCGCCAGGACTCCCCAGATGGGATGGAACACGTGGAATCACTTCGGCTGTGGCATTAGTGAGGATACCATCTTGAGTGCCGCGAAGGCACTCATATCCAACAACTTGACGTCTTATGGCTACGAGTGTGAGCTCTATACAACGGCCCTGACGCGTTGGTATTGATGAATTGCGTTGTAGATGTCATTGTGGATGATTGTATGTTGTCTCGAACGTCCCTGCAACTATCCTGATTGGTATGCGCATGCTGATACAACGTGTTATGTTTTATGATTAGGTTGGCAAGCCCCCGCCCGGGACCCTGATACTGGCGCACCCGTTCCGGACCCGGAAAAGTTCCCAAACGGAATCAAGGATGTCGCAGACCAAGTGCATGGTATGGGGTTGAAGGTACGTGAGCTTCACACGCTCTTGTCGCCGCTGCCATGCAATGTCATTAACACTGTTTTGATTAGTTTGGTATATACAGTAGCGCGGGAACGTGCGTCGCTGACATCGCGCCTCTTCAAGCCTTCGACGTTCGCTGATCTGCTTGTCAATGCTATGCAGATACACCTGCGGAGGGCGATTCGGCTCCCTCGACCACGAGGAGATCGATGCGCAAACGTACGCGTCGTGGGGTGTCGATTACCTCAAGTACGACAATTGCTATAACGAAGGCCGCGCTGGCACTCCGATGATCTCCTACGAACGCTACGCGAACATGAGTCGCGCCCTCAATGCAACTGGGCGGCCGATTCTGTACTCGATGTGCAACTGGGGAGAGGATGGACCCTGGAACTTCGCTGTGGTAAGTAACCCTCGAGGCTGATCCCTGGGCGCGGGCATTCTCATTGACGAATATCGTCGATCATAGGACATCGCTAACAGCTGGCGTATCTCGGGAGACATTCATGACGTACGTGGGGTCCCCGAAAGCCTTGTGTCAATCTTCATCTCACATTGTCTTCTAGGACTTCGACCGTTATGACGACCGTTGCCCATGCACGAGCATCTTGGACTGCAAGCTTCCTGGCTTCCGTAAGCGTGTATCTCCCTGTAAGACTTACGCCTCTCCATGCTGACACCGCGTTGACAAGACTGCGCCATGTCGCGCATCATCGACTTCGCTGCACCGGTTGGGCAGAAGGCTGGTCCAGGCAAGTGGAACGACCTCGACATGCTCGAGGTCGGAAACGGTGGTATGAACTTTGACGAATATGGTATGTCTCCCCTCTCGCTTTGACTGATTTGATCTGAAGTCGAGGTGCGCGTAGTTACCCATTTCTCGATGTGGGCGCTTGTCAAGAGCCCTCTCATTCTCGGTAACGATATCACAAACATGGTGACTATGGCGCTATTCTAAATGCATGCCATGCTGAGCTTGCGCACATCCTAGTCGAACGACACTCTCACAATCATTACGAATGATGCGCTCATCGCGGTGAACCAGGACCCGAACGGGTCCCCAGCGAATCGTATCTGGAAACGCACCTTGCCTGAAGGTGGCGACCTTCAGCTATGGCAGGGTAGCCTTGTCAACAAGTACGAGCCGTCTTCCGTTATCCTGTACCTCAATGCTAATCGCTTGCTGTCCCATCAGCCAATTCGTCTTCGCGCTCATGAACACCTCGCCCAACCCGCAAACAGTCAACGTCTCCTTCACGGACGTCTTCGTCGACCAAGGCGCATCTTACCAGTCTGCGACGTTCACGCTCTACGACCTCTGGCAGAAGGACCCCTCCTCGGGCGCGTGGGGCTTGAACCTCGGCGAATTCTCAGGCGGGGTGCCGAACGTCCAGATCGGCACGCACCAGACGAAGGTGTGGAAGGCCGTGCCGGCGTCGAACAGCAAGAGGCGCGACAGGGCCGAGTTATGACTCGTACTGCTGGTTGCTGTGGTAGGCGTCGGGGTTGGTGCGGGCGCGATGGTGGTGCTTGATGACAGGAGGAAGGCGTCCTTGACTCGGGAGCTGGTGCAGAAGAAGGTGCAGTAGGCTTGGGCTGATCCGACGCGCGAATGCGTCCTTGAACCCTCCCAAGACTCTCGGATTGTGTTTATTAGGGCTCTGACTGGATCCTGGACCTGCTCATGGAGCGACGCGGTGTGGGCACGTGAGATGTGACCGACGCGCACAACAGCCACAACGGACGTAAGTTCTTTCGCACCTGGGACGATGCCATCTTGTATGTCACTGCTTTGCATCTGTATGTTACTTTCTGGGTACGTTGTCCCTACCGGCACCTCTTGGTAGTTTGATTTTTGACAATGAGGGGAATAGAATATGCAATTCTTGTCGACCGTTCCCGACCGTGAGCGTTTCAAAGCATGTGCAGCATCCTACCGCTTCGCTTTGAGAAGCCATCTGCCGACCACTGAACCCGAGCCCACCGAATGTGCCATACGCTTGTGATGGTCAGCTGCGCAGCACACAACGTCATCCATCTTGGGATATCCTGCTGCAGAGGTATGCGTAGTAACCAGCTGGTCGAGAAGTGGACGTTCTTTGCCAACCGAAGCTCGGCTTGTCGGCGTCGCGCTGGGCAGCTGACGGCGTACTACTTGGCATGCGTATATAAGGGTCCTCAACGCTGACTCGAGGTGGCCTTGCGAAAGCTGGACGGAGGTGCCATCTTCGCGCTTCACGCTTTGCTCGGTCGTCTGTCTACTGCTTGGAAAGAATCATGCTCCCGAGACAGTATACGCTATCCAGAGTCACTGGCAGCGCACTTGCGGCGCTTCTTGCCACTCTCAGCTATGCCCCTGTCGCGGTCCACGCTCTTGATAATGGGCTCGCAATCACCCCGCAGATGGGCTGGAACACGTACTACCACTACGGATGCGACTTCAACGAACAGACTATCGTGGACGTCGCCAACGCGATGATCTCGAATAATCTCACCGCGCTGGGCTATAACTGTTCGTCCTATCCTTAGTTCAGCCACCTTAGATCCGAGAACGAGGTTGACGACCGTGGTGTTGTTTTAGATGTACTGCTGGACGATTGTGAGCTCAACGGGCTCCACTCAAGCCCCTGAGACTTAAGATGTTTTGGCAGGTTGGCAAGCTCCGGCGAGAGACCCGAGCACAGGTGCTCCTGTTGACGATCCTTCGAAATTCCCGAACGGGATGAAGGCGCTTACAGACAAGATCCACGACCTTGGTTTGAAGGTAGCTCTCGATTAACTGTACGAATGCCAGATCGTTCACCGTCCCCAGTTCGGAATCTACAGTGACGCAGGAACGTGAGTCGTAGTAACGATATCTCACAAATCCGTGAGCCTTTTAACATTCTGCTCCCAGATATACTTGCGGTCGCCGTTTCGGCTCGCTTGGGTACGAAGAGATCGATGCACAGACCTACGCATCGTGGGGCGTCGACTATCTGAGTACGCCGAGCAATTAGGTCTCTCACTCTCAACTTACCTGACCTTGATTATCTTGCCTTTCGTACAGAGTATGACAATTGTTACGCCGAAGGGCTGTCTGGCACTCCGAAGATCTCCTACGACCGCTATGCGAACATGTCACGCGCCCTGAACGCAACCGGCCGTCCCATCTTGTACTCCATGTGCAATTGGGGCGAAGACGGACCTTGGAACTTCGCTGTCGTGAGCACGTCTTCCATCGAGTCTCGAATTGCGGGCAAGGAGCTCATAGAACGATATCTCTGAAGGATATCGCGAACAGTTGGCGGATCTCCGGCGACCTCGTCGATGTGAGTGAGAGCATTCGCCCATTTCCGAGTGCAGCTTCAACTGTCCGCCTTTCTAGGAATTTGACAGATACGATGATCGGTGCCCATGCACCGACATCCTGGACTGCAAGCTGCCGGGATATCGTGCGTGTCTTTCGCGAACAAGCAGCTAGATTTTACCTGTCAAACTGTCTTCGCTTTCCAGATTGTGCCATGGCTAGGGTCATCGACTTCGCCGCGCCAGTTGGACAGAAGGCAGGCCCCGGACGATGGAACGATCTAGACATTCTGCAGGTTGGGCTTGGCGGCATGACCTTCGACGAGTACGGTGTGTCTGTTTAGTCGCCAAAAGAGGGGGACTTGTTTGACAGCTGCATTCGCAGTCACTCACTTTATGATGTGGAGCCTCGTCAAAAGCCCGCTCATCATCGGAACGGACATCACCAACATGGCAAGTCATCAGAGCTTCTCGTCATCAATCGCAATGATCTGAACAGTTCTGTGTAGTCTAATGAGACACGCACCATTTTGACCAACAAGGCGCTCATTGACGTGAACCAGGACGCGGCGGGCTCCCCGGCAAATCGTATCTGGAAGCGTCCGGTCGATGCCGGTGGGGATTTGCAGCTCTGGCAAGGAAGCCTTATCAACAAGTGCGTGCCTGCGAGATGCGATTGGTTTAAATATGTTGATTGAAGTGAAACGAGAACAGCCAGTTCGTAATCGCCGTCATGAACACATCGCCTACGAATCAAACGCTCGACGTTCAATTCGCCGATGTTTTTGTGGATCAGGTCCGGCTTTCCTTCGTTGATTCTGCGCAGTGTTGCTAACATGAATTACCTGCGAATCCTAGGGCAAGGCATATCAGCAGCAATCATATACGCTATATGATTTGTGGCAGCAAGACGACGATGGAAATTGGGGCCAGAACGTGGGAACTTTCCAGGGTTCGCTGCCTGGGGTGCAGTTGGCGAGTCACCAGACGAAAGTCTGGAAAGCAATACCTGCACCAAACAGCCGCAGACCATCGCATGCCGAGCTGTAGACAGCGTGGCAATGACTGTAACAGAGGCAGTGTTCAGTGTGGTAGATGGCAGGCAAAGGCCGCGCAGGCAAGACATCGGTAGCGGACACGAAAGATGACTGAATACTACACCTGCCAAACGTGGCATGATTTGTCAGACGAAGTGCCGAACGGCGAGGAAGTTTGCGCCACTTTGGTGAGCGCGCGCTTAGAGGGCAAGGCGCGAATCATCACCGCCGACCACGACCACGACCCTTCTTCCCCTCCCCTCCGGCCTCAGTCTCGGACTTTTATTTCCCTGTACTCTGGCTCACCATGTTGTACGACCCTGAGACGGCCAACCACCTCAAGCCGTGGCTTGTACGAACACTTGAACCGATGTGCGTGGCGGCGCATCCCATGACCTCAGGAGCGGTACTGATATGTAAGTGTATGCTGCAGATGCGATGCTGAGCCTGGTGCGCTCGCGGATTACATCCTTGCCCTCCTCAAACACAACGCGCCTGAAGCTGAGCTGCGGAAAGAGCTGGCGGTACAGCTGGAGGAATTCTTGGAAAAAGGCGCGTGCTTCTCTATGGGCCCGAGACGTAATAATGTTGCTCATGCTCGTCCACATCTACAGAATGCGCTTCGTTTGTCGACACCCTCTTCATCGCCCTTCGGTCAAAGTCATACCTTCCTTACTCCGCTACTCCCTCAACAAACTACCCTTCCTCAAGTACATCTGCCGATGTTGGCATCCCCATCCCCTTAGACGGCCTGCTGAATCCCTCTCCGCCAACACCCGAACGGGGGCGTAAGCGTGGCATTGATCAGGATGACTACGACGCACATGGACCCTCCAAAGGTCCTCGACTAAACAATGACAGCCAATTCTCGAGATATGGCCGAAACGATAGGTCGTCATGGGGCGGCCGGGGAGATCGTGGAGGTAGGATGGATGTCAATGGGCGACCAGACTACATGGACGGTGGCATGGCTGGGATGGATATGGGTATGGGTATGAACGGCATGAACGGAAGGGGGCAGAACTATCGGCCACCAGAGCGACGTGGTATATGCCGAGATTACCACAGTGCGTCCACCATTTCTATACCTATCCTCTCCAGCAATTCCCTCTGAACTTCGTCCTTTCCACAGATAACGGTTATTGTGCGCGCGGTGCCTTCTGCAAATACAGCCATGGCGAAGATGCAGTGATTCCAACTCAACTCTTCCCTATGGCTGGTGGTGCCATGCCGTTCATGCCCATGATGGGTCCAGGCGGTATACCCTTCCCAATGGGCCCTGGGGCTGGTGGCGCCTATGATCCCCACGAACGGATGGATATGCGGCCCACTGGCACCCGCTCATTAAACACTGCTCCTGCGGTACTCCCTAGGATGGACGACACCGACTCACGACTCGGCCAGAAGCCTGGAGAGCTCCCGGTCATCCAGGATCTGACACCTCAGGTGCCTATTCAGGATGTCTCGCCACACAACGCTGGCGAAGGATTCCGACCGCAGCAAAGACCACCCATGGAAGGGGTCCTTCCCACATACGATGCTCCTCCTCACATGCCTAGTATGGACGGTCCCATGGGTCCACGACAATTCCCCTCAAATGGTCGGGGACACCCTCGTGGCGGACGCGGCCGGGGTGGCATGTTCAGCGGTGATGCGCATAGCTTCCGTCCCGAGAAACGGAACGACAAGACGTTGGTGGTGGAAAAGATCCCCGAGGACAAGCTCACACTTGCCGCAGTGAACGACTGGTTCAGCAAGTTCGGTACGGTGACCAACGTGGCGGTTGACTCGCAGAGCGCAAAAGCACTCGTGAGCTTCTCATCTCACGATGAAGCATACAAGGCGTGGAAATCGGAGGAAGCTGTCTTTGGTAACCGCTTCGTGAAGGTCTTCTGGCACAGACCTATGGAGGGCCATGGTCAGGTTGGCCAGCGGATGCTTGCTGCTTCCGCACCCATCGTTGCACAGAGGACTGCCGTCCCTCCTGCTCCTTCTGCAGCCCCGTCCGAAGGCTCTCCCGCACCCCAGACACCTACCACAGCTAGTGCACCCGTCTCTCGCAAACCCTCTGTCACTTCCTCAGCATCCGCTCTCGCCGCCAAGCAGAAGCTCCTCGAACAGCAAATTGCGGAGCAGAAGTCTCTCATGTCTCTCCTGTCTACTGCCTCGCCACAAGAGAAGAAGGACATCATGGCGCGTCTGCGGAAGCTTAACGAGGAGATGAAGCCTTCTGCTGCACCACCCACGGCGTCACAGTCGCCGCCGCCTGCTGCGCCTTCCTCTGCTCAGACCAAACGCGCGGGTTCAACGCCCAGGACAGAAGAGCACGAGCGCATGGAAAGGGAGAGGTTGGACAAGGAGCTTGAGATGCATCATGCTGTGACAGGCGCAGAAGGCGAGGAAGAGAGCACCGAGGAGCTCAAGGCGAAGCTCGAGAAGCTCAAGGCCGAGGTTTGTAGCCCCTGACCTCATCCCTGGTCGGCATTCACTGACGCTTTTGCTAGGCTGCCAGTTTAGGTATCACTGAGACTTCCGAGACGCCGGCATATCCCAGCACTTCATATCGACCCTACCGCGGTCGTGCCAGGGGACGTGCCTTCTTCCGCGGTGCGATGCGTGGTGGTCCTCCTCGGAGCATGAAGCTCGACCTGCGTCCGAAGAAGCTCCTTGTGAAGGGTGCGCCAGCCGAGTCTCTTCAAGCGGTGCGAGACTGGTACGAGGTGCGTACATGTCGCTTCCTTTACATGTCGGATGTAGATGTTGATGAATGGCCATGTATACGTAGACGACGGGTCAGGTTGAGTCGGTCGAGACGGTTGAGAGCGGTGACATCTTGGTCTCCTTCCGGAGTCGTGGTGGGGCCGAGCAGGTATGCATTCATGCTCTCAATGATCTCAGTATCGGTCTGATTTCCTCTCTTCAGGGGCTCGCGAAAGGCTCGCAAATCGCGACCGTCGGCCCTGTCCAAATCTCGTGGTACACAGACAGGCCAACGAACCCCGGCAGCGCCGCTGCCTCCAAGTCCCCCGCACCGTCCGCTCAGCCTTCCGACGCTCCAAGGGAGGAAGACTCCGCAATGGACGGCGGCGCTTCCGCGCACTTGCATTCGCACATCGAGGAGACGGACGACTCGCACATGCACGAGGAGATCGAGGCGGGCGGATGGGGCGGCGACGACGACGCGTTCGGGATGATCTGAACATCTGCCCGTTCCGACCGCAAGTCCGTACCGCACGCGCGTCTCCGAATCATACCGCGTTCCACGTTCCACCCCAAACGCAACGCCAAGCCAACCCGACCCTGCTCTATCTCACGGCCCCGGACTTCGATCCCCGCAACAGATTTGTAGTGGATAGGGGGCGATGCGGTACGAGCGCGAACCCAGAGCGCGCGGGGGCGGCCGCGGGTGTTGTATAAAGGGAGGACCTCCATGTCCGGCTGCATTCTGTTTTTCCGTCCTGTCTGTCTATCTTCTCTTTTTGCCTCGTTCTCGTCTGCTTGTAACCGTTATTGCTCTCGCCGAAGAATAATTCGAGTTCGATGGTGGATGGCACGCTTTGCGTCACCACACGCGCCCTGTTGTGGCGACCTCATCCTCCTTGCTTGGTGTGATCATAGAAGAGCTTTGCTTGCCCAAATTTCAAGGATCGGCCCTGCTCTCTTGCTCTCAGACCTCAGACCTGGTTACAAAGAACTTGGTGTCTAAGTACAACTCTCAGATTCTTGATTCTCGAAACGCTCTGCGACACGGCCAAGCATGCTTAGATACAACTGATAAAATATGTACTGACGGCGATGCCGTGTGTGCGCGTGCGTGCGTGCAGCGTCCGTCGCGATCAGGTAAGTAATGTTCTGCAGCAGCCGCAATGTCCGTGTGTCTCTCTCTGGGGCATGCGTCGACGTCTCCTTCACGTCCAACAGCCAACGACCAACAACCCAACAACACCCCTCCATGGCCCTCAACCTTCACGCACGACTACACGGCGGTGCGCTCGGGTCTCACCTGCCCCTCTCTCCCTTCTACCACGCCCGCTTCCCCTCACCTCGCGCCAATTACCCTGTCATCCTGGCGCCAACGCTATGACCGCTGCTGCTTCCGCAACTTTGACGGCTGCCTCTGCGCGCGCCCCTGGCCCTGCTGGCCCTGCCCCTGCTGGCCCTGCCCTTGCCCGTGACCGTGACCAGGCCCCGGCTCGCGCGGCGACGTCGGGCTCGGGGACTGCGCTTGCGAGGCCCGCCGCGGCTCAGGCGGCGGCGGCGGCCTATCCGTCGGCCCCTGGACCGCCCACTGGCTCCCGTCCGTGTGCGTATACGTATACTGCATGAGCGGGTCCCGGACGGGCGCCGCCGCACCGGGCGGGAGCTGCGCCTGCCTCGCGGGCTGGGGGACCGGCGAAGTCGAATGCGTATGCGTATGCGTATGTGTATGCGCATGGGGGTACGAGGGCTCGGACAAAGGGGGCGCGGGCTTCCGCGGGGGCCGTCCGCGCGCGTGCCGCTCGTCGAGCTCGTGCTGTTCCTCCGAGATGGGGTAAGCGACGCCCGAGGAGCCGTACATGGACGGGATGCGCGGGACTGGGGGCGCTGCGTTACCCTGCATTGGCATAGGGGGCGCGGATGGGGGGCGGGAGGGCCCGGGCGAGGCTCCGCGCGATCCGGGCTGGGAGAGCGGGTGTGGGGGAGGGAGAGGGGGGTGAGGAGCGGGAGGTTGCGATTGGGCACGGCGTGCAGCCTTGGTGCTCGCGCTGTCGCTCAGCGAGGACGCGCTCGCCATTTTGGAGAGGCTGCTCCGCGGGCGGGAGGCGGACGCGGAGGTCGGTCTCGGGCCGACTGTGTGTGCATGCACGGAAGGAAGGGAGGGAGAGGTGAGTGAGTCCATGCATATCACTGCGCAGGGAGAGGAAGGCAACGAGCGGTGAAGAATGTATGGGACGTACCGGAAGACATGCGCGAGCTGCTGCCGCTGCCACTGCCGCTCCCTTCCCGTTCCATGCGCGCCGAAGCACGACTCGGCTGGCCGACCGCGCCAGAGAGCCAGGGATCTGCGACGCTCCGCCGATCCCCTTCCCCGCCGCCATAGAAGCTATTCGCGCGCGACACGCTCCCCCCACCCACGCCGACGCCGCCAAACATGCTAATCCGGTCGTCCGTCGGGCGTACCGCGGGGTAGAGCTCGGGCGCGAGCGGCGTGGGCAAGACGATCTGGATGTTGCTGTGGATGGAGTGCGCGGGCCCGCGGAGGGTGTTGATCGAGTGCGACGTCTGGAGCGACTGCATCGTCCCCGCGGACGAGACCATGGAGAGCGGACGTGAGCGCGAGCGCGATGCACGTGGGGGCCGGGGGCGGGCTGGGGGAACGTGCGAGGACGCGCTGCCGCTCTGCTGGTGCTGCATGAGGGACGTCGAGGACTCGACCGAGGCCGCCAGCTCGGAGGGGGACGCGGCGAGCGCGGAGTTGTCGCTAGCATCGCTCACTACGCTCGCCATGCTGTTGTGCGGGTTGGCGGTCGCAAAGTAGGACGGGTTCGGGGCGCGGAGGTCGTCCGTCGAGAGCGGGGTCGGGTAGGGCGAGCTCTCGGCGGAGGTCGCGACGGTCGCGTCGTCCACGGCCCACGAGCCCTCGCGCGTCGGGCTCGTGCTCGTGAGGTCGGGGCTACTCCGAATGAGGGAAGTATTGCTCGCGGTCGCTGAGAGAAAGTGCGCCGAGTACCCACGGGGGTGGTGGAACAGCTGCGGATCGACCCACGTCGCAGGGCGAGACGCGGCGGCTGAAGCGGCGGCGTGGTGCTGCTCGCGGTGGTGAGCGAGGTCCTGGATGGGAGGGAGGGGGATCTTGCGGGAGCGGCGACATGAGCGGGCGAGGTTGCGCCAGAGGAAGAGGACGAAGACGAGGATAACGATGCAGCCGCAGACGACGGCGATGATGATGATGGTCGACGTCGAGAGCTTCCCGCCGCCGGAGTCGCTGTCTCGGCGGATGAGCCGAGGCTGGTCAAGAAGCATGGGTGATCGTGGTTGCCGTCGTCGTCGTCGGGTCGGGTGAAGATGCAGTATTTAGTCTGTACAAAGTAGATGGGAATAGAGTAGGTTGTGTACGAGGCCGAAGGAGTGTGTTGAGGAGAACGAGCGAGGGTCTGAGAGTGTGCAGGCAAAGGGCAGGATTAGGGCATAAAATGGAGGGAGGTGAGGCCTGGTGGGTGTCCGCGCTCGTCGGCAACTGTCAAGGCTGTAGCGCGCGCTGTTGTACTATGTCTGGACGTCGCGCTGAGGAAAAGGTGGGTATGGTCGAGAGTGCCGGCGCCGAGGGGACAGAGGCGGACAGAGCTCGACGGAGGCTTGCAGGACCTGAGCAAGCGGGTGCGGAGAAGCAGCAAGCAGGGGAAGCAGAAGCAGAAGCTGTGTCGGTCTCTTCGCTCTTCGCTCTTGCTCGTCGTCCGCCTCGGCCACAAGCGCCCGCCCGCTCCGGCCATCTCCCGCCTCTTCAGCCTATTTCCGGCTCTCTTCGGTCTCTCTCCGGAATCTCTCCCGCTCTCTCCTCCGGCCAGCTTCTCGCCGCCTAGGCCAGCGCGTCCGCCGTGCGACCCGCCCCCGACGATGTCCACTGCCCCGCCCTCCGCACGGCGCGTCGGTCCTCGCTCCATCCAGTCCGTCGCCTCCTCCTCTCACGACAAGTCCGTCCTCTCCACCAGGCCACCCCAAGCAAAGCCTGTCACCCTCCCAAAGCGCCTCCTCTTCCCCTCTCTCCCGCCCGACGCTGACCTACCTCCTCTACTCGCCTCTCCTGCTGCTGCTCCTGAGCTGAACGCTGAACTATATGACTTCATTGCCCTCGCCCTAAGAGCCTACGTCAATCCCTGGTGGACAAAGATTACCCGCTACGACAAGGAGTTCCTCCCAGAGATCACTCGTATACTCACCTATGTCCTTCGCGCCCTTGAGACGCGTCTCGTTGCTACAGACCTCTCTCCGCTCGTCTTCCGCGATCTCCCTGCCCTGCTCAACCAGCACTGGATAGACTACCGCAATGCCCACGCTAAGCTCCATACCTCCTACGCGGCCGGAGGCGCGGCAACCCTCCCACAGCTCTTCCACCAGATGCAGCCCCATATGGCCGTCTCACCAGAGGGTGTCATCGATGTCGTGTACGTTCGCCAGGCTGTCGACCACATCTTGAAAGCGTGTCTTCCCCCAGAGGACTACGAGCCAGAGACGGAGCGGTACATCGTGCGCGAGGTCATCCTCAAGGTGCTCGTGGGCAGTGTCCTCCCGCGTGTCACCCAGCCATGGTTCATCCACAAGATCATTCTCGACCTCATGGGCCCTGAGAAACTTGCAGAGAAGGGTGCGGAGGTGAGCACTCGGTGTCTGCGTCGTGTCCGGGCGAACGTCTGTCGGACAGGGCATGCCTCTTTGAGCTATTTATACGTCCAGCCATGTACGTACCCGTCGCATACAACCAAGCAATACATCCAACCTATCCTTCTCTTCTCCTCTCGCGTTGCCCTGTCCGACTCCGGTCGCGCATTCAGTCATAATTATCTCCCTAACCGGCTTGCTTTGTACAGAGCTCCGCATCGCACGACGGCGCATCGTCTTCTGAACGGCCGGCGCTGCAGCGCCGTTCTTCGCACCACTTCTCGTTCCAGGCTCTCGCGATCGTCGTGCTATCCGCCGTCCAGTCCGTGTCTGGCGTCTGCCTCTCTATCCTGCACGCGTATCGCCAAGCTCGCGAGACGATTCGGCGGGTGAACCAAAGCGGCGGCAGCGGGCATCCTCCAGATGAGTCCAAAGGCGCAGCGGAGAAAGCGGGGAACGATACGCCAGAGCCTCCGTCCACGAGTGGCCATAAAGAGAGCGCGTCAAGCCCTGCGCCACCGACGCCCGCGCTGCCAGGCTCGTTGAGCGTGCCGCCGCGCAAGAACCCCGTTATCGTGCTTCCGACGCCGCCCTCACCTTCTTCCGAGTCTACGATGTCTTTCATGAGCCCCACGTCTAACGAATCTCCGCCGCGAGGCCTCACACCCTCCATCTCACCCTCACCTTCGCCTGTTCCCGAATCAATACCTACTACCACACCTCCACCCCAGATCCCGAATTATACCCATCCTCCGCTTACATTCCTTCTTACGCTCCTGACGCCTCCCCCGCTTCCACCTTCGTCCTCGCACACCACGTCTCCTGGCTCCCCTCTCGCCCCTGCCTCCGCTTCTACGAGATTAGCAGCAGCCCACGGATCGCATACGACCGCCCGCGCGCTCACCCACCTACTGACCCTACTTGGGGCACTCTGCGCGCCCTTCCTCGCGCGGCTCCTCCCGTACCTCCTCTACGCGCACGTTCTGTGCGCGCCGACGCTCGCATCGATCGTGCGTGCGGCACGGCGTGCACTCTTTCCCGAAGGCTGGCCCGCGCCCCCACCCGTGGACCCTACCCCCGAAGAACAGGTAGAGATGCGAGAAAGGCTTCGGCGGCGGATCGGAGAGGCCATACCAGGCAAGTGACCTTTCCTCCTATACTAGCAGAAGAAACTATGGTGTAGGGTGCTGACTGGAGTGTACCTTCTGCAGGTCCTCTCGCGCCGCTCCTGGGCCCGACCCCTGCGGCGCGCGCGGCGACGGTCGACGCGGCGCTCGCCCCGCTCGACAGCCAGGCGTGCAATGCGCACTTGGTGGTGTTCGTGCTCGATCTGGTGTTATTGACGGTGTTCCCGGAGATGGGCGTGAGCGAGGCGGACTCGGGGTGATGGACGGCACGACGGATGTCTCGCCGGGATTTGTGTACTTCTGGTGACGCTGTGGGTTGTGGACCATGGATCATGGATAGTGAACTGTGGATTGTGGACGGTATAATGTCGCTTTTGACGGGGCGATGCATCCTAACATATGTCCATTGGCTGAAAACGGTCTACACCCATCGCGCCGGTAAATCGTGCTCGGCATTAGTGTCGGTGGCGGGTCGGTGGCAGTGCAAGTTCGAACGTTTGCGAGCCTCATGGCACAATGATCTTGTAAGTCGCATCGTCCGCCAATTCGCCTATAACGCAATATTCCAGCTTCCGGTCTCCACCGTCTACCCGGGCCTACCTCATGATCGTGCATCGCCATCAAGGCGAAAGCCAGGCCATCTGGTCCCGTGCGTACCTCAGGCCTCAAGCCGCTGGGCTGCGACACCTGAATAGCCTTGCTTCCATTCCCGATTGAGACGGTCGGATCAAGGACATGAGGTTTGTCAGGGTGTCAGCTCGGTACTTGCGTCCGCGTGTCTCGTATTTAGCTATGACCTCCGCACGACCAGCAATAGCGCGTGAGCAGCAGGTGCGGCGCCATCAGTCTGTGCGTTATAAAGTCGCTGAGACGCTGATCTATGCTTGACGGCTGCGGAAAGGCATGCCACTGGGCGCGCGCGCCAGCGGTCACCGGTCACCGTCATTCGAGTCCGCCGCCTCCCTCTGAGAAGGTGGTATTCAGTTTCCCAAGAGCCTCTCTCAGAGTTATAATGGAAAGCTGGATGTCAGATGACGGCGAGGCTCCGGCGCAGTCAAGCTTCAGGCTTCACCCACCCGTCGGGCGGTATAAAAGTGTTGCGTACCGACGGCGTAGCACATATCGCTCTCCGTCTGCAGGAACTCCACTATGGTCGACTACGCTACAGCGACAGCCAACGGCGTCCAGCCTCGGAAAGACCCACACAACGACATTCCCATCCTGGATGTCCGTCAGGGCGACAACGCAGCATCTGCGACGGACCACGAATCAATCCGCGACCAGATCCTCGCCGGGCTCGCGCACCCGGGCACGAAGAAGTGGCCGACGGCCGTGCTGTTCGACGAGCGCGGGCTGAAGCTGTACGACGCGAAGGTCACGCAGGCGCCGCAGTACTACCCGTACCAGGCGGAGATGCGCATCTTACGGGCGCATGCGGGGGAGGTCGTGCAGTCCATCCGGGAGCACGTCCGAGTCGCTGGGGCGGAAGTCAGTACAGGAATGGGTACGGGTACGGGAGGCGAGGATGTTGGACAGGATCTGGTCGAGCTAGGGTCTGGGTAAGGTGGAGTGTGGTTATACATTCGAGGGCGACTCGGACTGAATGCTTGGCTAGGTCACTAAAGAAGACTGCGTTGCTCTTGTCCGCGTTTGCTCAACAGACTCCCGCCGCTATCGCCGACCCGAGCTCCGCGAGCAGGAATAGGTACTACGCGCTGGATCTCGACCGCCACGAGCTCGAGCGCACTCTGGGGGACCTGCGCGACTCCGCCGCAGGAGCAGAAATGGAGGGCAAGATATCTACAGCCGGGCTGTGGGGTGCGTACGAGGACGGTTTGCGGTTCATCGCCGGAGGAGGCCTCGATTCGCTCCATGAAGCCTCCAAGAACCACAGTGGTAAGTGGTCAAAGATATCAGCAAGGAGCTCACAAGCCGTAACTCTGACAATCTACGTATATCGCAGACCCCCCTCCGACCCCTCGACCGCTGCACATCCTCTTCCTCGGCACGACGATCGGCAACTTCGCACACCGCTCCTCAGCCGCCGCCTTCCTCCGCGCGCTCCCCCTCCGGCCCCGTCGCGCTTCTCGCCCCGCGGACGCGCGCGACACGCTGCTCATCGGCGTCGACCAGAACGACGACCCTGGCGCGATCAGGCTGGCGTACAACGACCCGCACGGGCACGCGCGCGCGTTCATGATGAACGCGCTCGTCTCTGCGGGGAGGGTTCTTGGGGACGAGCGGCTCTTTAGGGAGGAGGATTGGGCGTATGAGGGGCGGTATGACCCGGCGTTGCGTGAGTGCTCGGTGCTTTACGTAGGATCGCGGACTCACTGGCATAACATATATAGGGCGATACGAGTTCTACTTCAAGTCGACGCGCGCGCAGACGGTCGTCGACCCGCTCACCGGCGTCCAATACCCTTTCCGCGAGGGCGACCGGATATTCGCGCACGTCTCGCACAAGGTGACGTACCTACCCACCCACTGGTATTTGCTCTCCGAGCTAAATTCACTCCACCTGCAGTTCTCCGCGTCCGACGCGCACGCGCTGTTCGTCGAAGCGGACCTGCGTCCGATACGCTGCTGGCGGGACGAGGCGACCAAGTACTCGCTCTGGCTCCTCGAGCGGCCTGGTCCGACAAATATGCCAGCCGCGAGCGAGCTTCTTTGAAGACGCTGCTGCCGTCACTACGATACGTCAGGCGCATGCACCTGAAATAGTGCTCCTCAAGCTCAAGCTTTGGCATGTGCATGTGACGACCTCGATATTATAAGAACCTGAGGGCCAGACGTGCATCTACTGCGCCGACGCGCTTCGATATACCCCCTTAACGTACCTGCGGAGTTGTGTATTCCCGTTGTCCTTAGCTGTATGTGTTCTCAAGCGTTGTCAGGATAGAGTAGAGGGTCCAGCTTTGACTTTCCGGAGCGGGTATAGCATGAGGGATACATCCAAATTAACAACATAAAGACTACCACTCGTGCACATTCGGCTTCGGTGTTGACTTCTTCTGCAAGCATACACGCGCCAATAACTGCTGCTGCTGCGTCTCCATCTCGACATGTCCGTCGTCTTCGCCCGCTAGAGCTTGAACGGCGTGCGCGGATACTGGACCTTCGACGCGGCAGCCTCGTCCGTGAACCAGTAGAGGTGCCCAGGGTTGACGGGCCTGACGCGGCTCGCAGGGAGGCCCTTCTCGGGCTCGTCGAGGATGGTGTGGAGGGTGTCCGCCTTGGAGTCGCCCGAGACGACAAAGGCGATGCGGGCGGCGTGGTTGAGGACGGGGAAGGTGAGCGTGACGCGCTTCGGGGGCGGCTTGGGGCTGTCCTCGATGTACGCCACCCAGCGGTCCTCCTCGGAGAGGAGGGCGTGGCCGGGGAAGAGGGAGCAGGTGTGGC
Organism: Cubamyces sp. BRFM 1775; assembly: GCA_022385745.1. Lineage (NCBI taxonomy): Eukaryota > Fungi > Basidiomycota > Agaricomycetes > Polyporales > Polyporaceae > Cubamyces > Cubamyces sp. BRFM 1775. The sequence continues at coordinate 136,335 of MU278460.1, read as the reverse complement.
CGTCGGGGCCGATGCCGAGGAGGATGAGGTCGAAGATGGGGAAGCGGGCCGAGTCCTTCATGGCGAACTCGCGGATGAGCTCCTTCTCGTACGCGTCCGCGAGCTCCTCGAGGTCGTCCGCGAGCGAGGGGTCGATGGTGTGGATGTTCTGGGACGGGATGGGCACTTTGGAGAAGAGCTCGCGCATGTTGAGGGCGTGGTTGGAGTCTTCGTGGTCGAGAGGGACGACGCGCTCATCGGCGTAGAAGACCTGCCTGTGTGAGAGAAGGGCGCGCGTGGCGCATGAAGTACGGGGAGACGAAGGTCAGATCGCTCGCGATGATTGAGAGGCGAGGCGAGAGATAGAATCATGGCGTACCATCTGTCCCACTTGACGGCGGGGTTGTCGATGAGGGCGGCGAGCTGCTTGGGGAGGGAACCACCGGAGATGGCGACGGTGAAGCGGCCCTTTTTCTCGATAGACTCTTTCTGCGCGCGAACGATGAACTGCGCGAGGGCTGTCTGGAGCTGCTGGTTGTTTGGGAAGGTGCAGAGGACGGGTGCGGTAGGTGCGGCGTGGACCATCGTGGGCGACGGAGAGAGAGGGAGAGGAGTTGAGAAGGAAGAGGAGCGATAGGTGAGCGATATCGAAGAGCTTGGGCTGTGGCAAAGGCAAAAGGTAAATAATGAGGAGAGCGGGAGTGGTTACTACAAGTACAACTGCTATCTAGCCGACCGCATACAATTGCACTGATGTCATCGCTTACTACCTCCTCCTACTTACTGCCAGGGCTTACTCCAGCTCCCCTCCCCAGGCCAAGCCATGTCGAGCTCACTGCTCTTCTCGACATTCGACGTGAGCAGACAAGCGTTCTACCGCTCGCGCCTCGCCGCCGCCATCGTCAACCTCAAGCCCCTCGTCCCAGGCCGTGCGTACAAACTAAGAGCCCCTCATACACTCTAGGGGCCTCTTCGAATCCCTCTCTCCACCCACAAGAGCCATTCTCACGCACATCGGCCCCCGCCACCGTCCTACAGATGTCCTCGTCATCCCCACCCGCGTCGTCCCCCGCCTCGCAGACCTCAAGCACGACGAGCTCGCGGCCCTCATGACCTCCGTCCAGCACGTCGGCAAGGTCATCGAGCGCGTCTACGGCGCGGACGGCCTCACCATCGCTTGCCAGGTACCGTACCCACTACCCACTACCTCCTACCTATCCACGCGCTCTCCGATCCCCCTATTCATCCCCACCCCTGCATCGAACTCTCGCATGCATTAACCCTGCGCCGGTTCTCTATGCATTAGGACGGGAAAGCGGCGGGCCAGACCGTGCCTCACGTTCACTTCCACCTCCTTCCCCGCAAGCTCCAGGGCGACATCTTCGCTCGCAACGACGACGTCTACCCCGCGCTCGAGCGCTCGGAGGGCGGCCTCCCAGACGAACTTCGCCAGGCCCCCCAGCCGCTCCAGATGGACGCGGATGAGGACCGTAAACCGCGCACGCTTGAGGACATGGAGAAGGAGGCGCTGTGGCTCAAGACGTTCTTTGACGCCGCGGAAGCCACTGCCGGAGCTAGCAGCTCTGAGGCAGCAGTGGAGAAGACGTCATAACGACTTGTGATTCTCAGCGCGCTTGTGATAGCTAGATACATAGAATATAAGAAATCCATCCTTTGAATTCGGACCCATGGCCATGCACCCGTCCAAAGAAAATTCGAAAGAGCAAGAGGGGTATAGCTCGTGACAGTCGTGATCAATCGTGATGAGAGCATGAAGATGGTCAAGCTTTCGGAGCTTTCGCCTTGGGAGCTTTCGCAATCGGTGACTTGGGTACAGTCGTAGGAGACGTCGACGATCCGCTACTAGGCGCAGTAGTAGGGGAGGTCGACGATCCACTGTTTGGTGCTTTCGGTGTTCCCGAGCTCGGAGCCGACGGGTCACTACTCGGAGGACTAGTCCCCGAGGGCGGCGTAGAACTAGAAGGATCGCCCCCGCTCGGAGCAGACGTCGGCGGTGTCGTCGTCCCCGTACCCCCAGACGAAGATCCTCCCCCACTCGGCGTACTCGGCGGCTGAGGTTGGGGCACATCGCTGTTCTCCCACGTCCCAGGGATGAGCGCGATGGGCAGGAGCCACGTCGCGGTGAGCGTGACGCCGTTGCCGACGTCGAAGCCCTTGAGCGCGCCCCAGCTCCAGGCGACGAAGCCGCCGATGTAGCCGAGGTATGGCACGAGGCTGCGCACGAGCGCGAGCGCGGGCTGCAGCGTCGGCGGGAGCGCGGTGGCGGGCACGTTGTTCAGCAGCCACTGCAGCGCGGTCGTGAGCATCGCGCCGACCTTGGCTGCTTCGATCTCCTTGTCGTTGAGTAGGTTCATTACCGGGGGCGGGAGCCACCTATGCACGCGCGTGTGAGTATCCTGTAGGTGCGCCGGATTTGAGAGAGATGGAAAAGACGTACAGTCGATAACCCCACCACATGACTTGCAGGGAGAGCTGAGTGGTCGAGGGCACCCACAACCTCTTCTCCACCAAGACCTTAGGTTTCGTGCTCGGCTGCGCCGGGGAGGACGCAGGGGCACTGGGTGCCGCCGCTCCAGCCCCAGACCCAGAACGGCTCGCGAACGGCCAGAGCCCCCCAAAGCGCACCTTGGGCAGCGCCGCCGAGTTCGGCAACGGGGCATCGTCGAGCAACACGTCGACCACAGTCCCGTTCTCGTCCACGGACACGATCTCGCTCCGCGCGAGCTCGACCTGGGAGCTCGCGTCGGGCACGAGCGGCCCGTAGAACATCACGCTGTCGTCGTCCTCTATCGTGCTCACCAGCGACGTCTCTGATGCAGAGTCGAGGGACGCTGCGCCTGGCGCAGCATTTGGAGAAGACGAGGAAGGTGAGGTGAGAGATTTGAGCCGGAGGTTGTCGAGCAGCGCCCAGACGCTCTGCCGGCCGCGCGAGAGGGAGCCATTCATCATCGCCGGGGACGACAACAGCGAGATGAGGCGCGAGTCATCGATTGTTGAAGGCGCGGTCTGGTCAGCGTTGCTGCTGCTGCCGTCGCCATCATTTGAGGGTGCCTTCTTGGGTGCTTCAGTGTCGCCACCGTCGCTGGGAGGAGATGGGGTGAGCGGTGTTAGGAATGGCGGGAGCGAGGACAGCAGCGACTGGATCTTGCGCGCAAGGGGGAGGGGCCCTGGGTCACTGTCGTTGCTCGCGTCCCCGGAATCGTCTGGGGCAGCTCCCGAAGGGGTGTCGGTAGTCTCGAGGATCGCAGGCAGCGCTGCCCGATTGTCTGAGACGTCGGACGCGGATGAGGAACCAGATGTCGAGTTTGAAGGCTCTAGATTGACTGCAACGGGCTCGCTTTCGCTTTCTTGTGCCTTTGCAGCCTCCCCGTCATGCACATTCGTTGACTTTGAAGTCTTGCTGCCCTTCCGCGCCGCCGCAAGCTTCGCGTTCACATAGCGCTCGAACGCTGAGAGCCTCGCGCGGGCCTTCGAGTTCGCCCCCGGCGACACTGGCGACGCCGCACCATCTTCGTCTTGGTCGTCCCCATCTGTAAGAGGGCTGGTGAGGGCGGGGGTAGAGAGGGAGGCGTGCTTGGTGCTGAAGGCGCGCCGGAGCGGGAGGCGTTCGCGTAGTGCACGCAGGCCCTTGCCTTTCCCGGCGTTCTGGGCAGGTGTGGCGGCAGCATCATTGGTCGTGTTGGACGGTTGTTGCTCAGCTGCGATGAGAGCGTTGGTGGGTTGTGGTGGCTCCATCGGTACGGCGACCGCAGCAGCAGCCGCCATGGTGGCTACGATTGTGCTAGAGGAAGTGGATAGAAGCACTCAGAGCCAGAGGTGGTGGTCACGATGAAAGAGATGATGGTAATAGAATGGGAGAAATAAGCTGCAGGGTGCCGAGGGATGTCGATGTGGATGCCATGGTGAGCAATCCGGAGGACGGAAGAACTCGAATTGAATTTGAAGCGCGTCCCTGGAACGCGCCCACGAGACTCGCCTCCTCCTTCTCGGGCGCGTGGCTCAATCGCGGCTTGCCTCTTGCCGCCACCTTCCCTCATCCTGCGCTGGTTCCATGCGTTGCTCGTTCTACAACATACGACGAATCATGCATACTATGATGTATCTGTGCTGGCTTGAGCCTTGATGCAAGATCCGTCGTCCGCAGCGCGGACATGAGCCTTCTACCCCTCGCGGAACTCCTTGGTGCGCAACGCGAAGGCATGTCAACGCGTGAACGTAACGCTCGTGGGACGAACCTTTGCCAACAGCATCAAGATAGTTTCAAACGGATGCCTACAATCCATAGCGTCTTATACATGCAGTGTCTAATATGCCCCCCTCAAAGCCAGCGATTGCGTCTGCACCGTGCACAAACCCACATTTGGCAGCCGCGGCATTGCTTACAGTACGACCAGACGGGGTGAGCATGCTGAGCTTTGATGGAAATATGAAATCACTTACGAAGAGGAAAAGCCTCAAGAAATGTCCACATCCTTCACAATGCCCCTCCGTGACTACATACCGCCAGCGATGCTCGCAGTTGTGGTCCTCGCGCAAGCGCTCGGCCTCCCTTGCAACCCTACGGCGGTATTCCACCGCGTTGCCACCCTGTGCGGGAGCTTGGACGCCCTGACGCTGCACCCTATGCTCTGCTGTAGCGAGAAGCCGGTTCTCGTCCCACTGCCGACACGTGCACGTTCTCCACGTCGCCGTGCATAGGTAGCAGAACTGGTGTCTGCACCGGCACGTTATATGGTAGCAGCCCATAGTGAGCTCGATAAGGTGCCCACAGCTCGGACACCGCTTCCACTCCGTCTGCTCTGCCAGCACAAGTAGCGCGGCGTCCTCCGCGTTCGTGCAGCGGATGGCGGTGGCGTGGGCTACTGCCTTGCAATGTCCGCACGTGTAGGCCCAGCACGTTGTGCAGGGGAGGGGCGTCGCGATCGCGGTGGCGGCGCCGATGAAAGCGGAACAGGTGGGGACGTGGCAGTATACCCTGTTCTTGGTCCCGAACTCGATCGTCTTTTTGTCTACGAGCTTGATGAGTGCGTTGTCGAAGTGGACGCGGACCTCGTCGATCTTGAACGGCTGCCGGCAGCACGCGGGTGGGAAGAGCGACTCGTCGACCGTTGCAGCGCGGTATAAGTCAACGAGGCAGTCGACATCGTAAATGTCGCCGCACGGGGCACGGATGACGGGGCCTGCTATGGCATCTCTGCATATCACGCATGATTCCGTTCTGCATGCGGATGTCACGCCTGACTGAATGGCAATCGGGCGAGGTACGACTCACTGTGACTTTGAAGTGCTCGCTGATTCCTTGGCAGCCGCAGGGGACTCGGAAGCGGTGAGGGTGAGGGTCGAACTCGCCCTTGAATGGTACGCGTTCAGACGCATTCTTGACCACACCAGACCTGTACTGACCGCTGAGACGAGGATGCTTCGATCAACTTCCTACCACCTATGGCGGTGACGGGGGCTCCTGTCCTCTTGTCTGGAAGGACGGGTGCTGTGTCGTTGCGCAGGGGCTGCACAGCCTGATAGGTAGGCCTCCGGCCTTGGGATATCGCGATCGTGTATTCTCGATCGCGTCGCGCGATTTCTTCCGTGCGAGCAAACTCCTCGAGCAGGTCAGCGTCCGCCTTCAGAGCCCTGTCTAGGCTTTGCGCAACAAGCATGTCGTTAGCCATGGTGTCTAGGGCACCTGCTTCTTCTGCGAACAGCTGTAGCGCAAGCTCTTCATCCGTCAAAGCTCCATCGTGCTCCATCCCCTGATGTTGCGCCTTCATTTCGTTGACATCTTCAAGAGCTAAGGCCGCGATTAGGGATAGGAGGGCGATCGTGTCGTCAAGGTTCTCTTCGTCCTCGTCACCATTCATGATCTGGAGTCTCTTTGCCGGCATCGCACCTCAGGCGACGAAGCAGGGGCAGAGGGATGTGGACCCGGAGAGGGGCGGAAGGAGGTATTTATCGGCATCCGCAATGCTAACCGACATCTAGCGTCCCGGCTGACCCTTCGCCGACACAAAAGGGCCGCTGAACTATAGCAAGATACCTGCCACTTACTCCCAGAGGATGTGTTCGGGTAACGGATAGAAGCGATCGTGGAATGCGCGGCTACCGCACTGGGGCTGCCGCAGCACAAGTCACTGCCAGCCCAGTCTCCGCCTCATTGCATATCTTCTCAGATGCTGGACTGAGCGATGCGGATCTGCAGGCCAGATGCGGTCTTTGGGTGCCTCTCACTCACGCCGGCGGCCTCGAGGACCGTGACGCCTCATGGCCATGGGGCTGCGGGACACAAGCACTACGTATATCTTCGTCTGTCTGAGTAGGGCGATACTGATCACTGTCTTTCCTTCCCACATCGCCTTTTCTCTCTCAGCATGTCTCCGTTATATTCTGCGTACGACGCACCCTCAGCAGCGACGCACGACCGCGCACCATCGACCCCCGCCTTCGATTTTCGTATTATTCCGCTGCAAGAGCGCTTCGCCATCTTTGAGGCCTTCGAGCTGGAGATGAAGGATAAGCCGTATCTGAGCAACGCGGCCGTCAAGATCGCCCCAGCAACACCCCCACCACGCACCGTTGCATGCGCAGGCCGCCGCAGCGTAAAACGTGTGCCGGTGCCCTTTTGGCATCCGCCAGTGCTGGAGTGCCTCGAGGAGGAAGACGAAGAGGAAGAGGACCTTGATGAAGACGCAGGTGACGCAGAGGACGAAGATTATCTGGACGAGGCGGAGAGCACGACCGCGTGCGACGAGTGGTCGCCGGTGTACGTGTCTCGAGACAAGCCCCTGCCACTCGTGCCGCGTGCAGAGAAGGTGCTCCCGCCCACGCCTCTGAGCAAGAGCGTCAACAAAGCGCTTCCGCCAGTGCCACCGCCCAAGACGGCGCCTGGCACCACCGCTACGAAGCTCTCGTGCGCGAGAGTCATTGGCAACGGGAACAGGAGTCAGGCCCGGAGTCCGGCGCAGGGACGTGCATGAGGATCCGATGTCCCGCTTGCACTTGAGTTCGTTGTTCCGTCTACATGTATTGTAGTATTCCTTGCTATTCTCTCATGGACATAGAGTTCAAACGCTTCATATGTGCGCAGCCGTCGTCGACGCGTCAGCCCCGGCCACAGGCCCGGTCGCAAGCTTCAAGGTTCTGCGATTCAGCCCAGAGGGTTAGTGACAAGTCACGACTCACGAATAACGATATCCGGCGGTGCAAGCGAGTGATGCGATGGGAATACGGCTTGGGCGCGACCGATACACACCCTCACACAAACACACACAACGCAGCCTCGCGATCGCTCCCTCCGTACCATGGCCGCCTCGATCCCCGAAAACTATGTCCTCGACGTCCACGATCTCTGTGCGATCATCCTCGACGCGCACGCCCGTACCGAGCCTCTTTTCGGAAAAGCGAAGCTCGTAGAGATTAACCGAGGCAACGCCCCTCCCACCACATTCCCCGAACAATTCTTCCACCCCTCCTGGCACGATCTCGCCCTGGACCATACCCAAAAGCGCGTCGCATACATCCTCCAAACCGACTCCTCCGCGCAAGAGCGCACCACCATCGACACCTTCGCCTCCCCGGAGGGCGTCAAGACCCCTGACGGCCGTCAGCCCACGCGGCGCGAGCTCGAAGACGTGTACTGGCGCTGTAAGGACTTCAACAGCGGCTACATCCTCTCCTACGTCGCGCAGCGCGTGTTCGACAGCCTCCCGCCCTCCGCCCGGCTCTGCGCGCGCACGTCGAGCAAGCACGAAGTGCTGTGCAAGCCCAGCGACGTTGCCGTCGCCGAAATCGATATCCGTGCCAAAGAGGCCTGCCTTATCGTCGTGAAAGAGCCGCGTCCGGACCTCGGGCCGTCCAAGGTCGATATGGCCCAGCACCTCTCCGGGTTCGACGACAGCACACCATGGGTGTTCCTCCTCATCGGCGAGGCCCAGTCGACGGACATGGACGCAGACCCACGCGTCGTGCTCGACCTTGCGCTCCCGCAGCTCGGCGGGCGCGGGGCAGGGGGCGAGCCGTTCGCGCTAGAGCGCGCAGTCGTGTACCACGAGAAGGTGCTCGCGATGGTCGCGCTCGAGTTCGAGAAGTACCAGCTCTCGGGCAAGCTCCGGATCTCGCAGGACGACCTCCGCGCGCGCGGGGAGGAGCTCGTGCGGATCGTCATGGGCCGCCTTGCCAGAATCGCGGCTGGGCAGGACCACTTCTGCCGGTACTGCGGGAAGGACGGGGTCGAGACGCGGTGCTCGAAGTGCAAAAAGGCGTATTTCTGCCCAGCGTGTCAGGCGTTGGGTTGGAAGTACCACAAGGTCTGGTGCTCGTGAGCGTACTGCAGTTGCAGTACACAGTATTTCTTGGAATTCACGACAGGTACACACATTACCATCACCAATGTACCAACGACATATTTGTACATATACGGATACAGTACATCCAAAAGGCGTCCCTGATATCTCTTCTGAGGCCGGGCCACCATACATACCTGAAGACTTACACATCCACCCTGCGCCCGATAGGCGATAGGACACGCAGCATATGCTCTTCCTCACCTGTCCCCATCGACGCGCCAGACTTGGATACAGTATCTGTGGATCCAATCTTGCCGTGGCCGTTCACCATCGCAACCGAGGGTGTACCAGAAGAGAGCGTCTGCAGACGTCTATGGGAACGCCGTTCCTCCGAGCTCTGTATTTGCGGACGCGACCTGGCGAACTCGTTCGCGAGCGTAACGCGCACGACGATGAGACATTGAGAGATCCCCTGCGGCATTGGTATTCAGCCTGTGCAGTGCAACGTTTGTGGGGACAGAGCGTACGAAGAAGACGGGCAGGACGCTGGCCATAACAAAGCCGACATCGTAGTTCGTCTGTGTTTAGATTGATACCTTCAGCTTTTGTATGGGCGTACGAAAAGGGATGGCATACCACGACATGGCCCTCTGGCGCGAGAGAGCAGATCTCATACAGCAGAAGACCAATCCAAGTCACAAGTGCGGACTCGATGCATGCCCTGAGGACCGTCTTGTACGTTCGCAGCTGGCCATGCGGCTGGGAGACCGAGCTGAGTGCGTCCGATGGTACGTCAAGCACTGCTATGAATGTCAAAGGCACCAAGGCACCCACAAGATCTTGGTTATAATGGCCCACGTCAGGACTGTGTTGATCGCGAACATGAGCCAGCCCCAGGCGACTGTGATCTTCAGCGTCACGTCCAACAGCACGCCTTCGTAGAACTCGTAGTGAGTGTAAGCTGCGAGGTGCATGGCATCCGCAGACCAGCACAACACTAGTCGAGGACGATAGTTCAGGTGGCGGGAAAAGGGGCAAGAGGGCAGGCATACATACACGCGTTAATGACGACGAACGTTCCGGGTATATACAGAGCCCAATTGCGCCGTTCGAAGAGCACGTAGAAGCGCCACGCGAGGAGACCGTCAGAGCATAGGCCCTGAGAGACACGCCACGGTCAGAACAAATAAGGAAGTATCTTGACCAATGCCAATCACCGCGAATGTAGTCGTGACGCTGTAAGTAACCAGTCAACTATTTGTTTACGATACTGAGGACAAGTTGGGCCGTGATGAAGCGTATAGACGGTGACTCACTTTCCAATGACCAAAAGCGGTACGCTCCACGTGAAGAACTCGTCCGCATTCGGCTTCATCACCCTTGCCCGGGAGAACTGCAGCGAACGCGACACAAAGTGCGCGCAGAGGTCGACGAATCTAGGAGGGACCCGTCGTTCGGTGAGGGTCGGCTCGGGGAACTCTTCGGGATAAGACAGCGATGGACATACAAGACGATGGAGACGATGCGGAGCACTCTGGACGAGACGTCGCGCCGGCCATGGTTGGTCCACAACACCAGAATGAAGAGGGAGAAGTATATACCTGGACAACGACACCAGGTTCATGAAGCCGAGGTCAGCTTCCACACGGCCTTTGGAACCGGGTTGCGACGGCTGTAAGAACGAGACTCACCAAACAACGCACACAGGACGGCCTGTATGCTTCCAGAGATCTCGAGAAGGTGCCACGCTGCCACAATGGCTGCCTGGTGGTCCGACATTGATCGCTGCGCTTTGGCACTTGAGGCAGGCTATCCAGTTGGATGGGTTTGGCGAGTTTGGCTACAACTTGGGAGGACCTCCGGTATTCATATCCCACCCGCTCGCGAAGGCGCTCCTTTGGCATCACCGTCCCAGGTACCACTGCAGCTTAGGTCTCAAGGCAAACAAACACATCCTGGCCCCCGCAGGTGAGGGCTGCGCGCCACCATCCACGCATCTGCTTCACCGGCCGCCTTGGATAGATGGCCGCCCATTATCACTTGTAGCCACGCAGCACGCCCTCACACTCCAGCTCTTATGCACGACCGAGCGGCCCCGGAACTGCACGATATCTTGCTCGACGTTGACACAATCTTGGTGGTTCACGCCACGACTCGAGATAAGACTCCGCGTGCGAAGATTTGGCGTGAGCGAACGATGACATGCAGGGATACAGAAACATACGCAAATTTTTGTGACTATGTTTCTTTCGTCCGCGTCGTCTCTCTTTCTCGTAGAGAAAGTTCGTGTTATACATGCCGCTATCGTGGATAGTTCAACCTTGCCCTGCCCGAATATATGATCTGAACTAGAGCGGCCCCCTGCAGCAGATAACGCCTTTCCTGTTCTGACAACAGTGAGAGGGAATGATGGTGAGAAGCGCACAATCCATGGCCACATATACAACGACAGATGGCCAAGTCTTCAGGAACTTACCAGAATGATTAACTCGGACGGCCCACCACCACCTCGCGATTGCGAACATATTCCAGATGATTCATGAGCCTCGCAGGTACAATATCTCCCTAGCATCAACCTTAACTGCGTAACAGATGAGGATGCATTCTGTGTCTTCTGGCGGCCACACCTGTCTTAGATAGTGTCAGCGAGATAACTCATTATGCTTCTTGATAGCTAGCTAGTGACCGCAGACAGGTACCACTCACCAACGTCTTGTCCAGCGAGTGGCTGCAATGCTCATCATATATCGCACAGGGTCCAGTAATACGTCAAAAAGACCGTGCGGCACACGACCAGAATCCAAGAAGCTGTGGTCTGATATTACACGATCGATACGTCTGCAAGATAGTTAGATACAAGAAAATAGCGGGGTCCATCGCACGCCTGCGCGCAGAGTTATGGAATGCCGCCTACTGCTCGCGGCTCTTCAGCTTCAATCCTGGCAAGCTGAACATCTACAACACATACAACCACGTCAGCGGCCCGTTATATGACATAACGTCCTCCCCAAACCATCGCTCACCTCAAAGATCATCTCCGCGGGCACGCCCCACCCGCGCACGCCCTGAAGCTGGTTCACGAGCTGCGTCCCGAGCACGACGCCCACCACCGCGCCGCTCTCCTCGTCGATGATCGGGCCCCCGCTCGACCCTGGCGTCGGGGGAGGGTCGAAGTGCAGGTGTGCGAGCGAATCGTACGTGCCTGGCTGTGCATGTCAATCCGCGTTAGCGCACTAGGCCTGCAACTTAGACGAAAGTGCACCTACCTTGGCTTCTCTGCCTGCGAAGTCCCTGTATCCGATGACGGTGCCCTTCACCCACTTGCGCCACGTCCCACCAACCCATGGTGTCCAGCCGTCACTGTCTCTGCCCGTCGGTGGCCGATCCACGACGAAGTGCGCGCGGATCGGTGTGCCAGGCTGCACAGGGTATGGATTCACGGGTAGTGAGGGTAGGGCGTTCGCTGGTGCCCCTTGTCCGGTGCGCGATGGTGAAAGGGATGCTGAGAGGAGGAGTAGGTCTCCGCGGTGCATTGCGGATAGAACGGACGCGATCGGGTGGAAGAGGGGTGCGGATTGCGAGCCTGTGATCGCGAAGGAGCCTGAGATGAGCTCTCCTGGACGCACAGCCGGGCTCGGGAGTCCTGCGCGAAGAAGAGGGTCATGGCGGATCTTAGCATGTCCGTGTAAATGAGCATGAAGAGATGATATATACGCATGGTGAAAGACGTACCTCTTCGAGGGTATGCGCACAGGTGACCAACACGGCCTCGCCCTCTGGTGTACCCGGGGCATGTACAACGAATCCAGAGCTGTATGTGAGCTTGTGCCCCTTACCATTACCATCCTGCACGGCGTGCACGATCATGGCGAGCGCGCCGTCCGCAGTGCTCACATCCGCGCTCCCCGTCTCCGCCTCGTCCGCGATGTCTGCAAAGTGCACGCGCCGCTGCGCGTTCGGACGCGACTCGTACGGGAGCGACGACTCCAAGACGCGCCCCGCGTGCTTCATGTACTGCTCGATGAGCTCCGTGAGCGGGGTATGGCGGGCGATCGCATCGTGCCCCGCGCTCGTCGCTGCCGTCGCTGCCTTGCGCAATTGTGAGAGGACATGGAGGTCGAACGCCCTCGTCAGCGTCTTCTGCGTCGTCCTGGAAGCTGGGGGGTGTACGGAGGCTGAAGCTGACGCTGGAGGGGGCGGGGTAGGAGGAGAAGGAGGTTCACCGAGGTAGGTGGTCGAGCCGACCTGGGCGTAGCACCTGACACCGATAGGGGCTGCTACCGTGTTGAGCACCCTGGTGCGCGTAGTGTGGAGAGCGGAACGGGCGGATCTGGAGGTGGCGAAGATAGGTGAGGCGTAAGAGCAGGAAGCCATCGTGAAGCTAAGGATATTGTATATGCTTTAGTACTCAGTCTGGCATGGATAGGTGTGTGCGGTGGACGGGTAGTACGAGCATGAAGGATAGGTGTAATAAGTAGCAGATCGCTATAAGCAGCTGCGTAACCGCGTCCACTCCGACAACCACTCCGCCGTCCAAATCCGCGTAGCCGCACGCTTCCCAGTGACGTCACCACCCTCAACCACAGAACCCATCGTACCTCAGTCTCAGCCGATATCCGAGATGCCCTCTATACAGCGCTCGCAGTACTGACGCCAATCCACCTGATGCCTACTAACTGCTGCACAATGCGCAACCAGACACTGAATGGCAACGTTTCCAAGAAATGATCCATGACATTTGCAACCACGCTCACAATTAAAGCACCGAGTACATCGTACACCAAGCACACCGTCTATAGCACCCAACCCCTCGCCCTCCTCAAACCAAAACAAACCAGTTAAACCACAATACTCCAGGGATGGGACACCGCGCCCGTCTGGATAGCCGTGAGGTGCTTCCACAGCGGGCGCGAGACGGGGCCCATCCCATCCGGCCCAGTCGGGATGTGCAGATCCTCGCCCAAGTACCCGATCCTGTCCACGGGGCTGATCACCGCCGCCGTACCTACAGTACAACGCATCCCCCAATCAGCCCTTCTTTGCTCTTGCTACATACGAGGAGAAAGGAGGGTGACATACCAGTACCGAAGAACTCGACGAGCGAACCGTCCTGTGCGGCCGCCTTGACCTCCTTCATCGTGACCGGGCGCTCCGACACGACGAGCTTCTCCGTCAGGTCTGGCACGCGTGACTGACCCGCGGCGTGCTCCCGGGCGAGCGCGAGCACCGAATCGCGCGTCACGCCGGGCAGGATGATTCCATCCAGCGGGGGCGTCACGAGCTCGACGGCTGTAGATTCGTCATAGGTGAGATAAGTAACTCGGAGCTCACTCGGTAGAAGCGTTAAAGGAAACGTAACGTACATCCGTCTGACCGCTTAAAGACAACAAATGCGTTCATCGTGCCGACCTGTAAGATAAGCCGCGGTTGAGCAAAAGCCAGCATACGTCGTAGAAATCAAACCCTACCTCGGTGATGTGGTGCTCAGGACCGTGCAGCCAAAGGTTCTGAACGTAGCCCTTCTGCGCGGCCGCCTTCTGGGCAGCAACGCCAGCGGCGTAGTTCGCGCCAAGCTTGTACGCGCCGATACCACCAGGCGAGGCACGGGTGTACTCCGTCGTGCCGTACAGCGCGACGGGCTTGAAGCCCTGCGGGTAGTAGGGTCCGACGGGGCTGCAAATCACGAAGAGCAGCGCCTCTTTGGGGGGCGCGATACCGAGCGCGGGCTGTGTGCCGACTGTGCGTTCATGAGCAGGTGATCGCGAGGTGAATGAAGTTGCTCGTGCGACGCACTCATGGTAGGACGGATGTAAAGGCTGTACCCGGGCTGGTCGGGGATCCAGTGCTTGTCCAGGCGGATGAGTTCTTTCATGAGCTCCACCATAGCCTCCCCATTGAACGTCTGTCTCGCAGTTCAGCACAGCCCGTATTTCGCGCAGGGAGAAGACAGACTACGCACAGGCATCGCAACGCGCTGGGCGCTAGTGTTCATGCGCTTCATATTCATATCTGGCCGGAAGAGCGTCACTTTGCCGCTTGTGTCCCGGTATGCCTTCAGCCCCTCGAACAGACAGTGCGCGTAGTGAAAGACGGTTGCGCTAGGCTCTACGGACAGTGGTCCATCTATTCGCGGTGGGTGCGCGGTTATACTTGGACTTCTCGAGAGTTTGTATGGCATGAGACTCACAAGGTTGAATCTTCGGAGCACCCCATCCTTCCGATGCGTTCCATGGGACGGTCAACATGTGATCCGTCTATGGCCATGGTTATGTGAGCTTCGTTGGGAGAGAAGAAAATGTGGGGTTCAACTTACGAAAGTGTGACCGAAGACAAGGCTAGAAGGCGGAGGGGGCTGCTTCGGTTGCTGCGTCCGAGTCACCTCGAGCTTGGAAGGCTGGTCGAAGAACACCGGTTCAGCGTCTTCTTCATACAGGGTAGAAGCTCAATACCACGCCCTACGTACTTGGATGCTCTGCGCGGCGGAAGAGTTATACCGCGCATTGGCGAGCCTGAGAACGCCGCTGGCACACGAGGGGCCCGCACGGAGGACCTTGCATCTTGAAGAGGTGAGGCGCATAGAGTGAAGTGTGGCCGATATGGTCGTTGTGGTCGCGCACGGGGTTGCGTGCAGAGCGACTTTATAGCAGGCGGAAGAGGGATGGCCAGATGACTCGCGAGGACGGACGGAGCGATGACTGGAGTGTGGGCGCAGGTGAGGGAGCTCGCTCTCGGCGGCAAATGCCTGCCATATTGGGCAAGACCCGATCCGATTCCGGTTCACGCGCTGCGGTGCCAAGTTCCGGAGAGTTCGAAGGACGTCAGCGACATAGCGCACTGGAGACTAGAGTGAATTTGCTATGGCAGCGCGAGCGTTCGTGGCGTTAGACAAGATGGTTTGTGCACCGCTCGCGAACTCGTCGGGCGAAGGGGGAGAGCAGCTGCGAGACGGAGCTTGCCAAGGCCACGTCCGGGGCTGTCCGGGGTTCTGTCACAGACGCGGGGTGTCACATTAGATTGAGGCGTGACGAGATTAATGGGGTGCCCCCAACGACAACGCGACGCGCTCCGGGACGCGTCCGAGCTGTTATCGATCGGATTCGATGGGTCGGGCCTGGCACCTCCATTCCATATCTCGCAGCAGCTGTGCCAGATCTGCGCAGCGAGCGCCGAGGATTCGCCCTGCAATGGGCGTCGCAGGAGAGGCCGGTGTGCGTGCGAGTACGAGAAGAGACCCTGCGAGGACGGATTGGCAAGGGGACGATAGGGCAGGCGCGAGCCGTGGGCTGCTGTGGGATGCCGGATTGGTGATGACTTGAGCTTCGCACGGTCATGCCCCGCCGGTCCGGGGGTGACAAAGACGTCAGCGCTGAGGAGAGCACAGTTTGGGATTACATATCTCATCGACATCACCTCTCCCCAACCCTTTGCGATCGCTATCCTCCTTGTCCGCAACCACCACCATCTCCTCCCCCTCATCCGTCTATTAATCACGCACAATGGCCCAGCCCGTGTACGTACTCCGTATCTAGCTACTACGTCTCGCGAGGCCCGTGTTGACATGAGTGCAGCGGCGACATTGGTCTCATCGGTTTGGCCGTCATGGTAATCATCGTCTCATTTGTGTCGTTCCAGCGTCATCCTGACGAACGTGTGCGGTAGGGCCAAAACCTCATCCTTAACATGAACGACAAGGGCTTCACCGTCGTTGCATACAACCGCACGACGAGCAAGGTCGACGCTTTCCTCGCTAACGAGGCCAAGGGTACGCAGCCGAACGTCATCTAGCCGAGGCGATCCTCAGCCGCTCATCTCCTGAATCTCGAAATCAGGCACCAAGGTCGTTGGCGCGCACTCCGTTCAGGAGCTTTGCGCTAAGCTCAAGCGCCCCCGCAAGATCATCCTCCTCGTCAAGGCCGGTCCTGCCGTTGACCAGTTCATCGAGCAGCTCATCCCCCACCTTGAGCCCGGAGACATCATCATCGATGGTGGTAACTCCCACTACCCCGACTCCATCCGCCGCTGCCAGGAGCTCGAGTCCAAGGGCTTCCTCTTCGTTGGCTCTGGTGTCTCCGGTGGTGAGGAGGGTGCCCGTCACGGCCCCTCACTCATGCCCGGTGGTTCCAACGCTGCATGGCCGCACATCAAGGAGATCTTCCAGGCAACCGCCGCTCAGGTGAATGGCGAGCCCTGCTGTGACTGGGTCGGTGAGACCGGTGCCGGTCACTACGTGAAAATGGTCCACAATGGTGAGAGTGTTCTCACGTTGGCGGCCCCTTGCGCATGATTGTTGACACATTTGCACAAGGTATCGAGTACGGTGACATGCAGCTGATCGCGGAGGCGTATGACATTCTCAAGCGTGGCTTGGGCCTCAAGGAGACCGAGATCGCTGACATCTTCAACACCTGGAACAAGGGTGTCCTCGACTCCTTCCTGATTGAGATCACCGCCAACATCCTCAAGTTCAACGACGACGATGGCGAGCCTTTGGTCACCAAGATCCTCGATGCCGCTGGTCAGAAGGGTACTGGCAAGTGGACTGCCATCGCGGCCCTCGACGCTGGCATGCCCGGTACGTCAGATTGAACTCCCACACAGGATATCCGCTTATCGTGGATCAGTCACCCTCATCGGTGAGGCTGTCTTCGCTCGTTGCTTGTCCTCGCTCAAGGAGGAGCGTATCCGCGCTTCCAAGAGCATTGCCGGTCCTCAAAAGGAGCCCTTCAAGGGCGACAAGCAGCAATTTATTGATGACCTCGAGCAGGCTCTCTACGCCTCCAAGATCATCTCCTACACGCAGGGCTTCATGCTTATGCGCCAGACCGCGAAGGACGTGCGTATTTTCCCCTTTTGTGCCTGACGGCTTGGGAATTGACTTTTCGGTGTAGCTCGGCTGGAACCTCAACTACGCCGGTATTGCGCGCATGTGGCGTGGTGGTTGCATCATCAAGTCCGTCTTCCTTGGTGACATCACCTCTGCGTACCAGAAGACCCCCGACCTCGAGTCTCTGCTCTTCGACGACTTCTTCAACAAGGCCGTCCACAAGGCGCAGCCCGGCTGGCGTCGCATCATCGCGCAAGCCGTCCTCTGGGGTATCCCCACCCCCGCCTTCAGCACTGCGCTTGCGTTCTTCGACGGCTACCGCAGCGAGGTCGTCCCCGCTAACCTCATCCAGGCGCAGGTATGTATCTTGACGAAATTTGTAGATGGGTCCTATATTGAAATTGGTTATAGCGTGACTACTTCGGTGCCCACACCTTCCGTGTCGTGCCCGGCAAGGAGAACGCTAAGCTCAAGGCTGGCGAGGACATCCGTAAGTGGCTGCACTTTCGTTCACATAGACTGTTCTCACCCCTATCTTCCTATCAGACGTCAACTGGACCGGTCGTGGCGGTAACGTCTCGGCATCCTCATACACCGCCTAAGCGTCGTTCCAAAACGACCTGGCGCATCCGTCAGCGCAGAGGCTCAGTCGGTGCAGCTTATAGACGCTTGTTTGGAGCGACGTTCTGAGCCTTACGACTACTGCATGCTGGACGTGTATCATGGAAAGGAGGGAGCAGTCTTCACTGGCGACGGTAGGATAGCGTGTATTGTGTAGATTGAAGTCAAATCAAAGCCGCAGCCATACATTGTGTAGTATCCACTCTACGGGAATAGATGCGATATCCTGCACGTCTTGGGACTGGCACAGGTGCAGCCTTTGTGTTGGCGAACTCCGCGTGGAACACAGTTGCAACCTAAGTACGTTGTCCGCAATGTCCCCGTCAAAAACGAAATCTAATGCGGTCCAATATCACTTACACGTCCTATAGGTACCGTTCATGACACTACGCCTTATTCAGCGCATCTACGTCTACGCGACCCACCACGATCACGAGTTTAGCTGTTGCTCGCAAGAATCTGGCGCTTCCCTATTCAAGAGGATTCGTTCCACGTTCAAGTATGCTCTGCCTTGGCCCGTTTACAATTCTTGCTGGTTGCCTGGACTACTTGTATGTCTATTCACGAAGCCAGCCGTCTTCCAATGGTATCGGCTACGCTGATATCTCGGAGTCAGTGGTCATGCCCATCAACACAATAGCCTGACATCGTTGACAATGCTGGAGCCGCTCAGCGTATCTCGGTGTCGCTTCCTCAGCTTCATTGCTCTGCAAGTCCCAACGAAGAACCCCCATGGGCTGTACGCATCCGGTATGTCTGCACCTGCCATCACGTCGGTTCTCATCCTGACAACATCATAAAGGCATCGTGAAGTCGCCATTTCCCATGAAGCGAAGATGACAATGGTAGGTGTAGCTGTGTTCATTGCCTCATGTGCGCTGTTCACGAGCTGGCTATTGTTTTCTTGTTTTCAGACCGGTGCTCTGCAACGTCGCCCCGAAGCCCTATGCTGCTGCAATATGGCACGCCATGGCGTGGGCGTAGGTAGCGGCCTCAGTACTCCACAGGCGATCCCTGCTATAAAATCTTGAGATGACGGCTCAACATCCCTAGACACCTCCGCCATCCTACAGCTTTCGACACACTCTTTTGCCATCTCCTAACCACCCTCTTGCCTTCATCCCGTGAGTAAACATTCAGATGTACCAGTGTTCCCGACAATCGACTTATACCGCCTGCAGTCACGGTCGCCCAACACAGGATGGAGATGTCAAACGGCACCAATGTCTTGTCGCCAGCCTTGCTGCTCGACGTTTTCACCTTTGTCATGACGTACTGTAACCTGCCCACCATATCCCGCTTGATGCGGACTTGTTCCACACTCTATGGCCGCGGCAGCACTGTTCTCCTCAACGCGAGACGTTCTCTCAAGTCCGAAGATGCGGTCGTATCATTCTGCCTCTTCATGGCTGCCGAGAACGGCGCTCGCTATTCATCCCTGCGATCGCTGCGCTTCCAACCCGTCCACTATGACACCATTCCCAAGGATACTGGGCGTCACCTACAACGCCTCTTTTACCGCTTGAAGGCCCTCGAGGAGCTCACCCTGTATGGGATCGACGATCTATTGGAATCCTATCCGACGCTGTCGAATGCGATTGTCGGATTCACAACCCTCAAGCACGTTGACCTGGTAGGCGCTCGCCATTATGCTAGCAAGAACGTCGCCCCCTATATACGTTCGCCACTCGTCAGTATCGAATACGGCTTCTCACCCGAGGGCTTCCTTGAGTTCTTGGAGACCCTCAGTACCCAGGAGCTCATACGGTATCATCCCGTACGGATGTTCTCTCGTTTCGCCAGCACGCTCGAGATTCTCAAGACGGACTACTTCGCTCGGAAGGGCCTGAACCGCAGAATCAGGTCCAAGGTATACCCTGTCATGCGGGACCTGGAGCTGATGGACGCTTGGCCCGTAACGAGGCCATGGATCGACGCCTTCCCTGCCCTTCGGCGGATCCGTAACGTCACTATGTGCACGGGTGAGCCTCCAGACCACGGTGAAGATCGGGGGCGCGGTATCCGACAGAGGAACATCGAAGATCAGCAGACTAACGGCAGCTGGGCATCCCTCGAGGAAAGTTCCGGGACCCTCTTCGGCATCTATGGCCTCGGGCTCATTTGCCCCGTTGAACGCGTCGTACTTTACCACATCTCTATGGGTTGGCATGGGGAGATGCTGATCGACGTTTTGGCGATGGCGCAGCCCGTAGACGTGGACCTGACGATCCAAGAGGAGCTCGTCAGAGTCGACGTGGAAGAGGGGATCCCTCCCACTTTGCGCCGGCACAGTGCGCAACTTATGTCTATCAGGAAGCTCGCGTTCAGAGTGCTTGTCAAGGAAGAGGACTTTGACTCGGATGTAGAGCCCTGCCCGTCCTGCCCACGGAACATCCTCTTGAATATGGTACCCATATTCTGCGCCTGACCTTTCGTACCAACGCTGAACTTCTGCTCTCGTTTATTAGGAAGTCGTCATAGACGCACTCGCGGACCTTGCTTTGACGCACTTGGAGCTGTCTGTGATCATGCAAGAGGACTACGCTCCGCCGCAGCCGGCAGAACTCGGGGACCCTGAACTTCGCGACGCATGCAGCGTCTGTGCCCAGCGAGCCATCGCATCCATCGGTTCCTTGTCGCATGCAACCGTGAACGTGATCGATCCAGAACAAGGGCCGGTAATCGTCTGCCAAGTCGACAGGGAGTAGTAGTCTGGGGGAATTCCTTGTATGCACGCAAGTATTGGGTTCACACAACTATCACAGCGGACGAAGTGCATCATGTTGGATGGTTTGTTTTCATGGAATGGTCAATAGCTATAGGGCCACGGCTATTTGGACCTCGCTTTATAGATTCCAATATACAACAAACGCCATAGTAAATATCACTACTAAGTCGCCCCACTGTCTGACGCGTCATCACCAGTAGCACAACTAGTTTCTGAGGTACCAGTACTGCCGACGTCGTCTGGAAATGTGATGCAGATCTATGCGCGAGCCAACCTTGAAGCTTTGAAGCAATGAAGCCTACATATGGGCTCTGCGGAAACAGGCCTCGACAGGAAAAAAGCGCCCGCGCGATCGCGTCTGTGGCTGGAGTTTCGCGCGTGCGTCTTGCCGCCGGGGCTGAGTGTGTCTTGCTCCCAGCTTCCACCTTCAATCTCGAACGCCGTTCTACCAGGGAACCATACAAAAGCGCTCCTGGAACCAAGATGGAAGCAGATGACACATACCAAAAAGAATTGGACGATGCGTCAAAGGTAGGTGGTCGTGACGGAGTTCTACCTGTGCATTGGGACAGTACTGCTCACGACGCGCGCCGACCAGACATGCGTTTATATTCCGCCCAGAAAGCCTCGTAAGCAACGCCTATACGGTGCGCAGCGGAACGCGAGCTCAAAACACGTAGGTGGCAGAGCCAGAGAGGAAAGGTCGAACGGGGATCGTAGCCGAATAGACGAGTATGAGTTGCGGATGCGGGCGTACAGGGCAGCTTGGGATCGATGTCTGAGTCGTGTCCAGGTGAGTCTTCTCCGCCTCTACATCGACATCTCTAATCTACACTGCGAAAATATGCGTGGCGCTGACTGCATGGACAGAGCATCCTCCGACGGCTGCAAGCACCGATCGTGCAGGAGGTTACGGCGAAGGTCGCTCGCGCGTATGTCGATGTGCTCCCTGGCTTGCCTTACCCCGAACTCCCCGTGATCGCGCTGCACGGTACGCCAATATAGCGTCGTTACATCTCGACGCGCGTGTACGAATAGGTCTTTCTTGCAGGTGCCAACTCGTCACTCGTCGGAGACATTGCCTCTCAACTCGAGCATGGCGAAACGGCTGTACCAAACGGCACGCGGAACTCAGGGCGTAGCAGCCCTCCAGCATCCCTCCAGGTTCACCTAGATCCCGCTGAGTGCGGGAGTGTGCTGAACATGATGAAAGGGGTCATCACAGGATTCGTTGACCGCGCTCGTAAGTGGTGCACCTTCTCGTTGTCATCGCCCTCTGTGTCTCACTAGCTCGTCATTTGGACTCGCAGCGGGGCCAAAACGCAAGCCAACGACGTCGCTCGCGAACTTCGACGTTAACCTCTTACGCGTGTGGCACGCGGCGCAAGAGGGGCGTCCGGGCCTGGTAGTGTTCCTGCATGACTTTGAGAAGTTCGACGTGCATGTTGTGCAGGACGTGTTCTACATATGCAGGCACGTCGAACGTACTCCGCAATTTACTGGCTGTTTTACTCATATTGGCCCTCTAACAGCATGCATGTGCCTCAGCTCCCTCTTGTGTTTGTGCTGTTGATGGCTTCGCCCCCTGCGCCTTCTTTCTTGCATTCGGCCTATCCGCGGTCAACGCTAGCGCTGCTCCGGGTCCACCCTGTCGTTGCGTCTTCAGGTGTGGCTATGATCAAAGAAGTCCTGAATAAGGTATGATATAGGCCGCTGTTCCGCGAGCTTTGGTCAATCTGAGCTCCAACGGACGTCCCACAGACATTGTTCGACCCTGACTTTGACCCGTATATCGCACTTGGCCCTACTATACTTGAGTTCATCACAGACTTCGTAATGCGCCATTCGGCATCTCCAGATGTTCTGGTCTCGCTGTTGCAGGTAGCGCCCTCTCTGCATTCGTGCCGTGTTTTACAGCTCACACTTGCATCTAGCTGGCGTACATGAAACACTTCACCCACCCATTGAGCCTTCTTGCGCTTGACCACCATGTTACTCGCATTCTGACTAGCGAGACACTAGCGACTTCGCCGGAACTTCGCCCGCTAGTCGAGGCACTCCAGGTACGGTTGTTGACTGCTACCGCTCCGGAAACTCAGGGGCGCTCGAGACCAACCACCCCAACCTCACCTCGAAGACTCAACTTTGTCTCACGCGGAGCCAAAACGACTACTGGAAGTGCTCGAGATCTATTGGAGTGCGTCTCTGACGCGCGCCTGGAGTTCCACAGGCAAGCGCGTCGGATGCGCATTGCCTACAGGATTGCTGTCATTGCTGAGCGAGTGGCGCTTGGAGAATCACATCCCAATCCCGGGAAAGGTAACGAAGGCGGGGGAAGGCTTGACAGTCTTGAGGCACTCAGTGCGGTGCTGCGAGGACGAGCAGGCAGTCAGATTCGCTATGTATGCATGGCCGTGAAGTGCGTAAGAACCTTCTCATGTTGATCCAGCCTCTGACCTTGGTGGCGATAGGAAGCTTCCACAACCGAAACTCCGTACGCTGTTCCAGCAGCTACACGCCTTCCTGTGGGAGTTGGACAGCGCCGAAGTTAAGCGGGACGAAGAAGAGGCACGTGTGTTCATCGTAGCCAAGCTCAACCAGCTTCCACCAGAGAGCGAAGACCCAGAGACAGGCGACGATCAGCTCCCGCCGGCACAAACTCCAGCCGTGAAGCAGCTTGCTACCGCGCTCGGGGACTGGTTACAGACATATATCGAGTGGGCGTTCACTTGATCGTCGATTCCGGCATCAGCTAACATTCCACTAACAGAGAACGTCTCGTACGCCTCGATGAGCAGACGTTGTGGGACGTCTGGTATACGGGCAACACCCCTTTCCCTTCGGAACTCATCAATCCTGCTCCCCGGCCCACCGTCGTTGCTGCGCTTCTACACCCGTACGACTTTGCACACGCACACGCAGGACTAGTTCGAGCCACCGAGGATGCCTCTGCTTCGGTAATGCGTATGGGCGAAGATCCGCCACACGAGCCCGAGTTGTGGGAGCTGCCGGACACGAGCATCGCGTTCCGGCGATACGTCGAGGCGGGCCGG
Organism: Cubamyces sp. BRFM 1775; assembly: GCA_022385745.1. NCBI lineage: Eukaryota > Fungi > Basidiomycota > Agaricomycetes > Polyporales > Polyporaceae > Cubamyces > Cubamyces sp. BRFM 1775. The sequence continues at coordinate 112,830 of MU278460.1, read as the reverse complement.
ATGGTGAACGTGTACGACTGGTTCGAGTCGTTCGCGGTCGTGCTCGAGACACAGCGCAAGAAGCTCCGGAAGAAGGCGCGCAGAGCTGAACAACAGGCATCTTCGCGTGCTAACGGGACGCGTACCCCGCGCAAGGGTCGAGCTAGCAGCCGTAGTAACAGCAGGGCGAAAATGGACCAAGACCAGGATATGGATGACGACGAGGAAGACGAGGAGGAAGAGATGGACGAGGAAGAAGAGGAACGATGGAAGGTCGAGGTGCAGGCACGCTTTATTCGTGCGCTTCATGAACTGGACTACATGGGCTTCGTCAAGCACACCGGGCGAAAGCCGGACCATGTCATCCGGACAATTTACGACGTGCCAGATTAGCTGTCGTGGTACGTCTCCATACGGATAGTTTTCCAGTGCTGAGCAAAGAAGCCCTTCCAACTGTAGCGTTGAGTCCGAAAGTATAGTATGAATGTACAACAAAGCGGTGCGACTAATCATGCAGCGATACATCACGTCTCCAGTCAACTCCCAGTACCTCTCACTTCTGGTCCTCCCTGATCGGAGGCAGCTCCCATCCTTGTGGGCCGAAATGGGGGATGACCATCGAGTGGCCCTCCTTGTTTTTGAATGGTTTCGAGTACGTGCAAAGCGACTTGCCCAGCGCCGCCAGCCACGCGCCGTTCACGACCGTCACGCCCTTGATGTACACGCGAGAGGTGCGTACCACTTCGAGGTACACGACATAGTCTGGGGGCGCTTGGTTTGCGAGCACTGACGAGGGGTGGATGAAGACGTCCTCAGGGATGCCGAGCGCTTGGTATGCAACGCCGCGCGAGGTTGTGAATTGGGTGCCGGATCCGATGCCCTTCTGTGCGATGTCTTTGCGCACGGCAACCTGGTCGATAAACCCTGCAGCGATGAGTTGTCGAAGTACCTTCAGCTAGAGAGACGAGACGCAGTCAGCTCCGTGAATCTGGCGAATGTGGCAGGTAACCGAGACAGACCTGCAGTGCACTTGGTGGGCGGAGGTTCGCTTCGAAGCCAGTTTGGATATCGGGGAAGTTCGTCTGCACGATGTTGCTGATCTGCGCGCGGAGCTTGTGGATCTCCTCCATCGCCTGGACATCGCAAGGCATGTGAGCACGCGATATTCCGCTAACGGTAGGTGCGCTGGAACGGATAACCCACCTTTGGTCGAACAAAATGCTCCTCGCAGAACTTATGTCCGCCGCCAGCGAACTCGTAGGCACCGACCACTGATAGTATGCGCAAGACGTCACTTGAGGAATTGCCTAGAGCAGCATGGAGGGCTTGTGACTGGAAAAATGCTTTCCGGCGCAACCTCCGAGCCTCCTTGGCACGGACCGCTTCGCTGGTGAGGTGCTGCATCTCCTCGTCCTCTTCCTCTTCGTCAGATTCATCCTTGTCGAGGTCTAAAGACTCCTCGCGCAAGAACGGGTCGCCTACTGATAACGCAGAGACGATCGTGATCACGTAAGGCAGGCATCCATGCTGCCTTCCGCTCACGAGCATGCGAGAGAAGCGCGGCGACAAGGGGAACAGCGACATCGTACGCCCGATATCCGTTATTGAGCCCCCGAGGGTGGAACCGCCCTTCGCAGGGGCGAGTGCGCCAAGGTGTGTCAGAATCTTCTCCGCTTTCTGCAAGCTTTCGCGGTCGGGTGGTGTGGGGAAGGGGAAGTTGACGACGGCGTCGATGTGCATGCTCTTCATCTGGAGCACGACGCCCTCGATGGGCATTCGCAGAATCTCTGGCTGGGAGAACTGGTCGAAGTAGTTCTCAAACAGCGCAGAAGAGTATAAGCGATAGCAGTGACCAGGCCCTGTACGACCAGCACGACCAGCACGCTGTGCGGCCGACGCTTTCGATATCCAGCTGACTTGGAACGCTTGAATACCGTTGGCAACGTCATATCGTCTCTGGGAAGTAAGTCAGTATACTTGTAGTCATCATCCCTTGGTACCCAACCGACCTCTTTGGCGCGACCGCAATCGACCACATAGCGGATGCCGGGGATGGTCAGGGAGGTCTCAGCCACGTTCGTCGCTACGACTACTAGTCGGGTACCAGGTGGTGGAGGCTTGAAGACTTGCATCTGCTTTTCGCTGGACAGGAGCGCATATAAGGGAACGATGTGCATAGGGACTACTTCGGCGTGAGTGAAAGTCTTGCAGGCGGTAACATAGAGAACGTACCATCGGTTTCCTCGGCGTCGATGCCGAGCTCATCGTTCCCTTCCGCCTCATCATCTGAGTCAAGGGCCTCAGCGTCCAGATCGCCGTCGACATCGAATGCTAAGGCCTCATCTTGTCGTTGCGAATCGCCCAGGTCCACGTCTTCCGCTTCGACATCGGCTGCAGCACGCCGTCAGTAGACATACATAATTAGAGAAGAGATCATGCTACCATGGGCTGGAGCCACAGCGGATGCGGGTTTGTCTTCAGCGAGCGAGCTGGCAATGTGGCTGAGCCGCGACTGAAGCGATGTTCTCGCTTTTCGACGCTCCTCCAGTGCCTTCTTGCCATATCGTGCCTCCAACTTCCTGCACACGCCAGTAATCTCATTCTGGCCGGTCAAGAAGATGAGGATGCCGCCGGGAGGTAGTCGCGCGTGGATCTTGCTCGCTTTCTTGATCGCCTCGGTAACGTAGTCTGACGAAGTGCGGCGGCTGAAGTGTACGGTGACCGGGTGTTGGCGAGCGGGGACGTTGATAATCGGCGGGGGAGACGAGAACAACGTCTTGTTCTCGGCAAAGTCGGCGACGCGCAGGGTAGCAGACATGATGATGAGGCGTAAAGGCTGCACGAGGTATAAGCGACCAAGTACAGCAAGGCCAATGCACCACATACCTTGATGTCGTCCTTACCCTCTTTCCACATGTCTTCGCGCAGCTTGACAACGCGGCTCAGCACACCAATCAGGATGTCGGTGTTCATGCTCCGCTCATGTGCCTCGTCGATGATGATGACCGAGTACTTCTTGAGCAAGAAGTCTGTCGCGAGTTCGCGCAAAAGCACACCGTCCGTCATGAACTTGATCGCCGTAGAAGGGGACACTGTTGCGTCGTACCGGATCTGGTAGGAGACCCGTGTGGACGTCAACGACAACTCGTGGGCAACGCGGGATGCCATAGACATCGCGGCCACTCGTCTGGGTTGCGTTACGCCGATCATACCAGGGTTGTCTATACAGAATTGAGAGACGGTACATAAAGTGAATATAACACGACCTACCGCTGCCTGGAGAGCCGAAGCCAGCTTCATACAAGAACTGTGGAACTTGCGTGGTCTTACCGCTACCCGTCTCACCGCAGATGATAACGACGCTGTTCAGCAAGATAGCCTCCATGATAGGTTGCTCTTCGGCGACGATGGGGAGCAGAAGCCTCGCTTCCTCGACCTCCGGTGGCCGGGTGATAGAGACGACTTTACGCGCTTTACTTTGAGAGCCTTCTGAAGCTTTCTTGGCGGATTCTTGTAGATGTTGAGCAAAGGACGTCCGGGGCAACTGCAGGTCCTCGCCAAGTGGTCCGCGCATCTCTCGCGGCCCGTCCGTATGTTCCGTTTTCCGCTTCTTCGGGACTGGGGCCGCAGGTGTGTCTTCGCTCACAGACATTGTTGTGGGATCTGCCTCCCCTGGTGGTGGAGCGACATACCCCTTCGCTGCACTCAGCTGCTTCATGGCCCATTCCTTGAAGCAGAGGCGTTTCCGTTTCTTGTTACTGGGGTCCTCTTCTGAAGGCTCTTCCACTTCAGCGTCCTCTTCTGAAGGAGACCCCTCCTCAGAACCAGACCCGGAGCCTTCTGACGCGTCGTCGGCATCCGAGCCCTGTTCCTCCTCGCTAGCGCTGTCGTAGGCAGAGTCTGAGCTGTCGAACGATGAATCCGAATCATGCGTCTCTGCCTGTTGCCGCTTGTTGAGACGGGTATCTTTCCAAGACGCGAAAGCACCCTAATGGTCATCAGTTTCACCCATGTGTAGCTTGACCAAAGCGCGAGATCATCTTACCTTCGTACGCTTCGCCGGCTTCTTCGAGATTTTAGGGGCAACCACCGTGCCGTCAGGATTGTGGCGCAAAGCGCTCCCCACCGCTGATGGCAGCACTGTGACCTTAACTTCAGGTTCAGGGGATTGTACGGTCGTGGAAAACCCGGAGTCCACGATGACAACAGGTTTTGAACGAGAGGTCCCCTCTGGGACATCCTCGTCTCCACTAGCACCCTCGTCATGACCGTCAACGTCCATCCTGACATCACCCTCTTCCTCGTCGCTCTCTTCGCTATCGTTCCCGGCGGGGAAGCTGGAATCGTTGCGACGGTGACGCTTGCCCTTTCCGGCACGTCCGTCCATAACGCGCTTGACCTCAAGGTCCTCCTGCTTCTCCAACCGGTTCAGATGCGTAGAAGGCTTTCCAGTACCCAGGGTAGCAGAGGACTTGAGCTGGAGCGCAGCAGAAGCTTGAGCTTGACTCTTCCTGAGTTACCCAGTGAGCATGCCGTCCCGCGTGCACAAAGCCAATGAACATACGATAGCTTCTCGAAGAGAGCAAGGCGCTCCTCTTGCTTCAACTTCTTCTCCTGCACGGGGGATGAGATACAACGCGATATCCATGTTTAGGTGAAGCACGCACGATGTACTTGTCGAGCCTCTTCTTTTTCTTACTGTTCGCCTTAGAGTCGAGCTCTGCAAGCATCTACCGCGTTTCCACTCGTCAATTTGATGTACCCTCAACATTGGAACCAGCAGGTACTCACCTCCTCCCGCATCTTAAGCTTCCTCTCTTTCTCCCTTTCCTCCTCACTCTTGGGTATGACAATGGGAGCATTGGGGTCAGGGTGTTCCTGTCCGACATCCTCCTTGTCCTTGCCCTTCTTCGCCTTCTTCTTGTGAGAGCCGCCTCTTGCTTTGGCGTTGAAGCGCACTCGCGGTTGCATCTTCAGGTAGATACGCGAGCCACAGATCCCGCAGACGAAAGAGTGTCCAAGAGCGAAGTAGGCAGAGGACGGATTAGCAGCAGCTAGTGCTAGTCGGGCAGGTTGCCGGAAATGCGGTATAGGCGCCCATTCGAGAGTGTAAAATTCAGATCTCGATCCGCCGATCAGCTTATAGAAGCGCCCATGAGAAGGCTCAGATATTCAAGAAACGGGCCCGGGTCTGCTGTAGTGCTTTGCAGCCTCTTCCAGTCAAGTGAGGCCATAGAACAGAATCTGGCCATACTTAGCCAAACAAAGGGGAGGTATAGGAAGGATAACTGATAGTCTACGCTATCATTGTCACATACAGAGTGCTGAAGATGTGCGGAATTGCCTTCTCTATAAGCCGAAGAAGTGATCAAACGGCATCCGAACGCCTCGATGAGCTCTTTCCAAGACTACAGGCAGCGACGGCCGCTCGAGGTACCAAATGCGCCGACTAAGTTGTATACGTGGCTGATTGTGTATACAGGGCCGGATGCGCAGGAAACCATCACTCAAGAGATCGAACAACACCGGCTGACCTTCACCGCGTCTGAACTCCGGCTGAGAGGAGACAATTTTGTCAAGCAGCCACACTCAGACGACACAGGAAATCTCCTCTGCTGGAACGGAGAGGTACGCCATAGAGGATCACAGAGTGAATTGACGCTAATCCAAGGCAGATCTTCGAGGGACTTGAGGTGAAGCGGCACCGAGTTCCTACATCCAGTGCACTAACCAAATATTTTACATCATGGGCTAGGTGTCACCCGCGGAGAATGATGGCGTAAAATTGTTCGACAAACTGAGGGCCACTCAAACACCCCACGAAGTAGCTCGAGTTTTCGGAGAGATAGAAGGACCGTGAGTACTTCAAGGTCCGTTACCTGTGGTCAGGCACTCAAAATGGCACAGGTATGCCTTTGTTTACTATCAGGTATGAGGCTCAAGGTCGAGAGGTTGCACTTGAGCTCATAGATTACAGAGCGCCACTCAAATTCTCTACTTCGCACGCGATCCACTTGGCCGACGGTCTCTACTCGTCCATTACCCCGACGAGACACGGCCCTATTTCCTGCTATCGTCGGTCTCCGCAGGGCTACATGATGCATATGTTCTTGAAGAAGTATCGACAGAGAACATCTATACCATAGACCTCAAGACACTCGCATCGACACCCAACGTGAGACATCCCTCTCACCCACGAGCAACGCCCCTCAAACTCAGTTTATACAAGTTTCTAGATCTCTGCACATGCATTACTGAGCTGTCGCGCTCAGAATTCTCAGCAACATTGCCTTTCGTGCGCCGGTTACACCCCTTCCGAGGCAGAGCTCATACTAACGACCGTTGCGGCAGGCACATGCATCACCTGTGAACAGAGTATTGCTTGACGATCCCCCAAGAGTCGCGAGCCTGGATATTATACCCCCTCACCTCATCACGGCCGTTGACGATCTCATCGCCCAGCTGGATCGTAGTGTTATGTTACGAGTCCAAAACATCCCGCGACCAAAGTGGGACCACATGCACGATTCTGCTATAACCATCTGACCAAGTCATAGGGACGTTGCACCAGGACAAGCGAGGGTAGCCATCTTCTTCAGCGGCGGAATTGACTCTACCATGTTGGCATTCCTTGCGGATCGGTAGGCATACGAGTCTTCCCTCTATATGCCGAGCGAACTCATCCATCACGGTAGACATGTTGATCCCGACGAGCCAATAGACCTCCTCAATGTAGCCTTCGAGAATCCCCGGAAGATAGCGGTGAAGGTCGAAGGTAACATTGGCGGCCTGCCAAAACGAGAGAAGAAACAGAAGCTCCGCGAGCCACTGGACTACTCGAGCGTCAAGGTGTCATACGACGTGCCAGACAGGATCACTGGACTGCAGGAGGTCGAGGAACTTCGACGGCTATGCCCAATGCGCAGGTGGAACTTCCTTGAGGTAAACGTACCCTTCGAGGTGAGTCCGAGCGACATGCGCTATGCGTGCATTGTGGCATATTACTCTGCGCTAGGAATCGCAAAATGCTCGTACCACTGTCGAGGCTCTCATGTTCCCTTCTAGGACAGTAATGGACTTGGTCAGTGACAGAACCTACGTCTCGGCAGCCTGCTGACTGACCCAATATCAGAGTCTCGCTATCGCATTATATTTTGCAGCGCGCGGTATTGGCCAGGTACGTTCGCATCCTGGAGCAGAGCCTGAGCCGTACACCAGCCCTGCGCGCGTATTGCTCAACGGGCTGGGCTCGGACGAACTCCTTGGCGGTTACGGCCGCCATCGCACTGCCTTCAAAGCGGCCGGATGGCAAGCTGTCATTGACGAGGTAAAGAGACAAAGATATTCCGCCAGGCGTATTTCTGATCAGAATTCCACTGCATAGCTGCAACTCGAAATCGACCGTATTCCGACCAGGAACTTAGGAAGAGACGACCGAGTGATTTCCTCGTGGGGCAAAGAGACAAGACATCCTTTCCTGTCCCTGTCGGTCGTCAACTTCCTAGCTCAACTACCCGTGCACTTGAAGATGGATCCGAGACTAGAGTCTGGGTTGGGTGAGAAGTTGTTGCTACGACTTGCCGCGAGGAAGCTCGGTCTTGTGGAGGCAAGCGCGAGAAAGAAGAGAGCGATGCAGTTCGGCAGCCACTCTGCGCGGATGGCACCTGGTGAGGGAGATAGAAAGGGAGATCTTATGCTAGACAGATAGATACAATCTAAAGCGCGTACATTCAATGTACATCTATCCATGCGCATGCAGTGGGCGAGATGTGGCCAAGGACTCATGACCAGCGCTCAGCCATCGAACTTGGTTAAGGCGATCCAGATCGGGCCCACGTGGGCGTGCCGGAGGTGACGCGCTCGGTCTGCGGCGTTCAGCGTTCAGCGTGCTCGTCCTTCTCCTGCCACAGCGTCCGGTTTCGCGAGGTGCTCATGTCTCTTCCTCAGTTCGCAAACAGGCTTATAGGTCGGTTTCACGCTCTCGTTTAAATATATGCGATGGCTCAAGTACGAATGTGTACACAGTGCCGGTCGCCATCGCGGCTGCTGCTTTCCAAGCCAGCATCTACGATGTTCCCGGAGGATACAGGGCCGTGATGTTCGACCGTTTTTCAGGTGTGAAGGACAAGGTACGCACATCGCCTTGAGAACGTTAGGCATAGCCTGAACTGTCACGCATAGGCTTCTCCTGAGGGCACGCACTTCCTCGTTCCCTGGCTCCAGAGGGCCATTCTCTATGACTGCCGCATCAAGCCGAGGGTGAGTAGTCTATATATCTACTCTGCACACTACGCACAGGCCAACCCTAAATTCGCCGCTCAGAACATCTCCACGACCACCGGTTCCAAGGATTTGCAAATGGTCTCCATTACCCTCCGTGTCCTCTCACGTCCAGACGTCGAGCACCTCCCCAACATCTACAAGACTCTTGGCCTCGACTATGACGAGCGTGTCTTGCCTTCCATCGGAAACGAAGTCCTGAAGAGCATTGTTGCCCAGTTCGACGCGGCGGAGTTGATTACACAGCGTGAAGTGGTATGTCGCGAACCCAGTGCTATTTCCCATATGCACGCTCAAATAACCCCGCAAGGTATCCTCGCGTATTCGTGAGGACCTCCTGCAGCGCGCCGGGGAGTTCAACATTGTGCTGGAAGATGTGTCTATCACGCATCTCACGTTCGGCAAGGTCTGTCACTACATTGGCATGGCATTCTGCTGTATTCACTGACATGTATCGGTTCTGCAGGAATTCACTCAGGTATAGGCGCCCCTTATGCTCTTGAAGGTTGTGCCTGACATTGTTTTCTAGGCTGTCGAGGCGAAGCAGATTGCTCAGCAGGGTTAGTATTCCAAGGATTTGCACGGCATGTAATCCCTCTGACGCTTCCCCTCGTAGATGCCGAGCGTGCAAAATTCATTGTCGAGAAGGTAAGCTTGCTTACATCCGTGGTGTATGCGTGCTGTCTCACAGTGGGTATAGGCAGAGCAAGAGCGGCAGGCCGCGGTTATCCGTGCCGAGGGTGAGGCCGAGGCTGCGGCGACTATCTCGCGGGCGTTGGACAAGGCCGGCGACGGGTTCATTGCGTTCAGGAAGATTGAGGCTAGCAAGGCGATTGTGCAGTCACTGGTGACGAACCCGAACGTGACATACATCCCGAGCGGAGGAGGAAATGTGTTGCTTAATGTACCTACTCCGCCTGTGTTCCCCCGGAAGTAGTAGTCTGGGGTGGTATTGTTAATGGGATACTGGACTCGACTTGTTTTTTCCTGAAGTTTTCGACGGCGTGCAATGGAGAGGAGGCCTGGAGAACGTTGTGCCAGGAAAGAGACTGCTGAGTGAGCGCTTGGGAGGGCAGCTGATTACGGGGGTTGTCGGAGATAGCCGAGTCGCGCGAGGGGACGGGCGGCTGCTGGGACGAGCATCTTTCCAACGGTCCACTGTCTCCTGACTTGTCAAGGCTCTCGTCTGTCCGTTTTCCTCTCTCTTCCTCTCTCCGTTTCTCTCTCTCCTCTCTCTGCTCCTCTCTCTGTCCTATCTCTATCCTCGGTCTCTCTCGGACTTGTCTCTCTCGTCCATTTCCTGTCCTTGTGTCAATTTTCCCCTCTGTGCATATCTTTCGCGCATTTATCTGGCCTTACATCCAGTGCTCATCCGTCCTCATCTCAGGCCTAACGACTTCGTTTTCTCTCTGCTGCAATGAATTCCATGGGTGGTATGTCGCCGGCTGAGGCCCCGGTACGTCTACTTGCACATGTATCTGGCATAATGACTGACCTCTGCCTTCTTTTTGAAACCCTGTGTTGCATCTCGATTCACACGTCATACACAGAGGCGCGCTCATCTCTACGTCGGGAACCTTAGTCCCCGCGTGACGGAATATATGCTCACCGAGATTTTCGCCGTGGCTGGTCCCGTTCAACACGTCAAGATCATTCCTGACCGCAACTACCAGCACGGTGGTCTCAACTATGGCTTCGTCGAGTACATGGATATGCGCGCCGCGGAGACGGCTCTCCAGACGCTGAACGGACGCAAGATCTTCGACACCGAGATCCGCGTGAACTGGGCCTACCAGGGCCAGCAGAACAAGGAGGACACTAGCAACCACTACCACGTCTTCGTCGGCGACCTCAGCCCGGAGGTCAACGACGAGGTGCTGGCCAAGGCCTTCAGCGCTTTCGGCACCCTGTCTGACGCGCGGGTGATGTGGGACATGAACTCGGGCAAGTCTCGTGGGTACGGCTTCCTCGCTTTCCGAGACAAGACCGATGCCGAACAGGCCATCGCGACCATGAACGGCGAGTGGCTTGGCTCCCGCGCCATCCGCGTCAACTGGGCCAACCAGAAGACCCAGGGCGTTGCTGGTCCCCCTCGCTCTGGCGGTATGGGCGGCGGTGCGCCAGCGCCTATGAACTTCCAGGGTGGCCCGCTTTCGTACGAGTCCGTCGTGCAGCAGACCCCCGCATACAATACGACCGTCTACGTCGGCAATCTCGTCCCGTACGCGACCCAGGCGGACCTCATCCCGCTCTTCCAGTCCATCGGCTACCTGTCCGAGATCCGCATGCAGGCTGACCGCGGCTTCGCGTTCGTCAAGTTGGACACGCATGAGCACGCCGCCATGGCTATTGTGCAGCTCCAGGGCCAGCTCGTCCACGGCCGCCCGATCAAGTGCAGCTGGGGCAAGGACAGGGCCGATGGCGGCGCTGCGCTCAGCACCGGCTCGATGAGCCCCACCCCCGCTGCTGCGCCCTACGGCAACATGGTACGTTGGCTGATTCCCATAGTCTATGGTCCCTATATGCTAATTATTGAAATGCGCAGCCCATGTACGGCATGCCCCAGCCCAACACTTACGGCCAGTACGGCTTCGGTGCGTACGGCGGGTTCCCTAACCAGGCCGCTGCTGGTACCCCTGGTGCCGCGGCGCCTGGCATGGCGAGCCCCGTCGCCCCCACCGCTCCCATGATCGGCGCTGGCCAGGCCCCCGCGGACGCGACGGCTGCGACCCAGGCCGCCCAGGGACAATGGGCTGGTGCTGATCCCAGTTCTTATTACTCGAATTATTGGGGAGGTGAGTCGGAACGGCCGTCTCTCCAAGTATGACTCGTGCTCACATGTTCGCACAGGTTATTATGGCCAGCAGGCCCCTGGTGCGGGTGCGCCCGACGCGCAAGGCCAGGCTTAACGATTTTTATCGCTTGAACTCTCGACTCTGGCTGTAGCATCACGATCTTTGTCTCTTTAAAGTGTGCTATTATAACTCTATGCCGTATTGCCGATTCTAATCCCGCGTGCAGACTCCCTCATCACTCACTGTTGCTCATGTCACGCAAGGGTCCCTCGCAAATCCAAACATCGACCTGGAGTTCTTACTCCTTACGCTCTGTAGCTGGTGTCCGTGTAGTTTCGGTTTTCCTTACTTTTCTTCTCCTGTCCTCTTTTTCTCTATCGTCACTGTGCAGTAGGCTTCTGTGCTTTTCTCTATCTATCGTTTTTCCAATCATCACAGTCCTCCACTCACTCGCTTATGTTGAGTATCAGTGCACGACGCTCGGCAGACAAGAATATCACGTCTTCATAGACCGTCCAGCGGGGTGTTACGGACGTGAGTGCTACTACAATATTAGAAACCACCTCATCTCGCCACCCAGCGCCCATCAAGCGTTCTACCTGTAAGTATGCTTGTAGGTGTCTCTCTACGACATGTCAATCAACTTTCGCTCTGACAATATGAAGAGGTATCAGGGTCGTGGACTTACCTACTTCCACAGCACTACACACCCGACGCGTGTTCGTCAGAAACGTCAGAGACGGCGCCGTCGTGGTCCACGTCCTTGGACAGAGCGCTGCTGTCGCTCTGGACGGTATCCGCAGGGCTGGACGCCGCCGACGCGGGTGGCGTGGCAACGAAACTGGGTGCCTTCGGTTCTTCGGGCTCGGCTGGGTGGTTGAGCGCCATCGCGGGGTCTGCTGCAGCGTCTGACGTGGGGCCCGTCGCAGCCGCCGATTTCGGCGGCAGCTTGCTCGCCAATACGGCCTTCATATCCTTTATGTCCTTCGTCCCCTTCGGGGTAGACGCTTGCGGGACGCCAGCCTCTGAACTGCTTGGGAGGGACTCGTCGGGCACCGCCGTCGCGTCCGAAGGCTGGCCTTCGGCACCTGGTACAGGCACTGGGAGGGCATTCCCCGGCAAGATGCCAGCGAATTCGCTGAACTGCCGCGGGACCGCAAAGTGCTGCGGGAACTTGAGATCGGCGTTCGGATGAGGGATGGCATCGTTGGCGAATTTAGGCGACTGGGGCGCCGCGGCGATGAGTGTCGGGCTAACGGCCGCGAAGAGCGAGAAGGCGATCATTGGGCTGCGCATGGTGATGAAGTAGAGCTTGTGCGAACGAGGACGAGGATTAGTTGAGTGTACGGTAAGTGTAGGGGTAGCGTTGTTGTGGAGGTAAGTTGTGTGTTGTGTTCGTTCGTGCGGTTGGGTTTTTGTGGGCGGCCGCTGCAAATTCGCAGACCGCCACGGCTTCTCGTACTCAGCACCTTCCAAACCAGGGTCGTTGCCTGCCACTCTGGGCGAAGGTTTGGCATTCCAACCACGGTTCGGTACCGAACTCGGGTGAGCTGTTCAATTGTGGTACACGGGCGCTCAACAAGCACAGGACATGCAGCCAGTAGCGGCGGCTGACAAGAGGCGGACACTAGTGGAGGGTGCATTAAATTCGCAATGTCTAGCTGCCAGTTCCCCATCCCCTCCTTGTCCTTCTGCTACATCTTCCTAGCCGAACACAACATGAGGAGCCCTGTCTTGGCCTTTTCCCTCTTCGCCGCCGTGGTAACCACCGCCTCTGCTCAGGTTGAAGGTTATTCTGGGATTCCGCTTTCGCCTGAGGTTCAAAGTCATGCCGAAACGTTCCGAATGAAGACACCAAGGCAATACGGGGAGGGAGCTTACCTGAGGCCTCACGACGCCGACAGGGGAATAGCAGCCAGCGCCCATCGTGAACCTCAAGCAGCTTCCAGGCTGGATCGCCCGCCGCAACCTCACCTGAACAATGGGAATGGCAGGTTCGGCATACCTGCAGCTGGTTATTAGTCCGTTGTATCAACTCAGCTTCCCGCTGATGGATCTGTTTGCGAAGCTGGTACCACGGATGGAGGGTTTTCCGACTCTGGACCCGCAGTCGGGGCTGACGCTGGGGAAGGTGGCAACAGCGCGAGTTCCGCCAACGGAGACTCCGCGTCTGGCACGGACCTATTCCACTTTGGTCCTGTAACCGGTAACCCCCTCACGAGTGAGTTCGTACAGATACGACATGATAGATATACTCATCTCCTATCAAGGTACAGCCTCGACGTCTACGCAAGATGCAGTGCCTGCCGGCGACAACGGGGGTTATGCATACCATTCCACGGACAACAATGCGTATCGCTACTACCGCATGAAGAGGGTTGCCCGTACAGAGCTCAGAGGCAACATGAGCAAACGTGCCGACTGGGATATTCCTGCTGACGCCGACAACTGGAACATCCCCGCTCAGTCGCTCAATACGGATGAACCGGACGACGAGAACTCCGGTAAGCCCTGCCTGTGCTTGTGGGAAATCGGATTCTGACGCAACGCTGCAGGACAAGACGGTGCGGATGGCGTGAGCCAGAGGGGAAGTGAGACTCCGGGTTCAGGACCGTATGGTGGACAGGCCCATTCGGGCGAAGTCGGCTCTTCCGAGGGCGGGCACGTCTACAACGAACCTGCCTCCAACGAATCTTAGGGAACCCTTCACATTCTTTTGGTTCTGCTTCATATACACAATACACACAATTGTAGTCGAATGGGAATATCGGAAGCGGATTCATGCGCATCACTCCTCTTCGTGTGGGACTCGCAGCGCCTTAACTCAGTTGGTGATGGATCCCTTCAGCCTCAAGTCCCTGCTGCTCGCGCCGACCGAGATGCCGGTCACGCCGGTCGCGATCTGCCAGCTCTGGGAGGGCACGTCCCACACGGAGAAGTCGATGCGGGAGAGAGTCATCGTCACCGTCGTGGACGCGCCCGGGGCGAGGAAGATGCTGTCGAAGCCCTTCAGGTTGAACGGCGCGGACTTGGCTGACGCTGGCGGCGAGGTGTACAGTTGCGGGATCTACGGGAGTAGGAGGATGAGCGTGCATTTCGTGGACAAACGTTGCCAAGACAGTGGATGATTGTTACCTCAGTTCCAGCGACGGTGCCGTTGTTGGTAACAGTGAAGGTGACGGTGACCACTGGGTCGTGCAGCCTACGAGACGTGTGAGGCTCGTATGAAAGCGAAAGGCCTGGAGTTGGACGCCGGCTCACCATGGGTCGAGAGCAGCGCCAGGACCAATAGGCTGACGAGTTCCGCCGGCAGTGGACCCGGTGATCTTGAGGTCGGAGTAGTCGAACGTCGTGTACGAGAGCCCGAAGCCGAACTCGAAGCGGGGAGCGATGTTAGCCTGTAACAGGGTGAATATCATATACGATTGGTCATTCAGCGGAGGTATAGAGGGGGCATACCTGGTCGAAATGGCGGTAGTCGATGAAGAGGCCTTCGTTGTAGGGGATTTGTACGATACCCGAGCCGCTGTAGGTGATTTGTGCCGCGTAGTCCGTGACAGCCTTTCCGATCGTGAAGGGGAGACGTCCGCTCGGGTTGTATGCGCCGTAGATCACGTCGACGAGACCGTTGCCCGCCTCTTGTCCCGGAAGACCGCTCCAGACCTATAGTATGAGGTGAGATGGCTGCACCGCAAAGCAACATGTTCCAACGTGAAACCTACTAGCGCTGTGACTACAAGCGAAATGAACAACAGCTGAGTCTCAGGGTATTTCTCGTGTATGAGCAACGTTACACCTACCGTTGGGATGGTTGATCCACTTTTCGACAACGATGGGGCCGACACTGTTAACAACGACAATAGTGTTCTTGTTAACACTCGCTACTTGTTGGACGAGCGCATCCTATACGATTGTTGGCGGGTCATAGTCAGGTTGTCGTATCCCCATCGAAATTACATATGTACGCACCCCGTTGTGCCATGCGTTGAGATCGTTGCGGTCGCCAGCGTTGTTCTCTACAGTGAGGTACCCCTCTCTGCGAGAGTGTTAGTCACAAGGCCCTTATGCTCATATATCACTATAACGTACCCGCTGTCGGCTGTAATGAAGACGAAGGCGACATCCTTGCCGCTTGCAGCCTGCGCGGCGGCGTTGAGGTCAGTGTCGCTGAGCGAGGATGAGACAGTTGTCCCATCAGTCTTGGCGCGAGTAGTGATCGCATCGACGGGCTAGGTGCGCGTCAGCTATAGTGTGCCAGAACGTCAGTTAAGTGATACCCACCGCAATCAGGTAGGGGTAGTCATCAGTGCTAGAGAGGACTTAGCGCCGCGCGTTCTCTTGTAAGAGTCAGTGCATACTCACCCGCTACCCCAGCCCATGCCGAGAACACCGTCGTCTCCCGAGCGGTCCTCGTACCCGTTGGGTCCTTTCGAAGAGTTACCAGCACCGTTGCCGACGACAGCGATAGACTTGGGTGCCTTCAGCGGAAGGGCGCCGTTGGCGTTCTTGAGCAGCACGGTCGCCGCAGCGTCGATGGTACGGATGAGGCTGGAACAAAGTGCCAGTGAGCGCCATGTCGAGGTTTTGTAGGAGGCAATCATACTCTTTGTGGTCAGCCTGGACGTCGATGTGAGAGCCCTGACCGGTGTTCCAGGAGTTGAAGTTGACTGCGGGGAAACCGGAGTCCTGGCCGAGAAGGTACCATGCCGCAAGGATGCGGGTTGCCATATCCTAGAGGGACGTAAGCTGCTATGATTACTTTGCCGCATCCCCGATGGACCCACATCAATACGGTCCTCAGAGACTTGGCCACTCTGGACGGCGCTGACGAGGTTCTGGCCAAAGTAACTGATTGGACGTCGTATGAGGTGCGAGTGACACGCGCAGATGTTTCATGACTTACGTCTGACCAGAACCGAGCGCTGTGTCTCCGGGCATGGTCATCTGTATTCAGCATCAGGATGGCATCCTCCAGCGTTTGACTTGGTGACGTACGTCTAGTCCAGCATTCACAGCGGGGGCACCCGAGTGAGTTGCCCACCAGTCTGTTATCTCATCAGTTATGATCACACGAGATCCCAACGGGCGTGCTACATACCGGACATGACATCTGCACGGTAACATGGGCGTGAGTATTGAGTGGGGACAGCAAGTGAGGGTGGACGTACATCCTTGGAATCCGAACTCTCCCTTCAGGATGCCATTCAGGGTCTTGTCGTTTTCGCAAGAGAAGGTACCGTTAACTGAGTAGAATGTCAGTCGCAGGGGCTACCTTCTTTGGGGTCGATACCTACTCTGGTCTATTTGCCCCCGTTAGTGACTGAAATCGGTAGATGAACGCGTTATCAGCACTTACTGTAGCTGCACATTACGGAGGCAACGTTTGCTTGTACGCTCCGCATGAACTAGATGAGAATGAGTATAATAGAATGGGAATGCATGAAAAGGCCCTACTGGGTACGAGTACAGCTCATGTTCCTGGCGTTTACGACATTAGAATATGGCCTGAACAGCACTCTTAGTCTGGACTCACCGTACGGTCATCGACGATGGATGAACTGCTGTCACGGAAATGTTCCTGCTCGCTGTAAACGCCAATCAACACCGTGGCTGAGCTCAGGGTGCGCCCAACTGAGCTTACTTGTTGATGTAGTGCTTGGCACAAGCCTGGACACCCGCGGACTGGATGCCGGTGATAGTCTCAAAGGCGACTTCTCCGGACAGGAATGGGTCGCCTCCTCCTCTATGGCATCATCAGCATGGTGCGCGGATATGGCAACATTCTACTTACCCTTCCCAGTTACGACCCGCAGCTGGTGCGCGCATTAAGTTCCTGCTGGTGCATCAGCAGGCAAGAGCAACATGATTTGGTCGAGTACCAACATCATCGGTCCGAGGGCGACGTGGACACCCTTGCCCTTGAACTCTGCACCCATGGCCGCTCCTCGCTGTCTCATGAGGGTCCGGTTGAACCTGAGGGTGATTCACGTCAGCTATATGCCTCTTGCGGCTGTTCGAACGAAGATCTACTCACGTAGCAGCGACGTTGATCTCACTAGGGGCGCATAGACATTGAGCACAACGTTGAGAAACGGCCCCAAAAGCAACTCACGGCGGGAATGCAGACACCTTGTCTGCGTAGCGGACGCCGACGGGACTGTCCTGCAGGCACAGACCGCCAAAGCCCGGAAGAGAGGAGATTGCAGGCGTGTTTCCGACGCAAGGTCCTACAGAACGTGATTGTTGGTACCGATGAACGCCAAAAAGGTGCAATGGGTTAGCCTACCCTTTTGCCATTGCACACCAGTTCCAAGGTTGACCTTGTCTGTGAGCGAAAGTTTCGCCACGGCTGCTTTCGCCTAGACTGATGGTCAATCTCATGCTAATGTGGTAGTACTGTGCGAATAGTACCTTGGTGTATGCGGCTGCCCACTCGGGCGAGATGTTGGCGACACTAGTTTGAGCCGGAGACGATACTGTCGAGGTTGGACTAGTACTCGTCGTGGTCGGCGGCGACGTCGGGCTTGTAGTAGGCACGGTCGAAGCCCCAGGGATACATTGCGAGTAGTCTGGAGAGCGATGAGAATCCCACTATCGAGTCTGCATATCGGCAACACGCTCACAATCATTTAGCTCGGTACAAACAGAGCCAGCGACACACGTCGTCGGGCCCGTCCTGAAGAAACCATCGCGTCAATGGCCAAACGCATGTCAGGCTCAACACAGGTACTTGCCATCCTATCCCACCACACTGCCCCCACACCTGCTGTTGAGCATACGCTGAACAAGTCAGTAGCAATAGCCACACCGCGCCAAGCCGGAACGCCATGATATCTTCGAGCTCGGGCTGTCACTCGCGCAGGGCGCATGCCCTCAACCCCCTCGACCCTTTATACCCGTACGCCACTCGCGCACGGTGCCCGAGCTTCGCAGCTGCATGATCCCTGGACGTCGAAGAGCACCGGCTGACACCGTGCGCGGGCGCGGCTCACGTAGAGCGGAAAAGACGCGGGTAATCAGCGGACGTCACGCCCAACAGGTTAGGCGGGCCCTATACTCGACCAGGGCCCGTCGCGCTGCATCAGAAGCGCGCCCGTTCAATTGTCGGGGTTCGCGAGTACGACGGGGCAGCGGAGAACGCTGCCTCGGATGTATCGTGTTGCGCGCGCGCCTCGGAGAGTCACGCGGGTCCAGGTCGCAATGTGGGCCTCACTGTTTGGACGGCGGTCCAATGCGAGAGAGGTTGACTAACGGCGCGAAGACCCTGATATTACTGTAAGTTACGATAGTCCGATGAGGCAGTCATGTCACCAAAGCGGCTCAACATCTGTCCATCCTCGTTGCCGCTGTTCCCAGTATCCACCCGTGTACACCCACTCTTCCCCGACCTGCTTGAACCACCGCGGGGTGCACTCGCGTCCCTGGGTGCGACGTTCTCGCTGGAGGTCTTCTACTCGCTGCTTCTCCCTCTCTGCGCCGTCGAGATCCCCGTTCTCGAGGGCCCGCACGTCCGGCCTATACCGGGAGTCGGTCGGCGGCAGCTTGCCCTCGAGATCTGGTGTGATCTCGTTCAGCGTGATGCCGAACGTGGTGAAGCCGTAGTACTGCATGGCGTTCTTGGGGAACGGCGTAATCCGCCAGAGCACGTGGAGATGCGACGAATCGATCTTGCGCGCCATCTGCTCGTCCCATTTGCCCTCGAGGTTAGCGAGAGCTTCTCCGCCGGACGATGTGACGGTGCCCGAGACGACATTTGTCGGGCCCCAATATCCGCCCTCCTTGAAGTCGAGCGTGCACGAGTCCCCGCTACTCGTGTTCTTGACCACCAGCTTGCCAACGTGTTCGAGGTATTTGGTGCCCATCATGAGGTTGCGGATGAAGGATGAGGGTCGGTTCCTTGTAGCAATTCAACTGAAGTGAGAAAATACCCAGTATGTACACCCCGGATAATACATACCACTGGAAGTGTTCCTCCCCGAGCTTCAGGTGTATCGTTCCTTGCGGAATGATCTCCATGCTCTTGCCTATCATCGAAAGTTCGGTCAATCTCCGGAAAGTGGTTCTATTGGAAGACCACTCACCCCAAAACTTCGTTTTACCGCTGGAGGTAGCGTACAGCTCCCAGCCCTCCCCTTCGGCGTGCCATGCCATGATGACGGGGTTGTGGCAGACTTTCTCCGCGATGAAGTGCATCCTCACTTCTTCGAAAGTCTCGCCGAGCATGGGGTTGCTGATAGCGCAATCGTGAGCGACCGCGTAGTACGGAATATACCGGAGTACCTACAATCCTTTCCGACCAGTTCTATGCTTGGTATTCGCATATGTCGACACTGCGAACGCGGCCACATAACATATACGCTCGACAGGGTCTTGACTTTGCGCGGCCTGAGAGAGAAGGTTGTAGTACTCGAGCTCCTCAGCAGCTTTCTGTAGCATGGTGAGAGGCTCATTGAACGTGACAGGTAGTGCGACCTTGGACAGATCCTGCCATACTCATCAGCCAAGCCATTCTGGCATCACATCAGAGAAGCCTACCTTTCCAACGTTTTTCTTGAGGACTGCAAACAGACTTCCTTCGTCTCCGACTGGGCCAGAAGGCAGGCTTGTCCGACGGTGGACGACCGCAGGTTCCTCCGCGAAGCTCTGCGCAGCCGTCTCCTCGGACTCGCTGTCGGTGTCCATGCCCGTACTTGATCCTGCCTCGGTCGCGTCAGTGCGATCCGTCAGCCGCGAGTCCGTATGGAACAGCTTGTTCTCCTGGTTTTCCTCCGCCGGCGTCACGTCCAGCAGGTATTCTTCCGGCCCGTCGTACTCGGGCGCGTCGAACCAAACACTACCGTCACTCTGCGAGCTGAAGGCGGACATGCGCTTCTGCCCGATCGTCGGCGTGTGCACCTCGTCCTCCTCTTCCGCGGTGCTAGGCAACGTGGGCGACCCGACCGCGCCTGACACGCTGGTATCAATGGAGGGGTATGTGTGGAAGGTCTTGCTGAGGGCGGAGTGCTGGTTCTTGAGCTGCTCCAGCGCCGTCGCCATGCGCTTGAGCAGCTCTGACGACGACGGGGACTCTGCCGAGCCGGGCTCCGGCACACTCAGATGCGACGACTCGTGGTGATGTCCTGTATATGACGGCAACGCGAGCGATTGAGCGACATCCAAGCGCGGTGGGGCGGCACTGCGCCGGTACGTACCCTTCCTGAAGAGGCCGAGAACGCCGTGCTCTTTATTATGATGGCCTTCGGACTTGGATCGCACACTGGACCGTTTGCGTTTCTGCTCTTCCTCACGAAACGCAGCGAGAGCCTCGTCTATATCAGATATTGTCTGAATGGTCGATTAGCTCGACTCATGTGCGGTACGATGAATACGTACGGTGCCCATCTCTTCGACGAGCAAGTACGCTCGGCTAAATTGCAACCCTCCGCGCGAAGCCGACCGTGCCAAGGAGGACCGCCTCGACTTTGGCAGCTCCTGCGCAAGCACCTTACTGTCCTGCAATCAGGATTCCATTCCTCATGCAGATGCCCAAGTATGACTGACCGGAAAGCCGCCATCCACTTGTCAAAATCCTCCTCGCTCAGACACTTGATATGAAAAGTCGCATGCTGAGCATCTACATGGATGTCTTTCCGCCCCGGCGCGGTCGAGATGGCAGCTTGTGTCAGAAGGAGCTGGTCCCTGGTTGGTTGTCCGGGCTCAAACGAGTAAGAAAGCAGACCCGAGCTGTACAGGGTAAAGTAGCGGCGTGCAAATCCTACGTGGAATTAGGACGACGGCTCCATCGCGTCCCAGGCATTGCGCGCACCTTGCATCCGCTTGCGCCTCTTCTTCAGCATCCATCCGTCACAGATGACAGTCCCCGCGGCGGAGGAGGGCGTGACGGGCCTGCCTGGGGCCGTCGACGCAAGAGACGCATTGACCGCGAGATGGGCGGTACTGTAGTTGGTGGACGATTGCGATTGCATTACGGTATGAAGGTGGTGCGAAGTTACGAGCGGGAATGGTTGCGAGGTGATGCGAGTAACGAGCGAAGCAGAGGTGGTTGATAGCGATCTATTTCATCGAGCGAGCGAAGTGGGGAGTTAAGTAGGGGTGGACGTAAGCGGCGTTGGACTGCGTGCAATGCGCAAGGCAATGCCGAGGAGGAGCGAGCGAAAGCAACGGCTACAGCCATCTCGAGCTAGCAGGCCACAGCTCTCTTTCCCTGGTGCGCGCGTCCACAGCAGCCACCGCGACAGGCACGGAGCGCTCGCCACCCGCCCCGACATGACCTCACCTCTTCCTCCGGCACGACTGCCCGGCCACAACACTCGAGCAAGCCCCCTGCATAACAGTCAGCACAGGGCCGATCTGTCCCATTCCGTCGCCCTCAGCACACGCCCGGGGTACTGCTATATTCCAACACCAATATTGATAGCTGAGTATACGGATGTACAAGTGCGAAAACGGGAACAGCGACGAATGGAAATCGGTAAATTATCGTAAATCGAGGCCTATCGCGGTGCGGGCTCGAGGGCGCGAGAAGAAGTCATAATGGGTAACCGGAGTCCTGGCAAGAAATGTCATCAACCCACGCAAAGCGTGCTCCTAGGTGCTCAGCAGTTGCACCCCATGCTTTGCGAGCTCTCCGAGTCAATCCGGATCGGGTCGGGGTAGTCGACGTACCTGCAGGGCCATGGTTAGCAAAAGCACCAAGGAACCCAAAAGAAACTCACAATTGGTCGTCCTGCTCCTGCTGCAATGCGTTCTTGGCCACCGTCTGGAACGCCTGCTCGACGTTAATGGCCTCCTTCGCGGACGTCTCAAAGTAAGGGATGTTGCCCTTAGACTGGCACCAGGTCATGGCACGCTTCTGCGTGACCTATCAACCCCAACCAATTCCCTCAGTGTCTTGGACGGGCTGTGGTTAGTCGGAGAATCCGCACCTGACGCTTGCTCTCCTCCATATCAATCTTGTTACCAAGAACCACGAAGGGGAAGTTCTCCGGGTCGTGTGGGCTAGCCTGGATAAGGAACTCGTCGCGCCAGCTATCCAGAGTTTCGAAGGACTTGGCGCTGTTCACGTCGTATACGAGCACGCAACAGTCCGCGCCTCGGTAGAAGGCCACACCGAGTGACTGGAAGCGCTCCTGGCCCGCAGTGTCCCACAGCTTCACGGCCTTGTAAGGAGTAGTGGATAGGTGCGTAGAACAAGGTTACGCACCTGCATAGTTACAAGCCTGTCGTCCACCATGACCTCCTTCGTGAGGCTGCGTTCGGTGTGGTTAAGAGGGGTTATATGGGCGACCACAGAGACGGTGAACCCACAAGTCTGCGCCGATAGTAGCCTTGTACTGGTTGCTGAACCGCTTGTTCACATACTGGTTCATGAGGGAAGTCTTGCCGACTCTGCCGCAGAGAAGGCCCATGAATGACTTGTTCAACTTGCGCTGCGCCCCAAACAATCAGGCGGACGACCTACCCGCTATCACCCAGGATGATAACCTGTGCACCGCGTCAGTCGCACACCCCTCGTTTTAGCAGCATTCAGTACATACCTTGAGGAGAACACGACCCATGGCGAGAGCGAGGCGGTAAGGAGGACTGGACAAGAGGCGGGTGGAAGGGGAGTGAAGGATGTGGTAGGGATATGTGGACGTAACCGCCACGGGCGTCGACGACACCGGCGCTTCGGGTATGATCTCAGATCCTGGGCCCATTCGAGCTCCGTCGAAACGCCTGCAGTCTGCTCCTTGTCCCTGCCACGATCCCTCCTTCGGCCCTGTGCCCTCCTCTACCCTTCCCTCCACCCCCACTTCCGCCATGGCCGAGCCAACCTGGCAGGAAACGTTGCGCCTCCGGCTAGTCGAGCGCAACGCGCGGGAGTCCTCGTACGCACCGGTCATCGAACAATGTAGGTGCCTTCAGCCCGTGCGACGCGTCCAAGGATGATGTCCTCTTACTCGCCCCTTGAACGCAATCTCAATGTGAACGCTGAAAAGATCGCAGATTGGCGCAACAGACGAAGCTGCTGAAGGAGCGCAATGCATCACTACTCCGCGCGATGGGCACGGCGCGACCCAATCCTAGCAGTTCTACCGTATTCGTCCCCGGCACGGGCGAGGAGTACGTACAATATCCCCTATCACACGACTTTATACGGTCTGACTTCCGATCTCAGCAATCCCGTACGAGCCGCGTACATCGCCTCGCTCGAGTCACAGATATCATCCTTGCGAGATGAGCTTGCGACTGTCTACAAGACTCAGGGTCAGAACGCGCAGCGACTCCTTGCGATGAACGAGACTCTCCGCGAAAAGGAGGAATTGTCGCGACTAGACGGAGAGAACCTTCGAAAGGCACGAGAAGAAATCGCCATCCTGCGCAAGAAGGTCGAGCAGCACAACGAGTTGATGGCCGAGAAGGACAGGACTGCTCAGGTACGTTGAACATCGTCATTTGCCCCGGAGCTGCCCCCAACCATGCATATAGATCCTCCACGATGAGATCAACACTCTACAACTCGAATTGAGCCAAATCGAGGAGCGGAACCAAACGCTCACGAAAGACAATGCAAAGCTATTGCAGCGATGGCTGGACGCGAAGCAGGCCGAGGTGAACAGGATGAACGAAGCCAACGAGTTCTACGAGGACATGCAGTCGCGACGGCAGGCCAACCTGACCAAGCAAGCCAGCACGAACGGCGACGAGAAGGCTCCATCGTCGGCCAACACCTCGGTGTCGGGAAACGGGGAGGAGGGGAAGGAGACGGGGAGCACGACGACGACGGATGGGACGCCGTCTCGCGCGGAGACGGACGTGAATCTGACACCGAATGGCTGATGGTGGACGACTGAGAGAGCCTGAGACGTGTGTGTACCCTCGTTTTCTGCCCTGTTGGCCCTCGCAGTTCCCGTCCCCTCTTACAACTTCTTGCGATACCCAACACTTTAGATATCCTACGCCTTTCCCGAGGTCCATTCAGATGTAATCATCCTAACGTCCCTCTCTGCGGTCTCAGCGCTGCTAATTGCGGTCCTTGGACGGATGTATTTTTGCTGTGCGTTATATATTCGCTTTCCCGGTCGAATGACATTGGTTCTATTGGCACGATTCACCTCAAGTACAGCGTTCCCAGCGACTGAGACTTTCAGTTTTCGGCCTGCAGCAGCACAGGACGAGGAGGTTATCCCCGTGGCGCTTATGTTGCCGTGGTGCCGAAATGCCGAACGAGGTTGACACCGGGCACCCAGAAAGGCAAGTCGCTGAACCGAATAGGCAGCGTGGTTGAGGTTGGAGAGAAGTCAGCCGCTCCGCCATTCCAACATATAAGATCGGGAAACGTTAGAAGGAGCTTTCCTCTACACCGTCAAGCTTCAAGCACCGTCTCTCGCGTCAGCAAGTCTACCGCCTCCCCTCCTCTCCTTCTTTTTGTACACTCTCGTTTTGTCTCCCAGCCTACTCAACTCCACGCATCCCTCAAGGCCTCAACATGCGCACTCCCAGCCTCGCGTGCGCCTTCTTCGCGGCAGTCGCCTTCAGCCCCGCCCTGGTCAGCGGCGCGCCGTTCCCCACGCCCGGTAGCTACAGCTCGGACGTCTTCGCGGTCTCCAAGCCCGGCTCCGAGGACACCACGATGGACCATGCCCATCCTCGCATTGGAATCAAGGAGATCCGAGATGCTTCTCCGGACCACCAGCCCCAGACGTGGCTTGAGCGCAAGTAAGTCCATTGTGTTATAACGGCCTCTCAGCATAGATTGATTGATGTTTGCTAGGATCGGCCCCCGCCTATTCGAGGATGCTGTCGGGACTCCCGGAGGCAATGCCTACTCCGGCGCTGGGGGCCTTACAAATGATCTTGTCGATCTTTCTGGCGGCCCGTCCGCAGCGGCGTACGCATCTCTTCCTATTTCACCCTATGAGGCCTTTGCTGACGTGAAAGGGTCAGCTCGGATGCCGATCTTGACCGGTACCTCGGTAAACGGACGACGGACGACGGTACCCTCGGTGGCAACGCATACACAGGCAACAGCGGTGACGTGGACGGCGGCGACGTCGTGAACCAGGGGAACAACTTCGGAATGCCGACGCTCATGAACATGAACTCGAACAACGCCGGTGCGGGCGGGGGCTCCCTCTCGGGCTGCGCGAACGGCGGACGTGGTAACACTGATCGCGGCGCGGGCGGTAACGCCTACTCCGGCAGCTCTGGGAACGCCCAGGGTGGTAGCGTCTGGAACTCTGGCGGCGTCATGAACGTTGACTCGAGTGAGTGCAGCTTGAGCCCTCTTCAACGCGTATAGACCTAATGCACATCTGCCAGACAACGCCGGTGGTGCTGGTACCTCGCAAACCGGGTGCGCTACTGGTGGCGATGTGTCTGACAACGGGGCGGCTTAGTAATGTATCCGGATAGAGTTCGTTGTATACCTGTATCTATACGCAGAGGGCCAACAATTGTGGTTGAATTGACCATGCCACGAAGACAGATAATCCGCATGATTGTTGTGCCAACCCAAATCATACAAGAGATCCCCCTAGACTACTCCTTGTCAACCTTGCAGACATGTACCGGTCCTCCTCCTGCGACGCTTACGGCCACGGTCGCACGCACCATCAGCTCATGCACAGTGCGTATGAAGCAATGAACACGGATACAGCTACCATTGTCAGGGTTGCTACACCGTTGGACAACAGTGATTCCGCAAATGCTCTAGCGATATTGTCAGCATGAGAGCCGACTCAGGCTGGCAAGTGATGACAGGAGCAGACATACCGGATGCGTACAGTACATAGGGGCCTTCGTTGTGAAGCAATGAGGCTTAGGAAGCAGCACTGAGCGGCTCCGGCACACTCAACGATGACAGGCTGTTGTGTAAATGGGCACGGCCATTGACTCCGAGATATCAGCGTGGTCAGTTCATCCGGATTGCGGCTGGTTCCGTGAGAACACATGTAGGTAGTCCGGGCAACCAGCAAGCATTGTATGTGGCATGGAGACAATGACTACTTGAGTATCAATGCGAGGTGCGTTGGACATCCCTGCTAGGAAAGAGACTCAGGATAAGTACTACTCGAGACTCGTGATCTCCTCGTATACGCGGAATGAATTGGATGAATTTGATTGGCCAACGCGTCGTGTCACGGACGATTAGGGCGTGACGTCGGCGTAATATTGGCGATCAGCGAATTTCGTTTTTCTTTTCCGAGTGACTCGGACTTGGATCGGCAACTGGCAAGCTCAGGCCTCTAGCCTTAGGCCGTCTGCCACACAGCAGGTCCAGTCAGTGTCTTGCGCTCCAGCCAGTTCTTACTCTCACCAACACCACGGACTGCTGGCCTGTCCTTTCTTTGCTATGCGACAAAACGTTTGCGCTCTGCCTCGCAGAGTCCTCGCCCGTACGCCCGCTGCCTACGTCCAGGCCCAGCGCAGGTCACTGGCAACGGAGGCTACCTCTCTTCCCCCCAAGGATTGCTCTTCTATCACACCGCCATATCAAAAGCTCGTCCGGAATCTTGCACAAGTTCGACGTATTCTCGGCAACCGTCCTTTGACTCTAGCGGAGAAGATTCTCTACAGTCACATCCATGAACCCGAGCGGACTTTGGCCAATGGTGGAATCAAGCGAGGGGAGACCTACCTCCAGCTGAAGCCGGAGCGAGTTGCTATGCAGGATGCGTCTGCTCAGATGGCACTGTGAGTACCATTTCTCTCACCACAGTGGATTACATAGCTCACTCATGGGGCCAACCAAGGCTCCAGTTCATGAGTGCGGGTATGTCGCGGTGCGCGGTGCCTGCCAGCATCCACTGCGACCATCTTATCCAAGCTTCCCAGGGCGCGGAACAAGACCTAGAGGTATGTTAGTTGCTTAACAGCTCAAGGCCATACTGACTAATCTCGAACAGAGGTCTATCACCAACAACCAAGAGGTGTTCGACTTCCTCGAGAGTGCCGCGCGCAAGTACGGTATTGAGTTCTGGAAGCCCGGTTCTGGCATCATCCACCAAATTGTCCTCGAGAACTATGCCGCCCCAGGAATGCTAATGTAAGCCCTCGCTCATGCGCGCCCATGATGACATTAACGAGAGGACTTCTAGGCTCGGTACAGGTATGTCCATCACACACAAGCCCCAAGGTTCTCAGCTCATAGAGTGAAGATTCGCATACACCCAATGCGGGTGGTCTGGGCATGCTCGCTATTGGTGTCGGAGGTGCTGATGCGGTGGATGCACTCACCGGTACACCTTGGGAGCTGAAGGCACCAAGGATCATCGGTCGGTTCAGTTCATCTCAAAGTTGGGCGCGTTACTGAGATGCACAACGTAGGTGTACACCTGACTGGGCAAATGAACGGCTGGACTACCCCCAAGGACCTGATTCTGCACTTGGCTGGTAAGCTGACGGTTCGGGTGAGTACATCTGCGCTATCATGGAGGTTCTCTCACTAACTGAACTGTTCTTGCAGGGCGGAACGGGCTCAATCTTGGAGTACTTCGGCCCTGGTGTTTTCAACCAGTCGTGTACCGGTAAGCCAACTGTACGAGTTGCGCCTCACAACCACATCTCAAACTATGGATGCAGGTTTGGCAACTGTTGCTAATATGGGTGCCGAAGTCGGCGCGACGACGTCGACGTTCCCGTACACACCTCGTATGCGTGCCTATCTCCAGGCAACAGGCCGTGAGCCCGTAGCGGAAGCAGCGGATAAGGTTGCCCGCAAGGAATTCCTGGCAGCGGACGAACACGCCGAATACGATGAGATCATCCAAATAGTATGTCCCCGCTCTGTTGACATCTACCAGATGCTTGGGGGCTCACCAGATATCATAGAACCTTTCGGAGCTCGAGCCTACGATCAACGGACCCTTCACTCCCGACTTGGCTACCCCGCTCTCGAAGTTCGGCTCCTTCGTGAAGGAGAACGGCTGGAAGGACGAGTTGTCCGCTGCGCTCATCGGCTCTTGCACGAACAGCTCATACGAGGATATGGTGCGCTATCCCACACGAAGCGATCAGAGACAGCAGACTGAGAATTATCATAGACTAGTGTCGCGGACCTTGCAAGGCAGGCGAAGCGGGCAGGTTTGAAGACCAAGGTTCCCTTCCTTTGCACCCCTGGCTCAGAGCAGATTCGGGCGACGATTGAGCGCGACCAGATTACTAAGGAGCTCGAGGATGTCGGCGCGACCGTCTTGGCCAATGCTTGCGGTCCGTGTATTGGACAGGTGCGGACCTCATACAAGGTCATGTTTACATGATACTAATCTGAACCCTACAGTGGAAGCGCGAGGACAAGAAGGGCGAGGAGAATGGTAAATCCGCCTCTTTGACTAATGTTTTCTCGTGAATCTTGCTTGACACGCACGCCTTACGCAGCGATCTTAACCTCCTTTAACCGCAACTTCAAGTCGCGCAACGACGGCAACCGCCTCACCATGAACTTCCTCGCCTCGCCCACCGTCGTGACCGCGATGGCCTTCTCCGGCAAGCTCTCCTTCAACCCCATGTCCGACTCGATCCCGCTGCCTTCTGGCGAGTCCTTCCGCTTCACCCCGCCGCGCGGGCAGGACCTGCCCGAGGCAGGCTTCACCCCAGGCGAGACGCGCTACTACCCCGCGCCGATGCCAGAGCCGCAGCCTGAGACGGAGGTCGTGATTCGTCCAGACTCGCAGCGTCTCGAGATCTTGGAGCCGTTCCCGAGCCATTTCGGCCCAGGTTCAGGGAACAAGAGGGGTTTGGAGCTACCACCGCTGAAGGTGTTGATGCGTGTAAGGGGCAAGTGCACGACGGACCACATCTCGGCTGCTGTGAGTGACGCGAATCTACACTCGCATTCGCATGTCGAAAGATTGACCCCGTTGCCTGCAGGGACCATGGTTGAAGTACAAGGGCCACTTGACGAACATCTCGGAGAACTTGCGTAAGTCATCTGTCCTGCCCTGCTTGCCTGTAGAGCCATTGCTGACCATAGCTTCTCCTCTACAGTCATCACGGTGTGTGGGACATTGCCGTTCATTCGGAACATTGTTGCTGACTGTGAGGACAGGCTGTGAACGACGAGGGCGGTGATGTGAACGTTGCGTTCGACCACGACCGCTCACCTGCAGAGTCCGAGACGGACACGATCCCCGCGGTGGCGAAGCGCTTCAAGGCGCGCAAGCAGCCATGGGCCCTCATCGTTGACGAAAACTACGGCGAGGGCAGCGCGCGTGAGCACGCTGCTCTCCAACCCCGTTTCTATGGTACGTGTCGTCCCGTAATTTCCAGGATATGATTACCAACGGTCTTGCAGGTTGCGCGATGATCGTCGCTCGTTCGTTCGCCCGCATCCATGAGACCAACCTCAAAGTACGTACACAAACCAATCCCTCACGCCCCCCACACACCCCGCTCACACTCGTATTCTCCCGCCCACAGAAGCAAGGCATCCTCCCGCTCTGGTTCGTCGACAAGGCGGACTACGGCCGGATCGGCTCCGGGGACGTCGTCGAGACGCTCGGGCTGGCGGACCTTCTCGAGGGCCGCAACACGTCCGACCGCGCGATCCGCCTGCGCGTGACGCGCCGCGACGGCGAGACGTTTGAGGTGCCCGTACGGCACACGATGTCCGCGGACCAGCTCAAGTGGCTCCGCGCGGGCTCGGCGTTGAACCACATTCGCTCGCAGATCGCTGGTCAATAGGCTGGTGCGGCGGGCTCGTGGTAAAGCGTGGTGCCGGTGCGCACTTTGGTGAGCTCGATCTAGGGATAGAGTGCTTGCTAGTATATAGTATAAGATATAGTATGGGTTCTCTGCGGATCTTGCGTTTGGGTGAGCGCGTCGACTCGAGCTGCACGCGTGCACATCACCGCGTTCAGATCGAGCTATTGAGTTGGGACATGTCACAGTCTACTGGGTATCAACGCAAGCCATGGTATGTACAACTCATCTGAAGACGCTTCGAGGTATGCACCGCTCATGTCCGATCGGTGACCAGTGCTTGCCCCAGATTCCGTAGGCCATCAGCCCGACCCGCACGCTCTGCCGACCGTGCCTTCAGCCAGGACAAGGCGGTACGAGCAACCTGGAGAGCCTCCTCCGGCATGCCCGCCAGATGCGCAACCTTGAGACCGTGGCTGTCCCGGTTGACCCCTGGTCGAAGTCGGTGAGAGTAGGTGAAGTAGCCATCCTAAGAAAAGAGGGATGCTCAGCCTTCGGCCCTGCTAGGTGTCGAGGAGATAGGGGGGCTCACCTCGATCTCGTCGACATCTGTACAGTAGAAGGCGATGTCGGAGAACGGACCCTGGCCCTTGTGCGTTATGGGGTCGTAGCCCAACATGTCGGCCAACTCATGGAAGTGAGTAGCGAACATCGCCCGACAGCCGTTCACAGCCAAAAGATGATGAGCGGTAGCGAATGCAATCGCTAAGCCGTCCTCTACGGTCGTGCCTCGCCCAACTTCATCCATGATGACCTGGGATACCTCCGTCAGCGATGCGCGTCAATGCCATATGTGACATAAACTCACGAGACTGTTCGGCGTGGCCCGTCTAAGGATATCACCAGCCTCCAGCATCTCCACCATGAACGTGCTGCGGTCGCGGAACAAGTCGTCCTTCGCGCCTATACGCGAGAACACCCTATCGACGATCCCGACCTCGGCGTAGTCAGCAGGCACGAAGGAGCCAGTCTGCGCAAGAATGGCGATGAGGGCCGTTTGTCGGAGTAGCGTAGACTTTCCCGCCATGTTGGGCCCTGTGATGACGTGGAGACGTGAATCTGGGGTGAAGGTCACGGTGTTCGGGGTAAACCCTCGTCCTGACGTGAGCAGACCGAGCTCGACGGTAGGATGTCGGCCGTTGACGACGTGATAGGAGGTCCTGGCCATATTCAATCAGCCAACACTCCCTTGCTAATCGTGTGGAAGCCTCACCCTTCTGTGACGATTGGACGGACGAAATGCATGGTGGCAGCAAGGTTTGCGAAAGCTAATGTCACATCGAGCTCGTCCATGATTCGGGCATTTCGCCTGATAGTCGACGCATGCATAGTGACCTTTTAAACAGGGTTACTGGCCGATCTAGCCTACGAAGTTTCATACGTACCTCATGCCGCAATTGTCCGAATGCCTCCTTCTCTGCCACGCTGATAGCGAAGGTAGTCTCGCATATCTTAGCCGCTAGTTGTGCCCATTCCTGCATCAGTACAAGGGTATCAGCGAATTGATACGTGTTGTAGATGTTCCCAGCAGTCTTGCCTTGTTGAAGAACAAACACGTCGAGCCACTCTCAGAAATGGGAGCGAACTCCTCCGAGCTTTTCAACTTGTAGGCATGGTTCTTTCGTGCAACGTGCACATGCATTCCTTGCCCCGGAGAGGCACGAAGCGTGAGAGAGGGAGCATCTAGGTACGGCGTTGAGTGAATAAGTGTTTTATAGTCTCGCCATTACGAGCGTACCGTAGGTCGTTTGTAATCGGTGCTCGAGCCTGTCCTTCTTCTCGAGGAGCTTGTTCAACGCAGTGTGGAGCTGGGTCAAGTGTACCGAAAACCTATGATACAGCTCAAGAAACGTTACTGCGGTACACCATGAAGATGGTCTACGCACTCTGGGTTGATGGACCAGTCAGCGATTCCCAAGGGATTCCTTGCTATTTGCAATGGTGACGACCCGGTCGGGAGATCCTCTGTCGTCTCCTCGCTTGATATCGCACCTTCGCGTTGCGGGAGCGCCATCCGGATCCTCTGAGCCAAACTGCTCAGATCGCCTAACCGGCTCATGAGGGCATCAATGCTGGTCCACTGGGACTCGTCGACGGCTACTCCTTCTTGCTGCAGCATCTTGCGCTCCATTGCGATCCTGTCCTTGATGGACGCCCAGACGTCTACGGTGGTGCAAATAGCAAAGAGGTCAGAGGGACTGCCTCGACCAAGCATGAACTTCTGGACAATGCGCGTAGCGTCCCCTGCATCGCGTAAAACTTGCACGAGATCTTGTCTCAGGTAGGGCCTCTCGTGGAAGAACGCGACCAGAGATTGACGGGCGTTGATCTCGACCAAGGAAGTGCTTGGTGAGCCTGAGTGTTGTGGTTAGAATATGTCAGTATGAACAGAGAGGGGTACACTCACAAAGCCATCGAGCGAGGAGACGAGTCCCACTTGTAGTCACGGTTCGCTTGATCACGCTGAGCAAGCTGCCCGTTGTGCCGCCCTCGCGCAAACCCTCGCGTATCTCCAGAGCCTTGACGGTATGGGAGTCGATTTGCATCCTGCCGCTCGACACCTCTCTAGTCGGTGAAGTCAGAGAGGGCATGTGCTCCATAAGATTGGTGTGCATGAAAGCCGTGAGCAGTTCGACCGCCTTCGTTTCCTCTTCTGAGAGCGGAACAGGTAGCAACCCATCAGTGAGCTGAATACCGGTGAGGTCGTCCGGGCTGGCTTGTGATGCAGAAGTGACGCCAATCACATCATCCGTAGGAGGCTCCTCCGGCGATGGCAAGCAGGACACAAAAAAGCCTTCTTCCGCGATCGCGTCTCGGATGTGCTGAACGCCGTCTCCAGAGAGCCGCTGATCCAGAACGACCTCCTTCGGGCTGATCCGCACCAGTTCGTCTCTCAGGCCGGAGAAGACGGTGGATTTTGTGTAGAACTCTCCGGTGGAGACGTCTATCCAAGCGAGGCCTATCGGGAGGCTGGCTAACGATGAGGAGGCCTCGCTCTCCGCCAGGTCTGATGAAGGCGCAGGCACGACAGAAAGCAAGTAGTTGTTCTCATACGGAACCAAGAACGGTTCGTCGATGAGTGTTCCCGGGGTGACGATGCGCACAACTCTTCGGTCGAAGCCGCCCTTCGCACCAAGTGCAGGGTCCCTAGGAAACTCTTCGCACATTGCCACAAACCGGTTATGCTCCTGGACGAGTACCTTGAGGTACTTGTTCAAATGCATAAGCGGAAAACCACACATCAGAATGCGTTGGCCGCCCCATGTCTTTTGGGTGAGTTTAATGTTGAGTAGTCGAGCAACATCGGCGGCTTGGTCAAAATATGACTGCAACAAATGAGAGGTCACCTAGCTGCGGTCAAGGACCAGCGACGTACCTCGTAGAACTGTCCGACTCTAGTTAGCAAAATACAGTGGGGATACCGTGTGAGGTTGTCCAGTATCTCATTAGCCAAGGGTGTTGATGGCAGGGTGGGCTCAGTTGAAACAGCTGCTGAAGACGCGTCAACTCCACCTGGCTCAAGACTCCACACGATAGCGGCGAACCTGCTGCACTCTGCGCTTTACTTTGACGCTTGCGTCGCTTCTTAACTGGAGTAAAAACCTCCTCCTGGCTATCCGTCTGAGCATGCGATCCTACAGTATCTGCTGCAGCCGTCTCTTGAGTTGCAGTTGTGCCATGACTCTGTTGGGAGGCTAAGGGTGTGTCGCCAGTCTCTTGAACAAGTGAATCAGCCTTAGGGCTGTGTTCCCGCTCTTTTAAAAACGAGGGGTTGTCTACGTTCTCCTCAGAAGGCGATGGCCCATCCTTGCTCTCTTTGGAAGCCAATTGCTTGCCTTTCATTCGCTTTGTGGCTGCACGAGTAGGACCTGGCTTCACTCGCTTCGCACGCGATGATTTGTGAGCAGTCTCCACCTGCTCAGATAGTACACGAGTACTCTGAGAGGCTTTATCACGCAAGGTGGGTTCGAAAAGGGAAGTCAGGCGACATGGCTATATTTTCGTGCAAAAGAAAGCGCACGTAGGGAAGGAGCACGATCAAGCACATGCGAAGACTCTACAAGTCCTCCCCGCCAGTCGCGCAGGGGAGGCACCGCCGTCCCATCCGAGAGGACGCGTGCAGAGGGAAGTTCGGCGTACTTCTTCCTCGTTACACTGGGTTTCTTCAGAGGCGCGTCCGGGTCTTCAGCAATAGCTCTCTGAACATGGGTCGACGAGAACTGTCTTGCAGAGTCAGATACGAGCAGCCTTCTAGTGTAGCTTGCGAGGGAATTGCATGGAGGCGAGCGGTGGAAGAGCGCGACCATGCGCGGGGAGAGCGTAAGAGAGAGCCAGAGCTATGGAATGTCTCTACTCGGGCGCTTACTCGCAGGATACCGTGTTCGCGTGTAAGCGCCCATCTGTCGGAGTTTCAAGCGTAGAGGCTAGAGACTGCGACGACCCAAACTTCCCCTCCACGACGAAAACGCGGTCGCCCACGTCGTCGACGTCTCTCTCGTTCTCCTCCATCCTCACATCACCATCATGTCTTTCGCCGGCAGACGCAGGGGCAACAAGGTCAAGAAGGGTGTCCAGTTCACCGTTATGGTCGTCGGTAAGTCTCCAAACCCTTGATTGCGCTGCCAACGCGAACGAACGTCCGTGTTTCGCTCGCGTTCGCGCATACCTGTACCACGCCCCCCACCCAATACTGACGTGTGCGCGTTGCGTAAGGTGCCTCTGGTACT
This sequence comes from Cubamyces sp. BRFM 1775, assembly GCA_022385745.1. Taxonomy (NCBI): domain Eukaryota; kingdom Fungi; phylum Basidiomycota; class Agaricomycetes; order Polyporales; family Polyporaceae; genus Cubamyces; species Cubamyces sp. BRFM 1775. The sequence goes on along the minus strand of MU278460.1, from coordinate 78,365 downwards.
GGTCGCACCACCTTTGTGAACACCCTCTGCGAGTCTGAGGTGCTGCCCCACAAGGTTTGCGACAGCCCCGAGACCGCTCATGTGGAGGAGGGCATCAGGATCAAGCCCGTCAACGTCGGTACGTGCACCCCTACACTCTAAACCGCGCCCTCTCGCCAACAAGGAAATATAGAGCTGGAGGAGGACGGCGTTCGTATTGCCTTGACCATCGTCGACACCCCCGGTTTCGGTGACAACATCGACAACGAATTCGCGTACGTAACATGCACCATGAGTCTGAAGACACCCACAACTCATTGCGGTGCAGCTTCCAGGAGATCGTTGGCTACCTCGAGCGCCAGTACGATGACATCCTCGCGGAGGAGTCTCGTATTAAGCGTAACCCGCGCTTCCGTGACAACCGGGTCCACGCTCTCCTCTACTTCATTCCTCCGACCGGCCATGCGTACGTCTTTGTCGTGCAAGCTTCGAAGCGGTTTCAGAACTTAATGACATCAATAGGCTGAGGGAGATGGACATCGAGCTCATGCGCCGCCTGTCGCCCCGTGTCAATGTCATTCCGGTCATTGGCAAGGCTGATTCGCTGACTCCGAGCGAATTGCGCGGGTTTAAGAAGCGGGTGCGTACAAGTTGGGAATGGAAGTTGATCCGTCGTCTGACATGCCACCCTAGATTATGGAGGACATTGAGTACTACGATATCCCCGTCTACAACTTCCCTTACGATGTGGAGGAGGATGACGAGGACACCATCCAGGACAACAGCGAGCTCCGCGTAAGTACCGACATAAACTGGTCTATGCATTGCCATTGAGACCCCGTTGCAGGCAATGATGCCCTTCTCGATCATCGGCTCTGAGGAGGAGATCGAGATTGACGGCCAGCCTATTCGCGCCAGGATCTACCCTTGGGGCATCGCTGAGGTCGACAACCCCAAGCACTGCGACTTCAGCCGTCTGCGTGGTGCTCTCCTGAAGTGCGTTGATAGAGTTTCCCCGTATGCCGTACTGGATTCTCACCGTGTTATCGCACTATAGCACCCACTTGGCTGACCTCAAGGCGCTTACCCATGACGTTCTCTACGAGACGTACCGTACCGAGAAGCTGTCCAGGACTGTGCACTCCGATACTCAGTGCGTACATTATGACGTGAAGTCTGATCTCCAAATTGACAACATCTCAGGGACTCCTCGATCCTGCCGGAGGAGCTGGCCAGCCAGAGCGTGCGTCTCAAGGAGGAGCAGCTTCGCAGGGAAGAAGAGAAGGTCAGTCGTGTTGTGAACACGTCTCGGAACTATATTGATGTATTGCCGTGTAGTTGCGCGAGATCGAGCTTCGCGTCCAGCGCGAAATCAACGAGAAGAGGCAGGAGCTTTTGGCGAAGGAAGAGTCTCTCAGGTGGGTAACTGCGTTGACATCTCAAGCGGATTGTCGACACTAACTGATGGGCGCTGCCTCTAGGAATCTCGAGAGCCGGCTTGCTGCGCAAGGCTCTCAGTCGGAGTTCCGCGAGTGATTTGCCACTGGTGTATGGTGATGCCACCGAAAATGGTTCTGCGATTGGTATACCCTGTTTGTCTGGACTCCCCCTCGTTGTTCGCCCACTGGCCGTGGCGTGTTTCGGATGATATACTACAGACGATTCGACTACTAGCACTCCGATACTTTCCTCTTATAGCTCTATCTCACTGCTTCGCGCTCGCTACGCTCTTTTGACCACGAGTTGTTCTGTATGCCCACCTGGGTAGCTCCACGTCCGTCCGCTCTTTTGGATCGCATAATAGTTCATTCTGTTTGCTTGACACGACGCGCATGGGGTGTTCACAGGACGGCCGTGTTCTGGTCGTCTAGGTGGCTCGCGCGCAATAGAAAGCACTGATGGATGGAAAAAGCTCGCAAGGAAGGCGTTGATGATCAGAAATAGATGGCCGGATCTCATGGGGCCAACGGAGCGTCGGTGGATGGAAGATTGTCTGCTGAGGGTGAAGCATGTATATACAAATGTGCGCACTGACCATTCCTTCCTCTCAATCATTTTGCAAGTCGCGGGATCGCGCCATGTGAGCAACCCACATAGTGCTGAGCGTTTGCAAGGCAACAAACCGCTGCCTGTGTATGATGGGGGAGGCGGAGGATATCGTTAGATGGTTGGATGGATGTGGTCTGGTTGTACTCGGAAACGTGAGATTTGCAGCCGAGGGCCGCTCGATGGGAAGAAAATGGCAGGGATGTTGGTTATGTCCGTGCACGTACGTACGCGGATGAAGATGGTTCATGTTGAAGTTTACGGATCCGCATGTTGTTGAAAGCGAATCTAGAATCCGTGCATATGAGCTGGGTAGGATAGTAGCCGACGTTGCCGCAACCGTGTCTCGCGAGTCGCGAGCTGTCATTCCTGCTGAGACTCTCTTTCCTCCTCGACCTCATCTCCCGCCTCCTCACGCCTCCGCCTCCGCTTCCGCTTGTCCTCGTCCAAGCCCCGAGCTTCGTATGTTGGGAGGGTACCCGCCGATCGATCTTGCATAGGCTACTATCTAGCGCATATTGCGTTGTGGCGCGCCCCCGCTCGTAACCGATATAGCCTATCCCGCGGCCTGGGACTAACCGCAAGACCCAGCCGGCCATACGGAATTCAACCTCTCGTCCCTCGCCACCCTCTGCTGTACTCTCCTCGCTGTCCGCCCTCTGCTCGGTCTGCCGTCTTGTACTAGAACAATTGGACGCACGGTCCTGTACTAGCCTTAACAGGCCCTTTGTTTGCCCGAACAAGCGACTCGCCCGGTTCAGCTCTGACGAACTGTCCCTCAGCTGGACAGGAAACACGTCCAACTCGACCGCGCCGGCTGGTCTCTCTCCCCATCTCTCTCCTCCTCAACGCCCGCGATGGAGCTCGACTACGACAGTCGCCCGGTCTCTGTCGTCCACCGAGGTCGCGACTGGAACACAACGGCGCTTAATGGTTCAGCAACTTCCCCGGTAGCTACCCCTTCCTCCTCCTCCTTCGCGTCGCGCCGTCGCTCAACTGCGGGGCACACTCCTCCTCCTCCTCCCGGGCCGCCGCCTTCGCAGCCAATTCCAAGTCTTCCTGTTGGAGGGCTATCACGGTACGAAACCTATGATGGGATGCCAGATGCATCAGGATCAGGCCCAGATGTTCCCAGCATGAGCTCGACCTACGCCCGCCCAACCCCTTCTCCAAGCCTTGCTGCAGTCACCGCGTTTTCTCAAGCACGCTACGCATCCACAACAACCACGGGCTACCCCTCCCCTACCCTGAGCGGCGCGTCGACCGACAATCTCGCCGACTCCCCGCCACGATCGATGCTGCGAACTCCCCTCCCGCAGCCCGCGGCAACCACGCAAGAGGTCAGCCACGACCGATACCTCCTTGCGCCGAACATGGATCAACGTCCCAACGGACAGCGACCGTCCTCGCGGCGGGCGTTGACGAGAGCGCTGGAACTTGCACGCGAGGCCGTCAAGCTCGACTCAACTAACGACGACCCGCACGGTGCTGTCATGGCGTACGCCCGGAGCGTAGCCCTCCTGAGCGAAGTTATGGAGAGGGTCATGCGCGGAGAGGACAGCACAGATAGGAGAAGGAATGGACGACGGCGAAGCGTCGTCGCACAGGAGGAGGAAGTACGGCGACTGAAGTCCATCGTGAGTCCCATCGCTTTTCCAACAATGGCCTTGACCTGAAGGTCGCATTCCCTGGCGTTAACCCAGCATGATACGTACGCCGAGCGGATGCATATCCTCAGCCAAGTGTATGAAATACCCATACCCCCTCATTCCCCCACGTCTGTCTATGCCTCCTCCTCCGCTTCGGTCTCGAGCGACTCGACACGCCCTTCTTCCCCGAGATCTACGACCCCTACGTCGGAACGTTCCCCATCTCGGGTCCGAGATGGAGACCAGCGACACTCGACAGAGACGGTCAGGGCGGACGATGTCATCGAAGAAGAATCCGGCCTGTTGAGCCGGAACAGCAGTTATACGAGTATATCGCATCTTTCATCGCGTTCAACATACTCAAACTCCGGCGCGGCGTCTCCCGTACACCCTTACGCTGCCGCGGCTGCACCTTCTGTCCCGCCTCTCCCACCGGTGGATGCTGCCGCGGGCTCCAGAGTATCGGTAGTTCCTGCCGTGCGCTCGCGACCTCGCGCGTCATCAACCCTTCCTCCCCCTGCACCTCCTCCGACATCCCTCCCTCCCCCTGCACCTTCACCAACACGGAGCGATCACCCAGAGCTTACCCCTACACAGACGAGACCAAGTGACGTCGTCGGCCGCGCTCGAGGGAACTCCGTGAGCCACAGACGAACAGGCTCGAACACGAACAATCGCCTGGTCCCTCTGCGGGAAGAATCTGTTGACGGTAGCTCTGCAGAGCAGAGCAATCATGTTGTCGATGAGGCGCCACGACCTAGGTCGCGCCTGAACGTTCATACCCACGGCGCGTCGCCACCTCTTCCACCTCTCCCTTCCCCCTCTTTCGATCCTAGCCTTGTGTCAAGGAATGGCCTTGGCGAACCCTCGTCGCCGCCACCAGCAAGCCCAGGCCAGTTCATGACGCCTAGACCCCGAGGTGGTTCGACGATGTCCGCCCGTTCGGAGGTGACCCCGACGAGCAAACCGCCGCTGATTAACACATCACCGGCGATGGGCACCATCTCCCAACGCCGCGGCAAGTCTTCGGCGCCTCCAAGCTCAGTGGGCGACGCGCCTTCCCCCACAGACTCGACTTTGTCTGCAGCCTCCGCGCCGACCATGGGCAGGATCGCATCGGCAGTTCCGCCGCATACCGTCAACAACATTCTGAAGGGAGGACGCGACCGGGCGTACTCACAACCTGGCAGGCGACCGTCGATTGTCACCAACCACTCATATCCCTCCGTGCAAGGGGGCTCCCCCGCACCACGGAAAGTATCGATACCCTCTCGCCTAAACCCTTCGTCTCCGCCGCAAATCACATTGAACATGGCGCTGCTGTCGCCGCCACTGTCATTATCGGCCTTGACGTCCCCTCCGCTCGTTCCCCCACCCCCGATACCCTACTCGAATATACCCACCGCTCCTCTATCCCCCCTCCCCTCTTCCGCGCCCCCAGACCCGCTCCGGAAACCATACCACATGATGTTCCTCCTCCGGCAGACGATGACATCCAAGACGGGCGGGTACATCACGCGGCGGCTGCACGTCCCGCAGGAGGTGTGGTCGCAGGGCGGCGCGAAGCTGACGAACGTGCCCGAGAAGATCCGCGTGGTCGAGGTGCTGTGCTCGTCGCTGGAGGACCTGCAACACTGGAGCGCCGAGTACTTTGGGGCGGGCAACGTGAGCAGCGGCATGGCGCTCGGGATCGGCAGCATCGGGCGCAAGGAGGGCGAGGCGTGGGCGTCGAAGCTGGAAGACTTTTCGAACGTGTGCGATGGCGTTGTGGGCCAGTTTGGGAAGAAGCTGGGAGTCGGAGAGGGGTTCATCACGAAGAAAAGCAGCGGCGTAAGTGCCATGGGCGCGTGTGTCTTGTGTGGCTTGGAGCTCACACAATATTGCATCTCTAGGTCGGCTCTTGGGGCAACCGACTTACTCGGCAGTTCGATAAAATCACGAACGGGAAGAAGTACGTGTCGTTTGCATCTGCACGCATTTGATCCATCGACTGACTGGGTCGTAACACTACAGCCTCGATTCTCCCGCACTGTACGTGGCAGGGTTGGCGAAGCTGTTCCAGGCCGCACAGATCCTGGACGAGCACACGAAGGCGGCCTCGCAGCAGTCGCTCGCGCCACTCTACGCCGCCTTCCCCGCGGACATCCGCGTCGCGCTCGACAACAAGCTGCGACACGCGTCCGAGTTCTTCGCCAAGGTCGTGCTCACGTTCGTCATCCGCGACATGGCGCTCCTGCTCGACAAGTACGTGAAGAAGTGCGAGAAGTGGCTCGCGGAGTAGGCCGCTGCCACCCGGGAAGGGCTAGGGCGGGCCGGCCCTGGCGTTGGACGTGAGGGGATGGACGGGCGGGATGTGCGCGCCGTGTATGCGTGACGAACGAACACAAAGAAAGATGGACGAACACCCGGCGGTCGTCTTCATATACTGTACTCTGTCTCTCTCCCACCCACCGTATATACCGCGCACCCTACCCCCTCCTCCCGTACGTACATCACGCGCCGCCCCACACCCCGGCCCCCTCTTCCGCATGTGGTGTTTTCGCGTTCCGGCCCTGTGTAACATTATGCTGATGGGATAGATGTTCTTTTTTTTCTGACGTTTCATTCCCTTATTCCTCCTCCGTGTGTCTGTTCCAACCCCATGTTTTTGTTTCCGCCCTTCGTCTCTGTCTGCCTGTTCCGGTTTGTGCCTCCCTCCTCATGATCAGCCATCTGCAACTAGTAGGCCCTTTTGCGTAGTTTGGATTTCACGGCCGCGTCAACGCATCTTCCTGTATATACATTCCGTCATCCAACCTGCCACGAGATGAGATGAAACAAGACAAGAGAATTCACGCCTTCTGTCCAGGTCTCTAGAATACAGTTGTCATTGTGCTTGAAAAGTGAACATCACCGGTAATTCCAGCTGAGCCCTACTATGACATCGACTTGCAAGTGTAGCATTGATACAGTTACGAACATCAGAACGCATGCGACATTCACATACCGCATCTGCAAATCTTGTACCACATTGTGTCAAGTATTGTAGTGACATCTTCGTTGATCTCACACAGTACAGTAGCGAATGGGTCTCGCTTGGACTAATTGAAAGTGACATATTTGTTTTACAATGCGACAGACTGTGGCTACGTACATGACGAAAACGAAGTGCAACATATACGAGACATTCCAGGATAGTAAAGACATGAATTGCGGGAGGAGATACCAACGGATAAGCGCAAGCTCGCATGCGCAAAAAAGCGGAACCGGAAGAAGACGGGCAAGGCATGGCATGGACGAATGACGGCAATACATGGAGGGGAGATTCCGGGTGTGTGGGAGAACGAAATAAATAAGGGGGGAGGGTATGCACGGGTGAGAGAGAACGGGCAGCTCTAGCGTACAAGAAGGCGGGTCAGTCAGCATGGGGATACGGGTTTTCTTGGGGATGCAGAAGGGCAGAAGGCAGAACGAGGAACGAGGAAGGGGGTCCTAGCGTGCAGCGCGCGCGAAGGGCGCATGCTACGTACTGCAGATGCGAAGAAGCGGACGAGACGGTGCCGAGTATATAAAGAAACAGTGGCCGAAGGGGGCCAGGGGCCGTCCGGAGACGTCCAGAAGCTCAGCGTGCTCCGTAAGCCACGAGCGGATTGGTGGGAGCAACGCTGTATGGGCCCAACTCCCGCGGGGGCGTGGGATCCTTGCCGCGCAGACGGCTGATGATGCGCAACCGCAGGACTGTGGGAGCGACGACGGACGGTGAGCAGCCGCACGACGACGGGAGAAGCCGAACAAGCACCCACTGTAGTCGAGCCTGGTGTTCTCGTCGACGTATGCCTCGTCATCCGAGTCGACCAGCGGGTCAGTCGTCATCGAGACGTGCCAAGCCTCTGCGGGACGCTCCTCGTCAGTTCCCGCCGCCGCGGAGTTTCGGGGAGGGGAGACGGAGTACGCACGCTCAAGCATCGTTCGCCGCGGCGCCTCCGGGGGCGGAGGCGCATACTTTGGTGGTGCAGAGTACGACGGCCGCCCGTATGTGGGAAGGCTGGACGAGTGACGGTACGACTCATGCACGAAGAGGGGCGTATGGCGAGAAGCGTGCTCGCGGGGTTTCCGTGAGTGGTGGGTGCGTGTAGGCTTCCCGTTACTGTGCTGCAGAAGGTCGGGGCCAGGGCTCGGCGCCCGGCGAGGGTACGGATCCGCAGCAGCGCGGGGAAGGGCACCACTGTCTGGGGAAGGATAGGGACGTTGCCGATATGGTGGCGTCGGCGCCCGAGGATACTCTGGGCCAGGGGACGACATACGGCGTGCTGGCGGTCGCCCAGGCCCTTCCGTAGCATTCAACCGGAGGAAAAGCGGTAAACAAAAGACGGACTTACCTTCCAACATATCCTCGTCTCTGACGCTGACCGAATACGGGACAGAGTACTGACTTTCTGTCGGGGAAGTTTCCCTCGTTCTTGTGCTGCCAGCGTTCGACCTACCCCTCCCTCTTCCACGACCCCTAGAACTACTTGGCTGATGTCTGCTAGTAGAGACTTCAGCATCGCCTTCTTTGACATACTCTTCGCCCCTGGCCTTGGCCTCCAAGAAATGCCGCCTGATATCGGTCATGTCAATGCCGCGTTGATTCTCTTCTTGCGTGTCAACGTTCTCTGTGGCGGCTTGCTCCGGAGAAAGCTCTATAAGCCGTGGCGCGCGTTCAAGATTGCCAGCGGCAAACTCGTCAGTGAATGGGTTGGTGGAGGGCGCCTCATGGTAGTGGTAACAAAGCCAGAGGAAGGCTCGCGCTCGCGACTCTGACGAGATGGCTACCGGGGTGAAAAGGTCCAAAAAGTCGACCGATGTGCGAGGCTCAAAGTGTTTCCGCGCTATGGCCTGCGATGACAGGAACGACAGGCTGTCATGAGTCACATGCCTTTACTCGAGCGACATTGACAGAGAACTCGCCGTTGCGTGGTTGGCGAAGATGAAAATGAGATTCACGATGCTCGTCGGAGGCACATTTCCGGTCCGCTACATAACGAATTCCGAGGTCAGCTGCGTGCACGATTTGGAGGGAGGAGCATATGATTGTACGTACTGATCGTGCGAGGACATCGGCTGGTGTGGATACGTTACCCTGAGCCTCGTCTGGCAAGAAACACGTCTTCAAAATGTTCTTGATGCGTGGCGCATCCTGTAGATTTCCATTCGTCCGCTGCAAAGCCGGGACGGGATGGTAAGTCCTGAGAGCGGTCTTCATCTCAGGGAAGACTACAGAAAGAAAATATGTCAACTAGGATGCACATGGAATGGGACGCATATAGTAAGTGCATCCACGAAGCTAACGATGGAGCGGAACCATCGAGTGGCACACGAGGGAATGCCACTGGGACCACCCGCAAGCATATTAGAGGGGCAAGAAGACATCTGTACTCACAGGCCATAGTCGTGTTGATTCGACCGACGTTGGAGAGCAAAGAGATCATGCCGAATTCGCTGCCGAATTCTGGTGACTCCCGTATTTTGTCTCGAGACGCCTTTGAGCATCGAGAGGAGTGAATCAAGGCGTTCACATAGAGGTCACGGAATGTGACTCTTGTACCGGCTGGATCGCCACGGATGGTGGTGAATGGGTCTGTGAAGACGGCATGCTTGTCGGAGAAGATGTGATAGAGCATGTCATATTGGAGGTCGACGCGGGTGAGGGGCTCGCCATCGGCGCGTTTGACGGCCAAGGTCTTCCTGTGGTGGGAGTTGGGCCTGAGGAGGACGGGTGGTGTGAGCTGGGGGATGTGCGCACACGACACGCGGCTTACCCTGTAGGCGGCATGGGGGAGGAGAGGAGGATGAGGAGGAGGGAAGGGTGAGAGAGGCGGATGATCCTGGACTTGAGAGCACAAACGTTGTTTCCGCCACATTTACGGCAGGAAGCCCGATTGGATCTCGTAGCCTTAAGCTACGGGCGATCCCTTACGCCCGCCGATTACCTAATTTGTCGAGGAGATATAACGGTGGAAATTGGCGAGTTTAGCTTAGCTCGGCCGTCGGACTCGAATTCACGCCAATTGCAGCCTCCGCTCCGGACAGTGCAACGCCTCGGAGCTCTAGCGGGGCAATCGCCAATAGCCAATATTCTCAATCCCATCAGATTCCCCGCCTCCACATCCGCCACCCCCCTTCTTGATTCGCGGTCTTGTCTGCCTGACGCCTCGTCTTGTCCCGCAGCAATTAAGCATATACCCTCCGAGAAGTCCAATGACCGCTCCGAGACATCGATATCATACCTTACGCTAATAGAGAACGTCATGCACTCCACCCTATCCCACAGCCATGTCCATATAGCCCCTCAGCGGTCGTAGCCTCGGGCTGGCGACACAATTCAGACCGCCAACATTCTGTCGACGTCCAGACCGTTATCGCGTATTCTTAGTCTGATACCTCACCTGTCTTCTGCCACGCGCAAAATGGTGTCAGAATCCGCGCGAGAGAAGGAGCTCTTCGGGGCCCATGCCCACCGGCTCTCCTGGTCCTCCTCTTCATATGACCCTATCATAAACGCTATCGGTAGGCCTCTCTCGCTCTTCATCCGTCCTCTCCCATCCTCCCGCAATTCTCATTCCACGCAGGGGACGCCCAGGTGGTACTGATCGGAGACGGCTCGCATGGGACCTACGAGTTCTACGCCCATCGCGCTAATCTAACTCAACGCTTGATCGAAGAGAAGGGCTTCACGGCTATCGCTGTCGAGGCTGATTGGCCTGACGCGTTCAGAATCAACAGGTGATGTGAAGACTGCCCCGCTCTCAACCCTCTCCCTCCTGACACGCGAGCCCCGCCACCCGCAGATACATCCACGGCGGAGCGCTCGGCGACAGTACGAAAATTAAAAATGCCCGTGACTCTTTGGCGGAATTCGAAAGGTCAGACACTCGAGAGTGCTTGGCATTTCGTGTTACTTTTACTGATGCGTGGGTTCTGCTATTGACCAGATTCCCCAAATGGATGTGGAAGAATGAAGTCATGCCGCCTTTCATTGCCTACTTGAAGCAACATAATGAGCGCATCCTGAATGAGACAAATGATCCCTCAGAAACCGTCTCGTTCTATGGCATGGATCTGTACTCGTTGCATCGATCGGCTCAGCAAGTCATCGAGTATTTGGAAAAGGTGGATCCGGAGGGAGCTAAAGCGGCTCGGAAACGGTATGTGGTTCATCTAGTCTGTTTTGGGCACTGCAATCGACATCATTGTGAAGATATAACTGCTTCGAACGCTTCGGGGAAGACACCATGAGGTATGCCTATGAAACGCAGTTTGGTCTGAAGAAGGTACACAGCCAACCGGGTCGAGAACGCGTCGATTTTCTAACCGTATATGTAGGATTGTCACCGGGAGGTCATCGAAAACCTCAAGAATCTATTGGTCAATCGACACAAGATCCTGGAGCATGAACTGGGGAGAGACGCAAACGGACATCCGCACGAGGAACAATTTGTGGCCGAGATGAACGCGCTAGTCGTCAAGGATGCCGAAGAGTACTACCGCACCATGATGACAGAAGACGTTCTGAGCTGGAACTTACGGTGAGTGCGTGTGTCATCGGCGAACGTAAGGAATGCATTCTGAACTGCCGGCGCGCAGCGATGAGCACTTTGCGCGGACGGTTGCGAGCATCGCTCAATTCCTCGCACCCTCTGACAGCGGTCCAGGTCGGGCCAAGATCGTAGTTTGGGCGCACAACTCCCACATCGGGGATGCACGGGCAACTGACATGGGGCGACGGCGGGGTAAGAAGCCACCCTCTATCTGCCTCTCATCAGTACCTAGTACCTAATTGCTCTCCCGCAGGCGAGATCAACATCGGCCAACGCTGCCGCGAGATCTTCGGCGATGACAAGGTGTTCAACATCGGATTCCTGACCAACAGAGGAACAGGTTCGTGATTATACGCATAGTCTGAGAGGTCATGGGTACCGTTCGTACTCATGCCAACTTACCTGTAGTGACGGCTTCACACAACTGGGACGAGCCTCCGTATTTGCAGAGGATGAACCCACCTATTGATAACTCACTCGAGGCCATCTTCGACAAATGGGCAGACATGGACACATTCATCGTAACGCACAAGATCATCACAGACGATAAGGGCAAGACCAAGAAGATCAAGGTGTCCGAAGAGCTCTCCGAGTGCGTTCTGTCTCCGGCCCTCGACGCCCTCTGGACACAGTCGCTGACGGAGATGAGCCAGCTTCCTCGATCGCCCGCGCTACCAGCGGTTCATCGGCGTGATCTACAGACGCCTGACAGAGGTCCCGTCGCACTACTCCAAGTGCAGCGCGGCAAAGCAGTTTGACTGCATCGCACACGTCCGCGAGTCCCGCGGAATTGAGCCTCTCGAGTCCGAGAACACGTGGAAGGGCCAGAAGGCGGAGGCCGACTTGACCTTCCCCTTCGGAGTGTAATACTTCCGAACCTCGTGCGGCACGATACCGCTAAGTAGCGTTGCGGACCCGACATCTGCACGCGGCTCCCGAAGGCGAGTTGAGATGTAGCTTGTATCGAGTATGTGACATCATTGTATTACCACCGTCGCGCTCATCCTCCAATACTGCGACAATGTATCCGTAGCTCTGTGTATAATATCAACACCGTCGCATCTGTTACTAGACGTCAAAGGCAGACTCGAATCAATGCATGCTGCACTGCCCGTCGGCGCTGGGTCGGGATCGTTAGGGAGCCTGGCAGCACTGCTCTGCGGTCATTCCAGCAGGTGATGATGCAGGATCTGTCGGGATGATCATCAACGACCACCTTTGCTCCCCATTGGCCTCTGGTGCGCAGATAAGCTCCTGCTATCCGTGCAAGTGAGCCTGTGCCTATTCTTGCTGTCCTGTCTCGTCTCCGACGGTGATGACGACGACGCGAACAGCGACATCCCCCCGCCTCCCGCGCGGACGCTCCTTGGTTCGTCCCCCTTCGTTCACTTCATAGCTCGTTGCCCTGCCCTGCGGCATGCTGGTCATTCCCTCCGGCCTTTCCCCATGCTTTCGTTCGCTGTAAATGTTTTCTTTCTCACCCTGTCTTTAGTTGTTCTTCCCCGGGTCGCTGGCACGCCCCAGAACGCGACGCTCAGCCTGAGCAACCCGCTCGTGTCGTTCTCGTCCGGATGGCGCGTCGCGAAGTTCAATCGCACCGGCCTCGACGCGCAGTTCGCGTTCGCGAACGGACCTAACGAGGAGGTGCGGGTCGTGCTACCACGTGAGTAGTACTAGTGCGAGCGTCGTGCTATATGTGTGCTGCGCAGCGTTGCTGCGATACGGAGCATGCGTGCTAAATTGTGATGCCTCGCGTTCTCACAGAGCAAACGACCGCCCTGTTCTACCAGGGGTTCACGATCACTGGCGGAGCGCTGTACTTTGCCTGTATCGACTGCAACTCTACGTCCGACGTTGGCGTCAACATCATCTCTGTCGACGCCCACGATTCTCGGGAGAATGGGACCCAACCCCCGGTAGGCCTCGCATGTGTTTAGGATGGTTTGCTCGTACTGATCAGCGTCAATGACGATGGCCGCCTAGACCACGCTCTTTTCGTTCACTGACCTCGACCCTACCCGACAACATGTCCTCACCGTCGTCAACCTCGAGGACGACAGGTTCAACAATACCAGTCAGATCACCTTCGAGTCGGTCATTGTGCAGATCGATGCTAGCGGTGCGCTCTACATCGTGCTCGTCGTATGGAAAGACGTCTAACGGCGCTATGTTTCATGGCCATGCCAGACGATGGCAATTCCACGACGTCCAGCGCGCCCGCTACCATAATACACGGCGTGCCAACAGTGGTAGTAACCGCGACGGACACGGCGACAACGAGTGTGATCACGACCGCGACCACGACAGACACTCTCACACAGCCGGCGCGAGGTGGGTACATCGTGCTCGCGAACTTGGCATTCAACATCACGAATCCGCTCACATACGTACCCATCTACCGCAGCATCTAGCAGCGGTGATGCAACTGTCGGGGCTAGCCCCACACAGTCCCCAGGAGTGTCAACCCTCGCGACGGTCGGGAACTCTGTTGCACAAACGGGCACGGGTGTTACCAATCCCAGTCCTTCTGCGAGCGCGGGCTCCGGAGGTTCGACGTCCGGCGTCACGGCCAAACCTACTGGTAGTGGAGCAACACAAGCTTCAGGTGGCACCCCTACCAGTACCCAACCCGCAAACTCCTCACAGACCAGTCAAGCTGGTGGTGGTTCATCAACCTCTCCCGTGGGCGGCACAAGCTCCCCTGGAAATGGAGGCAGTGCGAGTTGTAAGACCTACGTTCCTGTCAATTGTCATTCGAAGACTGACAACGTACTCTCCTCTAAGCCTCCGGAGGAGCTCATGGATCGCAGCCATCCGCCTCAGCCATATTCTCCTCTACCCCCAACGCAAGCGGGACAGCAGGAGCGTCGAACAACGGCCAGCCGAGCACCACTGGGGTGTCCAAGCCCGTGATCATCTCCATCGCCGTCGTCGCCTCTCTCCTCGTCCTAGGCCTGCTCGGCGCAGTGCTCTTCATGCTGCTGAGGAACCAGGCCGCCCGTCGGGCTGCATCTATGGATGCGGAAGGCGCAGCGGGCCTCATGCGCGAAGCGGCTCCTGCAGCGATGGTCTCGGGGCCGGTCGGTCTCGCCCCGATGCGTCCGCAGAATCCGTTTGCGGACATCGTCCCTCCGAACGTCCCGCTTGACGCGTCTCGGTCGGTAGAGTCGCTGGAAGAGCCGGAGGACAGTGTCGCTTCTGAGTATTCGATGCCTATCGAAGTGCCTCGTCCACCGCGTAAGTGCATACTATACCTTCCTGAATAGCTTGGTACTGACCGTGGTCCTGTGCAACAGCCCCTGCCATCCCACCAAAGAGCCCTTTGAGAGGAGCGTTCAACAAGAGCTCGCCATGGCTCAATCGCATACCTCGGAACTCATCACCCACCACTCCTTCTTGACCTCCCAGGACACTAGTGACGTAGCACCCAGCAGGACATTAGGTATTCATATTCAGTGCAGTGTGCTTCTTGTTTTGGGCAATGCACGCGTCGTTCTTTTGGTTTTTTTTTTTTTTTGTATCAATACCTCGATCGAGCTCGACACACAAACAACGCATCAAATTTGCAAAAAATGGGCTGCTACTTAACTACTAACCGACTGTTGCTGCTCAGCGCTCAGCTCGCGCGAGGAACTGCAAAGGTGTGAACGAATGGTACAACGAACTGTGCTGGACTGTGTGTGCCACCCCGGGGTGATCCTACAGAATTACGAAGCGACGAGAGTAAAAGGGAGGTATGGGCCATTAATCCTAGAGAGCGCGGGGGACGCGTATAACGTACGTGAGCGTGTGGTCAAAGAGGGCGTGTGCAATGGTATGGGATACAGCGAAGGGCGTAGTGAACGATTAGACAGCGGCGGAGGGGAGGAAGGTGAAAGGTATCTGCAGGGGATGGTATATAATCCAACAATCACGAAGAGAAGATCGGGGAGCAAGCAACGAATAAGATACGGTCAATTCCCTGTCGAGGTGAGGACGGTCAGCATGGCGTTCTGGCAAAAAGACGGCGTCAGAGACTTACAATCCCGCCAATACTCAGCGATATGTTCCAAGACTTCTATGACGACCGAACTCTTGAACATGAGCGAGTGATCCGCGCCCTTGATCACCTTGACCTGGCACTTGTCGGGACCCATGGCGTTTTCCATCCACCGCACCGCGTTCTCCGCGATCTTCTCGTCCCTGTCGCCGTACCAGATCCTGACATTGTGCGGATATGCCACATACGAGAAGCCCCAGGGTTGTCGGTCGTGGTTCAGGATCTGGAGGAGGTCGTTGTGAGTGCCTTTTGAGGACTCAGAGTGCGATGCGGCGAGGAGAGCGTTCCCGAGCGCGACCTGGAAGCTTTGTGCGGAAGTGGGCGTCCTTGCACCTGTGGTCTGTGGTGACTGGATCAAGGGCGGCGATGATGGGCTCCCGGCAGTGAACGAGACCGACCGTCGACCGCCTGGACGTGATGACGGTGTTGGCGAGCAGATATCGCGGGATAGGTCAAGAGGAGGGAGATCTTTGTGTTTCAAGGCAGGAGAGGGCGATCGTGAGCTCCGCAGAGAGGTGTTCGACCAGTCTAGTTGGTCCAAGCCCAAACCAACTTCCGAGCCGCCTATAGAGGCGGGCGGGATCCATGGCGGCGTGGGCACAGGTGGATCCGACATCTTGCTTCCTGTGCTTGGCCGTGACCGGCCTTTGAGCGAGCCCATGGAGCGAAGAGCTTTCAGCTTCTTTGCACCGCCGCCAACTGGCTTCTCAGGTGTAGGGCTAGGCACCTGTTGGTTGTTGGTCCCAGACTTGAACCTGCCAAGGAAACCCCTTGAAGGCTTCCTCGTGGTGGTCTGCACCGACGACCCCGACTTGCAGTCGCTAACCACCCGCTTTCGTTGTGAGCTTGAGCTAGCTCGGCCCAATGTGCTGCGGCTTTCAAAGCAGCCGTCGAAGTCGCGGAGATCGTCATACTCGCTGAAAGCGACAGACGAGATACTGGGACGTGGCTCCTGCTCTTGCAGAGCAGCCAAACTAGGCGTGACTGTAGACGCCGAGTTCGGTGGAGAACGAGGCGCATCAAGAGCAGACGTGGAGGAGTTAGCGGAGGGGGTTGTCGGGGCTGTCTTGACCTCAAAACCAATGCCCTCAAAGGCAATAGTAGGAGGTTTGCCAAGCATCCAAGCCTGAACCTTCCACTCGGCCGCTTGGGCGGTCTTCAGCAGCCCGTTCGGAACATACTTCAACCACTTGTAGCCACCTGCATCAAGTGTGAGTATTTTGCCACGATGTGCCAATGCGATGCAACTCACCACCCTCGCCTCCAGCGACCCAAGGTGCCAACAAGCAAATTTCGCCCCTGATCCGCTCAGGGAACCTGTTCGCGAACGCCATCGCATACGGCGCGCCCGCCGAATGTGCCATGACGCTACACTGGTCAATGCCGAGCTGGTCCAGCACCTCCTCTACAATACCAGCCCATTCCGGGATACCCTTTGCGGACTTGTTCTTAGGAACCTCCGTACGGCCCAAGCCCCAGCTGCAGTACCAGTCAGCATCCGATTTGCGTGTATATTCCTAATGGGCTTACCGGTCTATCGTGATAAGTCGGATACCCATACATTCCGCCATTTCATCATACAAACCCATGATGTGCCGCACGCAGCCCAAACCGAGAAAAACGACCAGAGGAAAACCAGTGGGGCTGCCCAAGTCAGACAGGCTCACTGTAAGCGGGTTGCCCCGCGAAGCGTGGGGCGAGCGAGTGAGGCGAAGAAGGGTGGTCAAGCGAGTGGAGCGCAGATACTGCGCAATCGTCTGCGAAGGAGAGTTCACGGGGACCTTCGTGAGGCCCATCATGTCGAGAGGAGGGAGGGGTGGCTGGTCGGAAATGGTTGTGGAGTATGAGAAGATGGAGGATTCGCGGCGGGTATCGGTGCGGGGAGATGACCCAGGGCGGCTGGGCTCGGAGACATGGGAATATTGGAATGACCTGGCTTTGTGCAGAGCTCGAGGAATGACAGATGCTCGCTTTTCTGCCTGTATGGTGCGCTGTATCTCTTCTGCGAGTGTATCGACGGACGACCTCGAGATGAGATCGCCTTCGTCTTCAGCGGCCTTTGTCACCGCAACGGGTTCCGGCTCCGGTTGCTTCCCGTGCGTATGTTGCGACCCATGGCCGTAACTAGTAGCATACGAGCTCTTCCTGGAGCGTACCTGTTGTTCGGGAGGTGCATGCGCCCTGATGATCTCAGAGATCGACGGAGCGACTGTTCTCTGCGGAGACGTTTGCGGTCTCTTCTCGGGGCCCGGGCTTGCGGGGCTCGTCGGCGAATGAGTAGGAGCGCTCTTGATGGTGTCCGCGGTGTCGGGGCGGTCAGGGCGTATAGTGTCAGATCGAGAGGGCTGTGGGCGGGGGCTCTTTCGTGGCTTAGACGGGGGAGAGCGAGTACGGCTTGTGTCGTCCTCCTCGTCCGCATCTGAGCCTCGGGACCTCACAGGGGATTTCCTAGGCATGGCGCCACCAAGCTTAATCCCAGGCGGCGGTGTGGGCAGTGGGGGTTGGTAGAGAGGGTGGAAACCCGACTTCGCGGAAAACTTGGAGCGTGCAGACATGCCGCCCATGCCCATGAAGTGGTCGTCGCCGCCGAAGTGATTCATGCCGTCAACCAGCGCATCCATCGTCTCGACGCCCGCGACGGGTGCAGCGACGACGACCTGGGAACCGAAGATCGGGTCGCGGAAGAAGGACTCGTCAACGGGCGTCTGGGGTATATCCGTGAACTGGCTGAGGGAGGACGAGTTGGAGTCGCGGACGGGATAACCGTAGGGGTCGCCGTGAGCATGGCCTGGGAAGCTTCGTTTGCTGGACGGGCCCGACCGCACACGCGAACGGGCCTTTGTGCTCCCACTCCCGCGGGAACGCGACGACCGCTGGTCAAAGCTCGGGAAGTCGACGAAACCGAGCTCAGTCGCCTCGTACTCCTCCTCTTGCTCGTTCCCCTTCTCTGCCTCGAGCTGCAGCTCCCGCTCGCGTTCTCGTTCGCGCTCGCGAGTTCCTCTCGAATAGCCGGAGTCGTGCCTCAAGCTGGTCGTCTTCGATGGACGGCGGTTGTGGCTGCGCGAACCCAGCTCTGTTGGACGGGAGATTACCGGCCGCGACACGTCTTGGAAGGCATGGAACGCAGAGGGTGATGTCGACTTGTCAATCGCGTGGGATCGTCCTCCACCAGGACTAGCCGAGGTATCTGGGGAGGTTGGGGACCGCTGCTCGCGACGCAGAGAGAGGAAGGAAGACTTCTTCTGAGCCTTGCGGGGCTGTTGGGATCCGCTAGCGTTGGCGGAAGGTGGATCGTGCGTGAGGACGTGGGTCGACATTTGACGTTGCGTGGTATTTAGAAAACTTCAGAAGCGAACGTGGCGGGGAAGGAGCGGTGAACGAGGCAAAAGGAGGAAGCTGCACGCCAGGCGAGCGGCGTATGGGGGACACTGGCGGTCGCAGACCTGCGTCGCTGTCGGCGACGGCGACGACGAGGGGCGGGGTATCTGGCGTGATAGGACAAGAACGTCGTGAGCGGTCGCGCTCGCAGGCACGAAACAAACAATATTGGGCGCTTCCTCACGCGTCCCTCGCTTGCCCATCCTGCTCCGACTCGATCTCCGGCAATTAACGCGCCGCTCAGGTACCCCGCATTCCTCGACGAGCTCCAGTCGTCAGGACGACGAGACACGAAGATGGCATATCGAGCATACGGGACAGTAGGTATGTACAGCAGAGTACAGGGTGCAGCAATGGAGGGGATACAACTACATATGTGACAAGGATAGCAATATTGACACGGGGCGAGGTGCGGTGCAATGCGAACATGATCGTAATCATCAATATCGTACAGAAGTCGTACCTGAAGAACCAGGGGTATAGTCGAGTGTGTTGTGCAAAATGGAACGAAAAGAGGAACATGTAACGGCCCCGAGGAGTGCAAGAAATTCCAGACGTTTGGTATCAGATAGAGTAAGCGCTGTAATGAAGGTATCGTTAGACTGACCGTACGTGCTTTAGAGAAATGATGACACCACGCACCACGTCGTCAGAATATGACAAGATGAGAATAGCCCTTCGAGGTCAGACTGGCCAATTCGACTCCTTTCGCGTTACAAGCCTCATATAGCTCCTTACGCTCGGTGGAGGACCAGAAGGTGAAGGGCGGCTGGTTCGTGCCCGAAGGCGCGACTAGCCGTCGGAGTGATGTTAATGCGCCAGACGTCACGAAGGATGCCCATTGCGCGGGGGATACGCGGACAACACGCCCCAGCACAGCTAAATCCTCTAACTGCGGGCACGCCTGGATGATAGCCTGCAAGGTTTGGGGATTCGCGTCGAAGCCCGACAAACACAATCTGCGCAGGCTCGGACAGGGCGGCGGCTCGTCGTCAAAGACTGAAGCATGGCTGGATAGATCAGGCGCCTCGTAGTGCAGCGTCTCAATGTTCTCGCACATCTCCAGCATAGAGCGGATGCCGTCATCCAGCTCGACTGTGTTGCCACCAATCACCCTCAAGTCCCGCAGCGTTTCCCAGGACCCTTGACAGATGTCAGGGAGAAAGCCGACGTCCAGGTCCACGTTATTGAGCGTCAGATGCGTTAGGCCGGATGGGCGGTCCATCATCGAGGGGATGATGGTCAGGAGGACGTTGCTTAGGGTGAGACTGCGGAGGTTGGGGAACCTGAACGCGATGGCGTCGTCCCATTCCAACGAGGGCACTACTGGGGCGAGGGATGTCGAACGGCCCTTGGAGAGCATGCACCCATCGATGTGCAGCTCGGTGACGGCGCGAGTGTCGACCATAACACCAAGAAACCTCTGTGCGGCGACGGCCAGATCGCCTCCGAGTGTTACCGATCGCAAGCCTTTGAGTCCGAGTATGCGCCTCAGGCTCTGCATCTCCCGTTCGTCCAGTGTCCTCTGCTCATCCGCCGTGGGCCGCAACTCGAGGCTTCGCACGAAAGACAGCAGCTCCGGGTTCTCCGTGAACGTGCGAGCGAGGAGATGACAAGCGCGATATGAGCGCAACGAGGGGTGGGCGTAGAGCCGCTTCCGGACTGGCGATACCCATGCTGGAGAGACGAGGGCAAGCCGTTGGAAATCCCTTGGCCACCAGTGATCCTCGCTCTCGAGGATGATGGGGATGAGATCGTCTACAAGGACCGGGGCGGGGCGAGTGGTGTCCATGCGGGGCTGCGCGTTATGCCAGCGATGCTAGTGGTCGTAAAGCAAGGAGGGTGTTGGTGAGTCGCAGCCGCAGACAGGCTGGACAGAGTCGGAACCCATGCCGTACAGAACTGAGACGTGCGGGGAAACAGGCGACAAGCGTGGGCGTGTGCCACGGGCGCTTGTGGATAGTCGATTACAGTTAGCTGTCCTTACGGTGGGTTGGTTCACAAAATCGTTGCACAGTGGGTTCTCAAACTACCCAAGCATCCTAATAGCACACTGATGTACTCAATAATGTATGAACTCAGCAGGATGTTATACGACAGTATGAGACACATACGACCACATAGATGTGGCACTATCCGAGTACGACGGGCGCCAAGCGGACCATGGGCGCTTGTGGGTGCTCGATCACAAGACCGCCCCGATCGCGTCTGGGCGCTTACACGACGCGCGCGGGACGCGCTCCCACTCGCCAGGCGCCTCCGAGGCTGCTCCGCTCCTCGGTGTCGTACGGCCACCGCGAATCTGTACGCGCCTCTTGTGCGGCTTACCTGCCGTGATGGCTGCACGCTCCAGTGATGGCATGCGAGCTAGCTCAAAATGTACGCCATGTCTTTATCGCGCGCGAGAATCGTTGATAACGTACTCGGGCTGCCATTCGACACCGCTGAACTCTTCCCCCTAGCTGGCATCTTCGCTCAGGCCCCGTTCTCGCACTCGTGTGCTGCGATAAGATAGTCTGCACAGGCCCTCTTGCGCGATTACTGCTGGGAGGGGCGCATCTCCTCCAAATCCCGCTCGATAGCCATGGCTGCCGCTGCTACCGTCGACAGCAAAGCGGAGTACACCAGCACCGAAGTCCGTCTGGGTGCACTGCCATCCGAGAACGCAGAGAAGGGCGCGGTGCTTTTGGAAGACGTCTTCGGGGATGAAGAAGATCATGACATCCGATACAAGACCCTGTCGTGGCCGGTGAGCAAACGTTCGAGGTAGTACCATTGCCTGATATGTTGAGAACGCGTACCAAGTTCGTCGCCGCGTTCATGATTGCGGAGATTGTGAGCAACGGAATGCTCACATTGCCTAACGCGATGGCCGTTGTCGGTATGACCTCAGGAACGTTGGTTATGCTTGCTGTATGCTCATCGGGATGACAGGCATTGCGCCGTCGCTCATTTTGACCATATTTTTGGGAGTGTTCGCGCTGTACACCGCGAAATTGTTGATAGACTTTAAGTTAAACCATCCGGAAGTCCATAACATGGGTACGCGGTTATGCTCTACCATGGTGATTTGACGTCGTTGACATACCACGTCTCCTCGGTCATCAGGCGATGCTGGTCTGATCATGTTCGGCCCTATTGGTAGAGAGATATTCTCCATAGGCACCATTATATTCGCGGTGTTCGCAGTAGTGAGTACCGCGTCCTCCCTAGCGGTGCATAGAGACTCACGCTGGGTGCACAGGGCTCTGAGATCCTGTCTGGGCAGTTGGCATTGTCAATGCTGTCCAACAATGGCCTTTGCGCTGTGGTGTTCCTCGCAATATTCTCTGCAGCCATATTCGTCCTCAGCCTACCCCGCACCCTCAGTGGCCTCAATTGGCTTGGGTTTCTAAGCGCTGTATTCATCACGATATGTGGCTTTCTTGCCATGGTCGGAGCAGGCGCGAATCCGGTGCCGGGTCGTGTCGTGGTCGCGACGGTGCCGACTACGTTCTACGAAGCCTTCCTAGCCATCACTGGGCCCGTATTCTCATACGCAGGTAAGCAATACTTTACGAACATTCGACATGCTCGCAGAGTTCATACAGTTCAATCGCACGTCAGGGCACTTCATGTAGGACGCCCGAACGTTCTGAGTCATGTTAGAGGCTGCTAGCTAACGGGGTCCGTACTAGGTTCTTCATTCTGATCAGCGAGATGCGTAAGCCGCAGGATGCCATGAAGGTCAATCCATTCTGACAGTCATCGACCGATCCGCCGACTCATGGGGATTTCCAGGCGGCCTGGGTATTACAAGGATTCTCGACAGCCTTCTACGCGGTATTCAGCCTAGTTGTGTACGTGTACGTCGGGAGTACAGTCGCCTCGCCTGCCCTGCTCTCGTTGCCCCCAGTATGGTCGAAGATAGCCTTCGCTATGGGCTTAGTGAACTTCCTCATGTACGCCCCATACTTCCCTCTGCTGACGATTAGACGTGGACCTCATGCACAATCTCATCCGTCAAGCTCTGGGGCGCTCTACGCCCACGTCGCCGCCAAACTCGTCTTCGTGCGATTCTTCCGTCGTTCGCGCCACGTCTACTCGCACACCGCGCTCGGATGGACGGTCTGGGTCGCGCTCTGCTTCGTCTCGACCGCCATCGCGTTCGTCTTCGCCACGGCCGTCCCGATCTTCTCCTATTTGGCTGGCATTACGGCCTCCCTGTTCGCCTCGTGGTACACGTATGGCATTGCGGGGTTTTTCTGGCTGTACGACACCTTCCATCTGAAAGGTGGGGCGGAGGGCTTGAAGCGCAGGTGGTTTGGTACGCTGCTTGCGGTGTCCACGGTCCTCGCAGGTGCGTTCATGTGCATCGCGGGAACCTACGTGTCTGCGAAGGTACGTGCTTGAGACCCTATCCGCGCAGAAAATGAGATTGAAATTGAACACGTTGGCTTTCCTTTAGCTCATTGCGGATGCCTATCGAGAAGGGCTCGTAGGGAAGCCCTTCACCTGCTGAAAACACCCATACCAACCCTAGAAAGTAGCATAATCAGACCTCGTGTAGTCACGGTTCGGTACTCGTGTATACCTATCTTCCTGCACTCGCATATACCGGATATGTCGCCTTGGTAGTTCTTGGCTCCCCGAAGCGATCAGCGACGAGAAGCGAGTGGTTCGAATGGGTTCATATAGGTTCATATTCTGCCCTGGATGAAGCCGCCTTACAGCCTTCTCCTTGTCAGCCAGAGTCCCAGACCTCGCGCGACGCGGCTCGATCGTGCTTGACGCAAACCTTCAGTGATCCACTACAAATCCATACCAAACCACCCTTGTCTTCTCTCTTCTATCGCCTTCCCTGACATACTCGTGCCAGTGCTCAAGTACTCATGCTGCTGCTACCCTGAAGCCTGCGCCTGAACCACCTGGTGGACTCGGACGGGGGCCCCTGACTCCTGTATTCGTCCGGCACTCGCGGCGCGGGACGCGAATTCGCACTTGTGATTGTGGCCCGAGCCGCCGAGGGCAACGTTTTTGGAATGACGAGGCCACCGAACGCTGCCGCCGCGCTGCAAGGGCGTGCGGAATCCTCCAGACGTCGCGGCGGCAGCCACCTGAGTTCCCTGCAGCGCCTCCCTCCCTCAGTCATCCCCGGCTCCTGACCGCAGACACAGTTTGACCCCGTCCTTCAGCGTGGCCCCGTCCAGCTCAGCCTAGCTAGGGGTCCAAGCCCTGTTCTCGCCCGCACCTGCGCTTCAAGCACCCTAGCTCCATTGCATCCCCGCATCGCCCGCCTCAGCCTCAGCACGCATGACTGCGGGAGCCCCAGAACTCTACACGCTCCCCATCGCCTCGCGTCCGCGCCGGACATGGGGACAGACGGCGCATGGCCTTGTCTTCCTCTTCGTCTTCCTCTTTGGATGTCTCATGATCAATGGCTCGCAATTCGTCGTTCTACTTCCGCTGAGACTCCTCCCGTTCCGCTGCGCGCGCAAGACATACTATGAGGGGATAAGATACAGCAAGGGCGCGTTCGGGGCTCTGTTGGGTACGTGTGTTCTCCATAATTAAGTGAGAAGAACGAGAAGTTGTTTAGGAGTCACCTCGTGCATCAGTGCTTGCATGCCAATGGTTCGCACCAACCAAACTAGTGCTCTCGTTCGAGACTGAAGGACAAGGCAAGTTCACCCCTGAAGAGATTGAGACGTTGGTCCAACGCGACAAGAACGGGAGAGTCACGGCTCTGAACCTGCCGCAGAAAGCCGTCCTGATCGCGAACCACCAGGTATGTCCACGATACAGCCCGCTCCTGCCTAATGCACACCTTTCATATCCGGGCCATTACCGCAGATCTACGCAGACTGGTGGTACGCCTGGACGCTGACGTACTTCATGGGCACGCACAAGGACGTGTTCATTGTGCTCAAGAAGAGCCTGAAATGGGTCCCTGTGGTCGGCTGGGTGCGCCTCCATTTCTCCCCTCGCCCCGCCGTCGCGCCGCGGTGCCTGACATGAGAGAGCCACTTTGTGGGCGCAGGGAATGCAATTCTACAACTTCATCTTCCTCGCGCGTTCCTGGGCTTCTGATCGCCTGCACTTGTCGAAAAGCCTGTCGTGGCTCGCGCGCCGCGCGGAGAAGGAGGACTCCCCTCTGACGTTCATCCTCTACCCAGAGGGGACCCTCGTCAGCAAGGACACGCGGCCGATCAGCAAGAAGTACGCAGACAAGCTAGGCATCGTACGTCATGAAATCAGGAAGTGCGCGATCCACGACGACGCTGACGCTGAGACGCGCGCATGCCCTTCTAGCCCGACATGACACATACGCTGCTCCCCCGCTCGACGGGCCTGCACTATTCCCTGCGGTCGCTCGCACCGCGCATACCGAACCTGCAGCTGCTGGACATCACGATGGCCTATCCCGGCAAGTGCCCAGGTTATGGGGTGAATCTCGGTGGCTGACCGTCCCGCGCAGGCATCCCCGCACTGCGCTACGGGCAGGACTACTACACGCTGCGTTCCATCTTCTTCGACGCGGTACCGCCTCCCGCGGTGCACATGCACATCCGCAAGTTTGACGTCAACCGTGACGTGCCCATCGGCAACGTCTCGTCGAGCGACCCGAGCGTGCTTCCCAATGGCTCAGCCAAGTCCGCGGTCGAGGTGGAAATCCCCGAGACCGAGCGCGAAGCGTTCGAGATATGGTTGCGGAGCTTATGGCGTGAGAAGGACAAGCTCATGGGGAGGTTCCTCGAGACTGGGTCGCTGGACGCTCCCACCGCAGCCGGGAAGCCTGTCGAGGTAAATGTGCCATTAAGGCTGCGGCACGGGTACGAGGTTCTCGACGCGTTCTGTTTCTTCGTTCCCGCGGTGGCTGGATGGGCATGGTCCAAGCTTCGCTGAGGGTCTCCCACCCGTGGGGTGACGCGCATACTTACGGACGTTACGACACAACTTCACGCTACACGGACTGATAGGGTGTACAAGTTCGGATGATTATATCCGCAGGATGCATGGTGTATGTCGATTATGGATGAGTAGCGGTAATAGAGTACTTTGTGTGACGTTACGTGGAATGCTGTCCCTGCAATGGGGCAATGGGGGACGTTGCAGCATCGGTCTAGCGTCCCGAGGGTGGTGATGCTTGCAATGTGAGCACCATGGTCGACAGGCGGGGGTAGGGCCGACGATCAGTGACCCATGGATGCTGCACGTTGGTCCTCGACCTTCTTCACGAGGAATACGCTAGTGTCAAGGAAGCGGTCGACGCAATTTGCAAGGCAGCTCTGTTCTTTCCCAGAGAAGCTCGAAGAGATCGAGCCGACGCATCTAGACGGCGCGGATATGGGGACCGAGGCAGAGCGAGAAGGGGGGTCGCGGGACGCGAGGCGAGGCAAGGCGGTAATACAAACGGCGGTGAGGAGCGAGGCCAGGCAAAAGGAGCGGCGAGAAGACGCACTTGTCCCAGCACATGCTGGTCAGCATATGCACTTGGGTTTGGACGCGGGATTGCGCCTGCTGGGTCTCGATGAACTGCTCGAGCTCCTTCTGCGGCGCGTGTCAACAACGGAAAGAATTCAGGACGAGGCCAGCGCAACGGTACACACGCGGGAGGCAGGGTCGAGGTTGAAGTTGGGCTGGTCGGCCATAGTTGCGACGCGAAGATATCGGACCCGGACGGCGAGAACGGTGAGGAGGGCAGCGGAGGCTGAGGGTCGTGGTCGTGGTCGTAGGTTCGCCGACCCTGCGCGACACCGTGTCCCGTTCCTGAAAAGCGGGCCCGGCACGTGGCGTCACCGACTGAATTAGGAAGCCCAGGTAGACGCCCGATCGGCTCGGAGTAGGAAGCTAAACAGGCGCTTGTAACTTAGAATGAACGAGCGTCGCGGTGACGCTCCCAGGACAGAGACTCGGGCTACCGCAGGGTCCCTCCCTCGGCTGGTCAGCAGTGTGGTCGCGAACTCGCTCAACGTGTGCACCTTGCGGCAGGCGGGGTTTGGGGGTGAGAGTTCTGCACGCATTGACGCTAGAACTCTGAACGCGTCGCGCATGCCCTATTCAGTACCACGGACCCTGAGTCTTCGGTGATCATGAGCTGCGCCAGAGGAGGTATCAGAGCGAGAGATATATCCGGGCGGAGCTCAGCTGTTCAAGGCCATGTCACCAGAACCGCTACCGAACATTGATATGCGCCATGAAGGCGACATTGCAGTGCAGGCCAGCGCAGTCATGCCGGTCGGGAGTATCTGCAGACGATTCGGCGGCGCAGAAGGTATTGCCGGTATGAAACACGTAGATTCGAGGTTCGTTGTTCTATTAGCAAGGCGTGCGAGCACACCATGGAAGTAGAAGCTAGGAGGGAAAGGGGGCGGGAAGCAATCCCAGCTCCGTGAGGCAGCACGCGACTACGCGCTGAACGGATCGGATAGAAATTCCTCACGACGAGGCGGATATCACCTGTCGTATGCTAGCGCGGTCAGAAAGTCTCATAGAAGTCGTGCAAATGAGGAGAAGAGTACGTCGAGATACGAACCCGGGACGTACGGCCCTGGGGTAGGGATCGACGAGCTCCACGCTCGTCAGCAGCATTCATATCCGTGGAGGCGGGTAGGGACATACCAGCGTGGTTTACATGTTTTGTACGTGAAGTCAGATCTGGACTCTGCGCCGAGTGGACGGACGCAGTGAGAGGGGGTTCGGCACGCAGCGGATGAGTGCAGAGGCCGGACGACATCTGACACCATGGAGCTTTTAGATGCAGTGCGACATCGATGCGAAGTGCAACATGGTGGTCAGCAATCGCCTGAAATGTCTCCCGCGATGCAAGGAGGGTTATCGGGCGATCACAGGCGCAGGGAGAAGACGTGTCTGGCGAGGTTCGCTGCAATGGTTGTCATACGCGGTTGTTATTGTGGTTGAGACCGTCGGAGTCTCGGAGAAAAAGGGAGAGCCAGGTATGGGCCGCATGCTACACACGCCTACTGACGCAGGCGCAACAATTGGACGCAGGTGAGCAACCGCGAGCGAAACAAGGAAGAGGGCGGAATACAAGAGGCGCGCGAAGGAGGCCGGTTGCCTAAAGGGGACGGCTGTTAGGTGGAGGGGGGCAGGAAGATGCCGGGAAGGATTTCGGCTTAGAAAACAAGAGAACAGATTTGCCCTGGAAATGATGCGACTGGTATTGTTGTGGGGGTGACATTTGCATCCGCGAACATAGGGAGGGGCCTCTGGGAGAGAGGCTCGGCGAGAGAGTGCGTGTGAACCTGGACGAGAATCGCTCGCTAGGGCGGGCGCCTGGGTAGCGAGAGAGGAGATCGGATCTTGCCAGGCGCAGTGGCCGCGGACGCGATTGGGCGATGGCCCTACGCTCAACCATCTCCCATCAGCGACAGCCACCAGCCACCGCCCAACGCCACGAGCTCCTCGCGTCTCCGGGCCCGGTCGTTTTTTCATTATACGCCTGCCCCTGCGCCCGCATCTACGCTCATGCTCATGTGGTAGAACGACACTCCTCCTTCTGCCCTCCATTTCCCCCCGTGCCTTGTCTTCATTCTTGTGTTGATTGATTCAACGTTGCCTCGTTCCAACGTATCCATTTTGATACACCTCGGTCGTTTTCTCCTCCCCGGCTTTCCCGCGCCATTCTTGGACCCTCTCCTTGCGGCCAAATCGATCGTCCAAGGGCTGATGAGTATCGGACAAAGATTCTTCTCGTCCTGTTGTACACACGTGAGATCCCTCCCAAGATTCGAGAAGTCCCCTACCCTGCGTCCCAGCGATAAAAGGCACATCCTCCACCACAAATCGCTTTGACGCCTCGTGCTGAGAGGGTCAGTACTTCCGTAATTGCCTCGTGCACCTGCTTTCTCTCCTCTTCATGGCGTCATCCAGCTCAACAGACCGTTACGCCGCCAACATCCAGGGATGGAACATACAGCAGGTCAACACGCCGTAAGCGCTTTTCTTGCCCTCTTGACAGTCCCCAACGTCTCCTCTCAACTTTCGTCAGCCCACAGTACCTAGGCAGAAAAACCCTTCCCATCAAGCGCGCAGACGCTGAGCCCTTGACCAGAGAGGACCTCCAGTACGACCTCCTCTACTACATCTTCGCCGATCAAACAGAGGCTTTCGTCGACTACCTCGCTCCGACTCGTCCTGTCGTCAATTTCTGTGACCTCTACGTCAATGCCCTCTACAACTCGCCCAAGTGCTCCAAGGTCCTCAAGGACAAGATGGTCGAGACACCCGCGTTCGCCATCGAATTTGCCAAGATTGCCCTCTTGACGAACGTCGGCCGCATCAACACGACCATGGCCTGTGAGTAGCACTCGCACCGACAATTCCCCCTCTGCTCGAGCTGCGCCGCTGACTTTCTGCAGTCTTTCCAGAGATGAAAACTGCCCTTCGGAGCTACCATCCGGTTCCCTCCTTGCAGAAGACCGATGGGAACCTACAAGACGCTCCTCGGATCAAGAACTGTCTAAAGGCCGCGCTTCTGCCTTTTGAATTCAAGACTCCCCCTCCGTCTTCACCGGCAGAAATCATCGAGAAGGCCGTGAGTGCGCGCGGGCTCTCTAGGCGCCCTCAAAAATTTGACCTTCTTGGCCTTCGTTTGCAGCGAAACGGACAGGTCCCACCGACGAGCGTGGTCAACCTCATCTTTGTGCTCTCAAATTCCAACCATGCGATGGTGCGCCAAATCTCATCCGATACTGACGCGTCTCTCACCGTCTGCGTCCAAAAAATCAGACGGTGGCGCAAAAGCATTTCGACCCGCCGGTGGAATTTCTAGACCTGTTCCTGCCCATCAATTTGTCCTCGCTATCCCGCGCGCGAGTGTTCCTCTGGCTCATGTTCCATTACCTCCAAGGGCCGGATAAGCCGAACCCCTTTGACGACGAATACTCGAGGTCGCATCCTGGCAGGGTCCCGCGGATGATCCCGCTAAGTCGCGAGGAACAGGCCCAAGAGAATGTCGATCCGCTGGATGAGATTGAATGGGGCAAGCGTATGAGCGCGCTGAGGAGCAAATTCCTCCGAGAGCTTGTGGACGAAATGGAGCAAGAGAAACGCCGCAAGAAGAACCCTCCCCTCCCGCCGCCGGTCGCGCCGTCGACTTCGTATACCGGTGGGTCGTCATCATCACAAAATTTACTGTGGCGGACTGAGCCCGCTTACTGACGATGTGGTGCAGCCCAGGAGATGGCCGTCATCCGACAAGCCCGCGCGCAGCGGATGGAGGACCCCAGGAGCCGGGGCTCGTCCCAGTCACACGAAGGCCGCAGCCATGGCTATACCTCGTACGAGTCCAGCTCGCGGCCGCTTCCTCAGCTCGAGCCGTTCAGGGGTGCGTTGTTCGCGAAGCCTAACTGACTGAACGCTGAGCCGCCGCCGTTCCCAGCTGACCTCTCTGGGGAGGACCCTAACCAAGAGCGCACAATGCTGCAGCGTAAGCCGGCTTATCCCGCGCGCCCTGGTTAATGTCCCTCGCTGATTGAGCGGTCGCAATTTTGCAGAGGCGTGGCACGTCATCAACAGCACCGACCCGCTCGAGGACTCGGATAAGGAAGAGGACGAGCACGTCCGGCTCGATTACGGTGCGTCATCGTCTCTTCTCGCGCTGCCGCCTTCCCTTCGCTGTCTGCCCTCCGACGTCGTGCTGTCATTTACAGCCTGCTGATTCCTTTTTCGCCTCGCAGACCGTCGTCTGCGGGTCCTCGCTCGGCTCCGGGGCAAGGAACCGACCCCCGAACCTGAGCCGCAGCCCGGAAGCAGCAGCCAGGCGGGCCAGTCCACCGGGAGGCTCCAGCACGTGCAGTCCTGGCGCTGACCGCACCATACCAGGCGCGCTCCTTGCCTCCCTCGGTCGCTCGCGCGCCTTCCTTTGTATTTTCTATCTCTTCTTCTTGCTCGGTACGTCCGGACGTCCGTCGGACCCGACCGACAATGCAAGCTCATGCACTCCTACCCACGCGGCTCTCACGCGCAGGGCCTATGGCACCGATGTAGCGGTGCGATCTCTGTACGCTGATAATATTCCCCGTGATGTCTCTCCCGTTCCCCGTCCCGCTATCCATGCATCCGTCCACCTCCTTTGTCGTCGGTCCCCCAATGCCCCCCTACTCCCTCTTGTGCCACGTACTGTCCCGCAACAGCAGCAGCAGCATACTCCCACATATATGTGATATCAGTATTTTAGGTAATGTTTACACACGCAAATCCCCCTAATCCCCATCCCACGCAACCCGTGTATCGCTCGATATTAGCTACTCTCAAAAATCCATCTAGATGTATTTGCTTTTCCTTTGCTCGGCGGTAAACTGCCCGCAGGTCCCCGCCACGTCATCCGCAAACTGACAGCGCATCACACCGGTGCGAAAATCCGTTCCACAATTTTTTTTGGTTCTTTCATTGCTTGTGCGAGGTAAGGGGGAGGGAGCGATGAGGGCACAGCCCGGCCACCGTCCGCGCAAGAACAAAGTGGGGTAGGTAGTGCAGATGGAGGGATACATCTGGGCGGGTAATACTAGTAGCTATGGATGGCAAGGGTGCAAGGAGTGTGAGGGATGTGTGATGTGATGATGGTGGAGGACCAGCTCCGAGACGGATGATGGGACACAACGGCGCCGAAGCACCGAAGCACCAAGCACCAATGATGGTCGCGGCGGCAGCGGGTACGGTGGCAGCGGCGATGCGCGGGAAGAGCTGGAAGAGGCCGTGGTTCACCCAAGGGCAGGCGCAGCCGACGCCCCGAGCTCCCCACGCCCGTCTCAGAGAAACACCGGCGTCATCGTACATACAACACCCCCGAAAGCAGGCGTCCCACCCAAACCAGCACGGCAGGAACGAAAGAAGAAAACGACAACAAGGGGGGGAATGGAAGGAGGAAGGATGTCTAGGAGGACGGCGGATGTGATGTCTGTCGGATTAGGTGTGCGGATGTTGGTGAGGAGGTGAGGGAGAGGAAGAAGGTTAGGGAAACACAAGGGTGCCGGAGAATAAGAATACAAGCAGTATCCGTTGCCAACCGTCCACGAGAGATGAGACATTACGTTACGAGCCAACTTTGGGTCTGGGGTCTTAGGTCTGAGGCTTGAAGGAGAGGAGTCGGACCAAGTAGTGAGCGAGGGACGTGGGTATCCGTACGGTAGACCGAGACGAGCCCGCATCAAAACGCGCCAGGGAGCTCGAGGATCGGGTGCGAGAACCCGGCCCGCTCTCGTTGCGGGAGCTCGGGCGGCGCACTGTGCCTACGGCTCTTACGCTCCGTCTCGTCCTCGCGGTCGATTTCCCCAGGGGCAGGAACAGCGATGTGAGGAGGGAGCGTACGGCGGCGGAGACGCGTGAGCATGTTGCGCGCCGTGCGTTCACGCGATGCCGTAAATGCGAGCAGGTTCGATTCTGTAAGCTCAACGGGCGAGGACGAAGCGGTACGCGGCACGACGGTAGTCGTAACCTGCAGCTTCGGGGCCAGAGGCGAGCGCGGAGAGGCAGGAGGGAGGCACGGCGTAGGCTGAGCGATCTCGACCGCGGGCGCTTCGGGGGCCGCGCGAGTCGGGAAACGCAGACGTCCAACACCGTTGGGCAGAGCCGGACGAGCTTTTGGTGCTTCTGGGATGGGCTCAGGCTCGGCAACAACAGGCTGTTCCTGGTGCGAAGATGTACGCAGGAACGTAGGCAGACGCCTTGAGCGCGGCAACTGAGCAGGTGCAGCAACATGGCCGTTCGAGCTCAGACGAGCCGTGATCTGGTCAAGAGAAGGGAGAGGTTTCCTCTTCATCGAGGGTCCCATAGCAGGAGCAGACTTGAGGGGAGCATCCTTTGGCAGCCGGAAGTCGACTTGCTCGACCCATGGGCGACAGGTGGATGCAACGACAGGCTTGCCAAGCTGGAGCGCCTCGAACACCTCCAGCGGAGACGCAAGTCCGGGAGAGGGCAGGGAATAGTGGAACACTGCAGGCGACTCGGGGGGCGTGACCGGGGTGAAGGTGGCGGAAGGGGAGGGTGGCGCCTGGACCTTGGACAGGAACAGCGCACGCCTTTCCACTGTGGTGAGCCCGGACAGTCAGCGCACCGCGCCGCAGCAGGAGTAGAGGCGAACGTGGATGGACGTACCCTGCTTGTTACGGTGAACTTTGAGCGCGATCTCCTTGCGGAGATCGGTGGGCTTCTTGCTTCCTAACGCTGCATTTCTCTCCCGGGTGGCTTGGAGGAGAGCTTCGAACCTCTCCCTTTCCAAACCCTTGCCTGTGACCGGCGCGTCCTTGGGCCGCAGAGGAGACAGCTGCCTGGGGCTTACTACGGGGGGCGGGGAAAGCAAGGTAGGGCGGAAGCTGTCGTGGTCGTCGCTGAGGAAAGAGCTCTGGGAGAAGGGGGAGAAGGGCTCCGGACAAGGCTCCTCAGGGGACGCGAGCGAGATGGAGATCTCTGGAACGGGCGAGAGCGCGAGGGGCATGGTTGGTGATGCGACTGGACGTAGATGCGGACGTGGAGGAGGGGGAGAGTTGGCAGGAGATTGCTGCTTGGTTGGTGAGTTGGAAGATTAGGACGCGCAGGCGACCAGCACCAGTGGACACTTGGAGAAGAATGTGCACCGGGTAGAAGGCCGGGAGCAAGGGTGTAATAGGGTAGGCTGAATGAAGGAAAGGAAGAAAAGCCCGGGAAAGTTGGCACCACAGGGACCCAGAAGGAGAAGATGAAGGAAAGAGAGAAAGATGGAAAGTATGAAGAGAGAGAGGGAGAGGATGTGGAGGTGAGATGGGATGGGACTCAAGCCTTGTGATGGCCACTGTCACTGTAACGGCGAAGGGCGCAAGGGACGGACGCGGTCCCGTTCTGGCTATCGGCCCTCAGCGCATCTTTCGTGAGCAACTCCCCATCTGCAGCCCAGGCCAACACATCTCAGCCTGCGCCCTCCGCACAGCTTGCAACAAATGCCACACATCCAATCCATCATCTCCTCACCCAACACCACAACAGCCCAGCCTCTCCGTCTCCCATCGGTCTCACTCCAGACTCCCCCGACTCTTCTCCTCTCTCTTTCCTCATAAGTCTTCATAGCAACCGCGCCCTCTCTATCCGACCTTCGCATCTATCGCTCTCGCAATGTTGGCATCCTTTCGCTGGGCCGCGCCACGCCGCGACCCAAGCCTTGACCCGTCTCCCCTGCTGCGCACCACTGACCAGTCTGCGGTGGCACGTCTGCCTGCAGCCTACCACTCCTCGCGCGATTGCTACCCCGGACTGACGTGGCCAATGCATAATCTAACAAACCCCATCATGACAACCGACCTCCTTCTGACATCTCAGCGCACAACATCATAGACTAGTCTTCACCGGTGCACTCGCAGCCTCGCACGTCCAAGGCACAGCTGTTTGCATCACGCCCTGATTAGACCTCTGCTCTGATCCTAGCCTGATGTCTTGCTCGTCTCCCCGTACGTACTCCAACTCACGGACATAGCACGGCACTTCGCACGACATCGGACTCTATTCTCGGTAATCCTCACCAAGCTGAGAATCATGCCGCGATCCTGGTCGCCATGGTCTCACGGGTGCACTTTTTCCTTGAACTTTCGACAGCTCGCTCGCACCGCAGTCAAGGCCAAGCCCAGAATCACGTCTTTGCGTCCCGACGGCTGCTTGACTCCCCTTGTATATTTCTACATACAACAAAGCAATACACGGATCATCTAACGTTGTACAAGGCTGCCTTACTTTTGGTCTTCTAGAACGTCTCCTTACAAGCCCTCCGCCTTGACGGCCTCCGCCAGCTTCTGACGGAACAAGTTCTCGGCCTCGACCCAGACGCGCGCCGTCTGGCGATTTGGCAACTCCAGCAGCGAGGGCAACAGGTTCGCGCTGAACTGCTCCGACGCCTCTCGCGGAAGCAGCGTAGGCAGGTGATCGATAGATACGACCGAGAGTGGGGGGTTGCCCGACCTAGTGAAGGTGCGTGTGTGAGAGACGTGCCATCTATCGCCATGGAGCAAGCTTCGGCTTACCCGACCTCAACGGGAACGGTGGGCTTCGAGAAGGTCGTGTTAATGCTGTAAACCGGAAGGGGGTTGTGAGGGTTCGTCGTGTCGCAACTGACATCGACCACCACGCGCAACCGCCTGTCCTTGCCCGCAGCAGCAATCTGCTCCTGTGTCAGGAAGGGAGGGATGGGCGAGCTGAGGTAAATGCAGTTGACGAAGATGTCGACGTCCAGGATCTCCTGGAACGGACCGCCCTTTGCCGTCTCGGCCATGTCCCACTTCAAGATGTTGTCCCTGTAGAGGTGTCCGGTCAGCACCGCTTCCTTCAACTGTCAATGCCAAGAGCCAAGACGTACTCCTCCACTCCGATCTTGCGGAACAAGTCAACCGCACCACGTCCGCAACGCCCGAGCGCGCCGATGACAAGGACCTTCAAGGGCTTCCCGCTGCCGCCAAGCTCCTTCTTGACAGACTCGACCATCGCGTCCTCGTTCTCGTACGGCTCGAGCTGGCCGAGGGGCTCTCCCCTCTGCTCAGCAGCGAACGCGAGCGCGCCTGCAGCTGCGCCGGCGAAGCCTGCGTGGTAGCCGAATGCAGCGACGCGACGGCCCTGCTCGTCGGTCAAGAACTCGAGGTCGTAGAGCGTGCCGTTACCGCGGTGAAAACGCGCGAGAACCTTGGACCAGCCCCCTTGTTGCTTGTAGCAGTGTGCGAACTGGATGTGGGTGTGCGGGAGGGGCTCGTCCGACTCGGGGAGCTCCTTGAGGCCAATGATCGGGATGTCTACGGGCGCGTTCGGCCAGGAGTTGTGGTCGACGAGCTTGCAGCCTACACTGTCGGGAGACGTCAATCTCTACTACTGATTTCATGGGGTTCTGATGTGTAGGATACGTACGCCTCGTACTCCTCATCCTTGAATATCCTCTGGCTGTCACGCTCGACGAAGATGTCAAAGCCGGCATCGATGAGCTTCTTGGCGGTAGTGGGGGTGATCGCCGTCCGCCTCTCGAACTGCTTCTTCTCGCAACGGAGCCAGAGGGCTTGCTTGGCCATAGTGATAGCCGTAGTCGTGGAGGTGTAATGAAGGGAAGTTGTGGTGAAAGTGGTGGTCGTGTAGTGAAGCAAACGAGAGTGTTCGTCCGCGGTTTTGCTCGAACTGTGGAGGGGACCAGACTGCAGAATGACTCCTTGCCTGGAAATTATGACACACGTGACACGATTAGATTGTGCGTTTGATGATCGAGTATCGAGATCTGCCGCTGGCCTGCTCCCCAGAAAGCGCTGCTCCAGCCACAGTCGCTTGTGCTCTAACCAAGAACACACTTTCTACGCAGGTACAGACATGCCGGGACGAGTAAAGAAGCGTTCGCCATTGAAGGCACCAGGTAGGCGAATTTGTCTCGTATGGATGATCATTGATTCTAAGATCACCCCTGTACAGAAAGACCTTACATCGCCCTCGGACTAGAGGGGTCCGCGAACAAACTCGGTGCAGGGATCATCAAGCACTCCCCGGATGGCTCGACGCACGTCCTCTCCAATGTCAGGCATACCTACATCACACCTCCAGGGGAGGGCTTCCTGCCGCGCGACACCGCGCAGCACCATCGCGAGTGGGCGCTGACCGTGATCAACGACGCGCTCAGCAAGGCGGGGGTATCGCTCCACGACATCGATTGCATCTGCTTCACCAAGGGTGCGCGTTCGACTTTGCTGACTGACTTTGCGTGATCTCGCATAAGGCGGTGTGCTGATTTGATTTTGGCGGGATATGCAGGTCCAGGGATGGGGGCGCCGCTGGTGTCCGTCGCACTCGTCGCTCGCACCCTGTCCCTCTTGTACAGCAAACCCCTCGTCGGGGTGAACCACTGTGTCGGTCGTAAGCACCTGCGCAGCCCGTGAAATCGCGTGACATTACCACTGACATCGTCGTACCAGACATCGAGATGGGCAGACAAGTCACTGGCGCACAAAACCCGGTCGTGCTGTACGTCTCGGGTGGGAACACCCAAGTCATTGCGTACTCGCAGCAGTGCTACCGCATTTTCGGAGAGACGCTCGATATTGCGGTTGGGAACTGCCTCGACCGGTTCGCCCGCGTGATCAACCTCAGCAATGATCCCAGTCCGGGATACAACATCGAGCAAGAAGCAAAGAAGTGCGTCCGCGATGTTATTGACTCGTGATCATCCGCCGCTCACGGACGGATTGACACAGAGGAAAGCGATTGCTCCCGCTTCCCTATACAACGAAGGGAATGGACATCAGCTTGTCGGGTATCCTCACCTCTACCGAGGCGTATACCACGGACAAGCGGTTCAGACCAAATGGACCTTCTCCAGAGGACGGCGAGGATATCATCACGCCACAAGATTTATGCTTCTCGTTGCAAGAACATGTCTTCGCCATGCTCGTGGAAATCACCGAGCGGGCGATGGCGCACATCGGAAGCAAAGAAGTCCTTATCGTGGGCGGCGTAGGCTGTGAGTACCCCTCGATCCTAGTCCGCAGACATCGTTCTGCGTGGACCGCGGACCCCTTGGACCCTCGGTGCTGACAGCGGCGTGCAGGCAATGAGCGTTTGCAAGAGATGATGGGCGTCATGGCGAGGGAACGCGGAGGGAATGTATTCGCCACAGATGAGCGGTGCGTAGCGGCATCTGTCAAAGTGCATCGCATGCCCTCCTTCTCACAGCATTCGGTGTGGCGTTTTCCCTTTGTGGCGCTCTCTTCTAGGTTCTGTATCGACAATGGAATCATGATCGCGCAGGCGGGCCTCCTGAGCTACCGGATGGGTTACGAGACTCCGCTGGTGAAGAGCACATGTACCCAGCGGTAAGTGCCTGCCTTCCGTGCTGTGCGTGGGCGAGCGCTGACTGCGCGGACGAAGCTTCCGGACTGACCAAGTACATGTCGCGTGGAGGGCATGACACACTCCGGCCGGACATGGAGGCAGTGAGAGGGAAGTTACGTGTATTTTATATGTTGTATCGGTATGTGCAAGTCGTGTCGTGATCCATGTCTTTCGCGGCGTGCCTGTCAGTGATAGACTCGACTGGCAGCAGTGGAGAGAACATGGGACTATAAGTGTGAGATTTAGACGGACTTGCCGGTATCAGTATCCAATGTCAGTAGGGTAAGCAAACCACAAGCACAAAACCAGAAAACATTACAAGCAGAGAAAGCAAGAGATATCAACGTGTGCATGCCAGAAGAAACCCATTCCACCTATCACCTATAAGTTCTGCTTCTCGAAACGCTCGATCGACTGGGCGACCACCCTCTCCACGAACTTCCACCCTTCCGGGTCCGAGGCCCCCATCTCCACACGGAGCTTCTCGAAGACGTCCCACCACCACTGGTTCACCACAAAGAAGTTCGGGTCGCCCGTGCCGGGTTGCACCATCCACGGCTTGTCGCTCAGGATGTAGTGCACGCAGCGGACCTCTTCGTCACGCCATTCCTCGGGGTGCACCCACCGGAGCGGCTTGAGCGCGTTGTAGCACCAGGGCAGCGGCTGCCAGCGGTCCTTGAAGTATATCGACATCAGGTCCTGGTCTGGGAACGAGAACGTCGGGACGAGCGGCGACTCTGCGAGGAACTGGCGAAGCTCGTGGAAGATGTCAAGCGAGGGCCGAAGAACGACAAGCCCGCCGTTGAGAAGCGTGTGCGGGCGGGGGCTCGATGGTTCTATCCGTCTCGGAGACGTCAACGCCTCTGGGTGCTTCATACCCGTGTGAGGGCAGTTCTCAGGCGTCCTGTTCCGGTGGATCAGATAGTGCATTGTGGTGGACGGATGCGAACTGGGCCTTACCAGTCCTTGGGATAGTGCGCGAGCTTCCGCGGATTGCATGAACAGATATGCGCGGCCGCTATGTGGCCCGGGGGCAGATCGAGGTCCATGAGCTCGTCCATGTTGCGCCGGACGACCATGTCGGCGTCCAATACGACAAGGTGCTAGAAGCCGCCATCAGCTGACTGACACAGGATTGTATTCCGAACGAGCGCGAAGTAATACTGACGTCGAACTGGAGTAGCTCGAACATGCTGTGGAACAAAGTTAGTCTGTATTGTGGTCGAGTCGTGTCCGGATAAGGATGACGTACCGGAGTTTCGTCCACGTCTCCGCGAACCTGATATCATGCGGGTTCAACGCGTGCTGGCCTTCCTTCGGGCGCAGAGGCTCGACTTCCAGGATCTCGAGTCCTTTCCGGACGACGATGTCGCGCACCTCCTGGGGCAGCGCGGGCGTGGTCATCACAATCAGCGGGTACTTGGTGCCCGAGTCCACAAGAGACCGGTGCAAGACGAGCACGCCTGGCAGATAGTCGGCCTTCGTGAGCAGTGTCAAGTATGCGCGGCGAGACATGGTTGCACCACTAGCGTTGGAGGACACCCGATGCTCAGCACTCAAGCTTGGGGGATACGGGACGGCGAATCTGGGAAAGCAGAGAGGCCGGAGAGAGCTGTCTTATAGCTGACTGAGCGGCCCATATGCCTGGCAGACTACGGCCGAGCATGCAGCGCATTAACATCCGGTGGGGCTGCAACTGCGACCATTAGTGTTATCGATGGCTAAACGCCATCGTGAACGGAATGAGAGAGCCAATAGTTCTGCACAGTAGCCACGCCCCGTCACCCTCGGTGCTGCTGTAGAGACGTTCCGAGCGCCGAGGTCCATCATTTCAACGAGCCTCGTGTGTACACAGCGCGCTTTGCCTCTCAAATCTCCGCGGAACGTGCCAGAATCAGTGGCAGATGCCCTGAAAACAGTGACATCCGCATACGCACACTGTGGGTCGCCGGCTATGAACCCACACGCCTCATGCGGCAGCTCAACAAGGACGCCCATTCTCGATGTCGGGCGGTTCGCGGCATCCCTGACAGGACCCAGGAGGCCATAGGAAATAGCGCACAGTAATACAGTTCAGTCCCGGTGGCATCTCATGCGCATAGCATTGGCATGGTCATACAGAGGCGTCGTGTGGCGAAAAGAGGAGAATAATGCGACAACAAATCATAACACGACAGTGATCTACCGCAGGCGGCTGAGGAGATGGTGTCCGACGTGAGATTTTGCCTGAGTTCGCAACTGAAAATTTGCACGCACCGAGCCTCACGCTCACTCTCCAGGAGAGCCAGAATGTCCTTCTCGCGGACGGGGCCCTTCACGTTACGGATGATGGTCCGGCTGGGGTCGTCCATGAACTCGACGCGGACCTGCGTGACACCACCACGGGAGCCAGTGCGCCCAAGGACCTGTTTGAGGCGAAACATGGATAGAATCTAGGGTCAGAAAAAGCACTGAGGCGGCAGGTGAACGAGCATAGGGACCTTGATGACGGTAGCGAGCTTGACGGGGGCTTTTGAGGAGTCCTATAGCAACTATCAGTTTCTACGTCTTCCAGACGGTCAGAACAGGGCGACTCACCATTTTTGCTTGTGGGGAGGCCGAGGGCGAAGCTGGCGATACTTTTGCGGGTCGGTGTACTGGGTAGAAAAATAAGGTTCAAGGCTTGAGCAGAGTTCAGCCCCGACGGCGATTGCCGGTGGATTGTGCTCCAGACTCCTACCCAGCTCCGGGCCGGAGCCGCCCCTCCCGGCCTACGCGGGACGGCGAGTGGTTGGCGTTGCTGAACCTCGGATCGAATGCTCGCTGATTCCGATTCTTCAGTAGAATCGGTTATCTTACTGCGTTGAGCTCTCTGCTCGTCTCGTGACTTTTCATGTACCGTGTGGACCGGCCCGTCCTTCGGTGCAACGACCGCGTGTAACGGTGTGGACCGGCCCGTCCTTCCGCTCGCCACAAGAGGCAGACGACATCGTCTATCAAGTTGGCTTACAGGTCGACCTTTCCGAGCAGCCAAAGGCTATCCTTAGCAAGCTCAAAGATGGCACTTATCTCGTCAACTACTCATCAGACCAGTCCAATGCCCCTCCTATCCCATATCGGCCCAAGAGACTGGCGCACGGCCTCCATGGCCATGCGCGGCTTGTCCAAAGAGCTCCGCACTCCGAGTCCTCGCCGAGCCTGCCTCGATCCATACGAGGGCAACAAGGCCATCCACATGTACCTCCTCGACCGTTCCCCAGACTTCATCCACGTCGTCTCTCAAGGGCGCCTTCCTCTACGCCGCGCCTGCTGTCCGCAGCGTGCTCGGCTATGATCCCCATGAGCTTTTTGGATGCTCCCTCACCGAGTTTTGTCATCGTGCAGATTGTGTACCGCTCATGCGCGAACTCAAAGACGCCTCGGCCACTCCGGGTCCCGTCTACAGACTAGCAACTCACCATACGATGCAATGGCCATTGGCATACGTGGAGAGCGTGTCGTCCGGAGCAGCGGTGATGGCGTGAGACCGAGGTGCTTCTAATGCTTTGTACCAGTCGCTTTCTTATGCAGTATATCGCATTACATACGGGCTGGATGGTTCAGTGCCGCACGATGTGAGAGCATGAAGAATCGGGCCCGGGGCGGCGCCGCCCGCCCGCTCTAAAACAAGTTCATGAAGAGGGGTGCTATATTACGATGCTAGTATTGGCGATATCGGTATACATGCATAGAGTAAAAATGTGCGAGCTGTAGGTAGGTGCAATATCCGATCCGGTCATGACTGCACGTTGGTCTCCGTCTCCAGCGCCTTGTCGGCAACGAGCGTCTTCGTCCGTCTCTCCACTGACTTGCCTCTCAGGACATTCTCGATGTAGAACTCGCCGGCCTGGATCGGTATCAGGATGAAATTCTGTAAAGTGACGGAAGAAACCACTAGCCTTATAGCTGCTGCGGACGAGCGGTCCGCTCGCAACATACAGGAAGCCCATATCTTCCGCGACCTGCTTCCAACGATCGAACTCGGCCGGCTCGACGTAGCGGTCGACCTTCATATGCCGCTTTGTAGGTCGCATGTACTGGCCGAATGTGACCACGTCCACGTCACTCTTACGTAGCTCTACGGTCAGGAGAGCATGGTCAATAACGCTCAGCGATGCATTACATCCGGTAGCGGAGACTGACCTCGAAGGGCGTCCATTATCTGATCCTCGTTTTCACCGACGCCGAGCATCATGCTCGTCTTGGTGACCCGGACGCCTGACTTCTTTGCATGCTCGAGAACTTGCAAACTCTGTCTGAACTTCGCGCGACGGTCTCGGACGAAGGGCGTGAGCGCCTCAACCGTCTCGATGTTGTGCGCGTAGACGTCCAGCCCTGACTTCGCGACTAGAGACACGTGCTCAAGGTTCCCTGCAAAGTCCCCAGTAAGGGCCTCAACTAGAATGTGCGGAGCCCTGGAAGAACATGTCAGTCTAGCCTCCTGTGGGGCTTTGAGCGGCCAACCACTCACTTCTGCTTTATCTTCATAATGGTCTCAGCAAAGTGGTGTGCACCGCCGTCCGCAAGGTCTAGAGGACATGTCAGACATGGTTGGATGGAACGCGTTTCGGAAACATTACCATCACGATCCACACTAGTCAGGACGATGTACCCCAGGCCCCAGCGACTGATGGCCTCCGCAGTGTTCTCTGGTTCGTGGGGGTCGAGCGGAGGTGGAGTCCTAGACGTTTTGACGGAGCAGAACCTACAGCCTCGAGTGCATGTGTCACCCATCAACTACGTAGGCTGTCAGCGTGTCTGCAATAATGCGGGTGATGCGCACGGCATACCATGATCGTGGCAGTAGCGGCCTTCTTCCCCTCAGCATCGCTCATGCCTTCTTTGCCACCCCAGCAGTCGCCAATATTGGGGCATCTAGCCTCCTCGCATACCGTGTGCAAGTTCAAGCCACGGAGGTCCTTCTTGATCTTGGCAAAGGAAGCACCCTTCGGGATAGTGGTCTTCAGGTATGACGGGAGGCGAGGACTGCATCAGCCACTACATGAGTTCTTGCTCGTTTCGCAAACACGCGTATGCAGCACTTACGCAGTCTTGTTGCCCAGTACGACCTTGTCCGGAACTCTGTCCGCGATGAAATCGTCCAATGAGGGGCCGTCCGCGAGAGTCTGACTAAAGCTGCCTTTGGACGAGGACGGTGTAGCCAGACACCGAACGTGTGTCCGCGCAGCCCGAGCGGCACGTAGAGCAGACTGAACCTGAGGCGTAGATAGATGCATCCCCGTACGAACCAGCTGGAGAGTCCTGAGGCAGAGGCGGATGGTCCGAGGTGCAGAGTGCGCTGCACAGTCGAGCCACTTCCCTTGGATTTCGTGGCCGCCGGGATGCCCATATCGAGATACAGACGCTCCCGGGTCCCGATCATGGCTAGAGTAAGCCGACGGCGCGGAGAGCCGTTTGCCACAACGCCTCCCCGTCCTCTTTCTGCCGCTGGCCGCTCACGATGAATGCTCTCTCCCGCCGTGAGGAGGAGACGCTGCTCAAAAAGACCAAGGAGCATG
Organism: Cubamyces sp. BRFM 1775; assembly: GCA_022385745.1. NCBI lineage: Eukaryota > Fungi > Basidiomycota > Agaricomycetes > Polyporales > Polyporaceae > Cubamyces > Cubamyces sp. BRFM 1775. The sequence goes on along the minus strand of MU278460.1, from coordinate 35,362 downwards.
CGCTGAAGGAGTGTGATCCGATTGTGAAAGGTGTGTTAGCATCTCAGGTGTGTCTCCCGACCAATCAAGTTGACAGCATTCGCCTTGTGGTGTAGAGTTCGCCGAGTGTGCAGAGGGCCGCACGTTTTCTGTCGCCTGGGAGTGTAGGGGCAAGTACAAGGCTGTACAGGACTGTATGCTCCAGTAGTGCGTATTGATGCGCTAGCCTCAAACAGTTCGCGTTCAATAATAATCGTGTTGCAGCACTGGTCCCGAAGCTATGGCGCTAGTACGTGCCGAATACTTGCGGCTACGCAACGAACAGCAGCAAAAGACCCAAGTCAACCCCTCATAACACCTCCAATGGTTCGCTCAGGGTTCAATGTAAACGGCAAGGCGCAGTTTATGGCCCCTTTGTCACCAATACTGTACCCCCACCAATGGCTGCCCCGAACACTGTCGTGCAGGTGATGCCAACTTGATGTGTGCATATCACGCGCGTATGGATCTTGGGAAGCACCAGTTTGTATGATAATATTGAAGACATAACGGTAATACATCCAGGAATAGATATCGAGGAGCAGCAAGCCCTCCGCTCACTTCTTGCCGGCGGCAGCGAACCACTGTTGACGCAGTGCCATAATGGAGGTAACAAAACTGTTGTGACAGGGTCAGTATATGTCGCCTCAGGAGTACGCTCTGCCACTTGCCCAAAGAGACCGAGGATGCCATCGTTGAGGTTGACCAGGCCGATGTTTGTTGCGGGGATCCAGACATCGAGCAGGTCGATGATGAACTGGTAGCGAACCGCCTCGCGAGCAAGCTGCAGGTCGTGGAGCTTGAGATCGCGCTCAGCCTCTGCACTCTTCTCCGCCCAGGTCTGATTCTGCAGCTTCTTCACTTCGTTGGCCAGTCTGCCAGCCTATTTGCCGTTGGCGGGTGGGTTTATTGCGGCTATAAGACTCCATAGTGCACTCACCTTCAGCAGCCCGTGGGCGATGCTGAACACAATCCCGGTAAACCAGAATTGCATTACACGCTTGTTGAGCTTCTGCGCCGTCGACGGCTGCAGGTTGTAGAACTTGATGGCGTTTGCCTGAGGGATGCTTGGGGTTGGTTTGCGTATACTCCGAGAGTAAAGTTGGACGTACCCAGGCAATGTTATCCAGGAACAGATATCCAAAGTACCCAAGGTGCCTGCCAATCATGGTGACGCGCTCCCCTGTCTCGCCCGGGGAAGAGAGGACGCGTAGCGCGGCCTGAGCATTCTCCATGAACTTCCCAAGACGCAGAACTGTAATATAATTGATCAATTTCGACTGCATATGCTGTATACTCGTACCAAAGCACTCACGCTTGCGTCCGAGCGCCAGGTGCGACTTCAAGGCGTCCCATCTTGCGGCCTGTATCTTGTACCCCCTAGAGAGGAGCAGCCATGCGAAGAACCGCGCGAAGTATTGCAGGCCACGGTATAGCTACACGTCGCGATTGGGGGAGTCTGGTCGGTCGGGTTTTCGTTGGTAAGTAGGAGGATGAGGTCATACCTTGTCCCTGCCGAGCGAGGTGTTCAGGACGCGCAGCGACTGCGAAGTGACTGGGTGGAGGACGAGTTGCGACGCGATGCTCGCCATGATGCTTGTTCTTCAGCAAGGGATACAAGAGGGAGTGTACTGGCTAGTGATAGAGACAGGAGGACGTGCGCACTCAGGGATGTGCTTCCCCATACTCGCGCACCTGGGGTATTGAAAGAGACCGAGCGTATCACGTGAAATCCCCACGGTTGTCTCCTGTGATACTCAGCTGAGCTATGCGACAGCCGCTATCGTTGCGAGCGGGTGCACATTCGATGCATATGACCTCCGAACGCAGTCCGAAACCCTGCTCGCAGTTGCAGCGCGTCCGACGACGGTCGAAATGCATCGAAGGTTGCGAGGCATGACGGTGACGGAGGAAATCGGGGCGATGGATCGGGACTAGGCGGCTACGGTGTGTGTTCCGCCAGCGTCGCGTCCGTATAACTCGTCACTGTTCTACACGCTGCTGAAGCTCTGAGAGCCGCTGTCCCCCACCGTCGTCCCCCTTCGTCCCTTCTTCGTACCATCAAAATGGCTGGAATTCGTCTCGCTCGTGCCACCTTCGTGAGTCTCGGACGGCCTGCTGCTGAAAGCGCTACGTAGACGTCATTTACTCATGTGATTCAATCGCCTGGACCCGTGCCGCTCTCCGGTGCCCATTCTATAACTCTGCAGCTCGAATCTTCACGCGCTCCTGCAGCATCGCGCTTGTTTTCCTCCTCATCAGTCGCCATGGTTCGTGAAGCAGCAATGCCGTTCGCTTGACAGCATCAGACTGAAGCGGTGGCGGGTGAATTTCAGGAGCAGAAGTACCGTATTGAGCGAGACACCTTCGGTGAGCTCCAGGTGCCCGCGGATCGCTACTGGGGAGCGCAGACGCAGCGGTACGTACGAATCGACACGCATTTCCGACTCGTCGTGTTGACCTGACGTCCCTTCAGCTCGTTGCAGAATTTCGACATTGGTGGTCCCGCTGAGCGCCTCCCGGAGCCCCTCATCAAGGCTTTCGGTGTGCTGAAGAAGGCGGCATCGATCGTGAACGTTAGCTATGGTCTTGACCCCAAAGTTGGTGAGGCGATCCAGAAGGCCGCTGATGAGGTGCGTTCATGTGTTCGAAGTGACAAGCAAAGATGCTCATTTCAGTCTGTAGGTCATCTCTGGTAAGCTGGTTGGAGAGTTCCCCCTCGTCGTCTTCCAGACTGGCAGTGGAACTCAGAGCAACATGAACGCGAACGAGGTCAGTGCTAGCTTAGTTAGTAGCCATACCTTCAGGTTCTGATGGGATGAGCAGGTCATCTCGAACCGTGCGATTGAGATCCTTGGTGGTGAGCGTGGCTCGAAGAAGCCCGTGCACCCCAACGATCATGTCAACATGAGCCAGAGCAGCAACGACACGTAAGTGATTGAGACATTACATTGGGGAAAGTCGCACGCTGAGCATCATCTAGTTTCCCCACCGCGATGCATGTCGCTGCTGTGACGGAGATTCACCGCACACTCCTTCCTGCCCTGACCGAGCTGCGGGACGCGCTCGATGCGAAGGCGAAGGAGTTCGAACATATCATCAAGATCGGTCGTACGCACTTGCAGGTGGGCCGTTCAACATACTTGGCTTGACTTGGTTAACTCACACCCTACTAGGATGCGACGCCCTTGACTCTTGGCCAGGAGTTCAGTGGCTATGTCCAGCAGCTGACGAACGGCATTGAGCGTATTAAGGACACCTTGCCTCGTCTGAGCCTGCTGGCGCAGGGTGGTACTGCTGTTGGCACTGTAAGTGATCTCCGCCGTGAAGTGTTGTACCGCATCAAACCAACACGAATACCAGGGTCTTAACACGAAGAAGGGCTTTGACGTCAAGGTTGCGGCCGAGATCTCGAAGCTGACCGGCATCGAGTTCAAGACTGCCCCGAACAAGGTATAGATGCCACCAGCTCCCATGAACCTCCGTCGATTAGATCTCATGCTGTTGCACAGTTCGAGGCGCTTGCATCACACGATGCTCTCGTGGAGGCCCACGGTGCACTCAACACCGTGGCGTGCTCGCTCATGAAGATCGCCAATGACATCCGGTACCTTGGCTCAGGTCCCCGCTGCGGCCTCGGCGAGCTCCAGCTTCCCGAGAACGAGCCTGGCAGCAGTATCATGCCTGGAAAGGTCAACCCTACGCAGTGCGAGGCCATGACTATGGTGTGCGCCCAGGTGATGGGCAACCAGACTGTTGTCAGCATTGCGGGCGCTAGCGGCCAGTTTGAGGTGAGTGCAATGCTGTTCCACCATCGAAGTAGGATACAATAGCTGAGATGTTGCACAGCTCAATGTCTTCAAGCCTGTTATCATCAAGAACGTGCTCCAGAGCATCCGTCTGCTTGCGGATGGTGCGTTGTATTGTTTTCGGCGTTATCACTTCCGGACGCTCATGTCATTGTAGCGTCGCGCTCGTTCACGAAGAACTGCGTTGTTGGCATTCAGGCCAACGAGAAGCGCATCAACCAGCTGCTCCACGAGTCGCTCATGTTGGCAACGATCCTCAATAGCCACCTTGGTTACGACAGTAAGTTTTACCTGTCATTCACACGCCCATCCCTCGTGTTTAATTGTCATACCGCAGATGTCGCGAAATGTGCGAAGAAGGCGCACAAGGAGGGGACGACGTTGAAGGAGGCTACTGTTGCGCTGGGCTTCTTGACTCCGGAGGAGTTCGACCAGAAGGTCCGCCCTGAGCTGATGTTGCACCCCGACGAGGCATGAGGATGAGGGACGCATTTGTCATGTCACTTTGCCTATAGTCAATTGCGGCCGTGTACGATGTGACAATGAGATCTGGCGGGATCTGACGATATGACGAGATCGCGTGGGATGACATGCGAAACGGTAGAAAGTGCTTCCCCCCGTGAGTTGATACGCCGTTCGTTCGCTCGATACCCCGCTGCAGGATACTTAGCTGGTAATTGCTGGACGGTTGAGAGAGAGACAGGCCTGAGAGAGGACGGAGTGTGACAGGGGAGTGTGACACGGTGAGGGAGAGAAGAGTCGGCGTGGGGAGGCCAAAAGAGGCAATGGACATATTTGTAGCAAGAGGAAATCCTATGAGACGTGCTCGGAGTCGCTGGGCAAATCGCGGCTGAGCCGTAGCTTTTCGGGCCCAGCCCTACATCATTCCTCCCCAGCATCGTCTCCCACATCCACCTCTCCTTCGCACTTTCAACGCACACCGTCGCCGACACCCGACACACCGCCCCCGTCGTTCATATACGACGCCCGACTGTACACACCCGCGTCGGTCTCTTCTTGGCCGAGCTTAGGTTGTTGTCTCTCGTGTGGCATCGCTGGGCGCTTCGTTCGCTGTCCAGCAGTGCGCCGAAGCAAACCTATTTATTACGAAGCCCCCTTGCACGCACCACGTCGTCCTCCTTCCCCCACGACAATGTCCCTCAGACATATCCTCAACGACGATCCACCACCCCATTCGCCTGGGCTCGCTCCTCAGCCACCCACGACAAACGGCGGCTCAAGTCATACGCTCCCCGACCCTGCTCGTCCCCCCGCGCCGCTCTCACCTGCCTTGCAACCGCAGCGCGAAAGACGTTCTCGTTCGGCCGTGCAGGACGTTGAACAGCCGCCGGCCACACGCGACTATGTATACCAACCGCAACCAGCCGGATATCATAGCCCCGCTGGCTGGGAGCACCATAATGGCGACAGTACACGGGGTGACGACACTCCTTCGGGGCCAAGCAGCACATACTACGCGGAGCAAGATGACAGCGCGACGCCCTCCCCGCGTCCGTCGAACGGAACGCCGGTCGGAATGCGACACAAGGAAGGGTCGGTGGAGGGTAATGGTAGGAGGAAGAGGAAACTTCCGGACGATGACGAGGATTATCAGCCCCCTGGGCAGAAGCGTGTAAGTAGTTCTTATGCATGTCAACAGTCTATATCGTCATACGCGGTCGTATATACAGCAGTCGAGACGGCTAGGACTTCGAACGCGTCAACAACATCGCAATCAGACTCCGGCCTCAGAAGTTGTAGAAGATACCCCTGTAGAGGAACCACCAGAATCTGCGGAGGAAGACGCCAAGCCGTCGTCAGACTTGGAGGACTGTCGGGAGTTGTGGTGGGATGAGCTGGGCAACTATATTATGGAAACACACAAGAGGCAAAAGCAAGTCGACATGTGGTTCTCCCAGTGGATCATAGTAAGCATATACGCAGCCATGCATTCTTGGAGTTCACACTGACTCCGTCCTAGGAACGCGACTCGATCACTGCATACAGAATGTCGCATCATTACAGGGATCGACTTGCACGAATACCTCCGCCTGCACCCCCACCCCCACCCCCTCCGCCTCCGGTGGACGAAGAGCTTCTGCTCAAGATGCGCGCGCCATCCCCACCACTATCGGACGGTTACGATGCTGGACCGCCCGATATCCATTCCGATGGCCTCACCTTCGTTGGGCAAGACGAAAACGGTCGAGACATCGACGAGCCTCCCATCAGTAGCCGCAAGAAGGGTAAAGGCAAGGAAGTCGTCAAGAGGCCTCCTGCGCCAGCTGCGTCAGATAGTGACAGCGACCTGGACATTCCGATCAGTGCTATGCGGCCCCCGCAGAAGAAGCGTCGGGTTGAGAAGGATGCCGCAGACGGAGACGAGCGGTCTGTGGTGGACGAGTCCATTTCTATCTCTGCAGCGTCTCCGGCAAACAAGCTGCTTGCCAGTGCCAGAGGCAGGGGGAAGGGCAAGCAGCGTGAGCAGAGTACAGACAGCGTGTCGGCTACGCCCAAGGGTCGCAAAAGGCTGGGTCCGAGAAAGAAGTTGGACGCATTGCCTCCCCAAACGCAGGAGCTACTCGGGGTCGGGTCAACTGCAGCATCGGTGTCGGGCGATGTCACCCCCATCGGTTCCCGACCTGCCTCGCCTGCACTCACGAATATTTCCGCGACTGTGTACGAGCTGGACGAAGCCATCCCGCCGCTCAAGAAGGCGCGTAAGGTCGACGATGCTGCCATGATCAAGCGTTTGAAGACCTTGGAGGAGGCTCAGCGTAAGGTCTGGATGACCATTGCCAGGCGAGATGTTGTCAAGGTTAGTGCATGAGCAGGGGAAGTCTATGGATCCTGAGTACTCATCTATTCTTTTTATGGTAGGTGTATAAGTACCACGTCGCTGGCTACCAAACCCGGAGGCAGCAGCTTGGCCGTCTCGCTACGCTGTCTTCCATCCAGGCCCGCCGGCCGTTCCTCAAGACAGCGAAGGCGACCAAGGACGTGCAGGCGAAAGCCAAGAGGCTCATGAGGGAGATGCTCGTCTTCTGGAAGAAGAACGAGAAGGAGGAGCGCGATGTTCGCAAGCGCGAGCAGAAGGAGGCGATCGACCGTGCCAAGATCGAGGAAGAGAAACGCGAGGCGGCCAGGCAAGCGAGGAAGCTGGAATTCCTGATCAGTCAGACGGAGCTGTACAGTCACTTCGTCGGGAACAAGCTCAAGAGTAAGTGGTGTATTGCAGGCGTTTGTGCCGGGGATCTCATGATAGCGCTTTGCAGCTGCCGAGTTGGAGGGTGCCGACGCGTCTCAGGCGCAGGTCCCCGTGGGTGCTACGGTGGCAGATGGCGACCCTGAAAATCTGCAGGACATTGACTTTGACGATGGTGCGTTGTGTAGTACATCGGGTCGTCAGCGGCACCTCACTAACTATCGTACAGAGGACGAAACGAACATGCATCGACATGCTCGTCACAATGCCCAAGCGGCTATTGCCATGGCCAAGAAGAAGGCGCAGGAGTTCGATACTCAAGCCGCTTTGGAGCGTAAGACCAACGAGGCGCTCAAGCTCGCCAAGCGCCAAGCCCACATTCACGCAGAAGAGACTGTTGAGGGTCCCAGCTCCGGCACACCTCTTGTGGATCGTACGTGGGCATTGCCGTTCATAGCAAACTGTTACTGAGCCTGTTTCTGCAGTTGATTCGGACGAGCTCAACTTCCAAAACCCCACGTCGCTTACGGGCGAACTCACTATCGCGCAGCCGAAGATGCTCATGGCGACTCTCAAGGAATACCAGTTGAAGGGCCTCAACTGGCTCGCCACCCTATACGAGCAGGGTATCAACGGTATACTCGCCGACGAGATGGGTCTCGGAAAGGTCTGGACCTACCACCGAAAATTTTTCATCACAGTTGACTGACTTCTTGATAGACCGTTCAATCAATATCGCTACTAGCGTACCTGGCAGAAACCCACGACATCTGGGGTCCCTTCCTGGTTGTGTCACCTGCGTCGACGCTTCACAACTGGCAGCAAGAGATCACCCGTTTCGTCCCGAAACTTAAGGCGTTGCCGTACTGGGGTAACCCTAAAGATCGTGCGACTTTGCGGAAGTTCTGGAGCAAGAAGGAGATCAGCTACGACCAGGATGCTCCCTTCCACGTCCTGATCACAAGCTATCAGCTGGTACGCCAAGTCTCCTTACAGCAGCCGCAGATGCGATGACTAATTTGAGCTGTAGATCATCCAAGACCAACAATATTTCCAGCGGGTGAAATGGCAGTATATGATCCTCGACGAGGCCCAAAACATCAAGAACTCGTCCAGTGCTCGTTGGAAGACTTTGCTCGGGTTCCAATGTCGTAATCGCCTGCTGCTCACCGGTACCCCCATTCAGAACTCCATGCAAGGTCAGTGTCCTTCGTTGTACATATCAATCATATGTCGTTCTCACACTATCGGACAGAACTCTGGGCTTTGCTTCATTTCATCATGCCCAGTCTGTTCGACAGCCACGACGAGTTCAATGAGTGGTTCTCTAAGGACATCGAGAATGCTGCGGAGAACAAGGGCAGCAAGCTCAACGAGCATCAGTTGCGCCGTCTTCACATGATCCTCAAACCGTTCATGCTGCGTCGTGTAAAGCGGCACGTGCAGAACGAGCTCAGTGACAAGGTTGGTTTCCAATATGCGGTTGTCTGATGCATATACTCACCGTCACCTTCAGATCGAGAAAGACATCTATGTTGATCTCAGCCCGCGGCAGCGCTCTCTATACAAAGCACTGTTGGCAAACGTGTCCGTGCAGGATCTATTGGAGAAGGCGGCCAACCTGGGCGATGCGGACTCTGCTCGTTCGCTCATGAACCTCGTCATGCAGTTCAGGAAGGTTTGCAATCATCCGGAGTTGTTCGAACGCGCAGATGTGGTGGCGCCCTACACCTTCTCAGAGTTTGGCCGTTCTTGGTCAACCAATCGAGAAGGCGACTTCGTTCAGCTTCCTTACTCGACTCGCAACCCCATCGAGTACACGGTCCCCAAGCTGTTCTACGAAGACAGTGGCTTCCTGAATGTTCCTCAGGAGAACTCGTTGCAACGTACGGGTGATGGGCCCTTGGCTAGGATGATGAACATCTGGTCAACCGACATGATTCAACGCTCCCTATACGAAGATGGTAAGTTGACGTGTTGTTAATAAACATTCTCCGTACTCATGATCTACCAGAACACTCGGAGTTCGCCTTCCTCAAGTTCGTCGATCTATCACCCAGTGAGGCGGCTGTCCTGCACAACTTGCCTACCTTCGCTCGGCAACTCAAGGCGATGCAAATTGAGCAGCGATGGAACGAATTCGAACCGTTTAAAGAGTGCGTCCCCATTTCCCCGACGGCGTCATAGCGCATAGTTTAATAGCTCCGCATAGGGATCCCCTCTTCGCTGCTCATCTCGCTTCACACCCGTTCACCTTCTCGCCCGTCGCTCGTCTGATGAATCTTGATGTCGCGGACGGCGAACCGAGCCTTCTTGACATCTCTACCACCGCGTGGGCGTCATCGTGTTTGTCTCGTGCGGAGCTGCGGTGGTTCATCCCCCCCGCTGTTGCCCCTCCGATTGCCATGTACATGGCGGACAGGACGTTCGTCGAGCATCAAGCGCAGATCTTCGAGGCACCCGAGGAATCGCTTGCGTTGTTCGGCCTCCCCCAACATTTGTGGGAGTCCGAGCCTGCAACATCAGCGTATCAAAAGGAAGTCGGCGATGTCCCTCCTGCTGGTCTCATAGGCAACTCCCCGATGAACCAGCTCCCTCTCGCACCCATGCAAGTGCCGGAGGCGAAGCGCCTCATCTACGATTCGGGCAAGCTCGCCAGGCTGGACGCGTTGCTGCAGGAGCTGAAGGCTGGAGACCATCGTTGCTTGATCTACTTCCAGATGACGCGGATGATGGACCTCATGGAGGAGTACCTTATCTACCGTCAGTACAAGTACCTCCGCCTGGACGGCTCTTCCAAGCTCGAGGACCGTCGAGACATGGTCATGGAGTGGCAGACAAGGTATGCTTGTGTTATTCACGGAATTCCTAGAGCGTGCACTAATTACCTGGCAGGCCGGACATCTTCATCTTTATCCTCAGTACCCGTGCAGGTGGTTTGGGTATCAACCTCACGGCAGCCGATACCGTCATCTTCTACGACCACGACTGGAACCCGTCTAACGACGCGCAGGCCATGGATCGTGCTCACCGTCTCGGGCAGACGCGCCAAGTCACCGTATATCGTCTCATTACGAAGGGGACCATCGACGAGCGGATTGTTCAGTTGGCCAGGGTCAAGAAAGACGTACGTAGCCTCGTTCACTACCGCGTTGGTTATCATTTTCTGACTATTCACACAGGTCCAAGATATTGTCGTCGGCAATAAGACGTTCACCGATGTCACGAAGCCCAGCGAGATCGTCCAGCTACTCCTCAATGAAGATCAGTTGGCCAATCTTGAGGCTAACGGCGGCTCGTCTTCCAGCGCAGCAGGCAAGAAGCCTGCCGGGAGTGACAACCCTGTCCAGGATCTTTGGAACGAAGAAGGCGACGAGTTCTTCGGCCAGGCGTCTGCCGGACAAGGCGGGAAGTCTGCCGCCAACGAAGACAATGACGATGACAGCGTCCCTCCTACCCCTGCACCTCGCGGAAGGGGCAGACGAGGCCGAGGTGGTGGACGTGGAGGGAGGCCAGGAGGTCGTGGTCGGAGGAGAGCTAATATCGCTGCCGCTGCAGACGCTTCATGAACTATTCGCAGGGTGTCTCCAGAACACTCACACAATTTGGTCGGATTCCCTTCTCGCTTACCTCGGTAGTGTATGTCTGTTGCTCTTAAGCCTGCTCCCGCTCTCGTGCTCGTTAGTGTATTGCGACCTAGATCAGCCCCTCTCATCATGATCATGTACTCGTACTTTATGGCATCTTATGATTTGTATTCTTGTATACCGCATGGCGATCATGCGTCCATTCTTTTGCAATAATTATTCCCTTGTTGTCGTTGTCAACGTCGCTCGATGACGATCGAGTTATGCAAACGGCTGAAAGTGAAGATACATGATTATAGTCCTCGGTTACGTCAGCGTAAGGACGTAGCAATTATGCTGAGATCCGCGATCAGATTTTCACGTTCTGGAGGGCTTGTCTCTGCTCACCGCGACACAGTTGCCGCCACCATCGTCGTCCTTCATACATGACTCTTCTCAGCCACCAACACCCTCTATTTATCTGCAAGAGTTGCTCGCCTCGGAACAACTCTGGTCTACTTGTTTGAACACCCCTGAGAATCCAATACTCTGGAGAACTTGCTACAACCCTTGCGACACTAGTGCTAGTTCTATAACTGCTAGGGTACTTCTAAGCTCAACATTTGCGCGACTTTCCTCTGGCCTGGGACCTACATCTCGCGACAGTTCTACTGCATCCAGAAGGCGCAGGCGACTCTCGCCGTTGTCTCTGTGATACGCCGCCATGGCGCCCAAAAAGAAGAAAACTCAACTCAAACCTGTCGCGCGGGGCTTCGCGACAACTTCTGTACCTAAGAAGGTTGTCGAGGCACCGAAAGAGCCCGAGCCCGCTGCTCCTGCCACCGATACACTAGACGCGTCGGAGGTCCAGAAAGGCACTGATGGGTCAGGTCAACCTTCAGGCGCTGCTACTGGCCCTGCTCTGAGCGAGGAGGACCAGGCTCTGCAGAACTTGATTGAGAAGTTCCAGGACAAGGTAGAGAAAGAGGTTGTTAGGACGGTCAAGGTTTGTTTGTTGAGCCGCTCCGACGAATACGTGATGTAACATTGGTTGTAGGCTATCGAGCAAGACCGTCGGTTCTCTGAGACTTTGCTGCGTCTCGACCTTGATCCCGCCTATGTCGACCGTATCCTGGAGCTGGCAATGGAGTTTGAAAGCACGGAGTGTATGTACACACCCTCGAGAGTATCGGAATATATGATGAATGTATCATTGACAGCATCTAAATCGATTGACGAGCCGGAAGAGAAAGCTCTAGTACGCCTCGCTATCACCTACGGTGTACTCAGACGACTTGGCTTCACGGAAAGTCGCGTCGAAGAGTGCTTGAAGTCAATTCCAGGCGTTGACCTGGACGAGGCTGTTGAATGGGTAGGTGTCTACGAAGACCGAAGACTATGTATCTAACGAATCGTCAGTTACACCTGCATTGCTCCGAAGAGGAACTGGGTGTTCAGCAAGGTAGTCTAATCGTAGTGGTTTTGATTCAAGATGCTTACGATCTGAGCTATACGTAGACTTAGTTGAACCTCGTACACCGATCACGCCGAAGCATCCAAAGACATTGCGCCAATCTCACCTTCGGACGGAATCGTCGACATCCTCCATCACCCCTCCCAGCCCGAGCGTCAAGTCTTCGCTCGATGCAAGTGCCCCAGTCTTCGTTCCCGGGCGCAGGACCAACGATACGCCGTCTCGAGATGAACCCAAACCAACCGCAACCAATGGCTCCTCGACGCCCTCCTCTACAATGGGTCCTACAGACAGTGCACGTTGGTCGCCGGTCGACGATCCCAACGACGAGTTCGTTCGGCTCAAGTTGCGCATCATGGATTTAACCACTTTCAGACGCGCGGATGAGAAGGCAGATGCCACTTTTCTCCAAGAACTCCAGCGTCGGCTCAAGGAAGTGCAGCAGGACTACCTTTTTGACCAACGTGAAGCGGAGGCGATGTTCGCAGTCGAGCGCAGTAAAGTCGAGGCTAACGCTCTGCAGAACAAGCTGCGTGCTGCCGCGGACGCCGTACCTGCGAAACCTTCACCTCAGGTCCGACGCAAGATCAAGGAACCACCGTCTCGTGCGGAGAGTGTTGCATCGGCGTCAACTGCGGATGTCTTCGAGGACAACGAAGGATCCACTGGAGGAATGTTCGAGCTTTTGGAACAAATGCCCGAAACGGAGACCACAGAAAGTGGCGTCACCGTCCAAGTCAGGGACATGGCTCTTCCTAAACACTGGTCTGGGCGTACGCCGAAGGTACTTCTCACAGAGAATGTCCGCAAGGCCGACCGCTATGCTGTGATCTCGTATTCCTGCATCTCCGGTGCCAGTCGGGCTAAGCGGTGTTCAGTTGAGATTCGGTGGGACGGTGGCAGAACGCAGTTGTGGTCTATGGATGAAGTTGCATGCCACGACACCATTCAGGCCGAGCATTACATTTCGACTGTCGCCTTGCATGCCTTGACCTTCCCACAATCTGACGGTTTCGCTGCCGGTGGCACCTCAACGGGCAGTCAAACGTCCTTCCGCCTACTACCACCAGTATTTCGTGATTTGTGGGATGAGTTGGAGCAGAAACGCCGGTTGGACGATGACAGTACCAACCGCGCTGTTTGGGCGAAGCTCCGCGACATTCTCACACCCAAGTTGTCACGTTCGGAGAAGGTATGTAGCGCGGCTTATTTTGCAAAGATGTCGACGTTGACGACGCGAATATACAGTCGAGCAGCCGTCCCTCACGACAGCCTACGGAAACGAAGGACATAGGACCTATGCGTCAGGTTGACCATGGCAATGACGTATCACCTGAACAGATCATCGCGGAATTTCAAGCTCGACAAGCAAGTCCGGCTTACCAAGAGATGCTTGTGTGTACACTCATGGTATTGTTCGAGACGTCTGTCTAATCAACCGCGATCCACAGCGCCAACGGAATCAGCTGCCTATGGCTCAATACAGGCAAGACCTTCTGTCGTTGCTGGAGATGTCTCAAATCGTCGTCCTTAGCGGCGAGACGGGATGGTTAGTGCGCTCAAAGCAGGATCGTACCGATCGCTGACATTGTTATAGCGGAAAATCTACCCAAGTACCGGCATTTATTTTGGAAGACCAGCTCCTGAAAGGGCGCCATTGCAAGATATACTGTACTGAGCCTCGACGAATCTCTGCAATTTCCCTCGCGCAACGTGTCTCACGGGAGCTTGGGGAACCCGCAGGAGCTTGCGGCACTGGAAACTCCTTGGTCGGCTACGCGATTCGGCTGGAGAGTAACATCAACCGCCGGACTCGTTTGGCGTACGTTACGAACGGTATCGCCCTTCGCATGCTGGAGGGCGGTTCGGGCCAAGGCGGGCAGGGTACTGCTTTCGACGAGATTACGGTGAGCTCCATGCCGACGTTCGTCTGACAACATCCTAATGATTCAACAGCACATCATCATCGATGAAGTTCATGAGCGTACCATCGAGTCAGACTTCCTCTTGATCGTGTTGAAGTCCCTCCTCGTCCAACGTCCTGAGCTGAAGTGCGTTGATTCTAAAGTCCACCATCCCTGCTATTCTCATTGTGACATTAGGATTGTGTTGATGTCCGCTACCCTTGAGGCCGAGAAGATATCCAACTACTTCGGAGGATGCCCAGTTCTCTCTGTTCCTGGCCGGACTTACCCAGTAGACGTCCGTTTCCTTGAGGACGCTGTCGAGTTCACTAGGTGGAAGGTCACAGAGGGCTCTCCTTACGCTAGACGAGGTGAGCTCTACAAGGGTAGGAGGTTGCACATGTGCTGACATAGTGGCAGGCAAAGACAAGTTCTATCGTAACAAAGCTCGGCTGGAGTGGACGGAAGACACTGCAGCTGGGGACGATGATGACGACGATGCCGGCCAGCAGGAGAATGTCACTCTGGAGAAGCGATATTCTCCGGAGACAATCTCAACCGTGAACCTTTTGGACGAACGCCTCATTCCATACGATCTCATCGTTAGGTTGCTGGAGAGGATCTGCTTCGAAGACCCCGATTACGAGGTCTACTCGTCGGCTATCCTCATCTTCATGCCGGGCATGGGCGAAATTCGACGATTGAACGACATTCTCACTGAACACCGTTCGTTTGGTGCAGATGAGCAGTTCAGGATTTATCCCTTGCACTCGACCATCTCTAGCGATCAACAGGGCGCAGTCTTTGACATACCACCTCCAGGCGTCAGGAAGATCGTCATCGGTATGCAGCAATGGCGTCAACATGCGGTCGATACTGACGTCTACGTCCACCAGCTACCAACATTGCTGAGACCGGTATTACAATCCCTGACATCACCTGCGTCATCGACACCGGCAAGCACCGTGAGATGCGCTTCGACGAGAAGCGGCAGATCAGTCGCCTCATCGAGACGTTCATTGCGAGAAGTAACGCCGCTCAACGACGAGGTCGTGCTGGTCGTGTGCAGTCGGGCCTGTGCTTCCACCTCTTCACGAAAGCTCGTCATGACACGAAGGTAAGACTTGTACCCCTTCCACAGTCAGACCATGGTGCTCATCCTTTGCTAGATGGCTGCGCATCCGGACCCAGAGATC
The DNA here is from genome assembly GCA_022385745.1 of Cubamyces sp. BRFM 1775. Lineage (NCBI taxonomy): Eukaryota > Fungi > Basidiomycota > Agaricomycetes > Polyporales > Polyporaceae > Cubamyces > Cubamyces sp. BRFM 1775. The sequence continues at coordinate 20,190 of MU278460.1, read as the reverse complement.
ATGCGGCTAAGCCTGAGCGACCTTGCCTTACGCATCAAGATCATGAAGGTGAACCTTGGGACGTCTATCGAGGACGTCCTCTCTCGTGCTCTCGACCCACCCCTTGCCATCAACGTCCAGCGCGCTGTGTCCGCACTCGTTGAGGTCCGCGCCCTGACACCAAGCGAAGAGATCACGCATATGGGCAGGTTGCTCAGCCAGCTTCCTACCGATGTTCATCTGGGGAAGTTCTTGTTGATTGCGACGTTGTTCCGCTGCCTCGACCCCGCTCTTACGATCGCTGCTACGCTCAACTCGAAGTCTCCCTTCTTGTCTCCGCTCGGTCTCGAGCAGGAGGCAGAGAGAGCTAAGCTATCGTTCCGAGTTGGTACGTTCTTTACGCAAATTTTGAAGCTTCCGAGCTCCGTCGCTGAAGAATGTACAGAGAACTCTGACTTTTTGACCCTGCACAACGCGTTCGCGAGCTGGCGACGCGCATGTGGTAACGGTATCGCTCGCAAATTTTGCAAATCGAACTATCTTAGCCACCAGGTATGAGGAGCCCGGTATCCTTGACGTACAACCTTCTCAATGTGTCGCACAGAACCTGCAACAGATCGAGGAATTGCGGCAACAATTCCTCGGCTATCTCGTCGACTCTGCTTTCATTCATGTTGACCGCGGTTTCATTCGGGAGCTGAGCAGGTGAGCCTATCCCACAACGATGAGGGGATCCACATTTACTGACCCTGCTACAGAGCGCGCTATGGCCGTAGCAAGACGCGCTTCGTCATGGTCCCCGACGACTTGGACGTCAACTCGGGCAACGCTGCCATTGTCCACGCGGCTCTCGCTGCCGGTCTGTACCCCAAGATCCTCACCGTCGACCCGATGAAGGGTGAGATGCGCACCATCACAAACAATCAGCCAGCGTCGTTCCATCCATCGTCCGTCAACTTCAAGAGGCGTCTTGGGGACTTCGGCGTGAACCATCTTTGTTACTTCACGCTCATGTGAGTATCCTCACGTTCTCAGTAATTCACCGACAATGATACATTATATCTTGCACAGGCACTCTAAGAAGCTGTACGCTTGGGAGACTGGGCCGGTGGAGGACATGGCGTTGCTGCTATTATGCGGTGATGCAGAGTTCAAGGTAAGCTTCCGTCGAGGAGATAACGTGCGCAGCTCACCGTCAGCCACGTTCTGCAGCTCATGGCACACACTGCCTCCATCGACCGCAAGGTTCGCTTCCGCGTTCAGCCCAAGGCCAGCATCGCCCTCAAACTGTTGCGCAACAACTTGGCCTCCATCTTGGCGACGCAGTTCCGCATCCGGACGCTATCTGAAGCCCAGCGGATTTGGGACGAGATCGCTATGATGATACTGGGTAAGGTGAAGCCAGAGGGCTCTCCGCAGATGCAAGACGCCGTGACGTTAGTTGTGAATAATAGAAGCTGAATAGACATGTATCCCTATGTAGCTGCTATAATACTCAGTTCTGTGCGTACCATTCTTCCTGCAAGGGCCCAGGCGCATTGTGAAGCCTATAGGAGCCTTTTACGGGTATAACGGTTGCATTCCTGGTTTTCTCAGGGCGCTGACTACTGGGAATATGTCTTACCAGTCAGACTGCGTGTGCAGCGCTGCATCCTATCTCGTAACGTTCTACCTACTTCGTCTACAGTAGCTGGAATCGCTTGCCTGTGCTATGCTACCCAGTGCTGCTCGGTATTCGAAAGTGGCCGGGCCGTCGAGCCGTGGGCATTTAGTGGCTTTAAGGACGCGTCCTTAAACGCGACTGCAGCACAATGGCTGTAATTGCCTCCGAATCTCCCTCTCACCGTCCACCATGTCGACACTCTGACCTTGACGCTACCTATTTCTGCTCTCGCGCGTGGATAATACTAGTCTTTACCTCCGACCTCTGCTCAATTAGCCGAACTCATTGCTTGAAGTTGCGTCGCGCTATGATGAAGGTCATCGACATCATAGACGTCGACGAGCTCCCGGAACCTTCCTCGGAGGACTCAGACATCGTCTTCACGGGCTTCAAACGCGACGCGTCGAAGAGCAAGACTCATACGGAACAGCTTGACACTGAAGGGCTCGTGTACGTTGGGTTCAAGGAACCTCCGAAGCAGAAACCACCAGACCGTGACGCTCCCCGGCGCCCTACCCCTAGCTCTAGCAAGACTCCGGAGTCAGACGAGCCGTCTTCAGTACCAATGGTGCAGCGGGACATTGGAGCCAGATCAAATGTGAGTGCTGTTGAGTCCACCGAAGAATGGCCAGTAAACCGCCATGCCATTAGGGTGCTCATGGGGAGTCCGCCAAACGCCCCCAACCGGCCTCCAATAGCGGACCACCAGTCAAACGCCGGAAGCGTATACATACTCCTACGACTTCCAACCCACATCTGAAGCGAGACCATGGAACCATGCGTACCGGCTCGCGCAACGGTGTTAATGCTTCCGATGTCATCTATATTAGCGACAGCGAGGACGAGGCTCCACCAGTGAAGGTACGGTCGTATAGTAAGAATGAACCTGTGCATCTGCTCATACATCTATGGTTCGCTAGAGAGTCCCTCCTTCATATCGGAATGCGAAGGATGCGGGCGCTACAAGACAGAGCAGAACCGAGTTGCTTTCAGACGTTGAGGTACTTCCCGTGATCAAGCAGTGTGCTAACTATGTATTCACATGCTCTTAGGATCTTATGGACATTGATCAAGAAGAGCAGGACTATGCAACCGCACATGCTGCTCTAGATATCAATTATCGAGCGAATGTAAGTTCGGCGGCGAAACTGTGCTCTTCCAACAACTTACGCTGTTCTTGTTTCCAGTGGGACGACCTCGATGGCCATAGGGACCATCACCTCGGCGTACACAGTGACGACCCGGATGACGCAGAATCTGATGATGACGAACTCGTGCTCCGTACAGCTGCTTTGTCTGTCACAGAAACTACCAAGCGACATCGTCTACGTGACATGTCGGCTCGATTACAACGGTCCACGGTCTTGGATTGGTCAAGTAGCGACCATCGTTCAAGAAAACCACATGTATTCTATGCTGTACGATTCGGCTTATTTTGCATCCTCTGATGAACGTGTTACTCACAGGACACATAGGTCCAACAATCCACAAGAAACCTGCAGGCGAGGTCAAGGGCGTCCCAATTCGAGCGTGACTTTGCTTCATGGGTGGCTTTGCGCCCTCTGAGGTCTACTTGCCGGCTTCCGAAAGGTTAGTATATAGCACCCACGGCCGTCCGTGGTTATTAACGTTTCACTAGACGTGAACACTGTTGTGCAGTGCCGCGACATGATCGTTATGGCAAGCGCTGTGGCAGATGGGTCGTTCGGGGGTAAGCAGAGCCATACGCCGCCCTCCTTACCTCAGCCCACATTCTGAACATCAGCTAGATACCCTTGGACCATACAACCAGGATGGCACCCTTGTTGCGCGGGTCGCAGGGAAAGGTATACCACGTAGTCGAAATATCGCGAGCTACACCCCACTAACACCACTCGAAGAACATGTCTTGACAGGGCATAGTGCAGACATGACAACCAATCCAGGTAAATCCTGTGATTCTCATGATTTGGCGTTGCGTGACCATATGTCCCACCTGCACAGAATGTCCGACGCGACATCACTACACTGTGAATGATGTAGCAATAGACCCGTCATGGTATGGGTCTCCTCTCCGAAGTTCCGTTATGGGCGACTCATTTTGCAGTAGTCCTACCCGCTTTGCGTCCGCTGGTCGCGACCGCCGCGTTCTGATATGGGAACACGATCCGTTACAGGAGGATGAGCGGCCAGCTATAGTGGAGGATAGTGAGTAGATATGCACGAGCGATTCTACACCATTGGTGACCAGAGAACCCTTGCTAGTCGACTGCGAAGACAACCCTGAGGTGGTGAATTACCACCCAGACGGTTCTGCACTGGCTATCCAGTGTGACAACGGGTTAGTATTCATTCATTTACCCTTCCCTTGCTCGTATTGACCTTGCTCTCAGATGTGTCTACATCCACTCAGAAGACTCCATCAGCAAAGCAGTGATCGTCCATCCTGACCGCGGCCATGTCACCGCTGGAATGACATGGGGTTCACACGCCTCGAGCAACTTGCTGTTCGCATCCTCGGCGTGCATGGCTGAATCGACGGGTCACCACAAAGCGTTTGATATCCGACGCAACAAGATGGTAGTCGAGTTCGACGCGGCGAAGGAAGCGTGCAGCACCCTCGCGCTCGATCCCTTCGGTTCGTGTCCACTCATATCACGCCTTAGATTCATGAAACTCACCTTCATCTATCCATAGGCGAGAAGCTGTTCATCGCGACCGAGAGCATCGACGGCCAATACACCCTCCGCCAATTCGACGTCCGTCACCGGGAACGAAAAGCGGCGCAGAGCGTCGAGCTCGAGCCGTTCGCCGACATCGTCGACAGGGCCGCGATGGACGTCAACTCGCTCTCGCTCAGCTCGGACGGGCTCTACGTCGCCGCGGGCCGGACGGACAACTGGACGGACGTGTACGACGCGCGGATGCTCGCGCGCGGCCCGCTCCACAGCTTCGCGCACGAGGGCGCCGTCGCCCCGGACACGTACGGCGTCGTCAAGACGGAGTGGGTCGACGGCGCGCCGTATGGGGTCGGGCTCGTCACTGGGGGGATCGACGGTGAGTCTTCCTGGGCTTGTTTGCGCGCGCGTATACATACGACGCGTACACTGTGGGTGCGGGTAGAATGCTGACGACGCAAGGCGTGCAGGTTGCGTACGGCTGTGGGACGTCCGGCGTGCGTCGGACGACCCCCTGAACGGGAGGATCCTCGCGCAGGGCGTGGACGACGTCGCGACGTTCGCCCTTGGGGACATCTACAAGGGGGAGATACCCATCATTCTGTGCGTACAATGTGTTGTGTTTTCCGTATAGTCGCTCACAATGTGTCTCTGCAGCGGAGAGAAGTCGGGGAAGGTCACGATGTTCAACCACCTGCCAAGGACATGAGTAGGATATTTCCGTCTACTTCAAGCTGGGAGACTCTTGTGTGTCAACGGACTCCAGTCCACCTTGTCTCGTGTTAGTTATAGCTCTAGCTCTTGCTTCAGAACGCTTGCTTTCGGGGGACCCGTATTCGTGCTCGTGGATCAGAACTGCTCTTGTAACACTGCTTTCGGCGCCAGGACATGCATCTCTCTGTATTGTTGGCTTTGAACTCGTTGTGCTCCCAATACTTCGTCGGCGTACCAGTCGCACACCCCTTTGATTGATATATATTATTCATCCCCATCCATCCATCCATCCATCCTGGGTCGCATCTCGCATGACAGCGGAGTAAGGCATATTCCCGCTACCTTGGGTAGTGGGTCTTTGGGGTCTGCAATGTTCGCAGGTCGCCCGCGAGATTTGCACGATTCACGTGATTTGTCGTCATTGTTTGCTCATGTTATTTTCACGCTCCACTGCAGTCTGTCTCCCTCGAGCCCAGGCTCCTACCCACCGCCGCTTCGAGGTGAGAGGGCGTTGTGCGATATGTTAGAGGCGGAGTCGGAGTGGAATCCCGTACAGCAGGGTCAGCGCTTAATACGAACATCCATGTCACGTGTGTAATACTATGAACCTTGTTGCCCTTCACCTCTCAGCAGCGGCTGGCACAAAACACGAGTAAATAACGGGCTCCGGGGGCAAGACGCCCAAAGTCCCCTCCATTAGGAAAGGCTATCAACTGGGGCGCCTATTCATTAACTGGCTTTTTCGTTCCAGCTGTCTCGCGTGGGGCTCGCGCGCCCTTGGATTGTGAGCAGCGACGGGCTCGCGACGGGTTCGCGGCATGCCCACATCGCTCGCGCAAGCTTTTGTGCTAATAGGTAGAGGTGATGATAATGCAACTTACCTTAGAGTGGTATGAAATAGTCGCGGAGGCGCTATAAATGCAGCTAAGCAGGCCTATCCACGGATGCATGATAGTACAGGTAACATTTTGCATCGCGGTGCATCTTCGCCGCCGAATTTGACTGCAAGTATATTTCTGGATGGGCCCTTTGTCTACGTTCAGCAATTATGAGGCAGGTTAGAGGTTCGCGAGGGCATGAAGATGCTCGCGATGTGTGCGGTGCAAGCAATGTTGAAGGGGAGCTCTTTAAGTTGGCGACTCTACTCTTGATTCCAGCGAGTTTCATAAAAAGAACTTGTGGGTTATTATTGCATACCCGCGAACGCCATACGACATGATATGGGCATGCCGCGAACCCGTCGCTGCTCGCGATCCAAGGGCGCGCGAGCCCCACGCGAGACAGCTGGAACGAAAAAGCCAGTTAATGAATAGGCGCCCCAGTTGATAGCCTTTCCTAATGGAGGGGACTTTGGGCGTCTTGCCCCCGGAGCCCGTTATTTACTCGTGTTTTGTGCCAGCCGCTGCTGAGAGGTGAAGGGCAACAAGGTTCATAGTATTACACACGTGACATGGATGTTCGTATTAAGCGCTGACCCTGCTGTACGGGATTCCACTCCGACTCCGCCTCTAACATATCGCACAACGCCCTCTCACCTCGAAGCGGCGGTGGGTAGGAGCCTGCCTCGAGCCCTTCCGTCCGACTCTTCGTGTGTCTCTCTTTGTCGACAACGCTGTACGACATGGTCTTCCTCGTTGGCTCTTGTGGCGGCATTTGCGCATCTATTGTCGTCGACATTGGGCGCGAACGGTCCACCGTCTCAAATTCCTTTGTCGCTCTGCACAACATTCCTTGTACTCCTTCTGTGCATGGTGATGTCTCTCTCTCTACTACCGCTCGTATTGTCGTTCCTACCCCCTCCGGATGGTATGTATCATGTGCCCGCACGGCTATTGGCTCTGTCCGAAACTTCGACGTCGTGCTAGGGAGGGACTGGGTGTTTGGATCCGGTGCCCAGTTGGGGTTTTCTGTTGTCCTCGATCCCGTCTCCCCCCCGTCCGGTGTTGACTTTGTCTGGGAGCGTAGTCCCGTGAACGGTGAGTTGCATTATGCTCTCATGATCTTTCTTTGCCTGACAGTTTTGCAGATATGCTTTCGGAGAACGTCGGTCGTACACCGCGCCCTGCAGACGATCAGGGAAGTTCATCGTCCTCCTCTCCCCGGGGAAGTAATGTCGACGGGGCGCTAGATGGACTGCCTTTGAATATAGTGTTCGTTATGCGGCGACTCTCCGCCTCTTGTCATGGAGTAGAACAACATCTTTGGGGTGAGAATTGCCCCATAGATGTTGTACGTCATGAGTGTGAATCTCACGGGCTGCTGGATGATGTCGAACGCCCCGTTCTGGATTTGCAGCGAGTCTTGTTGCGCCATTTGGTCAGTGGATCTTGTGCGTTACGCCGTGATGTTAATTTAGGGTGTATGTGTGTTTCGGGAGGAGTGGAAGATGCTGAACTGTTGCGAAGATCTATTGGACTTGCCCTCGGGGCAGTTCTTAACGCTGCTTCAACGGCTGTTGTTATCCGTTTGGCTTGTCTGCTAAACATACCAATCCCAGAGTCACATTCAGCTGTTGCGTCCGTTGTAGACGATATAGTCTCGTTCGTGAACGGTTTATACTCTGTTCCCTCATCAGCGCCTGCGAATCAATTGCTTGATTTGCTACAGTCATTAGAACGTTGTCAACAGGCAGAGCTTATGTCGCTCACTGCCCAACATGGTTTGCGTGGATCAGAGCACACGCGTGAGGAGTTAAGGGTAGTGTTGTACGCCCATCTCTCAAGTGCGGCTTGCTTGCAGGCCGATGTGAGTAATTCCCCATCTGGCTGTGTAGATGTGCGTTCGTCGCTGCGCGAACACATCGCTGACACGTCCAATGATCGTATTACCGGTGCTATACAGCTTTTGCGGCTCCTTCTCCCAAAACTGCACAAAAAGGGACTGAGGCGTATTCTCGATGCGCATCACATTGTGTATGAATCTGGCGCGAGCGTCTCTCATCTTCGCCGACAGCTCCGTTCGCTCATTAAGTCGATGCACAGGGGAAAGACGCTCTCAGACAAGAGGCGTGTTCGGCATCTGGAAGCTAGTCAGCGGGAAGAGCAGTTCAGACAGCTACGGTCGCGTACGCGTGAAGAATGGCCCCCTCATATTTCCGCGGGTTTGAAGGAAAAGTTGATACGTGCCTTTCGTCGTGAGACCGGTAGCGAACGCCTGCGTAAAGTGACGTGCGCTGCCTGCGCGGGCAGGTACGGTGAATCAGCTATCACGAAAGTCCCCTTGTCTGACTTTCGTACTGAGTTGTTGAGGATACCGACCGATATCCTGCAGTCTATGCCAACGCTACCTTTGCCTGACCTTAGTGCGTTCGGAATTGAACACGGGGTTCTGCTTTCCGCCGACGGTTTGCATCTTTGGGGAGGTTGTGAATTTCCATCTGCATCTCTCTGTAAAGATTGTTGGAGGAATATCTCCGCAGGACGCGTTCCGCCCTTGTCTCTTGCAAATTGGACATACACCGGAGTCGTGCCTGAAGAACTGTCGAGGTTGACCTTTATCGAAGAGCAGATAGTCGCTCGTTGTCGGGCAAAGACGTGCATTTTACATTTACGAACAGAGAAGGAATTTGATGACTCACCCGTTCTAGCAAACACTCAGCGTGGAATCAAAGGGCATGTCATAATCCACCCACAGCGTCCCGAGAAATTGGCTACAGTATTACCGCCCACCGTCCAAGACATTCTTACACCCATCTGTGTTATATTCGTAGGCCATCAGAAGCCCACCCGGGAGTGGTTGGAACAGAAGGCAAAGCCCCTAGTGGTTCACCGTGAGTACGTCTTGTCTGCATTGCGATGGCTGAAAAACAACAACCCTCTTTATAGTGATGTAGAGATTGACTCTGAACGAGTGAATGATCTTCCTGTACATGGTCTGCTCCCGCATGAGGTGCACCATCTTGCCCCTGATGAGAGCTCTCAGTCTGTGACGTCTCGCTACGATATTGGCTGTTCGAACGTAGACCGGGAAGCCGACCACGCCTCTGCCGAAGATTTGGCACGTTCTGAACACGTCGCTCTTCACAAGGTTGTTTTGACAGATGTTGATGGCCGGGCGCCGTCCAAAGAACTCAGCGCTGCTGCTGTTCGTCACATAAAGAGTAAAGGCGGAGCTTTCATAGAGATTCCGCACGGACCGAAACCCGTGAACGAGTTCTGCAACCCTTCCCTTTTCCCGATGATCTACCCATCGCTGTTTCCCTACGGCATAGGAGGCTTTGAGGACCATGACCGCGTACGTCCGTTGTCGCTCGCTCGGCATGTACGTCACTTGCTCAATCTTCATGATCGGCGATTTCAGACCCACCATTCATTCATTTTCACGGCTTTCAATATCTTGCAGAGACGAGCTGTTCTGTTGAACACCAGTCTCAAAGTCCGACGAGAGCATTTCCGCACGTTCGCCGAGAGATTTGCATCAGTTAGTGAGCAAGCTATAGCTGCTGTATGCGCTCGTGTTGCTGATACTGGCGTCATATCTGGCGAGAACGAGGAGGAACGTCGTGTAGTACAGTTAATGAAAGAGGTACAGCTAGTGAATCGGGAAGTACCTGGCTCATCAGCTTCTCGAGTCGCCATGCGCAATGAGATACGTGCTTTGATGGCCACGCACGGCATGCCGTCCTTCTATTTGACGATAAATCCTGCTGATATTTACAACCCCGTCGTCAAATTGCTCTCGGGATATGACATCGACGTTGATGAATTACTACCTGGTGAAGTACCCGACCCTTGGGAACAGTCAATTCTAGTTGCGCGTAATCCTGTAGTGGCTGCTGAGTTTTTTAATGTCTACATGAAGGCGTTCATCACTGAGCTGCTTGGGTTCAGAAGGTCAGGACACGCTCCCAAAGAGGGCGGCGTTTTGGGACACGTTAAGGCGTACTACGGTTGCGTTGAGGCACAGGGTCGTGGAACGCTCCATTGTCATATGATGATTTGGATTGAGGGTGCGCTCAACCCGAAGGAACTTCAAAGCCGGTTGCAATCCACGACCGCTGACGATGACTTCGGGCGGCGGCTTCTCGCGTACCTAGACGATGCGATTTCAAACTCTGTACCACTTGGCGTTGAAGATCCTACTTGCGATCCCGATAACACATACAACTCATCCGTGCATCCAGATTGCCATCGAGGTTTTGATCTGTCCTTGTCCGGTGAAAACCTATCACGCTTTCGAGAACGCGATCTTGATCATCTTGTGCAAAAAAATCAATGTCATAAGCATACCCAAACGTGTTATAAATATTGCGGTACAGGTCCTCGTCGGTGCCGGTTTGATCTCGACGAATCTAATGTTATACCTTGCTCTAGTATAGACGCAGAATCGGGTGAGTTGTGTCTTCGTATCGAAAACGGCATGGTGAACAATTACAACCGCACCATTCTTGAAGCTCTTCGGTGTAACATGGATATCCAGTACATTGGAACAGGTGAAGACGCGAAGGCTGTTATTTACTACATCACTGATTACATCACCAAATCACCTCTCAAAGCGCACGTTGCATATGCAGCTCTTGAGGTGGCGTTGAAGAGACTCCATGGCGAACCTGGCGAAGCCGTCGCCGATGCAGATCGTGCACGCCGTCTTCTACAACGTACGGCATTTTCCATTCTTAGTAACCAGGAACTGTCCGCGCAACAGGTCGCATCGTACCTGATGGATTATGAGGACCATTTCACGTCTCATAGATTTTCAAACTTGTACTGGCCTTCCTTTGAACGTTACATTGATCCCACATGCCCGCTCCGTCATCCTACTCCACAGCGCCCTGGAAATCTTGATTCAGGCAATAATAATGATCCAGATACGTTACATGACATTTCTTCTTCACCTGATGATCATAGCGACACAGACGTCGCTGAGATCGGGTTTGAAGCTTCCGTCGAAACCGCAGATACTGGTGCTGAGTCTTTTGACGAAGTACGTATAGGCACAGACGCCACAGGTCGCATCGTTGAACTCGGAGCGCAATTGGCTGATTATCTGTACAGAGGCCGTGAGTTGGACGACATGTGTTTGTGGGATTTCGTTTGCTGCACACGAAAAGTTAATAAAAGGCACGAAGGGGCGAGCGAAGAAACAGACCCAGTATACGACAGCAGCGACGATGAAGAGGCACATGTTGTTCAAGACCTCTTCGGTGACGAGCTCGCCCCTGATCGTAGGGTGCGTCGAACAGTCCAGTTCCTCGCTGAACATCCGGAATCCTGCCGGAAACAGTTAGTAGTGTCTGACGTGGACGATGATAGTCCGGTTCCCGTACCGATAGGTCCTTCGATGCCACGGGGAGATCGTGACTGCTCTCGTGAACGGTACTGTCGCTTGATGCTTTTGTTATTCAAACCTTGGCGTCAGCCCCAAGATCTTGTGGTTGAAGGTTGCACTTGGGAGCAAGTATTTTCGTCTGCGGAGGTGACGTTGAATGAGCGACACAAACACATCATGGAAAATATGCAGCTTTTACATGAGTGCAAAGATAGCCGCGACGATCATATTCGTCGTGGGCATCACAGACAAAGGGTACGGAATCGCGCGCTTGCAGCGGTGGGTAGCTCCGATAGTGGACGATTGGTAAGAGAAGATGAGCTCTTTGGTGCCGTAGATGAACGCGCTATCTTGACTCACCTACAATCCATTGATTCAGCAACGTCAATCAGGAAGGAACGCGAGCGTTCGCGTGTCGAAGATTGTCTAAACGTGGCTCGCCGACATGGTCTATTCGCTCATCGTCATGCTTCGGAAACATTACTCACCTCAGGTTCATCCACTGATGTGAGTTCTGAAGCTGCAGGCACTTCCGGTAATCTGGCACTTGAGGATCAGTGGAAAGCAGAATATGACGCACGACGGAAAGAATGGAAACGCTTGATGACCAAACCTCCTACCGGAGATACCAGATCTATCGCCTCTACGCGTGATCCGAACATTCGGCCCGCAGGTATTATTGAAGGCCATAGCCTGCCTCTTGCAGCGGACAGCTTCATAGAGCCTTTTGTTGCGGAACCTATACATACCAACTCGGACGTCGCCGTGGATCTGAAAGAGCATGCAGATCTTTGGAGCTTGAATTGTGAGCAGAGAAGAGCGTTCATGATCGTAGCACGTCACTCACTCGATAACCGTCCTGAGCCCCTACGAATGTTTCTCGGAGGCGTTGGGGGCACAGGGAAATCGAGAGTAATTAAAGCCCTCACTGCATATTTTGCCGCTAGAAACCAGAGTCGTCGACTCCGTCTAGCGTCGTTTACCGGCGTCGCCGCTCGGAATATCAATGGTACAACCTTACATGCCGCTCTAGGGCTTGATCAGCGAAAGCGTGGCTCGGCCGGTTCACATACAAAGCGTGACTTACAGGCCATGTGGGATGGAGTTCATTACCTCCTCATCGACGAAGTCTCCATGGTCGGCTGTAGGTTACTCGCAAAGATCAGCGAAGCCTTGTCTGACGCGACTGGTAGCGATAGCACGTTCGGTGGAATTAGCATAATACTTGCCGGTGATTTCGCACAGTTACCGCCTGTATCCGAAACCCGCCTGTATGCATGGATAAACACAAATCATAAATCCGCGTTGGTCAGCGGTCAAAGTATAGTTTTCGGTAAGCTTTTGTGGCTATCTTTTAGGACTGTTATATTGCTCACGGAGGTTATGCGGCAACGCGAGGATATGCCCTTTGTCGAACTCCTTTCTCGTTTACGTGAAGGGCGTTGTACTACCGATGATTATTCTGCGTTGAGGGGCCGTGTTCTAGGTCAATGCGACCATTCCTGCCTAGGCCCGGATTGGGCCACCGCGCCTGTAATCGTATACGACAATGCTACTAAAGATGCCATGAACGTGTTAGCGGCAGAAGCATTCGCAGCATCTACGGGACGCTCTCTTCACTGGTATTACGCGCTGGATTCTTATGCTGGCAATACAATCTGTGACCCTGATCTGCATGATGTATTAGATGGTATGCATTCCGGTGAGACGGCCCAAAGACTTATGAAACTCCCTCTAGTTCTTGGGATGCCTGTCATTGTCTCCCAAAACTTTGACGTTAACGGCGGGGTTGTTAATGGGAGCATAGGCATACTGCACTCCGTTCGTTACACTGTTGACGGAGCTTCCGGTAAACGGCACTTAAGGTCATGCGTCGTTCGACTAAAGGACACCGTTGGCGAGGCGTTGTACGGCTTAGAAAAGGGAGACTACCCTATCATGGAAGACAATGTTAGTATGACTTTCAGACACCCTCACAGTGGGAAACGGTGCACCATCAAGCGAACTCAAGTTCCCATTCAGCCAGCCTTTGCAATAACAGCACACAAAGCGCAAGGACAGACCTTTCAGAAAGTTATTATAGACCTCGCTGGATGCACGGGTACGGAAGCACCTTATGTCATGCTGTCCAGGGCGACCTCTCTGGACGGGGTACTGATCCTGCGGCCATTTGACCAAAGCAAGATTACATGTCGGATGTCAGGGGATCTGCGAAAAGAGTTTCATCGTTTAGACGTCCTCGCTTTAAAAACCATAGCGCACACGTCCCACGGCGAGGAGCAACGAGCTGCACTTACGTCGTTGCGCGAAGCACACCATGTCGATTATACCGTGGCTTATGACGAGCAAGGTAGTTTAATTGATGGTCGCCTGCGTATACCGGTCGAATCAACCGCTCGTACGGACGCCCTTGTCAGCGAACAGATGCGAAGCCATCGAGACTTCCAGTCATTCAGCTCACGAGCCCAGTACGTCCATGGACGCGTTGAGGATGAGACGCACGGCCGCCCTCGGAAGCGCCCTCGACATAATCACTGAGCGCCTGAGTGCCCTAGATTGCAACTCCCGGTACAAATCATTGCCCGTTTTGGTTTGTGCGTCTACAAGCTCGCATAGCCACAGTAGTGCATGATCTCAGGCCTCTTTGCTGACGGAGTACCTTGCTGCTGCTCTCCGTCGTGGTTGTCCTGTCTGTGTTCCGAGCGGATTGAAGCCCCCCCTTCTTTGCCAAGAGTATCATGTGCATCTTCAGTCCATTCTCTGATATCTTGCAACGTCACCTCCGCGCTCAGTCCCTCCACAACAACCATTCTACAGTGGGTCTGAGACCTCCTTCATACGATCCATTCCTGCAGGAACCCGCTGGACGGCATGACCTCAGGTACGTCATCGATCCACACCAACCGCGGGCTGTCAGACTTATTAAGATCAAAGCATCGTTGACAACGGGTCTCGGAGTTGTTCGGCCTCCTCCACCTTCCCCCGCTCACACTCTGTATACTGCTGCCTGTGATGGCTGGTCGTAAAAATAAGGCACAGGATGCTCCGAGCGACGACGCCTCTGGTAGCGCGAAACGTCAGCGGTGAGCTCACACACTGTTTTGTCTCATGCATACTCATCAACATGCCTGTCAGGATTGTTGACCCAGACACAGATGATACGCTGTCTTCTGTAGAGAGCAACCTCTCTAACCCTGCAAACCCCTCTAATCTGCCGGCCGCGGTTGCTGCGAAGCAGACCGATTCAACTACAGGTGAGTCGACATGAATTTGTCGACAGTATCGTTTCAAAACCGAAAATCGCTCCGTGAACTTGCAGACACCATTTCAGTGCCGTTGGCTTTTCCCACAGGAACAACTGTCAGCGCCTCGTCCGTGACCCTTCGTCCCTCCGAGCGGGAATACGTATCTGAGCAATTCATTGAAGAGTACGTCCTCCAATACTCACGCCCGTTTGTTTCTCACAAACATAACAGACGCCTTATCCCTATTCTCAACTACGTCGAGCCTGACGCAAACCGCTACAACGTCGGCTTCATCCCGAACTCTTCCACTTGGGGTCCCACTGCGGACCCTGCTGGTCTTGACCGTTACCTTTGCCACAACGGCCGCGCTGTGACTGTATGGATGGTCGGCGTTGTAACGTCTCTTTGGCTGACGCCGAAGGATGGTACGCGTGTGTCCCTCGGCATCCGTCTCCTCTGCGACAGAGACATGGGCGCGGCCAAGTTTATACAGTATCGTCTTGCAAGACCTCCAGGAGGTTCGTGAGTATGTCATCTCCCTGCGATCTATGCTCATAGCTTATCATCGAAGATACCACGTTCGCTGGTCTTTCAACGTTTGCGAGCCGTTATCTCACTCGCAAGGACGACGAGCGGCTCACGTTCACAGATGTCTTCGACGCCACAGACAAACTCGAAGCCTGGAGCGCCATGGAGAGAGCTGACAACTCTCGTGTCCAGAAGACCGACATCGTGCTCGTCGAGTGCTACGTCAAACGATTCAAGTCGAGGAACGCCCCAACTCGCTACACTTGGTCTACGTGGGGTGTGTCCTTCGAGCTTCTCCGGATCGCGCAACTGCTGCGGGGACCAGGTCCGACGGAATTGGTTCCTGACGACAGCCGCGTCAGTCTCTGAAAGGTGCTTGTTCTTCCTTAGCCTTTCATGTATACGACAGCTAACTGTACCCAGCCCTTCTACCAGTGAATGCGCATCTGAACGCCTGTTACTACTTTCCTCTCTTGTATACTGTACATTACGCTTGCGCACCGCCTCACCTACTTCTGTACGGACCTTCAGTCTATGTACTATATGTTCGTTCAAATGAAACGCATGTATGTCATTCAGCGTTTCGTCGTGCCAAAGCGAACCGATGTACTTGCGCGAAAGCAGCGCGCCTAAGTGTTTCAGCGCTCATGTTTCTTTCCCGTTGTACTCGATCAAGCGCTGTGAAGACGGGTATTTGCGCGGAGGCGCGCTGAGAGCGGGCGCGCATCGCGAGGCTAGCCAGACTCCCTTAAAACGTGCACTCTCCCTTTGCTGTTCGACTTGCACTCTTCTTACGCACGCAATGTTCTCTCATGACTTAGCCAACTTGTTCGACATCTCCGCGTTACTAAACTGAACGCAGTACAAACGCTATACTGCACGCTGTCCTTCCTCGCTATCATCCATGTCTTCGTCCTCCAACCGTCCAGCAAGGCGCATGTCACGCGCGACCTTCTTCGCGTGTGCTATGGTCAGTACCCGGGGAATCTTCACTAAACTCCCCGGCGCGCCCTTGTCTGTACGCTCGTATGCGTTCTATCACGTCGTAGTCAGTACGGAGTGATTGGATACCGACACCGACGACCTGTCACTCACCTCAACCTCACGTCGGCCGAGCAGGCGAACTACTTCATGCATCTCGAACTGTATCACAGTTCCCCGGCGCTTGCGAGTACGGACAACCTCAACGTAAGCCGTTGCGCTGACTTCGACGAAATCACCAGGCTGCAGTACATCGTAGGCCACTGCCATATTGCTGCCATTCGGTCGACGAATGGCCGTAGAAATGCTGCCTTCGACCCGCCAATGATGAGCGACCTTCCGGGCGAACCCGTTCGGATCGTTGGCATCGGTAAGTCTCACCCCAGTCACGCCGTTGTCGGTCGGTCGTACCTAGGAAGTACTCGGCTTCAGCATACTCACTTATCATCTGTACAGATCATCTCCAAATACCTTTGTAAACACGCGACGGCGGAGTGTGATAACGGGATCATCGGAGTTCCCGCCATCCAGGACTGCACCCCCGACTTTCAACGCAATAAGCTCCCGAATGTCCTTCAAGGCGCGCTGCTGCGCCCCGAAGGGTACATCGCATCCTCCCGACTCCAGTTCCATAAACTGCACCGCGGAAGGAGCATCGCGCTCCGAACTATATACAAAACCGTAAACGGTAAGTGCGCGTGGACTGAACCAAGCCGACATACACTGACCCTTTCCAGTTACCGAGAGCAGAAAGCGCGCACTTGCCAAGGAAGCCTTGCAAAACAATAGTGACAGTGCACAAGCCGCCGTCGTCATCTTTCATGACAGCAGCATCATACACCAGATGGCGAAGTCCGACATGCTTTCCGACCGATTCATCAGAGACGACCGCGGCCCAGTCGCACAGGCGATCGAACGTCTCCGGTATGAACTGCCAGCCTTCGCGCACTTGCTGGTCATAACCCTTCGAGACCACCTCCGCGATCTTCGTCGGCCACAGCGCAGGCACTATCGCTCGGTTCACTATTACACCGTAAGCTGAAGTGCTTCCCTGAACTGCGCAAACACGTACTCACCGCTCACTACTGACATACTGCTCTGATAGATTGCATCCGCGCTGCCGTCGCTGCATATTTATACAACCACCTACATCGACTGCGCGTGATACTCTCCGGCCTGCCGTATGTAGCTCAGGCAAGTGCTTCCGTCCATACGATCCAAATGACGTGCTGCATTGCTTACTCTTCATTCTTTTCCTTAGAAAGCGACAGACGGTGCGGAAGTGACGTGGCATACCAAACGCCTTCCGGTATGAGACGCCATCGTTCGCCCAACACTCTACTTATATGGCTGCACAGCTGTTCTCCAGCACATGTGCGATGGCGACCAACACCGTGTTCGGCGTTCTTCTGCATATTCCTCTCTACGTCCAACTTCCTCCTGCGGATGGAAGCAGTACAAATGTAACCCCCTGTTTTTATTCATCACAACACTATACTAACCATGTCGGCAGCGGCATCTATTGATCAGCGTCCAACTCATTGAAATCAACGACCAGCATGTTCGCGTGGAAACCGCTTGGAACTGCATTCATGGACCGAATACTATGCCAAGCGGCCCGATCTTGACATCCGTGCCCCCCCGCCCTGGCGTGCACATTTTCATGCCTCGCGACCCACTCTCCATGCCCATCTATGTGCTCATATCCCGTTTCAATAGCTACGGCGAGCGGGTATGTACACTGCATCAGATCGTGTATGTTGATCTTACTCACCGTTTGCGTCCCGTTCACTCGTCGCTACAGTACCATATCGCAACGGGCATCCAAATCTGTGAATGGATCCCAGGTATCATCGAGGTCGAGGCAGAGTACACAAGCCTACGAAGTCGTAACCTCCTCCGTTCCCGCCCGATCTGCGTGCTCCGCGCGAACGACAACCTGAATAATCCTTCCCCAGACAATGAAGAACGCATCGATGAGAATGCAGCGCTCACCGACTGAACGCCCTCCGCGTCCAACATCCGCACCACTCCCCTCGCTGCCTGATAAGTATCGGTTCAACGTACGCCGGTTTCTACCTGATCCCTCCCCGCCCAACATGAGCTCCTCTGCGAACTGCGTCACTATGCCACTCTTCCCTCTCCCTTCAAAATCAACAACTGCCTACACCGGGAAGTCCCCACAACAGTAGGTATCTCGTGTCACGCGTACGCTCTTGTATTGACGATTCCCACAGCCTATCCCAGGACATCTTATACTACTTCGCAAACACTTTTGATATCGCTACGCTGCAAGCTTGGAGGCAAACGTGCCAAATCGCAGATGAGACTGCGGCTCGCGCGCTGACCCTCCGTTTTACCTCCATGCTCCTTCGCTTCGTTGGAAACGCGACGATGCTGCGAAACGTTCTTCGTGTCACCAACTCCGTCATCTCCGGCTCATCCGCTCTACACTTCCTCGACGTCGATCGAGCCCCCCTCTGGTCGGCAACCGACCTCGATATCTACACTCCCATCCACTGTGCTCGACAAATCGTCAACTACCTCTGCAACGTAGAAGGCTACCACATCGTCCAGGAACCGGTCCCTTCAAAGTATCCCCACCTCCGCTCAGGCTTTGCCACCGTCTTCCACCTTCGTCGCGACCTCTCCGAAATCGACGTCATCCAATCATGCACCCGAAGCGCTCTCTACCCCATTCCCTACTTCTGGGGCACACATGTGATGAACTACCTCACCGCAGACACTTTCTGTGTCGCTTACCCGGAGTACACGCTGGAGGGCAAGTCTCTCCTCAACCCTGTCGCACTGGTTGACAAACAGCATCCCAACGTTCGCATGCTGACGAACATGGACAAGTACACCGAACGCGGATACGCATTCCGCGTCCGACCGACCGCTTGGAAGGACGATACGAGAGCGGCCTGTGACGGCGGAGCGTGCTGTCCGAAGTCCGTACGGTTCTTCGGCGACAAGTACTGCCTCATGGGCTCATTTGGTACTTTTGACGACCCTCCTTGCCATCCACGCTCTCTTCCTGACGACACTTACACCGTCTGTTGGTGGAGAGGGGGACCCCCATGCGGTGATCAGTGCATTCATCCCTTCAACGACGAAGATCGGTCTAGACCACATGTGGCCACTTACCATACCTCCGTGTTTGACCGCACCCGTCGTAAGTGATCATCCTAGACATGCTTGCTCAGAAACTAGTTCCGGTTTCATTCTCCTCACGCGCGTTGTACGATATCATCCTATTCCGATAGTCCGCAGCGTCGGCACTCCGTGTACATTACATCCCCTCTTCTCCAATGTGCCCGTTTCAGATTTACGTTGCTCGGTTCGATGCAATAGACGCACGCGCTCTGTATTAAAACTGACCTGTGCGCGCACCTGATGCGGCGACCAAGTATGAGCCCGCCTACCACTTCTCTCAACTGCCACCTCTCGACGGTTGGCGCATATTACCCGACTAACACCATTTCCTATCTCCGCAACCTCTACGTCTCCGGCGGTCACACCATAGCTGACATCCCTGCTAACGCTCGATGGACTTTCGACCTCAACGATAGCTCATCCGGCACTCTCACCGTCAACAACGTACCACTTACCACTGGCATCATCTCCGTCGTACGCGCAGCTGTCATCGACGGTATCTACCCGCACCTCAGAATCATGCCCCTCTTCGAAGCGGATGCTGAGGTCTGCCACGATATGTGGCCAGACGATCGCTACCCGTTCGAATGGGACATTCTACCCGGTACACGGCCAGGGAGAAATCTGAGAGATTCTTAAGAGCGGGCCAGCCTTCAGGTCATCTGTGATGAGCTCGTGTGATGGACTGCAGGTCGACCCGAGATCATCTCGTGTGAGGCGCGAAGTGAGATTGTCACAGAGTGACCTCAAATATCCACAAGGTCAGAAAGGCGCTAATCATCTCTGCCTTCCACCCGCGTCGGCAAGGGCGATGGGAAACGGCAGGTAGTTCTCACGGCCACCCCGCCCGGCGCGACCCGCCAGGATGATGCACGCTTTTGGCAATCCGACCCAGTGACCGTGCGAACGGATGACGGCGCGTGACGGAGAGTCACGATTTTCCAGCAGTTTCCACGGGCCTGCGCTGACTTCTGCTTGTTGCGACCGACTTCAACGTTGC